>OY856413.1:619312233-619937233 GCA_963693085.1 Alisma plantago-aquatica
AATAATTGATCCTCTTGGTGAAATATTGTTGTTATTATTTTATCTGCATATGAATGACAATGCACCCTCTTTTATAGGATAAGAGAGTAAGGGAGATCCAAAACTAGGTAATATGGGATAAAAGAAAAGCTATAGACAAGACAAGTCTGAAGAACACAACAAAATACATAACACACCATAAAGCATAACAAACCACACACCACAAGATAATACATAAATCATATATAATACTCCTCCTCAAGTTGGAGCATAGATATCAATCATGCCCAGCTTGTCAACCAGTGTAGCAAAATGAGTCATGGGAGGTATCTTGGTAAAGATGTCAACAACCTAATCTTCTGTATGAGAGAAGGAGAAAAGATACGTCTAGAGAGAATCACTTCTCGGACAAAGTGGTAATCCACTTCGACGTGCTTTGTCTACTCATGGAAAGTGGTATTGTTGGCAACAAAAGTCACAACTTTATTATCACATTGCATATGTATAGGATCAGAGTCAGAAATATCAAATTCCTTGAGGAGTCCTTGGACCCACATGAGTTCACAAGTAGTGTGAGCCATAGCTCTGTATTCTTCTTTATCACTTGATCGGGCAACCAAGTGTTTCTTTTCAATGTGCATGCAACCAAATTTCCTCACACAAAGGAACCATATCCAAAAGTAGATATTTGATCACAATGAGTACCGTCATAATAAAAGTTAGAATACCTAGTAAGTTTGTAGTTTCCATGTCTATGATAAAGTAAACCTTTTCTTGAAGAAGATTTTAGATATTTAAGAATGTGATAAATAGCATCCCAATGACAAGTCCAATAGTAGCAATAATATGATCTCTCATCATAGTGAGATAGATAATCTACCAACTATTCATCGGTATTGATGGTTATCAGGGTATGGAGGTGGAGATCCAAAAAAGTACTTGTAGGTTTAGAACCAAGCATACATGCATTGTGAAAGGTAGATACCAGAAGATGATATAGAAACTTCAATCCCAAGAAGTATATGAACTTAATCATGTCATTAGTAATAAAATGTTGTGCTAGATATTGCGTGGTAGTTGCAATACCTTCATAAACATTTCTAGAAAGAATGATATCGTCCACATAAACAATAAGAAAAATAAGTCCAGAGTTGATATTGTTAATAAAAATAGAATAATTAAAATGTGAGTGCCAAAACTATAGTGATAAGAGCTCTCTTTGAGTTGAACCACGTGCAAGAAAGTTTCTAAGTAGTCCACTCCATAGGTCTGAGTGTAGCCTTTTACTATAAGGTGAGCCTTTAGTTATTCAATAGAACCATTTTGTTGATATTTAACAGTAAAAATCCAATGACAGTCTACCGTCGGACAATTTTTAGGACGATCAACAAGATCCCAAGTCTTGCAATCTCGTAGGGCAGTCATTTCAATTTCTATTGTTTGATGCTATGCGGGATGCTGAAGAGCTTATGTAGCATTCGTTGACATATCATAGCAGAAATAGCAGTAGTAAAGCATGCAAAGCTAGCACTAAGATTAGTGTAAGAGAAGAAATTACTAATCGGATGCTGAGTATAGGAACGAACACCTTTCCTTAGGTTGATAGGAAGATGTAGGTCAGAAAATACCTGGGAGGTGTTGTGACCTGTCGATGAGGGAGGAATTAGTTGTTAAGGATCCAGAGAGGGGTCTGTAACCATGGGTCATCATGAACATTTCTTCAGTTTCATCAATGTGATCATTTTCTACTACCTCAAGTAGAGCAGTAGGAACCACCAGATCACTAGATAAGGCAAACTCTTCGTTAGAATAATACAATGTGTTTTCAAATAACACAAAATCCACACTCACAAACCATTATCAATTGACATGTACATAACACTGCCATCCATTTTGAGTTTGGGAATATCCTAGTAAGATACACTTAATGGAGTAGGGCTCATGTTTAGATATCCCAGGATGGAAATTCTTAACAAACTAGGTGTTACCAATGATGCACTATGGAACTGAAAACAAAGGCACATCAGGATAAAGAATAGAGACATGGACTTGATTATGTAACACAGAAGAAGGCATATGGTTGATTAATTAGCACACTGTAGAAGCAGCTTTAGGCTAGAAATATTTAGGAATATGATAGTAAATAAGAATAGTACATGCTACTTCAAGTAGATGATGATTCTTCCTTTTTGCCACACCATTTTTTTGTGGTGTGTAAGAGCAGGAAATCTAATGAATGATACCCTGGGAAATACAAAGTAGATCCACAAATTTTTGCATAAATTCTATGGAATTATTGATTTGCAACATAGTAATAATAGTTTGGAATTGGATTTGGATCTTAGTAAAAAAATGTGGTGATAGTTTACAAAATAGTAATGTGATCCTTTAGGAGAACCAACCAAGTTGCCCAGGAATAATCATCAATAAAGGTCATAAAATAGAAACATCTTGACAAGCTAGAAATAAAATGTGGACCCGAAATACCAGCGTGAACAATATCAAATAGATCTTTAGAACTAACTTCATTCTTCTTCTAAAAAAATCTCGTGTATGTTTGACAAACTGACATGATTTACTCATAAAATGTTTTTAAAAAAGACTAGGAAATAAACAATGCAATTTTGTATCAAAAGGATGCCCTAAGTGATAGTGCCATTGCAGACTTGTCATAGAAGAAAATAGTAGAATTGCAACAAATTGCAACACATCCAGGTCGTACACTCCATCTGATCCCTCATGGCTCGAACCAATCCTCTTCCTCATATAGAGATCCTAATACAAACACCCCTCAAGATTTTAGAAATGAAGGCTCTTAATAGTTTTACTGACATATACCAAATTAAGAGGAAACCTTGGAACATATAAGACAAATTTTAAGGGAAATTTTTTACATTGAGATATAGTTCTAATGCCATGGACAACAAATTGAGTCCCATCATCAACAGTCATAGAAGGGACAAATGTAGTTTTAAGTAAGACAGTGAAAAGATTGGAACAAACATAAATATGGGTAGATGCACCTGAGAATGACCCATTTATTTTTACCAAAAGTAGAAAGAGATGCAAGTAAAGTAGAGGAACCTCCTTCTATAATAGTTTTTGGTTAGGATAGATGACCTTGGAGGAGTTTTTCAAACTCCAAGAAAATCCACTTAGCCGTGGGATGAATAGAACTTGAGGCAGTAGAAGTGAAGTCTTTACACATATCACCCGATTCGCCCAAGTTGGGGCATCATGCTTTTTCCAACATCGGTTCTCATTGTAGTTTGTGCACCCACAGAAGTTGGATATGTGGTTGGTAGAAGTAGTTTGAGGTTGACCTCATCTAGGTCCAGGAGAAGGACCTCGTCTGAGAGCACGTTCACCATGGATGCGACCATGGCCATGTCCACATCCTTGACTAGAATCAGAGGAGCATATTGCAAGGATTGAGTGATCTAAAGAAGTGGCTGACATAGAAGTAAGGCATTGAACACACTTAAGAACATCCCTTAATGTAGGTAAGGGATCACCATATAAGATTTGGCTTACTACAACTACAAAGGAATGAGGCAAGCCGACCAAAAATTGAACGAGTTGAAGTTGATCGCATTGCTGTTGAACTTCCTTAATATCAACAGAGAGTGGATGATATAATTCAAATTCAAAACAAAGCACGAAACATTGATTGCAATAGCCTTCTACAAACTCTAAAGTGGAATATATATTTTTAGCCAAGTTCTTGAAGATATCAAAGACCTTCTTTGGGTTTTGATTATGTGAGTACACATGGAACAATTCATCCCACATGGCTTTGGCATTTTCCAGGAAAAGAAGAGACTAACTGATCTTTGGTACAACACTATTCACCAACCACGTCATGGCACCAAAATCATCTTTGTCTCATTGATCATAGGCCCATCTGACTTTTTCATCCACTGAGTCATCAGGAGGATTCCCAGCAACAAAAGAGAAATGAGAATAACATCCTTGGGCTTTGACATAGAGTTTGAATGATGTTGCACAAAGATGATAATTCGATCCATCAAGTTTCATAGTCATAACATACAAGGTTTATGAAGGATCTATAGTTGCCATGGAAGCCAAAGAGATGCCACACACAAAGAAAAAGTAGAAGTACTACAAAAAGGCAGATCTGGATGATGAGGTCTAAGAAACTCATAGTGGAGCAACAACAACTAGATAGGAGTAATAGAAATAGTACCAGAAGAGTAGATCTAAACAACCCATGTAGGGGTAGAGGAAGAAACATCTAGTTCAAAATAGATCTAAGGACTTGACATAGCGGTAGTAGATAAGACAACAACATAACTAGATAAAAAAAATATGAGAAACCCACATAGGGGCAGTATATAGCAACATCAAATTTGGATCAATAGACTTGAGAGACCCACACAGGGGTAGTAGAGAGTAGGAAAGACCTACAATGCCATAGTATAAGGTTAACTCTACCATGTGGTGTCGGTAGGAAAATAGGTAATACCTTTAGAATTTCAACTTGCTATTCTAGGACTGACTAGAAGAGGGAATGAAGGGATGAAGAGCAGAGGTTGATGGGGTAGAGAGGTTGAAGGTCGATGAGGGATGAAGTCGGTGGGGTGGAGGTTGATGGGTAATAGGTCGATGATGGGGGGAAGGGGGATGAAGGTCAATAAGTTGATGGGTCAATGGGTGGACGGTCAATGAGTGGAAGGTCAATGAGTGAAAGATGAAGGGTTGGGCGACGAGTGGAAGAGGAAGGGTTGATGGGTCAATGGGCGGAGTAAGTCGATGGGTGGAAGATGAAGGGTTTGTCAATGGATGGAAGATGAATGATTGGTTGATGGGTGGAAAAGGAAGGGTTGATGGGTGTGGAGGTCGATGGGTGCAAGGTAAATGGTTGGTTGTTGGATGGAAGATGAAGGGTTTGTCGATGGGTGGAGGAGGTCGATGGAAAGATGATGTTGATGAATGTTATGGAGGGAGAGGGTGACTATGTGGTGGGGATGGTGGAGACAGTGGGGGTCGATAACTTAGGCAGGATCTAACATGTCTGGTACTATATAAAATGGGAAAATCTTTATTTGATATTTATGTAACAATAACTATGCACTCTTTTTTATAGGATGAGAGAGTAAGTGAGATACATAACTAGGCAATATGGGATAAAAGAAAAGCTAAAGACAAGACAAGTCTAAATCATATACAATAATAAATGACTTTCATGCTTCATGGAATTGCTTCTAAGAAATTCTAAAACCCATCACTTTCACTATACACTCCTATAAACCTATGTGTCATGGATAGGGATGGAAAATGGGCGGGTATGAGAAACCCATACCCATACCCATTATACCCATTTACATTTTGACCCAACCCACACCCGCCCCACTTGAAGAAAATATATGATAGGTCATACCCATACCCACCCCAATTGGTCATGGGGACCCATTATAACCCACCCTAACCAACTCCATGAATAGGCACTCAATGCAAAAATTGTAAAGAGGTGCTTTAGTGTAATTTTTCTTACAATTTGCAAAAAAACCTTATCTATATAATACTTTCACAACAACTACTTTCAAAATTGAAAATCCAGATTTTTTCCTAAACTAGACTCATTTAAATAGATAATTTCCAGAAATCCTCTAACATTAATCATAACAGCCAAGAGCAGATTACGGATCAGTAGATAGTGTCCAATTTAAAACTATTTCTTTTCAACTTTGAACTCATGCCATGAGTCAAGTAGTTAATATCAATAATCTGACATAGCTTGCAAAAAATTATCAATGATTCATCTTATGTACACAATGTTATATTAAAAACATCATAAATTACACAGTTTCTATGTTAGATATCTATCACCGTTCAAGTAGACAAAAGAACAAACATGTCTACTGCAGCGACAAGAATGAACTAGAAACTAGTTGGATTATTAATGGATGAAGACCTAGAAGCCAGACAACCGCCGCTCGTACCGCCACAATGTGCAGCAGCCACCATGATGATGACCGTGGGAATGGGGAGGCACAGGAAGTCTGCGACGGCCTAAATGAAGAGGGCGTTGTCTGGCCAAGCCACCATTGTGCCTCGGTTGGGAACGTGACCCGAAGTTGGCTCAGGTGAGGTTGAATTCGTTCGTGAACAACTTGCCTTCTATGCAGGTTACCAGAGCTGCTCAACTGGGGATGGACAACTCCGATCGGATGCGGGCTAGGGTGGAGTAGAGAGAGGTGATGACAATCGGGGTCAGTCGGTGCTCGTTGTCTCCTGTGAGAGTGAGGAGGAAGATAGGGGTGTGCTTCTCCAAGGAGAACCTGGCGGGCTGCGTCAGGTGTTGCGTTGTCATGAAGATGATAGAGCGTGTGGTGTCTGGTGACCCATCCAAGGACCGCACTCTGGGCTGATTAGTTTCCAAATGATTGCAGTCTTAGTAGCCCTCTCAAGAGGCGTCACATCTCTAGGCATACCGCCCACCTTGAGGCTTCAGCCGCCGGGGTCGACTTCCGTAACACGGTGCAGAGCTTGCTGGCGTCGGCTTCAGCACCACGATGCAGAACGCTGCTTCTTCTGGCCAAGAAGGGGCATGATTAGGGGAAGTCGTGTCACAATAGGACGAACAATGGGAGCCACATTCATCTTGTAGGGACAAAGATTAGGGATTAGTGGGTATCGATGGATTTTAGTGGGTCATCTGTTCGAAAATGGGTTTTGTACTCCTATCCCCTTTAAGACCCAACTATTAGTTAAGACCCATTGAACCCATTATAATTGGGTCAATTATCTTAAATCCCCATGGGTATATGGGTGCATTGGGGAATTTTGCCATCCCTAGTCATGGAACGGGGGCCAACTTCACACTGGATAACTGGAAGTGATGTAGGGTGTCTCTAAAGGTACTAGATGAGAATTAAGATGGATGTCCAAAGGCATTGAACACACACCACTCTCCAAACATTCACGACTGATTATGGTTGACATAGTACAAGGTTATTGGGAGAAATACCCTTATCCATTGAATACGAGCTACCCCTCAATGTGTGCCACCTAACCTTAGAGATGATAAGGACTGACCCCTCCTATGCATGTCATAAAGAAGTGAGGATGTAATGGCCATGTAAACTCATGTAATCAAAAGGGTGGTCCTTATATTGAGGACTTAACGCCCATATAAAATCATGATATAAGGACCAATCCCTCCTGCTCAAGTCATGTTTGAGTATATGGGTGTGTTGGGGAATTTTGCCATCCCTAGTCATGGAACGGGGGCCAACTTCACACTGGATAACTGGAAGTGATGCAGGGTGTCTCTAAAGGTACTAGCTGAGAATTAAGATGGATGTCCAAAGGCATTGAACACACCCCACTCTCCAAACATTCACGACTGATTATGGTTGACGTAGTACAAGGTTATTGGGAGAAATACCCTTATCCATTGAATACGAGTTACCCCTCAATGTGTGCCACCTAACCGTAGAGATGATAAGGACTGACCACTCCTATGCATGTCATATATAAGTGAGGACGTAATGGCCATGTAAACTCATGCAATAAAAAGGGTGGTCCTTATATTGAGGACTTAATGCCCATATAAAATATTGAGATAAGGACCAATCCCTCCTGCTCAAGTCATGTTTGAGTAAGGACTTCCTATACACATATCCTTCTCTGGATGCTGAGAATGTTTGAGATTGTAGCTAACCCCTTTTGTGAGTAGGCTCAACAATACTCTAAGAAGTTTAACAATCTTGTTAAATGTTTTTTTAAAAGATTAGCAATCTCAAATCAAACAATTGTTTTAAAGAATAACAATCTCAAATCAAGTAGTCTTTGTATTAAAAATCTCCAATTGAACAATCTTTTTATAGATTAATAATATTAAATTGAACAATCTTTTTAATGGTTATCAAATCAAACAATCCTTTTTTAAAAGATTATCAATCTCAAATCAAACAACTTATTCAGCAAAGCCTTAGGACAGTTCCTCTCACATGACAAATCATATATTTTTTCTTTGTCAATATATTAAGGCCTACACGTTCATCCATCTGTAGAAAGCTCAGAATCAAGGAGACAACATGCCTCAGATGGAACCTAGGCATACATATTGTTCATAAGTGGAAAAGCAAGGCACACTATAACTTCTCGATCAAGAAACTACATAATTAGATAGATAAGTGGTAGAAAAAGATTCTTATCATTGACTTGCCGTATAACGCTGGCTAAATCGATTTTTCTCTCGCATCCTTGTTATACCATGCAGATGACCCAACTCCCTGTAGGTTGTTGTGATAAAATTGACTAAATGGTCTAGAACTTCATTTGGAATGGATCATCTCACTCCAAAAAGCTACATCTCATTGCCTAGAAATACATCACTCACCCCTACCATAAATGGGATCTGGACATCAGAAAGGCAAGGGAGTTCAATGTAGCACTGCTAATGAAGAAAGCTTGGCAATAGTTGCTTAGAAAATCTATCCCTTGGATCCAACTTATGAAGGAAAAATACTCTAACTAGAGAATAGGAAACTCCTCTGGCTCTCATTTATGTAGAAGTATTAAGAGCTTATTCCCTTTCCCCATTCAAAGCAAATAGTGGTGTCGGGTTGGCACACCAACGTCAGGTCTGATGCTTGAGTGGGGGAAAGCAACCTACCTATATTTTGTCCCTCTCAACATATACCCAAAGACATTAAAGATCTGAATGTAGCCTGCCTAGTCAAGGATGATGGTTCCTGGGAATCAACCTTCTTACACCATTGGTTCACAAAACATACGATGGGAAAATTCTTCAGATGCCACCACCCAAGCTCCTATATGGGCAAGACAACCTAACTTGGTCACCCTCTAAGGATGGCTCCTTCTCTATTAGCACAACATATCAAATTCTTAGTGACATAACATCACCAATGTCCATTGGTCACTACTCATTGTTGTGGTCCTTATTGATTCCTCATAGAGTCAAATCCCACATGTGCCTTCTTCATAGGGATATGATTCTTACTAACAAACTCTGATATAAGAAGAAGATGACGAATTCAAGCTTATGTCCCATATGCAATATCACAACCTAGTTGACACTTCATGTCATCATAGACTGTGAGATGGCAAAGTGAACATGGCTACTTTTACTTTCTTCGAAAGTGACAAAATTTTTCCAAATAGAGTCCACCCTTGACTATTTGGGCTACAATCTAAAGCAACTAAAAGATGTTGAAGGATAGGCAGAGTGTTTCTCTGTATTGTGCTAGCTGCTTTGGAAGAATAGGAACTCACACATTTTTGAGAACTCTACAAAGCCCCCATTGATCCTGGCTATTCTATCTCGTGCGAAAGCAACAATAATCATCAAGGAATTTACACCTCAGAGAGTTCCTTTTCTCCCCAAGTTCAGGATCCACTTACTTTGCTCACTATCACCCAAGGTACACTCGTAGCTAACATGGATAATGTAGTGAATTCAAAGGATGGTCGTACCTCGACCAGCTTAATACTAAGGAATGATGATAGTACGTGGAACAGTTGCTATACCACTTCATTCTGAGGCACAGATCGCATGATAGGAGAACTATGTGTGATCCTGGACGGGTTGAGTCACATTCAATCTAAGGATGCATCTCAATCTATAATCCTCAGTGACTCTAAACTTGTAGTGCTTTGGTCCACTGGTGCCATGGCATATCCAATAATGTACCAACTTCTAGTTCAAACCATCAAAGAAATATGGAATAAGTCTCCGAAAACAATGCTCATCCACATCAGAAGAGCAAGAAACAATCTCTCCAATCAGCTAGTAAAGCAATGTTTGAAGCAACCGGAGATACATCCTCACCCCCAGTTCTGCCCTCCCTTTTTTACGGATATCTATGAGGAAGAATTGAATAGCTTTTTTAATTTCTTTAAGATTGTACCGGACAATCATCTATCCAAGAGGGCCCATCTATAACCAGAGTTATGTTGGTATCCTAAAAAAATCATATAACATTTTTAGAATATTAACAACCCCACTACTATAGAATGGGGATACAACATCAGTTATATTTGTAAGAGAAACTAAGTGTGTTACTTTTCCTTTCGGTTCTAGGTCAGCAACCACTACGGTTAGCGCACCTGAGAAAATGTCGGCTACATTTTTTTTAGTGGGTCACTTCTTAAAGAAACCGATGCTATAGATCACCCGCGAAAATAGATTTTTCTACAAATTTTTTGGGAGCATTTCATTTGCCTCCAAAAAACCTATATCGATGGTTCATTTCATAAAAATCGACGAGATAAAGATGTGCAAGTGCGAGATGCCCCGTGAATTGACCTTTACTGTGGGTTCTTTCCTGAGAGACCGACAAAAAAGATGTTAGCACTATGTCTCCTGCAAATTTTTTCCCCACCCCCAATAGACCTTTATCATCAGTTATGATAACCATAACCATCGAGAAAGGTTGTATTAAGAATACACTGGGTTGTAAGATTCGTAGGTGGTCTTTTACTGACAACCAACAACGAATGTACTTGATTTGTTGATGGTTTTTAGTTACTAACTGCTGAGAAATATCCTTCATTGTCGATGCCTTATATAACCAATGGTATATGTCTTACTTAACCCACTGAAAAAACCATTTATCACCTCTTTCCTACCCGCATTTCCTGTTCTATTGCTACTCTGACGATTCTTGTGATTTCTCCTCTCACTCTCTGCCACCATTACTACTTCTCACTACCACTACAGCTGTTTCTCGCCACCGTCATTTGTCTCTAGTACTGCTGCTACTGCTGCTCTGATGCTCGATGTTGCTCACCATCATCGTTACTCTTACTGCTCTGCTGCTCACCATTGATAGGTCAAAGCTCTCTGTTGATCGTCCAATGCTCATTGTTGCTGCTCTATTGTTGATATGCTTCTCTCTGTCGACATTGCTTCCTTCTGACACCACCAACCATGGCCACAGCCATAGGTTGCCTCTTATCCTTCTTCTTCTCTTCCATTCCCTACCCTACTCATCTCCCTTTCCCCTCTCCTCCCTGTTCCTCTCTCCTCCTTTCCCTACCCTATAGTTTCTTCTCAATATTGAGAAGAAATTGTGTAGGGCAGGGGAAGGAGGAAAGAAGAGGAAGGAAGAGAGAGGGAAGGAGATGGAGGTATGTGAAGAAGGAGAAATAATCTTATGATTTTAATTTGTAGTAAATTGTGATGAAATTGATAATGAATCATATAAATTGTGTCAAATTGTGATGAATTAATGGTGATTGAGATGAGCTATTACATGCTCATTATTGATTATTTAATTTTATTAGGATTATTACATGCTTATAATGAAACTATAACTCAGATGATGAGATAATTAAATTCTAGTTTTCATTAATAAATTCTGACAATTGCATTGCTTATTTGAAACTATAAATCTAATTTCATATATGTTTAAGTGTATTATTCCATGTTAGTGATTAAATGTTTGTAGGGACAAAATGTTGGCACCTAAGAATTAATACACTAAAATTGGATATGAATTGTTCTTATTAACTTGAATTGACAATGTTGATGTTTATGATGACTATATTTCTTGAACCATTTGACTATCTTGCTCAAATCATTTCACTATCTTGCTCAAACATGCATGACCTAGTTTGTGAATAAATCCTAATTTGTGAATAAACCATAATATTTCTAAACTATGTCATTGGCCTAGAAACCCGTCTGAGATTTACTCATTAGGAGTAAACCTTAGATATTCCCCATTTTAGGACTATTCTGAGTACTTTGTCTCACTTAGGATGTAAGTGTATAATGTGTGCTCAATTTCAACAAAATTCAACAGCATTTCCCCTTTGTTCTTTGGGTACATAAGTAGGTGGATATTTTCCCATCTACATCAGTGTACTTGGAGAATTGTGGGGAAATGTTGTCAAAATTTATTGAAATCAAACACATATTATACACTTACTAGTGAGATGAAGTTCTCAAGAATGGGATAGGTGGCACACATTCATGAATCTGAAAGCTACTAGATGATTAGGGTTCAATTATTCAAACATATTTTTTCCCTAAAATTCACTTACTAACTAGAACTCGATGAGCTACTTGCCTCCCATCTGATCATATACAAATGGATCGATCATGAATGTCGAGGCAAAATTGTTGCACTCCAGATTTTATTAATGGTATCAATGAGCTTGTACGATTTGTAGAGGAACATAGAAAACAACCTAGAGATAGGGTCTATTTCCTATCTAGGAATTGTAGCAACAACCTGAAAGTTGACACTATTAACATGATCAAAAATCATGTCATGTGTAATGGGATTGTACAAGGCTATACAAAATGGTACTGGCATGGAGAGATTCTGAGTATGAGATCGACAGATGTGGGTAGTGGTATTTGTGTCCAAGAGGAAATGGTTGACGATGTTGATGAGAATGAACCAATTCTGATAGACATGGTTGATGTGATGGTGAACACTTGTAGAGTTAATGTTATAGACCCACCTAACTTATTTAGAAACGTTGTGCACGATGTTGAGAAATTGTTATACTTAGGTTGTATTAAGTTTACGAATGTGAGCTTGTGTTGAGATTGTATACTCTGATGGCTAACAATGAATAGATCGACAAAAGCTTCACATCTTTGTTGTATTTGTTGAAAGATATTCTCCCTGAAGGCAACGAGCTTCCAATTTCAACATGTGCAACAAAAAATATGTTGTGCCCAATGGGAATGGAGGCTAAGAAGATACATGCATGCCTGAATGATTGTGTGCTATTTTAAAAGGACTAAATCGATATGAAAGAATGTCTGAAATGTGGGGCGTCTGGGTACAAAAGGATGACATTAGCTAACACCAAAATCAAGTCTCCTTCCAAGGTGATGTGGTATCTGCCTATAATACCTCAGTTTCAATGCTTGATTGCTAATTTTGTAGATGCACTAAATTTATGTTGGCATGCAAAGGTAAAGAAAAACAACTATGGAATGTTATGACATCCATTTGATTACCCGCAATGGAAGAATATTGATTTATTGTATCCTAAATTTGGGGAAGAATCTAGGAGTTGAAGACTTGGACTTTGTATTGAAAGGATGAATCCATATGGAACATTAAGTAGCCAACATAGTACTTGGCCTGTCATGATTTTTGCTTAAAATCTTTCTTTGTGGTTGTGTATGAAGAATAAGTATGTCATGCTGCCATTGTTGATATCGGGCCCCAAACAATATGGCAATGATATTGATGTTTATCTTGAACCTCTGATTGATGACCTAAAGAAACTATGGGGAGAAGGTATGTTGACTTATGATGCTTTGCGTCGAGAGATGTTTAATTTATGTGCTATGTTCTTTAGCACTATTAATGACTTTCCTTCTTATGGGAACTTGTCTGGCTACAACATCAAAATGTATTGAATGTTGAACCTTTTTAGGGCCGGTATGAACTTGATGAAAAGTTGCATCACAAGTCTCTTATGTAGCTTGTCAGGAGAATACATAGAGATTGGCAGACATTCCTTACAAGAGACTATGTCTTTGGAGATAAGAAGGAACCCTGGTGTAAATGGAAGTATATTAACTAAGAAGACTGGAAGGAGTTTGTTTGGTAGAGAGAATTAGATACATTCTAGGCATTGAAATGATTTCTTATGGTAACTTAATAATATCACTTTTACGAAATTAATCAAGCCCTCCACCACGCTAAAAAAGAGAGGCGTGAAAAGAATGTGCACATGCACCGATTGGGTTTAGGTGGTTATTGGAAACGACATGAGATGAGAGAGTTGCTATAGTGACAACAAGAGCAAGGGGAAGATAGAGAGAAAGGATAAGAGAAAGGACAACAACAAGGGCCTTCTACTTCTACTCCTTCTACTACCTAGTCTTCTAGTGCTTCTAGATGGGTGTCTCACTATGTTGAGTGGATGGATGCAAAGAGAAACAAAGCCACAGCAATCCTGATCCAAGCAACGTAGGAGGTGGAAAATAAAATGGTAAATTTCTTAGTTTCACAATAATTGATCTTATACTTTTTCCACAAGATTGTTTAACAATTAGTCCATTTTTTATGATAATTAGTTGGATTTGGTTGCCCAAGCAAATAAGGGAAACTTCACCCCTCAAGGAACACATGATGAATTGATGGTTTCTCTAGGGATAGAAGAACATCCTAGACATATTAGGGGTGCTGGAGGTGGGTATGGGATAAAATCATTTTTTGGTGGATCCCAACAAAAGGGAAAACAAGCCAAGAAAAGGGAAGGGGATGCATAGTACGTGTAGAGAATTGTAGGTGCACCCTTGAAGAAATATATAGCTTCTTAGACGACACAAAAATTGGCTTATCTAGCAGTCACATAACTGGTTCATCACTCACCCATAGAGTGTAATGGAGTTGTCCTTCGGACCCACATGACACAACCGGGTTATGATTCAATTCAAGTCTATTTATATTACCTTGTGATAAAATATTCCTTCAAGTCAATATTTATGTTTGTCAAATTAAATTTTGTGTTTCATAAAAATGTAGAAGGCCAGAAGATGTCATCTCGCTATTGAAGTTCCACCAAGAAATGTCGAGGAAGATGTCGAGGCTGATTATGCTGATATGATTCATGATATTCCTCTTCCTGTTGATCACTATCGTGTGAGAGTCATACATGACTTTCTAGGAATGAGAGAAATACCTCTCTTATATGAGCACCCAGATGCCAGCACAGTTAGAGAAGTAGAAGGTAGCTTTACTGGATGGCCCAAACAACTTGTGATATTTCTTTAGGTTTGACAAATGTATATTGAAACATATATGAAATAATTGATAGATAATATTAGAATACATGCATGCAACCTACAACAACTAAGAAGCCCCTGACGTTTTTAAGCATCCTCCCCCTCATTTTATTCCACATGAGTTGTTCGACTCCTTAGGCCCTCACTACTAGACATTGACACGATGATTAGACACTATAGACCAAAAAAATACTATTGTGATTAACCTTGGAGAGGATATGTTAGGTGTATAGAGAGACACTGCTATAGTGCTATCAAATGTTTCTGAGTTACTTAAGTATGATTGACTAAACACAACAATGTTAAAACTTTTGAAACGATGAGAATACCATGTCATATGTGAAAGTTATTTAATTAATTTCCTACATATAAACTAAATATTGGTTATATAATATATTTTAGTCATTTGTATTATGTGGCGCATGACTTCAGAGTAACAAATGTGGGATTTCTATTGCCATCACTGATTTGCAATGTAGTTAGAGATCTAAGTGGTGTCAAAGAATATGTGACTACCATGATGCAGTGTTTGGTGCTTCCAAGAATGTGATCTTAGCCCCCTTCAATGTTAAGTATGTTTTTGGTTTTGTTGTTTATATATCTAACCTATGCATATAATTTTGTTGTGAGATTTAATTTTTTATTTTATTTGCCTTCTATTCACTCAGAGGTATGCACTGGAAATTGTTAGTAATTGTTCTCGACTCTTGGAGGGTGTATGTCTTTGATCCTTCAGGTGAAAAACTATCACCAAATGTAAAAGACCCAATGAAATTGGTGATTCATGCCTAAGTATAGTTTCTTGGTGATGTTTATATCGCTAGTGACAGTTTAATAATGCAACACATATGTTCATTTAACTTATAGGTGTGTGAAAGAATTTTGTGATGGTGGAGGGAAGGTATATAAGAAAAAGAAATCAGTAACTTGTGTTGATCTATAGTATTCTCAATCCATTTGAATAACATATGACCAGCTCTACTTGATTGCTTTTATTAATAATTTCTAAATCTATAGGCCCCTATACAAGATAAAGGTTGGACATGTGCTTATTGCATGCTTTTGTATATGCATGTTATTATCAATCACACTGGAACAAATCAAATGTGTAGAGAATGTAAGTTAGTAGTCTTGGATCATATTTTAATGAAATAGTCTCATTGTATACAATCAAATCTAATTGCAAGTCTCATTATCTTTGCAGTATTTTTAGAAGACTGACCCCTATACATTGGAGCAAATGAATGACATATGTGAATAGTGGGTATCTTGCTTCATCAAAAATGTGGATTTGAATGAAAAGTTTGAGGGTTGATTGATATTTTTTGGTAGTTGTAACTTCGATGTCAGATTTTTGATATGTATTTTGTGAGTGTAAATTGAATGTTGATATGTAACATTGTGTTGAAGATATATGAGGAAAAGAATGATATTTGTTCTTGCATATATGTATGAATTTGAAGTTTGGATGAGATGGAAACAATTGATCTATGAGTTCATGGATTTGTGTGCAATTTGAATTGAAAAAAAATGATACAATGTGGATTGTGTAATTTTAAGTTTTTCTTAAAGGTGTGCTAGCCTGTTGTTAAGCTATGATACTTGTAGAGAGCATGCTATTGTTTAGAACTTTTAGTTCTAAAGAACAAGGCTCCAGATAGGCTAGCAGGTTGAATAGTAGGTCTGCAACCTTGTTATATAATGAAGAACATACACATTTCTCATCGATTTTTGGGATTAACCAACTACAAACATATTCTCTGTCAGCTATTTATATACAACTGACGGTATACTCCAAAAATTTCACTTTCCATTAACTGATAAGACTGACATCAGGTAATTTGGATTCATTTATGTATCACCATACCAACGATGAGAAAATTTTAACATTGGTAGTTTTTTTTCCAAAAAACTGACGAGAAAGGGTGGAGCAAACCACAATACCATCTCCCGTTGTGAGTTATGTCATTGGTCCTTCCCTAAAAAAGAACCACAGACATAAACTTACTTCATCATTCTGCCTAACCGGTGAAAAAATGTTTGAGTTTATCATCGCCCACTTGGTCATTAGTTAGAAACTGACGCGGAATGCCAAATATAATTGACGCTATATTCCCTTTCTATAGTAGTGTATTCTTTTAAAGTTTATCAAATCAAATAATATTGTTTTAAGAATAACAATATCAAGTCATGTAATCTTTCAAAAGATAAATATTCTTTCTGATGATTAACAATGTTTTCAAAAAGATTAACAATCTTTTCATAAACCAACAATCTTTCTGAACATCAACAATCATTTCAAAGATTGAATCACATTATCAAAAGGATCAACTAGTTTTTTGAAGTCAACAACTCTTTAGAAGAATGATAATATTAAAGGAAAATTAAATTCTACCTGCTAAATAGTATCTGAAAAGAATGAACATCTATTTTTTTTCCCAAATAGAGTTTTTGCCCTCGAAGTCTAGTCTAATGAGGCAATTCTCCAAAGGCATCACTTGTCAATGTCTGGTCCACCCACAAGTAGGGTCCTATACTATGACCTAAAACTAGATCACCTAGCTCCTTTCATGCTCACATCTATGGTCTTAGACTATGATCTTAAACTAGACCATCTTGTTCTCTTCATGCCTACATTTATGGTCCTAGACTATGACCTACAATTGGACCACAACCCATAATCAACCATGTAATCAATATAAGGTAGCCAAGCTAAGCCCCCCTCCTTGCTAACTGCCTATCGCTTCTAAAGGGAACAAACCTAAGGAGAAATTTCTCAAATTCTAAGGAAAAAGAGTGGCATTGGATGCTGCCAAAAGTTTCATTTTGGGAATCTTTTTGGATAAGGACTCGATAAGGAATACAAGTAATTAATTGAACACAATCACTAGACCATCAGATGCTACATTAATCCTTATCAACCACTTGAATCCCCACCTTCCATCCTCTTTTGAGTAATTCTTGTGGCATGCTTCCCTAAGGAACATTGTGACCACAAACTTTACTTTTTCTTTCTTCCATGGCATTGGCAAGTACATCTCACACCAAAAGTGGATGAACTCATCCATCTTGCCCAATCTAGGGGTAGGTGCCATCAACTTAGAATCGATAATAAAATAACAGAGACTATCTTGAGTGAGTTTTGGTATGAGAAGATTGAAGGGATCAAAAGAACCCATATTATGAACTTCCCATACAAAAGGGAAGTCTTTTGCATTTCTTTTTTGATATAATGCATGTGGAGGGACCCATCCCAAACATAATGTATCTATTCATATAACGTTGGACCCTATTTTTTAATCTTGCTAATATGAATTCCCAGACATCACAAAAAGTTCAAGGAGCATGTACTTCACTCTGTCTTGTTGATGATTAGCCCAGATTGTCAGAAACAATAGTATGGACCATCAATCTGATAGCGGCATATAGGGAGATTCCATTCACAAAAAGAATGATAAACTTGTAAGAGGGGAAAAACCATAAAGAATCTATAGTGGTAGTGGAGACATCTATAATTTATGAAGGTCCTTCAAAATACACTCTAGAGTTGCTGGCTAACGTACCTTTTATGCCTCCACTAAACTCAAGATACACAAGAGGGTGGTAGTATCCAGGATTCTCCAGAAAAGGAGCTACGTATATCGGTTTGTCACATTCCATTCTTCTCATATAGAATGTGGGGTTCCTACCCACCTCAACCTAAACCCTTCCAACCAGGGTCCTACTACGGTCCACTATTTGTGAATGTTAAGGAAATCCCAATAACTTGGGAGGTAGCAACATCTGTTTTAAGTCCCGAATGAGAAACTAATGGGAAATGGAAAGATGATCCTAAGGAGGTTGAGAAAGACAGCACTATGGTGAAGATTCAAGCACAATACCTTCATGGTTGAGGACTCATTTCCCGCCTACATTCTCTGTATCCACTACCTTGTTCATGATACAATTCGTATACATGAGGATGGTATGGATTCCCACCACCTTTATACATGGTGTCGCCAACAAAAATAAGACCACATGTGATACTAGTGGTTGTCACATGCTATGAAGATGCCACATACGAGCCTACTGCGAAATATACCCTACTACTTGAGATCTTATAGAAAATCAAACAAATGGAGGGGAAGAAAGATAGAAAGAAAACATTCAAGGAAATTTGTCATGTTCTAGGTGCCAAGCTTCCTGACAACTTCAATATGTCTAAGTTCCATGAGTACTCTGAAAAGGGGGACCTAATGGCCCACGTCACGGTATATTGTTCAGATAAGGTGGAGGTCCAAGGTGATGACAAAGTGTTATATTGTATCTTTGTGCGGACCTTGTTTTATCTGCATTGGCATGGTTGGACAAGAAGGGCATAACATCCACCACCACTTGGGAAAAGATGATCAAGAAGTTTGTTGATCAGTATGCTTAGAACCTAAACCAACACCTGATAAAGGAGGACCTATAGGTGCTACCACTAGTATAGAAACTATCTCTAGCATCAGTTGAGACAACACTATACATTGGTTATAGACCCAACACTTAAGTGGGCGACACTATAGCCATAGGTTTAAAATGTCATTTCTACGGGGACAGCATAATCGATGCCAGAGATCCAACCTCTTTGTGTGGATAAAAGAAACTGGCACAAATAGGAGTCTTAGGTGTCAGTTGTTTTACGAAAACTGACATTGCAAGAACCATATCAGGTCACATTTATAACTAGTAAAGGATCCTACATCGTCAATTCAATAACAACCAACACCTATTATGATGTACAGTGTCGGCTGCAACCTAGAGAACTGATAATTATGATTTATAGTGATGGTTAAATCTATTAAATTGATGATTATGACATGCTACCCATCGAGTTCGTGTTGTTCAACACTGCCATTTTAGTTTTGTCCTTTAATGTCTGCTATTTTACCGAAATCGATGGCTCAACCTATAATGTTAGTGTTTTTGTTACAAATGATGATCAAGTTTTTTTTTAAAATAGCAGGCATGCAGACCTACTGTCGGATGATCAGCAGGATGCATAACATGTAGTTCAGAATTGGGGTTTTAAACTAGGCACCCCTTGGTGCTCCAGGCAGAGGAGGAGGAAGCTGGGTTTTGGGCTTCATGCGGGTCTTCCACCCCCTGTTCGCAGTGGTGGTTGGGAGTGGCGGTGGAGTTCCCGACACTCTCTACTCCCCGCCCTATTATCCGCATGAGCCATCCTTCCTTTGTACCTGCATCACTGGGGTTTGGCCTCCTTCCCGGGTCTGCTGGTTGGCAACCTTAGTGCGTCGCTGGTTTTTGTGTTTCTCGTCCTGGTTAGTGGGGCGTTGTGTCTGTGTTGTTAGTTTTGAGTTGTTGCTTTGGGGTCAAGCTCTTTATCTTGTAATCTT
Source organism: Alisma plantago-aquatica (assembly GCA_963693085.1). Classification (NCBI taxonomy): domain Eukaryota; kingdom Viridiplantae; phylum Streptophyta; class Magnoliopsida; order Alismatales; family Alismataceae; genus Alisma; species Alisma plantago-aquatica. Next base: position 619,332,346 of record OY856413.1, read on the forward strand.
TCGTTGTCTTCATGATGGTAATCTCTGTCAGTGGCTTTGCATACTCCTTTCAAGATGTACTCATAGGTTCTGGTAGATTGACGAATTCCATCCGAGATAGCTGCTTTAGACAGCCACGACAAGAGGTGGACGGTGCAGAAGTGTACCTATTGCATCCCAATCTGAGCCTTGTGCTATGTCTTTCTGCAAAAGGAGTTGTTGCTTGTTTACTTGATGAGAGATGTCTATCTTGTAGATGCCGTATGGCTTACTTTTAATGATATTGAGCTATTTTCAAAAAACTACGGGTTAACAATATCTTGTGAGTTCAGCTTAACAACAAGCTACCAAACGTACAATATCAAACATAATATGCATGTAATTCTATTCATTCTCCAATTCCATTTCATCACATGTGCAAACATAAATCTTCACATTCATTCACACACATGATATTTCATTTACAAATACACCAATTCCATTCTCATGTCATGTAGAAACACAATTCATTCATTCATCTTCACATTCACACACATGTATATATATCACTCATTCAATTCTGCACAAATAATTTACTCGCATCAAATTTAAAGTTGCAAGAAGTCACAAGAACCACATGTATATAGTGATAATGACATCGTACTTTAGAAAACTCATATTTTATCCCAATCAAATTCAAAGTTCACTTCCTTTTTGAATTTTTGTTCCCATTGTTCTCATATCTCATCTAGTTATTATGTCTGATAGGGAATTTCTATGTCTTCTAGCTTTTCTAGCATATTGAAGTCTTTCATTTAAACACCTACAAAGATAATGAGGTATAATTGATAATTTTGATATTTTTATATTATCTAATGAGACTATATACTTATGATGATGAAGACTATATATTTAGAGTACATTTTGTATCTCATCCATGTCTAGTGCCCCATATTTGACAATCATGTCCATATACTACATCACATAGTATATGCATGCCCAACTGTTGTTTTGTACATAACACTATAAATTTCAACATACAAAATGTTAATAAATAAAAGTAAGCATAGTTGGCATAAATATGCAATAGAGTTAGAAAACTACATCAACATTCTCCCAAACTATCACTTTCTTTTTCTTATCCACATTTCCTCCAGATTTTTTGAATTCTTTTATAGCCCTATACATTAATGTAACACATTGAGTTGCATTAGTAAATATTCATGTAATATATATGTTAAAGGAGATAAATATAAAAATGTACTTCTGTGAATACTACCTTCTTTAAATAGTGTCCCCCATTATCTATTTTGTCACCCTTAGGATCTACATAATACACAGTTAGCATCATGGGGACAATAACCAATAACACCCAATGTTTATTCCTGAGTGATAAGAAGGCAAACAAAATATAACTCAAAATCCACAATGAAATGCAATTTGTTAACTCAAAATTATAAGCAGGGTAAGTAAACTTACTCAACATTGTATGAATCTAACATCACACTCTTGTTCTTTTTACCAAAATATTTAAATATTGTAGAGTAGTATAAAATGTAGGGTCTTTAATTACACATCTAAAAAAGGATGGAACCAGAATTGCTACATGGGTCAGTGAAAACTCTATACAGGCCCTATGTAAGTGACTGCAAAACATATATCATGTATGCATTAATACATAAGAAAATAGATCAACAGTTATAAAATGAGGTATATAGCTATATAAAATCTCACCCTATTCAAAGTTCTATCACAAATGTATTCAACCAAGCATAACCAAACAAATCCAAAACATCTTGTAGAAATATACTAGTATCATGAGATTGACCTACAATGTCCTCCTTAATAGAAACCATCATAGGTGACTCTTCTTCATGTTCGCCTATCCATAGTTCCATACCCCTACATTGAGGACCTATCGAGTCAAATAGGTCCTTTGCAAGACAACCAGGTAATTGAGGAGGAGGTGGAGGTGGAGGACGAGCCGTAAGGGGTTTCTTAGGCACTATGTCCTACACATATATAATATTACATCAATGGTGGCATGTATATAAAGATATAAACACAATGTAAATTTACCATACATCCGTATAGATAACTCCATCTTTGGGTCACATGACCATGCCACCTTCTGTATCACCTATCATGAAGTGCTCAGGGTGCTCATATGGTAGTGTAGTGTGCTTCCAAGTGGCATAGCCAAGGCTCGACGTCACACAAACTGCATTAGAGGACAATGATGCACCATGAATCATGTCACCTTCAAGGTGGGGGTAAGGCGCACCCATGTCAATTTCATGTTCTTGTAATTTAAGATGACATGGCCTCAACCTTAATAAATTTGCATAGAGTGTTATATATATTAATCAAATCATTCTGAAAGACTACTATGACATAAAATTACTTATAGAGGATTTGCTAGGTGGTAGGTCCATAGGATTACTTCCAACCACCTCAATTGTAGGAGGGTCCACCTCATATAAAGAGCAAGGTGACACATGTACTGTCTGAGGAGATGATTGAGAAGCATGATACTGGCTCATTGCTTCCTAAATTGCCTTTGCAATTAACTCTTGTTCCTCCTCTTTTGAGAATCCCCCTTTTCGAAAACAATTGCGCTTATGCTACGATGAGCCAAAGAACGCTCTTTTACCGACACCAGCATTGGACCCATCGTATGGTTGTGAACATTCTTTGCACACCTTTCTCTTTGAGCATAGTTTGCAGCTTAGTTAGGACAATCATCAATAGTAATTGGTAAGTAAAACATAACAATCCAGGTTAGGGTAAAATAAAGAATTCATAAGAATGTATTACTAATGGGGAGTGAGGCTTACTACCTTGAATTCATCGATATTTTTCATAGAAACAAACACCTCCCATGTCTCTAGGTTAAGATAGCTCCATTGCTCAGTGGCTGACTTCTTCCTCTTCTCAACGTCTAGTATGTATAGCTTTTCATGGTTTTCCTATAATTCCTTAGTACCCTCCCACAGTGTTTCATCACCTTTTTATGATGCATTTTTCCTATATGCTCTGCAAAAGTTCATATACTTAATGTTATATTCTTAAAAATAGAATTGCAAACAACTTTAAATATAGAATTGCAAATCATAATATCTCACATATAGTTCTTTCCATATGAAGTCTTTCTTGCTTTTATCATTTTTATGCCAAGATTCTACGGCTACACTATAATGGCTACGAGTAAGAACCCCTAGATATGACACAAAAGAATTCTGGTCTTTCCAAAAGTATTTCTTGCATAATCAAACTCAGCAACCAACTTCGATGCCCTATTTTATATCAACTTGTTCATCATGGTGATGTGCCTTATTTTTGCACACTGATGATGTTGCTCATTGATCTTGTTAAGATCCTCAGGGTGTACATCGTCAACCTAAAATTGACAAAATTACTCATATAAGTCATAAAATATATAACTTATAAATGCAATAAAACAATACAAAAATAAAATAAGATTGACTTATTGTAAAATGCACATCTTTGTAATAAAACAATACACAACTTCAACCAGTGTCAAGGTGCACATCATGATGCTGCTCATCCTCATGATAATCATCATCATGGTCATCATACTCATGGTCACACACCATCTGAAAAAATGTCATACAAAAATAGTCAAACAATGAAATATAAGATTGTAACATGCACATATAACATTTAAAAATAAAAGCATTCCTATAATATTGAGATCTTTTGTCAATTAACATTCACTCAGTGTGATCTCCATGCACATATAAGTCAACATCAATTTTAATATTTGGTGTTGGCAAGCCAACTGAGAATGGACTGGAGTCATCGTACTTGACATAATACTCTTTTTCATTTATAGGATCTTCAATGAACTGTCTTTTACCATGAACAACAACCGACCATTTTTTTTGTAGGATCATTGATATAAAATACTTGTTTCACCTATGATGCATTATGAATGGTTCACCCTTCTTTCCAATCTTTTCATAATTCACTATTGTGAACCCCAATTCATCCACTACAACTCCTTTGGTGTTATCACTCCAATTACACTTAAAGGCCAGAATTCTAAAATCTACATAGTCAAACTCCCGAATGTCTTCAATGAAACCATAATATGACATTTTAGCTTCACATGGACTCTTATCCTTCACACTAGAAAAAAAACAATGAAGACGCTTGAAGGGTGACCCCATTGTCTTAGACAACACTCTTATCATTTTGATGCTTTTGTGTAATATGAAAAACCATTTATGTCAAACCCTTATTAATATATAACCTTCATTTTTAGTTTAAAGGCAAGGCATTAGATATTTTCAGCAACATAATTTGGTGTTTAAAATAGTTGATGGAAGACTTTATATTCAAATGACCTAATGAATGTCTTCTTATGCTCTCTAGAAAGCCACATTGAATTGGATCAAGGATATTTTGTCTTGATGAAATTGGTATGTTCGGTGATGTAAACACTCACTTCATTGATGTTGTGTAAAATATACAATTGATCTTTTTCCCACAACTCACGGATGATTTCTTTCACTCGTGCTCCTAAAGTTCCTTTTCCAGAATAGTCCTTGATATCTTGTCATTTACAGGAGCTTCATACAACTCATAAATTCATTGCAAAAGTGCATAACCTCCCTAGCCACATAACCATCAATAATACTTCTGTTAGGCTGATAACGATTTTGAACATCACCTTTAAAAACACTCATGTGCCAATCAAAAGTATACATCCAATGCAAGAAAATTGATCGCAACATTTTCACTTCCCTAGTCAAATGGACAACAAGATGTACCATGATATCAAAGAATGAAGGAAAAAAATACATCTCAAGTTGGAATAGGGTAACAACCACTTCTCTTTGCAACTTATTGAGATTCTCAGGATCAATAAGTTTGTTGCATAAAGTGTTGAAGAAGAAACAAAGTCTGGTGATTACAAAACTTACATGCTTTGGCAATATAGATCAAATTCCCATAGGCAATATTTGTTTCATTAGAGTGTGACAATCATGTGATTTAAGACCTTTTAGGTTTTGATCCTTCATTGATACTAGTCTACAGATATTATAAGAGTATCCATGTGGCACCTTAACATTAAGCAAGCACTCACAAAAGGTTTTCTTCTCCTTTCTAGAAACGTGTAACAAGTAGGAGGTAAATATGTTTTCCGATCACTGCTAACTATTTTGTTAATTTTTTCCTTATTCCCATTTGAAGTAGGTCCATTTTGGATTTAATTTCATCTTTAGTCTAACCTGGTATATTCAACAGAGTACCAATGACGCTCTTATAGACATTTTTCTCAACATGCATGACATCGATACAATGCCTAACTACTAAAGAACTCCAATAAGGAAGATCCCAGAATATTTACCTCTTCTTGTATAAAGATTTTTCACTTTGTGTGGGAATGGTACTGTAACATACTGAAATACAGGGTATTCCCTGCAATTTACCCACTTTTGAGTTTTTCTTTACTTTCTAGTCCTTTTGGACATTTTTCATAAATTTCCCATCCTTTTGAATCCTTTTTGGCCTCCATGTGCAAATTGAGCTTTATTTGAGGATGAAATCTGTATTTGCCCACATTTATGTTAATAAAGGGGCATTTGCACAAATAACACACTTAAGGTAATAATTAAGGGCTAATAATGCAAAATGGAGTTTTATGAGAGATGATAAGTGGATAATGTTTATTTGGAGCTTTTTAGATAAATATATTAGTAATAATGTCTATTTGAATTAATTGAGTGTAATTAACCTAATTTCCTTCTCTCTCCTAAAAAATGATAATAATATATCAAAATGGAATATAATGGTGGTATTTTGTTCTTAAAGCTAATAATGGATGGATATCTCGAAATTCACTCATGTAATCCATTAAAAGAAGTCTTTTCATATAACTCATTCATTTTAATATATTAATATACACTTTACTGAGTAATATATTAATTAAGGAACTTATTGGATATAAATATGAAATCTAATTATATGTCATCGTTCTAAATGCTAATATGAACCTATGGTTCAAATTTGGTGGCCTTTGGTCTTCATTTGACCCTTCAAATCCATTTTGTAAACTTCTCATAAAGTATAACTATGGGATTTTAATCGATTTCATTAAATTGATGTGTAACGCTATAGTTGGGACAATTTTAGCTGTCACACACCTGGGCTCCATCGTGGACACCTGATCGGATGACTCCACATTGATCGCCCTTTGATTTAACGGCCCGGACACCTTCTTCTACCTCCCGTAACTAAAGAGGTGAGTCGTTGTACCCTTCTCGACCCCACTCTCCCTCTCCTACCCACCGTTTCATGCGATTCATGTCCCTTTGGCTTTGTCTCAATGAGCCGGTTTGAATGAGCACTTACTCACCACTTCCCCCTCACCTTGCGCAAAACACCCAACCTGGGCCGCCTCCTCCTCTCCGCCAAGGAGTTGCAGAGCAAGCTTCGACCTTCCCCACGCCTAATTAAGGGCTTCTAAAGCTTCCTAAGACCCCGAACCTTACTCCTCTCCTTTCAATTTCTTCCCAACATCCTCCGAAGATCCCTACCTACTCGGTCTTCTCTTCCAGCGGCGGTGACCTCACCTTGACCCATGAAGCCATCTCGGTTCAATTGCCTATGTAGTAAGCATCCTTGACCCTCATTCTTTCATTCCGTTTGATCACCTTGCCTCGCGACGCCCCCGTTTGCCCGATCCTATAGGGAAACAGTAGAGCCACCATCGGCGCCAAGCTTTTCTGAGTTCTGGTGCTCCTCCTCCATCGAAATCATCTATTTTCGAATCATCTCGACCCCGAGAATTTGTGGGCGTCATTAGTTCTGTTTTTCATGGCTTTATCGGGTGGTTCCACCGTCCCTCTCCTTTCCCCTATTTCCGGCCAAGTTGGGCCTCCTTCCTTTGCTCCTGAGCATGTCTTAGTGCGTTTTTGAGCTCCCTGTGGCCACATGACGTCGGGGAACAACTTCCCAGTCTCAGCTTGGGACAACCCCCATGGAAGCGGTCTGGAGAAATGGAGCCCGAGCTCCAGTTGCTCGCTCCAGTGCCATGGCGAGAGTAGGTAGATGTCTGGTTAGTAAATGACCAGAGCAACCCTCGCCCCTCTGACCAGTCAATTTTATACGCATGGGCAATCTCATAATTGCACCTTGAGTCTTGTTTCTCACTTGCAAGGTTGTTACATACGAATGACAGTATTGCCCTCGGTGTTTCAATCGATTTCATTTTATATGCAATGGCATTTTGGTCATTTCACCTATTATTTACATCGAATTGCATTTTCATTTAAATCACTGTCACGCTATGGTTTTTCTTGCATTCTGTTTGGTTGAGTTTACTTAATTCATAGTAAATCGATCCATGGTCAAAAAAATGCAAATAAATAGTCGGTGGAAAGGGTTTTTCATGTAGAATCTAATTTTATGGTTCTTGAGTCCCAATTATGATTCCTTTTTCGAAGTTTTCTTTGGATACCTATTTGATTATATTAAATGGTCTAAAATGTGTAATTAATCTATTTTAACTCCAAATTGAGTAATAAAATATGTTTTCTTATTTAGGAGAATATGACTACTCTGCTAGACTAGGTTTTGAACCTTAATTCGTGGTTTTTAATAAAAGTTCCAAAATTAGGGTATTCCTATGCTTTAATCCTTATAAATACTAATACATGTGTAATGTTTGCAACATGGGAAATATGGAATTTAATATAATCAGACTAGTGAATGTGATCGTAATGAATTGAAACTAAGGTATGTGACCGCTATGTATGTGAAAACCTATTGGTGTATGTGAAGCCTATTTGGTATGTGATCCCTATTATATGTGGAATGTATATTGTGCAATCAACCTACCCTTCAGTTGGGCTCTTATCCAACCCTACCTCACTATTGTGCTAGCCTTATTATCCTTATAAATGTCTTTATTTGGCTCTTTACTATGTAATGATTCTATTGCCTATGTGGCTCATTTAATTGGAACTCTTGAATATTTCTATGGCCAATGTTTTGGCTCATCCATTATTTGAGATTATTTATTTGTGTTTTATTCCCATTTTGCAATGTTGCAATCTTGTTATACTTCTCAATACTGCCAAGTGACTATTTAAGCATGATGTATTTTAGGACAAATGACAATATAGTGTACATGAGTACAAACCACCCATAAGGAACTGAGGTTTTAGTTCTCCTGTCGGGAACTGGGGTTTTAGTCCCCCTGCCATTTTATATTAGGCACTGGGTTTTAGTCCCCCAGCCTCTTTATATAGGCATTGGGGTTTTAGTCCCCCTGCCACTTGGTGAGGTCCGGTAGGTGCCTCACCCTACATTTAGATGAATTTGTGTCTTAATATATTCATGCTATGTGATTGTTATTGTGGTGATTGATTATGGTAGTTCTCTATTTCTTATTTGAATATTTGTCTCATTCTCTTAAAATCTTGTAGCATAGAGAATCTTTTATTATGCAATGTTGTTGGCTATTACTTGTCCTATTCCTTTTGATTGACACATACTTTTATCTTTCTCTTGCTAGATGACCCCAACCATCCAGGCTAGGATCAGAGTTGTGCATGGAAGCTTGGTGAACCTGCTTAAGGCTAAGGATAGGACAAGAAGAAAAGGAACATATAGCTTGCATGGTCATAGTTGCCTTTATATATTAATTTGTTTTGGTTGGAGACAATATTGGCTTAGTGTAAGTCTTCTTCTACCTAGATCCTTGTTCTTGTATAAAGATGTACCCCATTGGGGAAAATTTTGTAGAGTACTCTTTATACATTTTGAATGAAGTCAAGTTTTATTTCTTCCGTTGCCACACATTTGATGTATTTGTTTATCATGATTTTTAGTAGAGACTTGGTCTTTATAGCATGGTATCAGAGCATCAAGGTATTCAGATTCTTGACTAATTCAAATTGTCTCCTAGATAGAACCCTAATCTTATATAGTTTCCCTATATTAAGTTTTTCACCTTAGAGTTGACCTAGCATGAAAGTTTGATTTAGGATCATAATAATTTCATATTAAAAATAAAATTTGTCAACTTTTTGGTGAATTGTCTATTGAGAAGTTACTAGAGCAAGAAGTTGAAAGTGATGGTGTCTAGAAAGGGTCAGAGCTTGGGGGCTGGCAAAATTTTGCTTCACCCTACTAGCTGGGTAACGAGGACTCCTGAGCTCATATGACCTTGCCTGGCCTGGTCTGATACAGACAGCTTGAAATAGTCTATCTTTGGGAATGTTGCCTAATTTTTGAATACCTTAGGAAAACCATAAGTGATGATTTGATCTCTTACACAAAAAAAAGTCATCCTTAAATAACTTATACTCCTATGTTTAGGGTTTAGTGTACCCTATGTTACACATTGAAGTTGGATTAGTAAGTCCTTTTAGTGTTGAACTTTATGTACCCTTTTACCCTTAGATTAGTTTGACTTAGTTGACCCTTTTAAGGGGTGGAGTGAGGGTAATGGTGTTAATACCCTATTTGGTTTTGCAAATCTGATTTTGAGGACGAAATCCCTTTTTAGGGGGATGGAATCCCAATTAAAAGAAAAATCGAATACCTTTGGAGTTAGAAACCCTATCTATGTGGACATATGTACATAATAACTTATGTGAACAAGAATTTACCAAACACATTATACTTGTAATTCAACTTGTTTGTTTATACACACGTGAATATGTAGTAAGTCATATAGAGATAGTTCATATGCTTGAACCTTCACATATTGTTGATGCACATAATAATGAGTTACTCATTACTAATTGTGAATATACATAACGTTGACTATGCCACCCTAATGGTAAAATGTGTATGGATAATGCACCATGAGGATGATTTAACATGTAATGATCATGTTGACCTAAACCCTAATATGTAATCATCTAGTTTTGACAACATATACATATATATACCATTAATGCCTTTCATGACACATTAGTAACATTAGGTGTCATCATCACATGATATACCTTGATGCATATAAATGGATTATAGTCACAAAGTTATCAATATATATAAGGTATATCACCTTGTTCTCTAATGAACACCTCATCATAACTTGATACATGAATTAATTCATTAATATTTAATGGGTTACATCCTATTCACTAAAATGCATATAATGACTCAAACATGAGAATGAATAATTGGATTCACATAAATATTCATAAATGCCTAATGTGATGTAAAACATGTATAATTTATAATATGAAGTGTAATGGACAAAAATGATTAATGATGTCATTAAAATGAGTATGAAAGATGATATGACAATGTGCAATATGGACATTATTTGGAATTATTATAGGCGTGATAACTTGTTGGATAATATTAACTTTTTCTACAAAATAATTTGTGATAATTCTACATGATAGTTTAATAGGATAATGGAAAATGAATTCATGTTATTAAGGTTTTTGACCTAATGCATTGATAAATGTTGAAATGGCTTAGAAAATCCTAATTATGCTTAAAACCCTTGATGAGAGAAATACACATGATATAATATTGAGATGTAATTTTTTTGAATAAAATGTGGCACACGTGATAGTATAATAAATATGATACCTCTTCATGATGGAGATTATGCTAATAAGGCAAAAATGTTAATTTTAGTTTGATAAAAGGCTATAGGTTTTGTGGAAACCTTAGTAAGTCTTGGCTTATGTGTAGAGATTTTTTATACCCACCTAGTTGTTTAAGGTTGGGATGTTACACACTCACCCTCTCTTCCCTCTTGTTGTGATTTCGGGGACGAAATCCTCTTTAAGGGGTGGAGTGTTGTAACATACTGAAATCTAGGGTATTCCCTACAATTTACCCACTTTTGAGATTTTCTTTACTTTCTAGTCCTTTTGGACCTTTTACATAAATTTCCCATCCTTTTGAATCCTTTTTGGCCTCCATGTGCAAATTGAGCTTTATTTGAGGATGAAATCTATATTTGCCCACATTTATGTTTATAAAGGGGCGTTTGCACAAATAACCCACTTAAGGTAATAATTAAGGGCTAATAATGCAAAATGGAGTTTTATGAGAGATGATAAGTGGATAACGTTTATTTGGAGCTTTTTGGATAAATATATTAGTAATAATGTGTATTTGAATTAATTATGAGTGTAATTAACATAATTTCCTTCTCTCTCCTAAAAAATGACAATAATATATCAAAATGGAATATAATGGTTGTATTTTGTTCTTAAAGCTAATAATGGATGGATATCTCGAAATTCACTCATGTAATCCATTAAAAGAAGTCTTTTCATATAACTCATTCATTTTAATATATTAATATACACTTTAATGAGAAAAATATTAATTAAGGACCTTATTGGACATAAATACGAGATCTAATTATATGTCATCGTTCTAAATGCTAATATGAACCTATGGTTCGAATTTGGTGGCTTTTGGACTTCATTTGACCCTTCAAATCCATTTTATAAGATTTTAATAAAGTATAACTGTGGGATTTTAATCGATTTCATTAAATTGATGTGTAACGCTATAGTTGGGCCAATTTTAGTTGTCACACGCCTGGGGTCCATCATGGACACCTGATCGGATGACTCCGCGTTGATCGCCCTTTGATTTAACGGCCCTAACACCTTCTTCTACCTCCCGCAACTGAACAGGCGAGCCGATGTACCCTTCTCGACCCCGCTCTCCCTCTCCTGTACACTGTTTCATGCGATTCATGTCCCTTTGGCTTCATCTCGACAAGCCAGTTCGAACGAGCACTTACTCACCGCCACCCCCTCACCTTGCGCAAAACACCCAACCTGGGTCGCCTCCTCCTCTCTGCCAAGGAGTTGCAAAGCAAGCTTCGACCTTCCCCACGCCTATTTAAGGGCGTCTAAAGCTTCCTCAGACCCCAAACCTTACTCTTCTCCTTTCAATTTCTTCCCAAAGTCCCCTGAAGATCCCTACCTACTCGATCTTCTCCCCGTGCAACATCGAACTCACCTTGACCCATGAAGCCATCTCGGGTCAATTGCCTGTGTAGTAAGAATCCTTGACCCTCGTTCTTTCATTCCGTTTGATCACCTTGCCTCGTGACGCCCCCGTTTGCCCAGTCCTATAGGGCCACCGTAGAGACGCCTCCGACGCCAAGCTTTTCTGAGTTCTGGTGCTCCTTCTCCGTTGAAAGCGCCTGTTTTCGAATCATCTCGACCCCGAGAATTTGTGGGCGTCATTAGTTCCGTTTTTCGTGGCTTTGTCGGGTGGTTCCACCATCCCTCTCCTTTCCCCTATTTCCGGCCAAGTTGGGCCTTTTTCCTTTTCTCCTGAGCATGCCTTGGTGCGTTTTTGAGCTCCCTATAACTGCGTGACGTCGGGGAACAACTTTCCGGTCTCATCTTGGGACAACCCGCAGGGAAGCGGTCTGGAGCAATGGAGCCCGAGCTCCAATTGCTCACTCCAGTGCCATGGCGAGAGCAGGTAGATGCCTGGTCAGTAAATGACCAGAGCAACCCTCGCCCCTCTGACCAGTCAATCTTATACGCATGGGCAATCTCGTAATTGCACCTTGAGCCTTGTTTCTCACTTGCAAGGTTTGTACATACGAATGATAGTACTGCCCTCGGTGTTTCAATCGATTTCATTTTATACGCAAGGGCATTTTGGTCATTTCACCTATTATTTACATCGAATTGCATTTTCATTTAAATCACAGTCACACTATGGTTTTTCTTGCATTCTGATTGGTTGAGTTTACTTAATTCATAGTAAATCGATCTATGGTCAGAAAAATGCAAATAAATAGTCGTTGGAAATGATTTTTAATGTAGAATCTAATTTTATGGTTCTTCAGTCCCAATTATGATTCCTTTTTCAAAGTTTTCTTTGGATACCTATTTGATTATATTAAATGATCTAAAATGTGTAATTAATCTATTTTAACTCCAAATTGAGTAATAAAATATGTTTTCTTATTTAGGAGAATATGACTAATTTGTTAGACTAGGTTTTGAACCTTAATTCGTGGTTTTGAATAAAAGTTCCAAAATTAGGGTTTTCCTATGCTTTAAGCCTTATAAATACTAATACATGTGTAATGTTTGCAACTAGGGAAATATGGAATTGGATATAATCAGACTGGTGAATGTGATGGTAATGAATTGAAACTAAGGTATGTGACCCCTATGTATGTGAAAACCTATTGGTGTATGTGAAGCCTATTTGGTATGTGATTCCTATAATATGTGGAATGTATATTGTGCAATCAACCTACTCTTTAGTTGGGCTCTTATCCAACCCTACCTCACTATTGTGCTAACCTTGTTATCCTTATAAATGTCTTTATTTGGCTCTTTACTATGTGATGCTTCTATTGCCTATGTGGCTCATTTAATTGTAACTCTTGAATCTTACTATGGCCAATGTTTTAGCTCATCCATTATTTGAGATTATTTATTTGGATTTTATTCCCATTTTGCAATGTTGCAATCTTGTTATACTTCTCAATACTGCCAAGTGACTATTTAAGCATGATGTATTTTAGGCCAAATGACAATGTAGTGTACATGAGTATAAACCACCCATAGGGCACTGAGGTTTTAGTCCTCCTGTCGGGCACTGGGGTTTTAGTCCCCCTGCCATTTTATATTAGGCACTGGGGTTTTAGTCCCCCTACCACTTTATATAGGCACTGGGGTTTTAGTCCCCCTGCCACTTGGTGAGGTCCGGTAGGTGCCTCACCCTACATTGAGATGACTTTGTGTCTTAATATATTCATGCTATGTGATTGTTATTGTGGTGATTGATTATGGAAGTTCTCTATTTCTTATTTGAATATTTGTCTCATTATCTTAAAATCTTGTAGCATAGAGAATCTTTTATTATGCAATGTTGTTGGCTATTACTTGTCCTATTCCTTTTGATTGACACATACTTTTATCTTTCTCTTGCTGGATGACCGCAACCATCTAGGCTCGGATCAGAGTTGCACATGGAAGCTTGGTGAACCTACCTAAGGCTAAGGATAGGACAAGAAGAAAAGGAACATATAGCTTGCATGGTCATAGTTGCCTTTATATATTAAGTTGCTTTGGTTGGAGACAATATTGGCTTAGTCTAAGTCTTCCTCTACCTAGATCCTTGTTCTTGTATAAATATGTACCCCATTTGGGAAAATTTTGTATAGTACTCTTTATACATTTTGAATGAAGTCAAGTTTTATTTCTTCCGCTGCCACACATTTGATGTATTTGTTTATCATGATTTTTAGTAGAGACTTGGTCTTTACATGTACATTGTGATCTCTTACCAAATGCATTAATAAAGTTTTTTACTCTTTCATAAACAACCTCTCCTAATATAGATTTAGGGGTACTCCGTTCCTCATTCAAATGATTGAATGCTTTGTGTAACCTTCGGAAAGGATGAACCTTTGGAAGAAAAATTTTATGACCAAGATATGCAGTCTTACCGCTATATTTTAGTCGTATTGAATTAGTATTATCTTCACATATATGACATGCTTTGGATCCTTTTAGACTATATCCAAACAAATTTCCATATGCTGGAAAGTCATTAATAATGTAAAAGTACATAGCATGAAAATGAAAAGTCTCTCTATGTGAGGCACCATAGGTCATCACACCTTCTCCCTAAAGTTTCCTTAAGTAATCAATTAGAGGTTCAAGATAAACATCAATATCGTTGCCAGGTTGTTTAGGGTCTGATGTCGACAATGACAACATGACATACTTCTTTTTCATACACAACCAGGGAGGAAGATTGCATATAACAATCATAACAGGACAAGTGATATGTTGGTTGCTAAATGTGCCGTATGGATTCATCCCATCGGTAGAAAGCCCAAGTCTTAGATTCCTAGTTTCTTCACCAAATATAGGGTATAATATTTCAATATTCTTCCACTGTGGGTTATCAGACGCATGTTGTAGGATCCCATCATTATTTTTCTTTACCTCTACATGCCACCTTAAATTATTTGCAACCATGGGATTGACAAACAAGCATTGAAACCATGATATTATAGGTAGATACAACATCTTCTTGGCAGGAGAGCCAATTTTAGACTTCCCCAAAGTTGTCATTTTGTACCTTGAGGCCCCACATTTCAGACAATCTTTCAAATCAACATAGTCCTTTTAAAATAACAAAAAGTCATTCGGGCATGTATATATCTTCTTAGCCTTCATTCCCATTAGTTACATCATTTTCTTTAATTTGTATGCTGAGCTTGGAAGCTTGGTGCCTTCAGTGAGAATTTCTTTCAATAAAGACAACAATGAAATGAGGCTTTTCTCACTCCATCGATTGTTAGCCTTCAGAGTATACAATCTCAACACATCACTTATCTTTGTAAACTTAGTACAATCTATGTATAATGGTCTCTCAACATCATGCACAATGTTTCTAAATAAGGAAGGTGGATCAGTGTGATCTACCCACAACTATCTAACATTGCATCAACCATGTCAATCCAAATCAGTTCGTTCACATCTACATCATCAAAAACAATTTCCTCTTCAATACAAGTACAATTATCGTCATCTACTGATCTCACTATTGGATTCTTTCCATGACAGTACCATCATGTATATCCCAGTATAATTCCATTGCACATGATATGACTTTTGATTTTGTCAACAATGTTGACTTTCAAGTTGTTATTGAAATTCCTACATGCATAGTAGAACCTATCTCAGGTTATTTCCTATGTTCCTTCACAGATCCTATAAATTGGTCAAGACCAACAATAAACTTTGGGGTGCAGCAATTCGGAATGGACATCCATGATCTATCTATTCTATGATTAAAGAAAAAATAAGTATTAGGATTTAGGGTTTACATGATTAGGGTTTAGGATTTATAGATAGATTAGGGTTTATTATTTTAGATTTAGGGATAAGGGTTTATAGTTTAGGGTTTAGGGTTTACAGATTAGGGTTTATGGTTTACATATTAGGATTTATTGTTCAGTAATGAATGTGTGTACCACCTCTCCCATTATTGAACACCTAATCTCACTAGTAAGTGTATAATGTGTATTCAGTTTTGAAGAAAATTTCAGTAGCATTTCCTCACGGTTCTCCAAGTACACCGATGTAGATTAGCAAATAACCACCAATATATGTACTTAGAGAACAAATGGGGAAGTGCTGATAAAAAATCTTGAAAACGGAATATACATTATACACTTACTTCCTAAGTGAGATTAAGTGTTCAAGAACAGTCCCAACTTGGGGACTATCCAAAATTTACTACTAATGAGTAAATCTTGGACGGGTTTCTAGGACAACAAAATACATGTATATATGTTGTCATTTCTATACCTATGATCATAGTTTTATCATTCATATCCTAGGTTTTATCTAAGATCATTTAATTCTATTCATTCTTACGTTTGGGTTAGTTCATTCATACATCATTAACCTAATTAATCAATATTAATCAACTACACAATGTTGAAGAGAAATTATTGAATATAGTTAAATGAATCACTAAAAAGAGATAAAGAAAGCAATATTAATTAATTAAGTTCATTCATGCATCATTAACCCTAATTAATGATCGATATTAATCGACTACACAATCTTGAAGAGAAATTATTGAACTAAGTTAAATAAATCACTAACAAGAGAGAAAGAAAGTAATATTAATTAATTAAGTCAATTCATGCATCATTAACCCTACTTAATCAAAATCTAATTCTAATTAACCACTCACTGCAATGGTGGAGTAGGCTACAGTGGTGGCGGACAGAGGTGGATGTGGAGGTGGTTGTGGCTAGAGTAGGCTGGAGGTGGGGCTAAGACAGTGAATGGAGGTGAAGCTGGCTTGGCGGCGGTTGGAGAAGGATGGAGTGGTGGTTGGGGGCTGGCGGCTAGAGTAGTAGTAGTAGTAGCTAGGCAGAGAGCTGGAGAAATAGTAGTAGCAGTGGCAAGAGTAATAGTAGTAGTGGCGATGAGCAGTAGAGGAGGCAAAAAGTAGAGGAGTAGTAGAGGAGGTGGAAAGTAGAGGAGCAGTAGGGTAGCAGCAAGGTCGAGAGCAGTGGAGGAGGCAGAAAACACCGTAGAAAATTTCCAGAGAAAAAATCATCTGCGATGAAACATAAGATTGAGGGAAAGAAACATTTCGAAGGTGCTATAAGTGAACTTAGTCATCAATTGTTAAAGGAAATTGATGACTATGTACATAGTTTTTGTTTACACATAAAAAACTACCACATAAATTGGTACCGACAAACACGATTGTGGAGACCAGCATGGCCGTGTTGGTGACTTAAACGTCGGTATTGATGGCTAAAACCGACGACAGAAATCTAATCCCAAATAAAAAGTTCACCTTTATCGGGAGACAAAGTTGTTGGTTTCCTTTGCTAAAATTGACTATTAATTAAGCACCTCGACTTCGGTTTCTATGTCAAAACCAACGACAAAGATCCATCGACAAACAAAAAATTTCGGTGATGCATGGGTTTTGAGTCACTTTTATAGGCTTATTTTATATCTGTTTTATGCACATATTTGTCATTTTCTTGATTATATTTACATAACTCACTATAGTTGGCCTTTAAACTCTATTTTCATCAAATTATACTTATTTTATCATATTTATATGATTTCATATAATCCACAGACTTATGCACATGTTTTGGTACTTTTCAGGTACTTTTGCACTCTACATACTCGATACTATCGATCTCGGTGTCGATAGTAACGAGATTTCATCATGAATCAACCCTCAAAATCAAAATTGGAAGGAAATATCAACATCATGGTCGATACTATCGACCTGGGTGTCGATAGTATTGATAGTGTCAGGATCTGCCGAATTCTGCACTAAATCGGATCATTCTAATCCGACGGTGGAGCTTTTTCAGTGTCATAAAGTTGTCCTATGGCCTAAGGGGAGGACGTCCAGGCCAAGGGGGGAATGGATATTGAGCCACACGACATCCATGAAGGAGGGAGAGAGGAGACAAGAGCAAAGGTCGTCAACTGGGCGATCTGGGCACCTCCGACAGGTGATTTTGTTGTCGATAGACTGTAAAACATGTGTTTCTCGAGGAGGATCTCCAGGAACACCTTCGTATCATGGGTTACATGAGTTTTCTCCATGTTTCCCACATTTTTATTCTCTACTCCTATGTATTCTCAATTGTTAACCATACAGGGCTAATCTCCATCATTCCTTAGGACCCAAGACTAGCCCGGGGAACCGTTGTACTAAATTTTTGCATGAATTAATATAGGATTCTCATTTCCTGGATATATAATTGTGGATATTGCTTGATTTACTTATGCTTCATGAAATAGGTAAAGAATTAGACTAATAATTACTCTGGAAAGGGGATTAAAGGTCCGAAAACCCACTATTATACACTATGTTATACGTTCCTTAGACTAGGTGACGTACGGATAGTAGAGAGATACCCAGAGTCATCGATAATGTGCCTAATCTAAGATATAAATTTCTAAGGAAGTTGAATTGGATTAGATTTAGATAGTGGATTGTACCATGGAAGCGGGCAATCCTGATTACAGACTCTCTATCCAAGATTTGATAAAATCTATGTTATTTATGCGAGATATTAGGTATAACGAGACCCTGTGGTGAAATAGGAAATCCTAAGGAATCCCATCCTCATTGATTAAACCCAACATTTAACCATCGCTCACTTTACTTTCACTATATTTTATTTTCTTTTTCAAAACCAATCAATTCTTTTAATCAGTTTAGCTGATCGCAACTAGTTAGTAGTAGTCTACTGAAATTCATGTTTCCCTGAGTTCGACTCAAGCCTCACATGACCTATAATACTTCGATACGTTCACTTGAGTTTAGCGCATGGTTTACGCGTGTCAGTCAGCCTTAGCTAGTGTAACGTCCCCAAATTCTTCCACCACGAGACTTAGAAAGCCTGAGAGGACAAATATGAATATATGAGGCATTATATCATAGAGAGACGTGGAAGTGACCTACTCATACATGAACGTTCATTAGAAGCATACACCATGAACAATCTCAACATTCTACATGTATACAATTACAACATGAACTATTACAATTTTACAATATATATTGAAAGGATAATTTTACAAGTCTGAACATGTATGCTAATAGTATCCTAGATAATAGGTACAACTTGAACACTGCTCACTTCCTATCTTTTCTCCCATACTAGCTCTAAACCTTAGAAAATATGTGAAACATCGAATCAACACCATGTATTGTGTATGTGGGTGAAAGATACATATATATTGTGCTTGCATACTGGAAAATTTTAAGAAAGAAGAAAAGGTAAAAGAAAACATTATTTAATGTGATAATTAGGTTAACACATATTTTAGATGTCTTTTGATGTATTTGTACTACTAAGTGGTGTTGGACTTCATATTTTCTCACCCCTTGGGCTATGAGGATCCCTGCCCCTTGAGATATGGAGGTGTGTTGACCTTATATTTAGATAGAGAGAGAAAGAGATAGAGAATGTAAACACTTAGTAGCTACAAACCATCCATATTATTTAATTATGTTCTTGATGTTATGGCAAACACATGATACAATAATATGCATCCAAGAACTATGCATAAATGAAGCATCTAATATTTCATACTATATGCACATAGGAAAACTAGTCATATACTTAGATAAAGACAACATACCTAAGTTCAAAGATTCTAACTTATCCTTGATCATCTACATATCTTTTCATTACCTGAGTAATATCAATTAATCATCATTAATACAAGGTTTGTCATTAATAAGGGTATTTTAAGTTCAATTTAGGGTTTAGCAAAATCTAGGTTGAAACTATCCTAAACTTGCTATCAGTTATTTTTATATTGATCAGAGGGTCACAATTAGGGTTTGGATCAAGTTTCATAATTTTCTGAAGTTGGATGTATTTTTTATGATTGATATGGTTTGAAACAAGTGATTTAGGCATTAATAAGAAAGGCCTAATATAGATTAATAAACCTATATTAGAGTTCTATAATGGGTGTCAATTGTCAGTAGGATTTTGCAAGAATTTTCTGAGAATTTCTATTTACTTCATTTAATAGATCCTAAAAATGACCATCATCAACTATCCCATCTACTCTTTCTCATCGTGATGAACTCATCGCTACGAGCTCTACGTTGAGTGCCACCACAAGGTGGCTGATTTGTGAGGGGGGTTCCTAAGATTGTTGAGTTTCCTCATCACCTGCGGTTGACTTGGCCAGATCGTCCACACAGGATGTCCTCTCATCTCAGTCTAGAAAGTGAGAACAACTGGATTCGTCATCTGCAAGGCAATACTAAAGGTGGATCCAACTATGGTGAGAAATCATGTCTGACCTGGATCTATGCATATACTTGGATTTGAAATGACACCCTCACATAGGTTGACTTCAAGCAATGAAGAAACCCCATCAGCTGAGCTCTAAGAAAAGGGAAAGTCTATTGCCTGGCCTCAAAGAAGGATGCTCTAGAAAGAGAGGGTGCAATAAGGGGGGTTTGATTGTTGGAGGTGTCGCCTTCGTTGATGATTGCACCTGAGGCCATGGGGTGATATGCAAGTCTTCCCCAAAATCAATCCTCTATTGGCAGATGGTGGCGAGGCTATTAGTTGTGACCTTCAGCACCACCTCTCTCTGTCCACCCAAAAATAGGGCTCATCAACAAGCTTCAAGTCCTCCTTGCTTCCCTTTCAAAAGTTTGCTTGAGGATTCAGAAACTATGAAGTAGTCTTGATGTGCAGCAGGGATGAGTTGCTTATATGCAAAGAGTGGAGATTGGCAGGATCATTTTAAGCTACAACATGTTTGCATATGTGCTTGGAAGGATTCATAATGCTCCTAGAAGTGGAGAGGTAACAGAGGTGGTTGACCACTATCTTGCCACTTTACATCCTAAGAAGAAACCCAACCAATCTCATCTTCATAAGAAATCTAAACCTTCCTTTAAGGGTCGCAAGCACCGCCAAAATCAGAGTAATAATAATAGTGATCTACGAGAAAACTGTGTCTGCTTTGTGTATGATAAACCTGGCCACTTAGCAAATGTGTGCAGATTTTGCAAAGGTCAAAGAAAACAGAGTGTCCAGGCTCCTAAAAATCCTAAAGTAAATATGATCATTGTGGGGGTGGTTCCTTCGTCTTCTGTAGAATGGTTAGAAAATACCTATCATTCTTTTTGCTGACATATGTTCAGATTGGTACTTGGATTCTGGTGTCACTTATCATATTTGTTTTGACCAATCCCTCTTTTCTACCTACCAGGACGAATTTGGCAGAGTGATCAAGTGGGGAGATCATTCATCTACCATCCCGATTGCTGGTTTTGGATGTGTTGACATAAAGCTTACTTCTGGAATTGTCCTTAGATTACATGATTTCCAATATGTACCTTCTTTCTGTAGAAATCTGATTAGTCAAGTAGTGTTGCAACATTCTGGTTATACCTTGTTGTGTAAAGGCAATAGAGTTGTAATTTCTAAGAATGGTTCTTATATTGGTCTTGCATACACTTGTAGTGGTTTGATTAAACTATCTTCTGTTTCATGTAATGCTTCTTCTAGTAATCAAATATCTTCTACTATTTTAGTTTCTAAAACTAGTAATGTTTGGCATGCACGTCTTTGTCATGTGAATAACAATATGATGAAACACATGATTCACTTAGATCTGATTCCTAAGATGCATATTCATATTTCTGATAGATATCAAGTTTGTGTGCAAGCTAAGCTTCCTAAGAAGCCATTTAAATCTGTAGTAGATCGTAATACATCTTTGCTGGAATTAATTCATACCGATGATTGTGACTTAAATCATGTTCTTACTCGTTACCTTTATAGATGGATTTTCAAAGTGTTGTTCTATTTTCTTACTGAAAATTGAGGATGAACAATTAAAAAAAATTTAGAATCTATAAAACCCAAGTAGAGAAATAATTAGAGATGAACATTAAGAGAGTGAGGTCTGATAGAGGTGGTGAGTACACTTCTAATGAACTTAACAAGTTCTATGAGGACCATGGACTTATTCATGAAACCACTACCCCATATAATCCTCAATCTAATGGAGTTTCTGAGAGGAAGAATAGAACATTGATTGACATGGTCAACTTAATGCTAGCCGAGTCTGGACTTAGTCACAGACTGTGGGGGAAAGCCCTTCATACAGCCAACTACCTTCTTAACCACATCCCTATTAGACACCTTGACAAAACACCCTATGAACTTTGGCTCAACAAGAAACCATGCTTGAAATACCTCAAAGTGTGGGGGTGTTTGGCCAAGGTTAAGATCTTTGAGAATAAGAAGAGAAAACTAGGACATAAAACTGTTGATACTATCTTTAGATGATATGTTGAAAATAGTAATGCCAATAGATTCCTAGTAATAAAATCTAAAATCTCAGACATTAGAGTTAACTCTATACTTGAGATTAGACATGTAGATGTTGTCTATTATGAAACCATCTTTCCTCTTAAGGAAAAGGTTCCTAGACAAGTTAGTGAAGTTCCCTCTTCTTCTTCTCCTATTGAACCTCTTATAGTTCCACCTTCTTATGAAGTAGAACTTGAACTCCTAGTAGATGAACCTCCAATTGATCTAGGTAGGGGTAAAAGGACTAAAGTTGATAAGAGCTATGGTCCTGACTTCTACACCTTCATAGTAGAAGAAGACATGCACACCTATGAGGATGCCATCAAGTCAATAGACTGTAGATTTAGGAAGGAAGTCATTGATAATGAGATAGAATCAATTATGAGAAATCATACTTGGATTCTTACTGAGCTTCCTTCAGGATGTAAGACTATTGGATGTAAGTGGGTGTTTACGAAGAAGATGATGGCAGATGGTTCCATTGATAAGTTTAAGGCTAGACTAGTAGCCAAAGGCTTTAGTTAGAAGGAAGGATTTGATTACTTTGACACATATGCACCTATAACCAAAATCTCTTCCATCTGTGTCCTAGTTGCTTTACCGCAATCCATAAGCTTGAAATCCATCAAATGGATGTCAAGACAGCCCACTTGAATGGAGATCTTGAAGAAGAGATCTATATGGATCAACTCGAAGGCTTTGTAGCACCTGGACAAGAACATAAAGTTTGTAGACTTGTCAAGTCCTTGTATGGACTAAAATAAGCACCTAAACAGTGGAATGACAAGTTTAATAAAATTGTTTTATCTGTCAGATTTATTGCGAATGAATCTAATCATTGTATTTATTATAAAACTCTTGATGATGCCTACATAATAATGTGTTTATATGTACATGATATATTACTGTTTGGATCTAATTCTAAAATTATTTCCAAAACTAAATCTTTTCTTGCTAACAATTTTGATATGAAAGATTTAGGACTTGCTGATGTAATACTTGGTATTAAGTTGAGTCAATCTACTTCTGGTTATGTACTTAATCAAACTCATTATGTTGATAAAATCTTGCATAGATTTGATATGTTTGATTGTACTCCTATTAATTCACCTTATGATGCTAGTTTACATCTTGTTGTACATAAGGGTACTCCTGTGGATCAACATAGATATGCTCAAGTTATAGAAAGCTTAATGTACCTTGTTAATTGTACTAGGCCCAATATTTCTTATGCTATAAGCTAGTTGAGCAGGTACGCTAGCTGTTCTAATGAGGACCACTGGAAAGCTTTTGTAAGAGTGTTTAAGTACCTTAAAGGTACAACTACGTATAGCCTTCATTATACTAATTTTCCACCTATATTAGAAGGACATATCGATGCTAATTGGATTGCAGATTCAGATGAAACCAAATCTACCATTGGGTATGTATTTTGCCTTGGAGGAGGTGCAGTTTCTTGGAAATCATCCAAGAAAACTGTGAGAGCAAGATCCACTATGGAGGCTGAGTTTATTGCTTTAGATTTAGCTTGTTGTCAGACAAAATGGCTTTAAATTTTCTTATTGATATGCTTATTATTTCTAAACCATTTCCTCCTATTTGCATATTATGTGATAATAAAGCAACCATAGACAAAGCTAAGCAATCTAAAGGCAACCCGAGTAGCACTTTATGAGATCAAGTTATGAAGATGTGAGAGATCACATCACAAGAGGGGTCATATCTATAGAGTATGTGAAATCAACAAGTAACATTGTTGATTCACTTACTAATAGTCTAGCTAGATAGCTAGTACTCAGTTCATCGAGGGGGATGGGTCTTCTGCCCATAGAATAAACATTATAGTGGTAACCCTACCTTTCTAAAACTTTAGATCCCATGAGGAATTGTTCAAAGGGACAACTAAGCTGCCGTGTTATGTGGAAGCACACTTAGGAGTTTTACTCCATGACCCTCCCTATGGCTCTTGTGCTTCGACTCTGTCTGAGTATTGGAAGAGCTTTGCTCTGAATGGGTTCAAGGCCATTTATTGGCAGGGTATGCATGGGATAGGATACCCTTGGAGATCCCTACTATTTGAGTGTAACTCGAGAGTTAGGGTTTATGTGAGTTGGGCATACTCGCTAGAGCTCTCATGAAACAAGATCTTGCGAAGGCCATTTATGCACAACACCGATACAAACTCATTCTAGTGCCCGTACTATGGTTGTTTGATTTACTAAAGTCCGAATAAGGGATTCTGGTTCAAGACATAGTTCACCACATCTCTCCAAATTAAAGTGATTCATTCTAGGCAATGGTTCAAAGCCACAAGCTACCAATGCTGGAATACATAGTAATGTCACAAATTCGGTCATTTTTTTATTTATTGATTTTCTGAAAAGTGAAAAGGATTTATGGAACATGTGGGGGAATGTTATATTCCTTGTTCCAAAAATTGATTTTTCTACAACCATAAATACATTGTGTATTTATTGTTTTAATGAACATTTATTTTATTTGTTTTGTTTTATGGAAAGTCTTTACGGTTTCCATTTTGCGTCGTTAGGTGTTGATGATAGCGTTAAAGGCAAGTAGCAATTACCCTCTCTTGATTATCCTAAAAAGCCGCCATTAAACATGAAAATTAAAATGCACATTGGGATGACCAACAATTTTGTTGTGTGTAATGTGTGTGGGCTGTTACCGTGTAGTGAGGAGAGACATGCTCTATATAAAGAGATGTCCACTCTCCTTTGAGAGTCACAAAAAATAGATATATTACCTACAGCAGATAAGAGAGATCCAAAAATATCACAACCATTATAGAGAGTTTATTCTTCTCCATTCAGTTCTCCTTCGAGTCCACCGTTCAAGCCTGTTCTCCCAAGAACACTACCTTGTTGTTTGTTGCTTCCTTACGTTGGTACACTTCACGACACTGTCTTTGTTGTTTGTGACCAAGGGCTAAGGAATGAGTTCAACACAACACTCTCGCTTGAATCGAGCGGTTGTACTAGAGTTGGGGTGGTTGAATCTTGGAGATAGACTGTCAGACACGCTTGTGGTAGGAGCAGTGGAATCTATCTTGAAGACAGTGTTTCACACACCTTCATCTTCAAGTTCTGGTGTTTACTTTCTAACTCACCGCCAGTTTTCCTCGAATTTGAATTGCTATTTATTATTACTGCTTCATATTTGGTGGTTAAGTGCTTGCTGCTTGCAAAAGATATCTAATTAACATCTATCTTTTGATACCTGATATCTAATAGTGTCCCCTTCTCCAATGATTGTGTCTGAGACCATGGGGTGATCTACAAGGCTTCCCTGAAATCGAATCCTCTATTGGCAGGTGGTGGCAAGGCTAGTAGTCATGACTTCCAACACCGACTTTCTCTGTCGACCCAAAAATAGGACTCGTCAACAAGTTTCAAGTCCTCTTTGGTTCTCTTTTAAAAGTTTTCTCAATGATGCAGAAACTCTAAAGTAGTCTCAATGTGCAACAAGGTTGAGCAACTCCTATGCAAAGAGTGGAGATTGGCAGGAGCATTTTGGGCTACAACATGTATGCACAGGTGCTTGGAAGGATTCATAATGCCCCTAGAAGTGGAAAGAGGGTAAAAAAGGTGGCTGACCACTGTCTTGCCACTATACATCCCTTGGAAGTGGTTATTGTGGTCCTAGAAGTGTGGCAGATACAACTAATATAGCCGTCACACCAAGACTCCCCGTGCTAACTCCTTCTGTAAACTCATGAAAAATAGTCACATGCTCCTCATCTTTCATAGCTAAGTGATGATAGTCATGGGCTCAGGGGAGAATGGACTGGCCAAGGGAAGCCACATCCGGGCCCAACTTGCACCCCTATGTTCTGGTGGCTGTGTGACAAAGTGATAAACTTGCTACCTAAGTCAAATCATATTCAAGGGATAATTATCATTCAATTATTTCCAATTATCTCTCAAACTTTTAACCTCCATATATCCTAGTGCAAACCTCTAATTCAAATGAAATTTGAATCATGGGTTCCCCATCATACAAATTCACATATCATGAAATATGAACTCAAAATTCTAACATGTGGTCATATAACTTAATTCCTCAAATAATCATAAATAAGTGTATAAAACTTATACAAAATTCAATCAATCCTCAAATTTTGATCAAATAAATCTTAAAAGACTCTATATAATCCTTATAACCCCAGGGCTTATCAATTGGCCCATCAAGCTCATCGAAACCACTAAATGGACCTCTTAGCCTCATAAGTGCACAAATCATTTAGCAAAACACATTCATTATATTTGAACACAATGAATTTTCTAATCATCTATTGGGTACATGGTTCACTTTTTGAGTGAAAAGAGTCATTAATTGAATAGCCAAATCCTCTATTTGGTATCAATCCTTTAAATGACACACATGGTCTTAAAATACTATATTGGTTATCAAAACCCTAATACCAGGTTTATCACAGCAAGGCAACTTAGTTTTCAGTTATGAATAGAAACCGACGACGTAGAAGCAATTTGGGGGAAAAATATTTTCACATGTACAAGGCGCGAAAGCACTTAGGCTTCAGTTTCTTATCTAAAACCAATGACAGAGACCCTTCTACAAACAAAAAAAGTGGGCCTCAACAAGGGGACTTTGTCGTCGGTTCCTCCACCAAATCAACGACTCATAAGCAATTTGGGGGGGGATAATTTTTTTCATAGGGACATGATGCAAACTCTGCATCATCAGTTCTAAGAAGAACCTATGCTAAACATAAATTTTTTGGAGCCAAACACTTTCCCTGGAAAATTTGTATTTCACAGGTTATTTAAGACATCGATTTCACTTAAACGGAGCCGATGTTATAGCAAAAGAGGTACCCATGCCTTTTCTAAATCAACACTATTTGACCAATTGTGACAATTTTTCTTTAGAACTGACATTATTGGTAGTATGGTGTCAGTTTTTCTTTGTAACCGACATTAGCAAAAGTGGCATTAGATGTCAGAAGTGTACTAGTGTACAACAGAGAGAGGATGGAACCTTCTCTAAGTTTGTAGGATGATGGAGGGAGTTGGTCACCCTATTGGAGTCCAATCCCATAGATAAAGAGGCACCATATATGGTGATTAGTGTCACTACTATAGCTATCACAATATTTTTATCCTTATAGATGTATAATACTTTCTAGAGATCATACTTTCTAGAGATCATACATCCATGATTCCAAGTTAAAAATTCCATCAAGAGGGGGGTCTATGATGGTATATGCCTCATTTTCTAGATAGAATCCACCTATATGACAACCAACCAGAAGCCTAAATGGACCAAGGTAAAAGCCACATATACGATAATAGGGGTAGTACTCGTACCCGTAAGAAGTAGTGAGAGACAACAACTAACCATCTAGATTTTACTAGTTCAGACACCAACTAGTTAGACAACCCATGCTCTGATAGACCTGCAATTGTATGATCGTACGTTGCCACCCAACTATCAGCCTTAATAAATACCCATGTTGTATTTGTGGTCGTCAAGAAATGACTATG
This sequence comes from Alisma plantago-aquatica, assembly GCA_963693085.1. Lineage (NCBI taxonomy): Eukaryota > Viridiplantae > Streptophyta > Magnoliopsida > Alismatales > Alismataceae > Alisma > Alisma plantago-aquatica. The sequence continues at coordinate 619,360,201 of OY856413.1, forward strand.
GGTATGCACCACCACCTTTTCAGCAAGCAGTAACGAACACTCCTCTGATGTCAAATAACCCGATGCCTCAAGTGGAGCTGGAAACCACCACTCTAACATCAAACGAACCTTCCCAATAAAAAAAAGGAAGTTCACTCCCTTAGGAGCTTCTCTCTGCATGATATTACGAAACATCAAGCACCTGTTTAAGTTCCCACCCATAAGGGATCTGTCAAATCTCCTGCCAAAGTGATACAACACCAATTCCTTTTGTGACTTCCACGGGGTTAAAGGGTAGAAGAGTGATTCATGCACCACACTCAAGCACACACTATAAGACTTGATAGAATTTAGTGAGGTTAGTATAGTTGCATCAAAGGAAATACCTTCATATTCCAACACAGTGGCTATCATCTCATGACTAGAAGATCTAGCTGACATGCTCATCCTTCCCTTGGAACTAGCAATCAAGAAGTCATTTGGGAATACTTGGATCGTCACTTTAGTCCAAGAGAAGAAACAAGTGATCCTAGTGAGTACTAGGAGACCGGTAGGCATACCATAGCTTGCCATCAAAAAATATCATAACCGATCAACATATTAGTAGCATGCCAAGGGTTGAAAATACAAAAGATTTGGGTCCCTAAGGTAACAGTCCTAGTGAAAGCCCAATAGACAATGACTCCTCACCCTGTAGTAGTCGTACAAGTTGCATTTCACCAAACTAACAATGATTGAGATGGAATAGTGCCCCACTCCACTAGAAATACCCTTTCCACTCAATAAGGGTAAGGATAAAGTAACTACATATGTAGGAGTCTTTATGAATGTCTATTCATCATGTTTTAGTCACATTTTAAATATAGTTTTTCATTTGTTGTTAGCATTCTATTTAATATTGTACTTATTTTGAGTTTTGAGTAGTTTATGATCTTTTTTACAATTGCATACATTTTTTGTGTTTAATTTATAGTTTGATGTAATAAGTGTGGAAAGAAAATATCTCTCCATAAAATCCCAAGAGAATGATTAAATTTTGCATATCCTCACTCCCCAACTCTGACGATTATCACTAAAGTATAGATAGTCATGCAGATGATCATAACTTACACATACTAACTAAGAATTTGATGATCTAAAAGCAACTAGATGCCCAAAGCAATTATCTTCATAAAAAATATATATGATACATATTGTTGTGGTGATCTATACTTGAATTACATTCTTGATTGGGCGATCTACCTATTGTAAAAATAATCTTAAAAGTTGATCAATCAAGTGTCTCTGATCGTCCGATCTCTCAATTGGTTAGTAACCACATGACTTTTTCACTTTTGATCATCTGATCACCCTTGTTGATTGCCCTATCTTCTTGTAGGTGGAATCCTTATTAGTTACTGAGTCACCTGGTCAGCAAGTATACCTCGACAATAAAATGACTCTACGTCTAAATCAAATATCAAAATTAAGTGATTCAGGTTGGTTTGGAAACTCAATTCAATTATTAATGTAATGAATATATTTACTGACTACTTTAGATATGCCAACATGTCTGAAAGTTTCCTGAAACTAATGATGGAAATATGTAGTTTATAGTCATTGGATTAAATTAGATGGGTCTAATATTTCACGATCAGATACAAAAATACTTGAGGGACTCCTGGTATAATGATTTAAACCTATTATTTTTCATCCACAACCCTATCCATCACTATGGAGAGTCGGAGATGAAAGTCGATGGCTTGACGTAGAGGCACAATCCATCATAAATCTATATTGGAGACTGAAGTTATCATTTGAGAGTTGTGACGAGACCACTAATCTTCTCCTCTACACTATTACTTTATCCATGACCTTATCCTTATCTATCTCATTTTTATAATGATTATCATTAGAGAGTAGGTCCTTTGTTGGGACACATGGACTAGCTCCACTGTCTGTGTTCTATTTCTACATTGTTAATTGTAGTTTATATGAACATATGGATTGATGGTTGGTTGTTTAATACTTACTTTACAACATGATCATCCATATTGCATGATTGTTATAAAACTAGACATAGATACCTTAAATCTTGGATTAGAATACAAAACAATATTGTTGAATCTTGGATGAGACCAGGAAAGGCATTCCAGGACAACAAATTAATAATCCATTTGTAACAAGATCTCAAGACTATGGGGATGCCAATCCATGTGGATCCATACTATGAAAGCATATGAATTACATTGTCCCCAGTCCAATATTCACATGAATGAATGATGCACTAGTTAAAATAGTTATGTAGGTAGTGATAGCGAACCCTATCTGCCTGGTGATTGTATCACAAGACAAAAATCATTTCTTCTTAGTTTTGTTTTATTTATTACTTGTTAATTTTATTAATCACTTATCCATAATACATCCTTGTTAATTATTTGTATCAATTAGACTAAAAGTTTGAATTGTTCTTAAAAGTGTTGTCCTTACAATCCTAAGATATATTGTAATAAGACCAATCCACTTATCATTGGTGATTATTGCACATAAGATTAGGTAAAAACTTAGGGACTTTTCCCTAGGCTAATTTCTCATGTTGTTCTACAACATCAAATTTTCCTCCATTGTTGGGGACAATAAGACATTTGAATTTTCAGTATATTGAGATAAATCTAGGATTTTTTCCTTTCCAGTTTTCTTTTGTATTTTTTTTGTTTTTGTAACTTCTAGTTTTGTTAACTTCATAGTTTGTTTCTATAATTTTAAGATTGTTTTTATAATTTACATTGGTTCCATAATTTCTTTTAGCTTACATTTTGTTTATTTCTATCTTAAATTTTTGTAATTTGTTTTTTTTATCTATTCTTTTGTAAAGAAAAAGAATAATCTTAATTCATGGAAACAATTTTTTGCTTGAACCAAAATTTCTATTTTAAGTAATTCATGTTAAATAGAGTGGTTAGCACCACAAATCATACAATGTGAGAAATGCGGCTCCTTCAATCATGACATGTGGGTCTGCCAGGAATATAGTTTGAAAGCTATAGTACTTATGTGTAGGATTATCGTCGTATAATATGCTAGGGTTAACACAGAGCATAAGGGTTGTCTTGAATTGAGTCCACAAGGTAGAGATACCATGTAGAATCTCATCATACAACATAAAGTCAAACTTTTGAAAAGAAAATATGAAGAAGGCTGCATTAAACAAATTTCTAGGGGATACAATGAAAAATTGATGATTATCTAGACAAGGCGGACTAGAATCAACAATGTCATGGGAGTTACATTGAAGAGCTTTACTATGCAAATTATTACCATCCTGACAGATATGAGAGGATGGAGGCCCTCCAGAAGATATGAGATGACCTGTAGAAAATTCTAGTTGATGGAGAAGCTTGGGTCCAGAGATTGAAGGCACAAGTGGCACAAGTAAGTTCATAAATCTTCCATCCAGTTACATTACTAGAGTGTCAAACAGAGGAACCTCAAGGGAAGATAGAGCTTTGTGAATGTATATGTGATGATGATATTTATTTCATCCATCATTTAGAGATAGTGACATAGTCGAAAGTACAATAAACATGGGTCAACATGTCCACTTGCTCTCCGAATTCCTCTATAGTAGGGACTTTGAAACGTCAATACGAAAAGCATCAGCTAGAGAGTCATTATACATGGAATAAGTTTTAGAATGTCCACCATCCTTATCTATTGTAGACTCACATCCAAACGATTACAATACCCAACTACCATTGGTTGAGACTTTTCTAGAAGATGCACAACCAACTTCTGTTGTGATTCTGATTGTTTTAGATGATGGAGTACAACCCACATAGGATGTATACATTCCACTACAATCTTACTTTCTACCTCCTCTCCATTTCTATTTCATGTCATACTCACAGATGAGTTGGATGTATTCTATGTGGAGGAGCCAAAGCCACGTGTTGATATTGTGAACATCCCCACTCCTATTCATTTTGGTGTTAAATTGGGTGGTAGAAGTAGATTCATAGGTGTATCCATATATTTTACATGCTGATTTCATAGATGGGATGACTCCAATGCCGCCACTACATTTTTCATATCCTTGTTTAGGTGATGAGAAGAAGCCAGAGCCAGATTCTCCATCTAATTTAGCACACTTGACAACACCAGTTAAATATTTGTCACATACTACCTTGGCTACAGATGAAGGTAGTCCATCGTTAGTCTTCATGTAAGAGCATATCTTGAGGACACCAGACAGGCACCAATAGGCATGGCCATGATGTGGTAAAGTCTGGTGTAACCCTAAAACCATAGATCAGACAAAATGTAGTGGTCTAAAAAATTAGACTGCTAAAAGAATCTAGACCAAAATTAACTTGACCACTAAAATGTGGTCAAATTTGGTTAAGTTTGGTAGTACCACTAGTACCTAGTTTTTGCTAACTAGACATTTAAATGAAGATCCATAATAATGTGATTCAGTTTTGATGATAAGTTATTGGTTCTCTTAAAGTGATACTTTGATACCATGAAATAAATATTATAGTCATTGATAGGTTTGCACATTATATGTAAGATTAAATGTTAAATTATTTTAAATGATTATATATATGTGTGTGTGCGTGTGTGTGTTCATGTGTGTATGGATGTTAGATACAACATTAATTTAAAAGTCATTTACACCACTACTAATAAGTATAACACTGAGATAGTTTGAATTAAGAATACATCAACTAAAGCATGACTGGAATAATTTACTTGGGTCTCTCTCTCTCTCTCTCTGTATATATATATATATATATATATATATATATATATATATATATATATATATATATATATATATATATATATATATATATATATATATATATATGAGTTGATCTTAGATGCCCGCGTGGGTAACAAAGCAGAACCTACCCGGTAGTAGGGCGTGGTGGCAAGGCCATAAATAGTTTGAAAAGCAAACAAGCGAAAAGAAGCGAGAAAAAGGGCGGAAACACAACGAGCGAAAAAAACCCCAAAACCTCTGTTTGAACCCTCGCTCTGCCCTATGAAAACTACCATTCTCGCACAAAAGCACTGGCAACAACATCCTGCAACCCCTCCATCCCCACCTCCTCCGTCTCCAGTCGTTCCGACTACAAATTCTATCTCCATCATCTTCGATTCCACCTCCTCTCTCGCTGCATCTCAATTACGGAGCAGCTACCCTCTTCAGAGACGAAGAGGATGAAGAAGGAATTACGGAAGACCTTGACAATGCCGCCATGGAGAAGGAATCTAAGGACCATGATTGAAGAAGATGACGACTTCAAATTGCACCACTATCAAGCCAACGAGAAGATGACCAAAGAACCAGAGAAAGCGGCAAAAGCAGCGGCCACAAAAGGGGAGATAGAACGGGATACAATATCACTGAGTACTCTGAAAGGGGATAAGGAAGGGGATATGATTGCCAAAGAAGCGGATGTAGTGGGAAAAGAAGCAGGTGTGGAAAGGGACAAGGAAGGTGTTGCGGTGACTACTCTGATGAAACAGAAAGGGAACAAAAGAGGGGTTGTGATGGCCAATGAAGCGGATGAAGTTGGACAAGAAGCGGCTATGGGGGGAGAAGGGAGGTGCTGCTGAGACTCCTCAGACAAGATGAAAAGGGAACAAAAGATGGGTTGTTGATCCCCTAACGAGTAAACCTTCAGCAAAAGGAGCAAAATGCAGTAAGATGGCTACTATTGGTAATGGAGGCAATGGAGCTACCAAGACTAAAGAACCTCTGCGTGACAAAGCGGAGAACGAAGAATGACGAGGTAATTTGTGTTTGCATGTACATTACAAATGAAAAACATAAACAAAAAGATTTCGACTAAAAAGTAACAATGCATGTTAAATGAGTAACTGTTATAAGAAGTAGAGTAACTAGACGATGCCTAGAGTAACTACAACAAAACATTAGAGTAACTATACGATAGTCTAGAGTAACTAAAGTAATGCTAGAGTAACTATTACATAACAAAGAGTATCTCACACACTAGATATAGTAGTTAAACTAGGAAAACCATATTGTTAAGCTAAATACTACACTTTTTGAGTAATTGTGTTCATATGCAGGAGAAGAAAGGAAAGGGGATGGTAACAATACATATGAAAATCAGTAAAAGAATGAGCTAGAAAAGGTTATTGTGGATGAAGGAGATGTGAAAAAAAGTAAAACAAAAAGAAGGGGAAAGGGAAGGCTGAAGCAACTAAGGAGAAAGTGAAGGCTACTGATGAGAGAGGAGAAGAGGAAAAAAGGAGGAGGAAAGAGAAGGGAAAAGAAAAGGATACCGATGAGGGAGGAAAAGAGGAAAGAATGAAGAGGACATAAAAGGGAAAAGGAAACACAGATGAAGGTAAGCTTGTCTGGATTTATAATTGTGTTAATTTGTTGTTACTCTCATAGGACACTTGCAGTTTATTAAATTGTTGTTACAAAATAAACAGTTAGCTTTAAAATGTGATCAACCTACCACGTATAATGAATTGTGAAAAGAGTAACTTGACTGACTAAGAAGTAATAAAAAAAACTAAGAGTAAGTTTTGATATGTTTGCAGTGGGAAACAAAAGGTTGTACCACATGTGTTACATAAAGAGCTATATCACAACCAACAACAGCATGGCATTTACAAGTAATCAACTTAGAATGATGAGGTCGACGACATTTGCAAACATGATAAAGATGCTGAATCTTATGGTTGACACAATCCTTTTGGAGGATTTAATAGATAGATATGTGGATGATGACAGATTTTTGCTGTCCAAAGGGATGGAAAGAAGGATGACCATTGAGGATGTGGGGGTAATTCTAGGTATCCCCAACAAAGGTATGGATATAATACATAGGAAAAATTCTGAGATACTGAGCTCAATATGGCAACAGTTTTCCAGGGCGACAGGTAAACAGGGCAATGAAGGTGAGACCTCAAAGAGGTTAAGGGAAAAGGATATCCTACACAAGGACAACTTATCAAAGTATTGGTAAGAATATGCCAAGACCGACGATCCAGAGCACAATCAGAACATGTGATGTGTGTGGATGTTGCACCTGCTAGCAACATTCCTACTCCCAGACACTAGCTATTGCACACCAATCTACATAATGCACTACCTAGATGATGTTACTGCCACTAGGTAGATGAATTGGGAAAAGTTGGTGCATGGGAGTATCTTTAAGAATATGAAGATGCTGAAGGAGAACGTCCAACTGAGGAGGAAATGTGAGAAAGGGAAAATCACCCTCTACACAATAGGGTGTGTGATGTTCCTATGCATTAGTGAACAAAATTATTTTCATCTACATTGTTACAATAATGACTAGGGGGCAGTTACATATGCATTATGTTTTCTCTCTGTAACATGTAGGTTTGGGCATATGAGATGATGAATATGGCAAAGCCAACCTTCCTTGACGCCAAGCCAAGGATAAAGAAGTGGGATGTGCCAGTCGAGAAATTGATGGATTTAGGGGTTGTGGACCCTAAGGATGTAAGAATATTTCATCGTTGTTACAAAAGCTAATATACAACATAATCCTACATGTTTGCATTGTGACACATAATTTTTGTTGTTTTTTTGGACATGTTTGTCAAAGGATAAAGCTAGATAGGGGAGATTATTGGCGAGTTGCAAGAACAATGAAGGACATGCCCTACTACCTTGCGGAAAAAAGGGCAAAAAGCAAGCCAACGGCAGATAAGGCGCCTGTAGAGCCAATCATCAATAAAGGAGTGACTACTGAGAAATCCACCATGGAGAGAAGAATCCAGATAATAGAGGAGGTGCTAAAGATGCAAAAGGAGATCTGCACAAAAATAGCTATTGAGGCATTCATTGAACTACAGAGGGAGAAGAAACGACTAGAAAAAAGGATAGTCGAGCTAGAAGAGGAAAATAAAAATCTGAAGAGAAAGTGGGGAGATGAAGGTGACAAAGCACAGTCACCTTCTAGTGGGCTCCAACATTTTGCAGAGGGGTTTGCCTCAGTGAATGTTGATGAACCCAAAGATGGGTCAGTTGTGCTTCGCAAGAAGGATGTTGATACGGAGGACAAAGTAGAGAAGGAAGGTGTAGAGAAGGATGAAACTTCGAGGAAACGAGGTAGGCAGAGCCTGAGAAGAAAGTATGTGGAAGAGAAGGAATCATAAGATGAGAATGATGATAAGAAAATTGGTGATGAAGAGGAGAAGAAGAAAGAAAAAGCAACAGATAAATCTGACCAAGGAAAGTCTACACGAGATGCAGAAGAAAAGAGCCAAGAAGAAATAAGGGAACAACTAGAGAAAATAATCAAAGATGAATAAGGGTAGAAGGAGGAGCCCAAAAAAAGGTTGACAAAGAGGAAGAAGATGGAACAACACATAATAGAGAGCATAGAGAAGAACGTAAAGAAAAGGAGGGAGGAAAAGGCAAGTTTGCATCTCCTTTCAAGTATATCAGTACTTGAGTAACTGTTTGATATAGTAGAGTAATTCTGTGATATAGAAGAGTAACTATAGGAATATAAAGAGTAACTATATGATAGTCTAGAGTAACTGTGTGAATTAGTAGAGTAATTGTAGGAACATAAAGAGTAATTGTATGCGACATATCAACATTGTGTAGCTTGTGGAAAAGGAAGATTGATTCTAACGTGGACTACTCTTTTGTTTTTGACAACACAAGTTGTCAAACTTCATTAGATTTTAGAATTTTAGAACAAAAGAAACCAGGGAAATTCTCCATCACTTCATGGACAACATAGAAGAAATGTAAGAGAATTGGTTATTTTTTCAAGTGTACAAATATAAAACATTACTTATTCAATATCCAACTCATATGTATAACATCTATAAAAACAATTGGCAAGTGAAAATGAGAATGGAGATTCAGTGATGACACTTGGTGCATGGGGAAGGACCTCACTGCCCTCCTCTACAAAGATCAGATGATGCAATCACCTGTAAGAAACAAGAATGTGGTGTAACTCTTTGAAATAGATAATTTCGATTGCTAAACAAGAAATCTTGTGGTTTTTTCCAGGTTCTGGATTGCTTTGTGGAAATGCTCAAGGTGAGCACAAGCAAGTGGAGGAAGAAGGGTTTGACATGGAACTGGATGAGCACTTATGCTCCGGTAAGAAAAGAAAAATTGGTATACAAAATTACATCAAAAAACAAAAATAGATACACAAACTGAAACTTATAGATGTGCATTTCTAAATTCTACATTTGCAACAGAAGCTGTCATTTGATGTCAAGGACATCACCCTAGAATAGATTGACATGCTATCTCCATTCTTCAACATTCTGTTGAAAGATTGGGACACAATGGACTCGGTGTTCACCATACTAAACAATGACAACCACTAGTACTTGTATGAGCAAGCTTCAGGGATGGAGCACACTGGTCCTATAACTCGATGACTGGAAATAGCAAGTCAAGAAAGGAATTCCTTAGATGGGTGAACGATATATAAAAAGTAACTCTATTAGTAGTGGATTGACAGGATTAATGTTTGTTGATTGATGATTAATAAAATTTGTGTTTTTTTAATGCAGGTGGGTATTGTGCACAAATTCTTTAGGGGTGCATCAAAAAAAGGAAGCCAATTGTTGTAGTGGGAACGGGAGTACCCGATGTGCTCACAATAGGAAGAAGACTCACTTGACTACGGGATCTTTGTCATGAAGTACCTATAATGCATGGTCAATGGAAAACATATGGATTTCACCCGCAAGGACATGCCGGAAATAAGGGATGATATTTTTCAGAGAATGATGGCAAGGGGACAGCTACAGCCTGTACAAGCAGATGAAAATGATGCAAATGAAGACATCAAATAAGGTCCATCTGAGGAGAACAAGGGAGAAGAAGATGAAGGTCAGAAGCGGAAAGAAATAGAGCAGAAAGAAGCAGCAGATGCAGAAGTGCATGAAGAAAAGAGCGCGGAGGAAGAAGCTGTTTCAAGCCTAGATAGATGGTTGAATTCTAGCTGAAATACTGAATTATTAATTGAAATGTAAAACTTCAACAATTTGCTTCTGGAGTTTTGATGTGTAACCACTGTGAGATACTTTTACTTGTGTGCTGCAAAGAGCCTGAAAAATACATTTGATCTAAATCATATTTTAAATATGAGTATTTCTGGGTATAATATATACCATTTTATGCTTTGAATGTTGTATTGTTGAATGTACAATTGATGTGGTTTTGTATGAAGATATGTACTTTCAATTAGCCTACCAAAAAATAAACTAACTCAAGAGGAAGAGTGATTATGATATCGTAACCCATAGAGTAATTATAAGAACATTAAGAGTAACTTTGATATTATAGAAAAGAAACCCTATGATTCAAAAGAGTAACTGTTATACTTTGTAAGAGTAACTCTAAAAATAGAGAGGTAAAACACATATCACAAAAACAATGTACGTGGAAAGACAGAGTAATAGGGACATCTTGTAAAGTAATTGTACGAGCATGAGAGCAAGTGTTCGATTCCAGAAAAATGGTAACTGTATCAGAACTCACTGAAAAAGAAGAGTGGTGAACTCGTAATCCATAAGGTAACTATAAGAGCACTAAGAGTAATTGTAATAGCACTAAGGCTCCTATTGGTTTGGTGTAAGTCATGAGTTCCGTGGAACTCATTTTATGGGAACTCTAGTTCAGTTTCTGAAACTTAAGTTCCATTCACTTCCATGTGATTGGTTTGTTGTAAGTGAAAATATGGAAATCATTAAAAATATTGTTAATTTTTATTGTATAATACAAATAAGTGAGGATGGTAAAGACATAAAAAAGGAATCATATCCGTAAAAAATCATAATATTCTTAAATCATAATAACCATAACAAGTAGTTATGGTACATATGTTTCTCCTTTAAAAATATTTTATTATGGTATAATTATAATCATAATAAAAATATTATAATTAAAATCATATTGCAATATTTTTATTTCACTTTATGTATACAAAGTATTTTAATAATATCATGATTTTTTTGTGCTTGTAAATATAAATTTTGGTTCATCAATGTTTAACGCAATGTAGAATATTAATTTTTACACTATTTCTGTAGGAAATGTTTACTATATTAGTCATGTATGGTTACAATTAATTATCATTTTTTGCATCATATTGTTTAAACATAAAGAATAAAAATATATTACGTAAATCACATTATTTATATATGGTGCGATGTTTATTTTTTCATGATGTTTATATTTTTTATTTTGTAGATTGTACTGATAATGGTGGTTATAGTGTTAAATATTTTACATAGTGTGATTATAATATATAATATTTTGTCATATTATGTTGTGGTTTTAGCAAGGAACCATATCCTCACCATTAATATTTCTAGTCATAAATATTTTTACATGTATCACTTATAATGATTGAAGAATATAATTGTATAAAAAATGTTGTTAGTTGTCCCAGAACTCATTTTCTACTCTTTTTTAGAGGGAACTCAGGAACTATGTTTTATATGTAAGTCTGTAACTCCCCAGAAGTCATGGAACTCAAGTGCCAACACTTACTTTAAACCAATCATGAAAAAATACTCAATGAACTTCAGTTCATGTGTTTTCTGGACCAGTTATGACAAACCAATTGGAGCCTAAGAGTAACTATGACAACACTAAGAGTAACTATGACAATATAAAAAGTAACTCTAGCATTCAAAAAGTAACTGTTGTACTTTGTAAAGTAACTCTTGTGGAAATACTCCCCAGTCCCTCCACCACCAACCCAGCCCTCCTCACGAGGCCATGGCTTTCTTCACTAAGAGTAACTGTGACAATACTAAGAGTAATTGTGACAATATAAAAAGTAACTCTAGCAGGTCTGCTATCCTCTTCTTTTAAGTTACAGTGCTCTCATTTCGTCACTATGGCTGATGGTTCTCGCCCTTTCACCCACTTTGGAACAACATACCTCCTTCTACCATTCCTAGTGTTCTCATAAACCTCAACATAGCCTACCATGAATCTGTTGATCCAACCCATGAACTACACCCTTGATGACAAAACTATGGAATCCATTCAACTACCTATAGAATGGAAATATCTCCATTTTCACATTAAACAAGGAAACATCACCTTTCGTATCAGAAACCAGACATTTTAGATCACCCTTGTTCAAAATGAAAATCGATCACTTTCCACTGGCAGCGGCTGGAAAGAGATGATCGCACAGCTCAAGCTTCATAGATATTGGATCATCTTCCTCAGGCCAACAAATCACGAGACTATCATTGCATGGATCACATATTTTTTCTTAGAAACACCAACCGAACTACTTCCTCTCTTCAGAATGCCTGGTGAATCTGGAACGGAAGACTTTGGATATCAGTTGTTCATTAGGGAGAAATACCAAGCACCGTTGGGTTCATGGGTGAATCCTTTACAAGTTGACTCATCTACGACAGCTGACACCACAACATCTATAGAAGACACTGATTCTTCTTCTTGCCAACCTTCTGATCATAAAAAGGTATGCTCTGCCACCCTTATCTCCTTGACTTTTGGTCGATAATCTTCCCCATCACCGCCTATACCGTCTACCACCACCCAACCATCCTGGGCTCACCACCGTGGCGGTGGTCGTCGATAAACCCCTCCTACAGATACTTGTGGTGATGGTTGTCTACCCAGTAACCAGCCATAAACCCCTCCTACAGATACCCGCGGAGGTGGTCGTCTTCCCAGTAACCAGAAATACTCCCCAGTCCCTCTACCACCAACCCAACCCTCCTCATGAGGCTATGGCTTTCTTCAGAACAACCACTCATCTCATCCCACAGCCCCTACTCCGCCTCTTCTTCCTCCCTCCTAGCCTCTCCTGCCACCTCCCAACTATGTAGTAGCCGCCAGGACCAGCATATCACCTCCCAACTATGTAGAAGCGATTGATCTCGCATGACACCATCAACATGTCTGTTATCCTCTTCTTTTAAGTACCAGTGCTCTCATTTCTTCACTGTGGCCTATGGTTCTCACCCTTTCACCCACTTTGGAACAACATACCTCCTTCTACCATTCCTAATGTTCTCATAGTCCCTCATCTAAAAACTACCCATCCCCAGTTCGTAGTAGTATTTCTTAAGAGTTTTTTAATTCACAATGCTATATATTGTCTGATCTGATCCTGATTCTTTAGTGATTTTTTATTTTGATTGGTTGTTCCTACTTTGAACTAGTGTGTTTGATATACATATTTTTCTTTGTTCTGAACTAGTGTGTTTTAACTGGCTTTTCCTGCTATTAACTTCTCAGGTACATCCCTGGTGAGAGCAGTGTTGGTGCTGACCCATTGCTCTATATGGATGTTTCTTTGTTTTGAAGTTGGGCTATCCTGAAGGCTAGTTTGGCTGTATTTTTTTGTTATCTTGTTCCAGTGGTTATGGTTCCTCTTGCTGTTGTAGTCTGGTTTTGCTTACCTGCCAGAAGTTTTGAGGATTCTGAAGTTGTTGTTTTGGTTTTCTATCTCTGCTTTGCAATGGAGTGAATGGTGTGTATGATAGCTCTCTCCGGGGATGGATCTGATCCCCTGAGCTCTTTGGTTTTTCTATTCAGTTGATGGACCGTCCTGATGGGTGGTTTGGCTGTAGTTTTCTGGATCATTTATTCTAGAGACTATGTTTGTTGTTAGTGTAGTGGCTTGTTATTGGTACCTTCCATCAGCTAGCCCAATGATAGTTATCTTGTACATTCCCTTTTCCTTGTTGTATAGTTCTATGTACCTCTCTTCCTTTCTTTTTGTTTTGCCTCTGAATAGACCTCTGCCTAGCTATTCTTATTTTATATGGACTTTTTCTGAAGTGGTGTTTGTACCCACCTGGTGTAGTTCACATACACAAAACCAGTGTATGTGAACCACATAGTAGCAAACTGACATTTTGTAAGGAACTGAACAAACATGAAAGTAACTGTACTAATCCAAAAATGTAGGTATTTCAGAAGAAAAGAGTATCCATTACACACAAAGAGAAACACATATTCTTCAAAAGAGTCTGATTAGAACAAATTCTTTGTAACATATACAAAGTATACGTACAATTGCTGGAGCTCAAGGTAACTCACAGATAGATTACAAACACAAGTGAAATACATGGAGGGTTACAAAATCACTTTCACAAAACTACACAAAAAAAACAACCCATTACAGGTTTAAATATGCCTCACGCACGCACTAATCGACTACAAACTCCACTAAAAAAGAAAGCCATCCATCAATAGCAGTAGCAGCAGCAACTCCCAACTGCATGATAACATAAAAAAGAACAAAACACTTAGCAGCACCAGGATGATCCCCAAGATCAACAACAGCAGTAGAAAAGAAGGGTTAGCTAGCAACACTAGCAGCTCAAAAGAATAGAAAATAGCATCAGCAAGATGAGATAATGAATATACACGTACAATATCAACAAACCACATGAGCAGCACCAAAGATAATCATTGAGCAAAAAACAACAAAAACACAGAGTCCAGAAAGAGTATCCCTAGAGAATGGACTACTTCTTCATAGGGCGGTTCCTACTATCATGGTTAACCCCAAACTCTAAGAAATTATTGCACCGCCTCTCTCTTTTAAACTGGGCAATCTGAACTCTAGATTTAAACCTCAAATCGGTCGATCTAGGTCTCCCCTTAGTTTTTCAAATACTAGGGATATGGACCTTGACAGTTGAAGAAGAAGTTGTATTAGAAGCGGTTACACCAGCACCTGCACCAGTATCAGCGAGATCCAAGTCTAAGAGCTCCTTTCGCAAAGCTAACAATTTTTCATGGCAAAGATCTATAGTGTTGTTCCTACACGCTATGTTGATAATCAAATTGCAGGCAGAAACAAGCTGAAGTGTCCTCCTAGTGGATGGAAGCTTAATTAACACTTTGCCAAAAATCAAAGGGTGTTCTTTGTGCCCATTGGTCCACCTCTTCAGTATGTATGGTTCGGGAAGAGTGCAAAAGTCACGGCTCTTCAAATAAGATAGGGTGTGACTGTAAGGGATACCTTTGAATTCCAACATGAAGCAATTGCATGAAACAATTTTACTATATGACTATTTTTTCAAGAAATGGGGAGATTCAAGGCCACCGACACGATACACCTCAAAGACACCTTCTTCTGAAGCTTCCTTTACATTGTAGACCATGCTTTAATGAACCTCAGACTGAAAGATCTTAAAGATGGACTTGGTGTATATACCTCTCATTTGCTCCTCTAGAAACCACAGTGATAAAAAAGGGAGGTTTATTGTACTCGTCATCAAAGTCTTTGAAATTTTCAATGTCCCGTACATGAGAGTAAGCAATCTCCAAGGAACATACAAGTTCAAAGAGAGTCTTCCTACTATTCACATGGCTTCTAATGAATGCATTCAAGCTCTCGCTCCTTTGAGTTGTCCTCATGCCCGCAAAGAAAGAAGACTGCATATATCATGGAACCCAATCCCAATGCATCGCATACATATCAGAAAGCCAAGTAATGGAAAATAAATTATTCTCTTGAACTACAGAATCCCACCTCTCTTCAAAAATGTCGACAATATCCACATTCCACATGCAATCATTCATGGAGCTTATGATTTGGTTCTTGTTAGGAACACCACCAAGCTTAGAGGGAAGCTTCTATAGGATGTGTCAGTTGCAGAAGCAATGCTTGCAATTTGGAAAAATAGTAATGATAGCAGCATTAAAAGCAGGGTCTTGATCGGTTATGATGGAAAATTGGCTCCTTGCCAAAACAAAGTAAGTACTGCTTGAAAACCCAGACAAAGGATTTGTACTTCTCATCGACCAGCAAAGCTGAAGCAAACAACATTGTCTTGTGATGGTGATCAACACCACTAAACATTCCAAAAACCATCAAATACTTGTTGGTGCGGTACGTGGTGTCAAATACAATCGCATCTTCGAACAACCCGCAATCTTCAACAGAGATAGGATCAGCCCAAAATAGATGAGTCAGGCAACAATCGGGATCATTTTGGTAGGTATAGAAGAATTTCAGATCAAGGACCTTAAACCTAGCAAAGCGATCCAAAACCATGTCGACGTCGTGTTTGGCCGACTCTTTCCTCTTGCTACTGATGTTTCCATGAGCTTGTCTGCTGGTAAATGTCAGATTTTCATAGCCTCCAGACTCAGATGCTATCAATGAAATTTGTCTCAATATAGGTATGTTAGCTTGTCTCATGGAAGAAAGGATCTCTTTTTGAGTTTCATCAAGAGATGAGTTACACTTCAGGTAACGGAGATGAGTATCGTCAACAAGATCGTGGTTGTGTTCCTCAACAAAGGCAGTCAAAACCCACATGAATGAGGACTTATCCATTGTGAACTGGATCATGGCTCCACAACCACACCTCTTCACAGAACGCATGTGCTTCTTGGACACATTATCCTGCAAGTTACCCACTTCATCACAAACGGGGCTCAAAATCTCTCTTGACCTCTTAGAATGGATGATTTTACCGTTCTTGTCACAAACCATAACTTTGGCAACCAGAATCTTAGTTCCCCATTCATACCTATTGTCATCTTTCCTGATGTTAAAACCAATCATGCCAGTGTAGCTAAAATAGAAGGAGATACCTTCATCTAAACTTCCAAACTGGAGACCAATTCTAGGGAATACATCTGGGGTCAGAGTGGAAGCACCAACAGAAGGAGAAGAATGAGGATTATCATTGTCACGGCCGATACTTGCATCAACAACATCTGTATCAAGGCTAGGATCCATGACAGCATGTGGGAGTAACTCTGCAAGATGAGAAGAGTAACCCTAAAACACCAAAGAGTAACTATGTCAGTCCGAAGAGTAACCATGTATAACAAAAGAGTAACTATGAGAAACATAAAAACATGTATGATAATTACTACTTCAAAAATGAAAAATGCAGACACAAAATTGGGTTTCTTTCCCACACAAAAGATAGAGAGGTGAATACATATTGTGATGATGAAAAAGCGAGAAAACAAGTATAACTGATTGAAGTGACAAAGAGAATACAAAACAAATTGGTTGTAGCTTGGACAAACTGCTACTCCTAAAATGCAGATAGATCAGGGAATTCTCCCACCCCCTCCCTCCTCCTCAATAGTGTGAGATTCACAACAACAGGTCTAGAACGTGGATTTGACCTGGTGAAGATCAATATCTTCACCGGATACTCTGACGAACGTCACAAAAGGTTCAAATTTGCACAAATACACCTCTGTCGTCCTCCTCTACAAAAATCGATAACTGGGGAAGTCGTTCTTGTTGTTGGGTATGGAGATACATATAGGGATTGATGACCAAGAATTGTAAATGCACATAAAAAATCATCGTAGAACATAAAAGCATGTATGACAGTTACTAATTCAAAACAAAAATCTAGACACAAATTGGGTTTCCCACACACAATAGATTTCCTATAAAGTAAGAGTGATGATATTGTAACCATGGGATGATTTGATGAAGCCAAGCACAAACCCACTGTCAACATTAGAATATTCATTCACAGAGCCGATCGGTAAGAGTGCAAAAGAAAGATAAAAAGGCCACCGATGATGCACATCGAAGCCAGTAAACAATAAGCAGATGAGCACAGGTTGGGATGATGGTAATGATGGGGGTTGATTGCTTTTTTACCTAAAAGCAGCGATCTGCAACAGAGATCAATCACGTAGATTAGGCCCGCTGAGAGTGAGGGCGGAGGATAAGAGGGAAGAAGGGGGAGAGCAGCAATCAAGCAGTGACTACTGGCCATGAATCCAAAACAAGTTAAATTTGTTGGGACTCTAATTGCACTCTTTCTTGGTTGTTGCCTCCAGTCGTTCCGTTCTTCCCCTTTCTCACTTCTTTAATGCTCTCTGTTGCCGACGGCTCTCTCTGATTCTCTTCTCACCACCGAAATCCCACAAACTAGCCACATGGGGACATGGAAAATCCGATGAACTGAGAGGTACCCAACCCCAACAGCAGTAGGAATGCTACATGCCTTTAGAATGGAAAGGGTTCATTGAAGGTAGCAGGGCGTCCAGCGGTGGATGCACAAAAATGTGTGATTTGAGAAAGTCGACGGCAGAACAACACATGAAGAAGATGAAATCCACTTCTTCAGTTTTTCAAACTATTTAATGTTTATGCCACCACGCCACTGTGGATGGGTAGCAAAGCTATTGTACTCGCGCGGGCAATGAATACACAACATATATATATATATATATTTTTTTTTATTTATTTATTTATTTATTTTTATGTATTATAATATATATTGACACACTCTGATACACATATATAGAGTTGGACAAGTCAGGTCTGATCAGTTAACTAGTTTCCCAGACTATGATCACACTAGTTAAATATGGTTTGAACATTTCACAAACCTAACTTGACCGCAATACCCATCTAGACCAGACTTAACCAGGAAGTTTGGTCAAGTTAGCTTTGGTCTGATGGTCAAGTTAGGCTTCCTATCCATCCCTAGGAACCAATCCTACATTGTACCTTTTCCTACAGATCCACACACAACTACCACAGTTCCTCTAATGATGGAGGAGTATTTGTGGATCTTGTTGTATGGATTGAGGGGTGAAAAGTAACATCAATTCAAGCATCCTAAAAGTCCATCTGAGATACCACAACCACCTAATCACATTTTTTTACCATGGAGTTCATGTGGTCAAGGTGCCAACCCCTTTTTATATTCACTTTACTTGGACCTTCTTTGAGTTTCCGAGACCTCCTGGATGAGCATCTAAGGTTTCTTCCTCTACATCTTGGGTTTTGTGCTTTCTCGGGAATAAGAAAATTTCTGTGATTGAGGTGGAGGCTGGGTACTACTTACTCCTTTTCATCCACACCTATCTCTTTAATTTTTATCTTTTGATTTGAGCCATTTTTAACTTTGCATGCATCCTTTGCAATTGGTTTAATTTTCCTTGCATGTATATTACACGGTTTTATTTCAATTCATAGCTTTTCCAACAAATCCATTATCTATTTGACTTAGTTTACATTCATCTTGCATTGCATTGCATTTAGTTTATTTGCATTGCAAGTAGCTTAAAACTATTTTATTTCAGTTCATAGTTTTTGCGACAAAGTTGTTATCTAGTCGGTTTAGTTTACATTCATTTTGCATTATGTATGGAATTTGGCAAACAACCCCCTTTTTCAAAGAAAGTTCTTGATGTTAATTATAATTCTAAAAACACATATATTGTTAGAAATTACCCTTGTAGCCATGAATATAAGCATCATCTTCTCTAAAAATGATGGCAAATCGTATGGGATTGAGTGGAATCAAATGAAAGATGTCTCTTTACTAATTATCATAGTATTGTTGTAGAAATGTCCTAATCTTACACAGACATTATGTGATTGAATTGTTGTGTAAGATTGTTCCTATAATCTAAATTCTAATATATGAGATGCACAAGTTCAACCCTCTTCTACATTTCTTCTTCTTCTTCCATCTTCTTACCTTCCATCCATAAAAAAAGCCATGATGTGTATCAAACTCTAAGCTCGCGGCAGAACATCCTCCTTCCCCCTCTATAATTGCTTCTTCCATACCCCTCTCTATGTAATATGGGTGTATCACGAAAATAACAATAATATGCCAATGTGCACAGAAATGAAATTAATGTAATTGCAAGAAAAAATAAATCATTCTCAAGAAAAATAGAGGAAAGATTGACAATTTATATTTTATAACCATGTTCACTCTATTTTCCACCAAGGAGAAGCAAAATACCCTCAAACTACCTTCTGCATCCAAACATTGTTCTTGTGCAAAAATATCATAGGAACATGTGGGATTATCTGAGACATCAAGAGTAATGCATCTTGTTTATATGGTAGCTTTTTGGCATGGAAACAAGTGTGTGAAGCAAAGTTAGGATAGAGTGTATGAGAGGTTGTGTTATGTGATTTCAGGAATCTAGGTTGCTTGGCCATACTTGGTGGGAGTAATTGAAACATGATCTAAATGTATGACATGTGCTTTAGTTGAAAGTACTTATTTGGAGAGTATTTTAGATTTTGTGTTACTTAAGAATGAGCAACATTCAAGATCAGGTTTGTGGTGAATGTCTGTTCTTCATGTTTTTAGTTGCATTTTAGATTTATTTTTGCATATTTTGTTAGCATTCAACTCAATATTTTACTTGTTTAAGCTTTAAATTGTTTATACAATTTATTTAGAATTAATACAGTTTTGGTATTTAATTTTGTATGTTGATGCAATAAGAGTATAGAAGTAATTATCTCTCTATGAAATCACAGGTTAATGATAAACAATTGTATATCCTCACCCCCAACTTTGACAATTGGAGTGAGGATCACTAAAGTATATATAGTCACTCAAATGACACTACTACAGAAGTGCCTTTTAGTGTCGGTTGTTTAACCCCCTTTGGCGTCGGTTTCTGAACGACGCCTATGTGGGCGCCGCTAAAAGGTTGGACACTTCAGCGTCGGTTAAAAAACCGACGCCTATTTAACATAAAGGCGCCGGTTGATTATAAAACACCGACGCCAAAAGGGTTCGCGCCACAGAAAACGGCGTCATCTAGGACGCTTTTTGCGTCGGTTATATACTAAAACACCGACGCAAAAAAGTGTCCTAGATGACTCCCATTTCCTGTAGCGCGAACACTGTTGGCGTCGGTGTTCAACAAAAAACCGACGCTGTAAGTCTGTGCTGACGGTTATCGGTAAATAACCGACGCCTATTTCTATTTTTTTTTTATAAATCTGTTTGCAGGCCTGCTGTGGCTGGTCAGCAGGATGAGAACCTGCAGTTCAGTTTTTTGAACTGCAGGTTTACGACATCCATTGATATCAGCCTACAAACAGGCCACAAACCTGCAAAATTAACATAAAAAGATTCACACAAGTAGATACATTCAGACATCAATTCAATTGTCACGTTCACACATATAGAATCATTCAAATACATGTTTTAACATTCAGAAACATTCATTTACAAAGTATCATTCATCATCACTATCAACATCCCAATTATATCTTACAGTTGCCACTGTTTGTACAGCTATTGTCCATTCTTCTCTTACTTCATTTAATGATTCCCTCGTATATGGAGCATGTACATTTTTTAAGCGTTTGCCTATAGTGTGGTCAGTTTTAAACACCTGCAAAGAGAATGATGTATATATATAAGTAATAATATAAAAATAAGATTGATATATTTCATACTAACTAATGAGACTATATATAATACCTCATGTATGGTATCGATGTCCAATGCGGCATGTTTGATAATCATCTGCATAAATCGCATCACATAGTATGCGCATGCCCAGCCATTGTCTTGTGTAGCGCACTATAAATTGAAACATACAAATTAATACAACTAAGCACAATTCACATCAATAATATATACATTGGAGTCGGGGAGTCGGGAACTTACTTTTACGTTCTCCCAAGACAATGGCTGGTTCTTTTTCCTTGGGACCTTTCCTCCAGCATTTTTGAATGCATCTAAACCCCTACATGTTAATATAACACACTAAGTTGCATAAGTAAATAGTAATGTAATAAAAGATGTTAACGGATATAAAAAATGAAATATTTCTCACCAGAATAATGCCATTCTGGTTACGTGTCCAATTTTAGTGTTTAATGTACTTCCTGCGGGATCTAGATAATAAACAGTGAACGTCCCGGGGACAATAACTAGTAACTCCCAATGTCTACCACTAGAGGTAAAAAGTTAACAATTAATAACTCAAAATGCAAAATAATAATGGAATTTTCTTAAGTCCAAATTATAAATAAAGCAAACTTACTTGACATTGAATGGAGCTATTATTATCGTCTTCATTTGATGACCAAAAATTGTAAAAGCATCTATACAGTATTGTTGAACACTATCAGGGTCTTTAGCTACCATACTAATCAATGATGGAATCAAAAATCCCACATGATCATATGCAAATTGTTTGCAATGATCTTCGATTAAGTAGCTGTAAAACATATAGACGTATGCATTAATATATAAGAAACTAGATCACCGGATCTTACACAAGGTATATGGATGTATAAACAAGATCTCACCTTATCCATGTCTCTATCATTGATGTATTCAACCAATCATACATAAACAGCTCAATAATATCTTGTATAAATAAAGAGCTGTCGTATGATTGACCTGCATAATCTGCATCTAAAGAAACAATTATAGGGCAAAGTATATTATGTGCCCGTAGCCAACATGCCATTCCCCTACAAGCAGGACCTAACGGGTATTGTAGGTCAGCTGGAACCCAAGTTGGTAATGCGGGAATTGGAGGTGGAGGCCTAGGTGCTCCTGGTGTCTTCTGTATATATAATTTCAGATCAGTTGACATCATATATACACATTAACAGTCTAAATCAATGTAAATTTATCTTACAATTTCAGTCGTGTAGAGGACATCTGCTTTGGGCCACAATATGACCCCGCTTTCTGCCTCACCAAGTGTATCAATATCTGGGTGGGCATATGGCAACGCAACTTCCCTCCAATCGGGTAATACATGTATCGGGCTCACACGAATGTAGCCCTGCGGCATTGGAGTCCCATGAAATGTTGCCCCAGGAAGGGACTGGTAAGCTTGCGCCTCTGCAACAACATAGTTTTCCATTCTTAAGCGGCATGGCTTCAATGCCTACAAATTTACGTAAAGAATGTTATACATATATACATATCATCTTGAAAACATATCATCTTGAAAAGACTAGCTACAATGTCATAAACAAAACTTACAGCAGACGTGTTAGGCGATGGGTCTCCAGGATTACTTGCAGTCTGTGCACCAGGAGAAGAGTGGGTCGGCATAGGCTGATTGGAAGCCTGAGATGTCTGCCACCGCAGCAATTCTTCCTTGACCTTCTCAGCAACCACATCGTTGAGCTTCTTAGCAACTATATCCTCGACTCTCTTATTCTCCTATACATGGATAAAACAAATATTAGCTTTTTATTAATGAATTTCCTTTTGCAGTAACATTATAAAAATAGAATATATATGTTACCTCTTCTTGAGAAAGTCCCGCTCTGGGTTTGCGCTGGGATGGCCCAAAGAATGCTTTGATGCCCACACCAGCGCCGGCACCTCTAACACGTCCAGGATGCTCTGGGTTACCCAGAGCAACTGTCAATTCATCCCTTGTGCCCTGAGGGATGAACGTGCCTTGTTTTCTCTGCTCGTGCAGCTCCCGCTAATCACCATAAACAAAAATTGGTAAGTTAACACCACAAATATTCAATATTCAAATGATTGCTCTAAGAGTTGTATTTTACCATTTTTGCAGCCGCCTCAGCAGTTTCGGGCTTCTTTATTTCACCCTTCTTGTTTTTCCTGCCAGCTATCCAGATATCATGGCGAGGGAAGGGTGTGGCCGCAGACTCCTGAGTAGTCGCAGACTCCTGAGTAGCCGCAGACTCCGCCTGTAGTCTTTGGCGAACGCTTGCATAGCCTTTTGGACCCATAGTATGGTCATGTACATTCAGTGCACGCCTTGCTTTTTGTGCGTCACTGAGGGCCTAGTTAGTATGCACATTTATAATTAGGTTAGTAGCACTAAATGTTAATCTTGAATAGGTGAATACAATGTATATTAATTAAAATGGGAGTGACGCCTAATACCTTGAATTCTTCAGATTTTCTTGAAGCAACAAAATTGTCCCAATCTTCTTTGTCCAAGAAGTTCCATTGTTCAAGGGCTGACTTCTTCTTCTTCTTATCACCCTGTCTTATGTATTCTCTGTTCAGATTTGTCCTGTAATTCCTAAGCATCTTTCCAGCGCGTTGCATCACACTTTTACGATGCAACATCTCATCCAATGCAAACAGATTCTGTAAAATAGAAATGTTATTAACTAGTACCAAAAATATAATTGCAAATAATAGAATTTGTAATCTACAAAATAGAATTGCAAATAATAATAACTCACGCATAAATCTTTCCATATCAAGTCTTTCTTCGCCTGAGGAACTTTATGCCAATTATCATATTTAACACCACAATGGCTTCGAGTGACAACCCCAAGATAGTTTATAAAATTATTGCGGTTCACTCCAATTGCATTCCCTCCATTATCAAACTCCACAACCAATTTGGATCCACTGCCACTCAGCGCAAGTAACTTTTTCAACAGAGTGATACCCCTTTTCTTGTTAAGTTTTTGTTGCTGCGCATCAAGTTGCTCAATTGCTTCAGTGGGTAGCTGTGCATCATCAACCTAAAATTTGACAAAAATAAACACACCGAATTAAGCCAATATAGAAATACAGGATATATGACATAACTAGAAGATAATGAATTTTATAGAAATACGGGATATGTTTTTAGAACTTACGTTGGTATCCTCGTCATGCTCGTCATGGACAGCATGCTCATCATGGACTTCATGCTCATCATGGACATCATTCTCATCATGGTGAGCCATCTGAAAATTTCATTAAAAAGGAAAACATTTAGCATTTGTATCAACTAGAATAAGGAAAACATTTAGCATTTGTATAAACATACATGTCTCTAAAATTGTGATCTTTTATCAATTAGCAATCCTTCAATGTACAAGTAATATAAAAAACAATGATTGTTCACATTCTAGGCCAACAAACACATGTGATGTCATTCTTATATATAATAAATGTGTACCACCTATCCCATCCTTGAACACCTAATCTCACTAGTAAGTGTATAATGTGTATTGGGTTTTCAAGAAAATTTCGGCAGCATTTCCCCGCTGTTCTCTAAGTACATATGTACTTAGATAACAAACGGGGAAATGCTACCGAAATTTTCTCGAAAACCCAATACACATTATACACTTACATCCTAAGTGAGATTAGGTGTTCAAGAACAGTCCCAAACCGGGGACTATCTAAGATTTACTCCTAATGAGTAAATCTTGGACGGGTTTCTAGGCCAACAAACACATTTGATGTCATTCTTATATATAATAAATGTGTACCACCTATCCCATCCTTGAACACCTAATCTCACTAGTAAGTGTATAATGTGTATTGGGTTTTCAAGAAAATTTCGGCAGCATTTCCCCGTTGTTCTCTAAGTACATATGTACTTAGAGAACAAACGGGGAAATGCTGCCGAAATTTTCTCGAAAACCCAATACACATTATACACTTACATCCTAAGTGAGATTAGGTGTTCAAGAACAGTCCCAAACCGGGGACTATCTAAGATTTACTCCTAATGAGTAAATCTTGGACGGGTTTCTAGGCCAACAAACACATTTGATGTCATTCTTATATATAATAAATGTGTACCACCTATCCCATCCTTGAACACCTAATCTCACTAGTAAGTGTATAATGTGTATTGGGTTTTCAAGAAAATTTCGGCAGCATTTCCCCGTTGTTCTCTAAGTACATATGTACTTAGAGAACAAATGGGGAAATGCTACCGAAATTTTCTCGAAAACCCAATACACATTATACACTTACATCCTAAGTGAGATTAGGTGTTCAAGAACAGTCCCAAACCGGGGACTATCTAAGATTTACTCCTAATGAGTAAATCTTGGACGGGTTTCTAGGCCAACAAACACATTTGATGTCATTCTTATATATAATAAATGTGTACCACCTATCCCATCCTTGAACACCTAATCTCACTAGTAAGTGTATAATGTGTATTGGGTTTTCAAGAAAATTTCGGCAGCATTTCCCCGTTGTTCTCTAAGTACATATGTACTTAGAGAACAAACGGGGAAATGCTACTGAAATTTTCTCAAAAACCCAATACACATTATACACTTACATCCTAAGTGAGATTAGGTGTTCAAGAACAGTCCCAAACCGGGGACTATCCAAGATTTACTCCTAATGAGCCAATCTTGGATGGGTTTCTAGGCCAACAAATACATGTGTTGTCATTCTTATATATAATAAATGTCTATAAAGTACAGGCAACATGGTTAATCCTAATCAATAGAGCATTATTAAATAATAAATCAAGAAATTAATAGTTTCAAACAAAAGGTCTAGGAATCTTTACTAGACATTATATGTATCCCTAATCATCATATTTAACATACTACATTATTATGAACATCCAGATCAGATTAAGATCATACTATGTTATAACCATTGGTTTAATAACCCTATTATATAATGACATCAGAATATATAGAAGAATCATAATTAACATGATTAACAACATGCTCATCAAACTAGGGTTTTCTTGAATATCATCTAATATTTGTGTACTAGACATTATATTTATCCCTAATCATCATATTTAACATACCATTATTATGAACATCCATATTAGATTAACTCTAATCAAATACATTACATGCATTTTTATCACAACAATTTGATCGATGCATAAAAAAGCAGAGCAGCTAGCAGCGGGAAGACCAACCTTGTCAGAGGGAAGAAGGCAGAGGCTCCGGTGGCTCTGGCTGGAGAAGTAGCTAGCAGCGACGGCAATGGAGGAGCAGCTAGCAGCTCCGGTGGCTCTGGCGGTGGTTGCGGCGGCGCGACGACGGTGGAAAAGCACCAGGCGGCGCCGAAGAGTCAGGCGTGGCGGCGGCCTCAGGCGCTTGGAGCAGTAGGGGCAGGCAGCAGGGGCGGGCAGTAGGGGCGGCGGAGAAGGGGGCGCGGAGAATCGCCGGAGAAGGGGGTGCCGGAGAAGAAATAGCCGGAGAAATGGCACTGGAGAAGAAATCGCCGACAGCAGAGAAATAGGGTAATTGCTCGCAATGAAACAGAAGAAAGGGGAAGAGTCGGGCGATCGCGGAGTATAAGTTCCCAAATAGTGTCGGTTGTTTTAACAACCGACGCCTAAAATCTTTAGCGTCGGTTGTTTGCAACAACCGACGTCCAATTGGACGATATTTTCATGAAATTGTTTGGCGGGAACCACCTTCAGCGTCGGTTATAAAAGGATAACCGACGCTGCAAGTGACACTTTTTGCGCAAATTTTCATCGCACATAGGCGTCGGTTTATACCTACATGACCGACGCTGAAAATACACTATTTTTTTTTATCAAAATTTGGATTTCGCGGCCGACTTTCAGCGTCAGTTTGTTATAAACAACCGACGCTGAATACAAAGCGGTACTCGTGTCTGGCTGGTCTTTGAATATAGACGTCGGTTTGCTTAAACAACCGATGCCTAACATATAAGGCGTCGGTTTTCCTTAATAATCGACGCCCAGAAAAGTGACATTGAATGCTATTTCTGTAGTAGTGTGACCATAACTTTTACATACAAACTTAGAATTAGATGATTTGAAAGCTATTGGATGTGCAATTATATTACATTAAAAAACTGTTTGGTACATATTTGATTGAGATATATGTCATTGAATTACATTCATGTTGAAATTTTCCTGTAGGCAGAAGAAGCTGAAAAGTTGATCCACCAACCAATACTTCTTATCATCCGATCTTTATTAATTCTCAATTGGTCAGTAACCCCATGATTTTTATATGTACTTGCCACCCTTTCTGATCACCTGATCTTTGTATAGGGGGAAATCCTTATTAGTGACTTGGTATCCCGATCACAAATTGGGCCATCCGATCAACAAGTATACCCTAGAACTAAAATGACTATAACATTCACACACGTTGTCAGAATTGAGTGATACAAGTTGGGTAGGAAAGATAATCTAATTATATAAACAATGAATATATTTATAGACTAATTTGGGTAAACAAACTGACCTGAAATGTCTATGATAGAAATATGTAGCGGATAACCATTGGATTAATTTAGATGGATCTGATACTCTGTGGGAAGATACAAAAACACTTGAGGAACATCCATGACAAGGGTTCATACCCATTCTTTCTCATCTAAAACCCTATCCATCAACAAATAGATCTGGAGATGAAAGCCCATGACATGACGTAGAGATGCTCTCCATGATAAATTTGAACTAGAGACTGGATTTTTCATTAGGGAGTTTTTTTTTAAGTCAGGAGTTGATTTCATTAATCCCACACACCTCAGGTGGGCCATCAAAATTAGAAAAAATACATCAAGTGTCCATACACATGTGAGTATCAAAACAACAAAAAAGTTGAGTAGACCAGCATCGCCGTATACATCACCCACCCACTATCTCTCTAACTATAGGTCCATATTTGCATAATGTTTGGTATATGTGTTTATCATTAAGGAGTTGTGATGAAAACATTGATCTTATCCTCTACATTGCTACTTTCTCCATAAACTTATTCTTCTTCTATCTCACTCTTTTTCTATCATGAACTCATTGGAGAGTAGATCTCTTTCTGGGACAAGGGGATTAGCCCCATTCCTATATTCTATTTCTACAAGTTAATTGTTGTTTGTTTGAACATCTCAACTAATAATTGTTTGTTTAATACTTACTTTAAAACTTAATCATCTATCTTGCATGATTGTTATACCCCTAGATGTAAATATCTTGAAATCTAGAATTAAAATAAAAAATGATATTTTTGAACCCTGAATGAGACCATAGAAGGGCATTCTCTAGGGCGATCGATTATGATCCATAGGTAACGAGATCTCAATCCTAAAAGGAGATCAGTACATGTGGATTTCATACTCTGAAAGCTTATGAAATCCCTTGTCCCTAGTATAGTATTCATATGAATGAATGATTCAATGTATAGTATTGTTATGTAGGAAGTGGCGGCGAACCCCATCGTCCTAGTGATTTTATCATAGTATAAAATCATTTCTTCTTAGTTTGATTATATTTATTGCTTGTTAATTTAGTTAATCACTTATCAACCATCCATCCCTTTTAATTAATTTTCTTAATTAGACTTAAAATTGAATTGTTCTTAAAAATGTTGTCTTTTGGGTACAATCCTAAAGCTATAATGCAATAAGACTCGTTTGCATGGGAGTGGTGATTATTGATTGTAAGATTAGGTAAAATATAGGGACATGTCACTAGGTGAATTTCTTGTGTTGCAATGTACCACATCAAGTCCCTACTAGAACGACATAGGAGGAGACATGAAAGATATCCAATGCATCTAACAATGCCAAGAAGGTACCAATGGTACCTGCTCTGTAGGAGAGACAACTCAAAAGGCTCAGATATAATCTAGTTCCTAGGTGAACCTGAAGGGGAAGTATCAGTTGTTGAAGTGACACAAAGTCCCCCTATACACCATGAAGCAATCATGAAGACTCTAGAAGGGGCCTATGTCTCTAAAGTTGTGAGTCCAGAAACTCTTACAACTACCATCGGGTTAATCATGACCCCACACCTAATCTCCTTTTCCAAAGACAAGATACCTACTAGAGGAAGTCACAACATTCCATTTCTAATCAGAAAAGTATACATGATCCTTCACATACTATCATGATTTGTCAATAATGATGCTTGCCTTAATGTGTGTCCCCTAAAGACACTCATCATCCTGGGGAAGGATCCCTCCTACCTACATTTGAAAACAAAGAAAGTGAGTTCTTTTAATGGAGTAATCAAAGATGCCCTCAGAGAGAGTAGTCTTGATCTACAAATGGGATGCACACTTTTGTAGTCATGTTTGTGGTCATGGAGTTGAGTTCTTCCTTTAACATTCTCATGGGAAGGTGATTGATTCATCATAATTGGGTGGTTCCCTCATCACTACATTGTAAACTAAAGTATCAGCTAGGACATGCCATTATCACTATTCAATATGATAACCTAACCATAATATCTTGCATCAAAGTAGATGATATATAATTTTGCTTTGTGATGCTTCATATTGCCATCATTAACTGGGTACCGCGACGAAGCTGAGTTTGCCATCTTGCATATAATCATGTGCTATTTATCCAATGACTACAAGAGATGTATGTCCACCCAAATCGAGGAGTAGGGCTCAGATGACAAGGACAAACATCATCTAGATCCCTCCAATCCAGAAGGGGTTGGGCCTTGGGTTTTATGGCCCATACTATATATGATCTTGGATCACCAGGAGGATACCATATTGGAAGTCGACAACATTGTAGCCCACAAAGAGGACTTAATCTAAAGAGGCTACCTCAAATTTCCATCGTCAATTCCATACCTGAGCCATGAGTCCTGACACATTCTGCTAGAGGAAGAGTGTCATCTTAGGGTACTATATTAGTGGGATATCATCTATGAGCATAAAGGTTTGCATCCATATTTTCCTCGCACTGTGGTAGTAATTTCAAAGAATATGCTAGAGACTCTAAGTCCATTAGCATTGTGATGAGACGCTACCTTGTATAAGAGGTAAAGTATGATGACCATGATGACTACTTTGGGATTGTAGCCAACATTCATAAAATTGCCCTCATCACAGAAGAAATACAGGTCATCCGGACCACCCAAAACAACCAACCGTTCTAAGAAAAGACCATCCCTTCAGACAAGGAAGAAATCAAGTGCATGCCAACTCCTGTAGTCAACAAGCTAGGTCCAAAACACCCAGACATTGGATAAAGCTTCAGTCACGATGATGATCCTCTTGGTGAGGTGAAAATCATTGATCCAACACCTGAAGGGATGGAGGCCCCATCCCACACAGCCAGATATGATCCTATCTAGATCTTCCCTAGATGGTCCAATAAACATGAATTTGAGAATACATGTCCTAAAGACATGGAGGAGGACTATGGTGTCACATGGGATGACAAAGACATTGTCAATTACATGATCACTAGATGACGAATTAATTCCATCTTTGATATGAAGGTCATGGAAGACCCCCAAACCCTCATCCGCCCTATCCTAAATCTTGAGGAAGTCCAAAACTTGTGTGTATATGATTGCAACATCCTAAGGACTAGGTACTCCACACACCCAAACAAATCTTGTTATAGGAAAGACCCTGATGTGGTAGAGATCTTGAGTGACTATTCATTCATGCTCTACCAAACTCTAGATCACCCCCTCCAAATTTGAAAATTTTGTAAAATTTATGAAATTCCAAAAAGTTACAAAATTTAGAAATATCAAAGAAATATGAAAATGAATAAGATCTCTAGGATTTTGCTACATATTACATTGAATTAGTACATATTAATAACAATGAATACATTGAGGTCAAATAAGTCCCTATCTGAGAGTACATGACAAAGGAGCATCAACCTTTTCAGATTGAAGATGAGACAAAGATGATAAATCTCATCTCAGGTCCCGAGCAATGCAAAGACAAAATAGGGGCATGTCTACCATAGGATATCAAGAATTAGTAATAGAGATTCCATGCCACTACATCAACTTGTTTGCATGGTGCTACACTAATTTGTTTGGGTTGGACAAGGCAATCATAGTTCATCGAATACCTTGTTGGTATGTAAGCCTAGAGAGCCAACCATGTGATGATTGTAATGGGAAATTAGATACCTAATTTGATAATGATAAAGGTAATTCCATCTACTATGTTTGTCTCAATCATGAGATGATGACATAGATATAATAAATGTCTAATGACTAATGTTGCATGATGACATATGTCTTCAAGATGAGGACCTGGACAATGAAATTATATGTATGATAAGAGTACATACATTCTTGTTATATTCCCAGTTAGATATTATTATGGAAGAAAAAGAGATGACAATAAAATATAAGACTGGAGTGTGTGTTGACTGATGACAAAATCTCATTAGCCATGATATGTGATATCAAGTCAAGCACATAGGTACATGTTAGAGAATAGTGTATCGGATAGACCCAACTTGAGAGTGATACATGGAAACCATTGTATGATATTCAAAATTAGATATCATAGTGATAGTGGTGATTGTGGTTCTTAGACCTGAAATCATTACAACCATCACATGTCATTCAATGTACTTAGACACCATCCAACATGACCTTGAGTTAGGGTTGCCATAAATTTGATGCTCAGGGGCATTGTGAGGATTGAGTGTGAGTGGTGTAGATGGGGTTTGTCCTTCCTATAAGAGATTGACATCCAGGCCACTTGATAAGTGAAACTGAGAAATGTATGGCCATACTCATGTGATTCAATATGTGATATGTGAACTCACATGAATCTCAGACAATCTACTCTAGTTCAAGGAACATGGATTGAATGTTGAGAGGATGGTGATTCCATGCCTCAAGTTCAATTTGGATATCTGAGACAAAGGAACTATATGGTCACTATAACACTGATCATGAATTGTAGCAACTTTCCAAATTACTTGGGTAGCAATGATGTGTTTGTAGATATTGTTCATTGCTTGTGATGTCATAAGTTAGTTATGGAAATTCACTTCCGACACAATCTGGGACCTATAGGGTCAAACACATAAGATGCACTTGGAATAGGAGTTTATTCATGAATTATATTTAATTTGTTTACTAAAGTGTTTAGATATTCAATAAAAACAACTATGGTTGAAAATTTGGCTTGTCAAACTGTGAACCAACTGATTGAATTAAGTGTCAGGTCAATTGAAAACTGCATTGGCTGAATATTGGTTGAACCAGGGCATGAATAGACCAGTTCATTTAGTGAGCTGATCGGCTCGTGGTCTGAAATGACTGATTCAAATGTTGAACTGTGCAGTTCAATGATCAACTGGATTGGATCAAGGATTGATGATAACATCATGTTTTGCATTAATTGAATATTGAACACCAATGTGATTCAAAAGAAGAAAACTATTGAACTGACTGGTTAATCTATGAATCTACTGGTTCAATAATGAACCAATTGGTTTACCATTTGTAGCTTCAAGAAAATTCATGAAATTCCATCTCTTTGATTGGAAACCCTGACCCTAGCCTCATACAAATAGAGGGGTACTGAGGGCTTCCCAGACACAATAATAAGCTCTAAAAATTGTTATTCTCACTGATTGTGGTAACCAAGAGAACATGAGCAAGTCCTAACCGTAAAAGGGAGGGACAACAAGGGAGAGACAATTGGGAGAGCAAATCAACTCTAGTAGGTTGATATTCAAAGTGACAACTCCTTCTCTTTGACTGTAGTAGTGCAACATGGAGTACCCAGTGGTTCACGTGGACTACTCTAGAGGAAAGGAGGCCTTTTCCACTTGCTAGGAGGACACCATCAACCATCATCTGTGGTGTTGAACCAAGATGCCTTGTTGATGACTACTCAATTGCTACTTGGAGAAGATGTACACTGTTGTAAGGATAAGTCACTAGACTTGATCCAGGACCAGGTATATCTCTTTCTACCCTCTTTCCTAGATACATAGTTGTTGATGTGATTTTCTAGTTAGGGAAGACATTAAATTTTTGTTTCCTCTCCCTTATCTGTTGCCCCTAGTGCTGACATACCTATAATCCCTGACGTTTGTCCTATCAAACACAAGGCTAGCCAACTAAGTCCAAAAGGAAGCCTCAAGATAATGGAAGACGTTCATAAATAGTACAATGTTGGTTTCTTAGAGCCATGAACTATCCTACATGGCTCACCAACATTGTACCAGTACCACAGATGGGTGTCAAGGTACGACTGTGCATGGACTATTATGACCTCAACAAATCATACAAAAAAGCCGACTTCCTACTTCCACAAATAGATATACTCATCAAAAACACAATTGAACATGCACTACTCAATTTCATGGGCGTGTTTTCCAACTACAACCAAATTAGATTCCTAAAGAAGATAAGAGAAGAACACCTTCATCATAGAATGGGGAGAATTCTACTATCAAGTCATGACGTTTGGTCTCAAGAATGCATGAGCTGCATACCAAAGGGAAATGATAGCCCTCTTTCAAGACATGATGAACAAAGAGGTAGAGGTTTATACAGAAAATATGATTGCCAAATTTAAAAGTCTAGAAGACCACATCACCAAGATCAAGAAGCTATTTCAATGACTACAATGATTCTCACTATGCTTTAATCCTGCTAAATGTACCTTTGGGGTTACATCTGGGAAGTTACTTGGGTTCATCATCAGTCAAAGAAGAATTAAAGTCAACCCTCAGAAGGCCCATGCTATTCATAAAATGCCCTCTCGTAGAATAGAGGAGATACGAGGACTAGTTGGTCGTCTCTAATACATTAGCCACTTCATTGCCAAGCTAGACCCATATGTGATCTAGTGTTCAAGATATTAAAGAAGAACTCCAACTCAGGATGGAACACACAACTTGGAGAGGAGTTCCAGAAGCTTAAAGACTACCTTGTCAATCCCCAAGTATTGAGGTCGTCCATGCTAGGATACCCTTTCACCTTTTCCTATTATTGTGTGAAACATCAATTGAAATGGTCCTTAGTTAAGAAACAAATGAGGGAAAGCCCACTATCTACTACCTTTCTAAGAAATTTAATGATTCTAAGGGTCACTATTGTAGAATTGGGAAACATTTCATGGCCATGATCCACACAATGAGGAACCTATGATACTATCTAATTATGTATCTTCTATAGCTAATCTCCAAGAATGACCATCTTTCGTATTTGTGTGATTGCCCCACCCTAGTCGGATGGTGTGCTAATTGAATCTACTTCATCAACATACTTGAAGAATGATAGATAAGAGATTTACATCATGCATATTGTTATCATATTAGAACCGCTCAAGAATTCAACAAGAGAGTCTGTAACTACAATTTTCATGAAGGCGGCTTGGTATTGTGTGTCATCTAGAATGTCAACAGTTTGTCCCTACAATTTTCATGAAGGTAGCTTGGTACTGTGTGTCATCTAGAATGTCAATTCTAGGGGAAAGTCTAACCCTAATGAGAAGGACCCTACAACATCCATGACATCTATGAATGGGATAAATGCACCTAAAGGACATGGATGGAGATATCCATCTTAATCCATAAATTCTAGCCTCATCAATCACTATTGATTCTAATGATCAAGCTTAAAAAATAAACAAGCCTCTAGCAAGGAGCCTTGTAAGGGAGCCATGATTTCCCACCCCTATAAGAAACAACTAAAATCTACTTAAGTATGTGACATTGTCCCCTTGTCCACCTTGAAGAAGAAAGGTCAAAGTAGAACCCAAGGCCCAACACATAATGAGTATGACCGTTATCCTAAAGCCGTAATGGTTTGCCAACCCAAAATAACTACTTGAAATAGGACAACTATATAAATCACACCAAAATGTTCATTAATTCCACAATGGCAAGGAAATCTTTGTGATTTATGCCATAGGAGGATGGAAGAAGTTACAAGTCCTCGAAGGTAAGTTAGATATGATCCTCACAATCGACATCTTAACACTTGTACCCAGGTATATGACATAAGGATAGACATTGTCCAGTTCAACCTAAAAGAGAAGGATCATTGGGAAAAGGCAGAAGTTGAAACTCCTTATAGCCATCCTCGTATCAGATCTTGAAAATAGTAAGACCAAACTACACATAGATCGACCCAAGATAAATGAGGTTGGAAACCTTCACTAGGTAAAACAAATTCATTCCCCATGGAATCCTAATCTCTCATGCTAAGGCCATGAGCATCAATGTCAATGAAAAGCTTCAATCGAATGATCTATGACTAGTGATCACCTCTCAAGAAAAGATACAAAAGCCCCTTAATTAGGTAGAAACATATTTGTGGTGTATTATTACACTAACATAAGGAAAATGAGTTTCAGGGAATGACGCAAATATGTTGGGAGTGAAGCCTCCTCAAGTGTCTCTGACACCTGGTGCCTTGGCCAAATTGGGTAGAGAGTTTCCACCGATACACCTATTACATGACATAACTTTAGCACTTAGTGTGACACCCAAGTCCAAATCTTATACCATCTCCTCTCCTAGAATGAAGGAATCCCCCTCACGACCAAATGGGCCACAAATGTTTGGAGGGAAGAAACACCTACTATTAGGAAATGAAGGTAATCCAAAGATTAAAAATGCTTGGGGTTCCAACCTTCTAACTTAGTTAAAAGAGGTGGATGAGGAGGTGATCACATCATATGCTAAGAAAATTTATAAGCATCATTGGTATCCTAAAATGAAGAGGCATGAGGTCTAGATTGATCTTGATTGAATAATTTGTAAGAATGGAACTCACTTTCATATGTGCCTTAGGGACCAAAGTCTGATGCACATTGCTAAACATCATGAAGGGAGTACCCATATCCAGTGATGCATGCCATGAAGAAAATATTAATTTCAAAGATGAATTTATTACAATAATCTTGGCTCATTATGCCAACAAACACAATATAAAAACATATAAGAAGAAAGTAAAACCAAATACATTATGGTTCTCCATAAGAGAAAAAAGTCACTATTACTAGAGTGTCGATGTAAAACACTCCAGATATTATGAAGATCAATCTTGACCTATAGGAACGTAATTACATGCCAAATTCTTCTAATGTAGACACATATGTGCCACCTCCTCATGGACCTTACAAGAGTCTTCACCATATTATTACATAAAGGAGGAAATGCTTTAACCTGATACACACTGGAAATGATTAGACAACTTTAGCACCAACACATGATAATATGCAACATAGCTATGCCGACATGGCAAGATGATCCACCACTGGAAGCCAAGCATGGAAACTCCACAATCAGAGTTATTGAGATGAAACTTCATCCATCCCCACCGCATGCCTTTAGAATTTTGTTTTGACAAACCCCAGATCCTATTCATTAACTCACCAAATCAGAAGTTATAAGGTTTTGAAAGAGAGAAGGTATATTCCCCTCTTCCCTTGAGCAAAAAAAGTCACCTCTTAAATATAGTGAGGCGGCTTCACGTGCCACTTTATTACAAGATCGAGGAACATGTGAAAACGAAAAAGAAGTAAAACAAGATGAGAGATGGATGATGTCTTGTGCAATCAACCCCATATGATCTAAACTACTATAAGGAGAAGACAATGCCAGGTAGAGAATCAAGGAATATGTTTCCAGTAGGAGTTTGTCCCAACCACAATCAAGTGCCATGCTAACACCTTGCAGAAACTCCATGCCTTCGCCCATCTCAACTGACCACCCCACCTTTCTTATGCGTCCTCCAACTAGGAACATGCTACCATCCTCATCACGCATGATCATTCCTATTTCACACCACTCTCAGCCCTTCATTGCAAAGTTAGCATTCAGCTTGACCTCCCCTCTCCCTGGTGACTGCCAATGTGGAACCATCTTTGTGTGAGCCGAAGGAGAGGCTGATATGTCACACAGACGGGCTCTGTTGTGATCCCTGACAAATGTCATTGCCTCCCTAATGAAGAAGCCCATTTCCTTGTCCCCGTTGTTGAAACACAATGGTCTCTGTGTAGCCAGACCCCCACATCGTCACCACTATTTCATCAAAGAAGGGTTTGGAAGAACTTTGCTTGAGCTCCACCAAGATCCGACCCAGTGTGAGATGCATTGCAGACTGTATCAAGGTAGCAACTAGGCTATGCGACCATACCTTGCTTGCCTCTGAGCACTGGAGTAGCATTTTCCTCCGAGCACTGGAGTAGCGTATGTGTTATTGACTCTTTAGGTACTCGGCAAAGAGAGAACATACCTTCCACATTATAGTGTCTATCAAACAAGTGACCCATGGTGGCCAACCCGCATGTACATACCCACCAAAGGAAATAGGGAAGTTTAGGAGGCTATTTTGGATCCCATATAAGAGTTCAGATTTTCTCATGTGGAGTACAATGATTATTAATAAAAGGTTGCCTCCCCAATTGACCCAACCAATAGGCTGATTTGGTTGAGGAGTTACCTTTTCTATCATGCCACTAGTATGGGCTGTCATATGGAAGTCACCTACTAATAGGGGTGTCCACAATCATCTTGTCAATTTTCAGGGGAAAAATGGAATGAATTTTTATATCATCCAAAGACCAAGTATCTAAATCCATCAAATCATAGACATATTTGTACTACTCCTCATTATTGTCTCGGTAAATGCCAAGGGAACCACTGTAGTTGTACATTTACCAATCATCCCAAATATTAATGCAGTCTCCTTTGCCCACTCTCCACTTCAAAACATCTAGAACCACGACCTTAGCACTCCAGATGCTTCTCCATATGAAACTTGGGTTATGGCCCCTATGCACCTCCAAGATACAAGAACGGGGAAAATATCGTGCTTTCAATATCTTAAAAACCAAAGATTTAGGTTTAGTCATGAGTCTCCAAATTGTTTGGCTAGAAGATCTTGGTTGAATGCATGCATATCACTGAAACCCAAACCTCCTCCTCTTTTGGGCGTACATAGATTACCCAACACTACCACAATATTTTTCTTTCATGTTCTTTGGCCCCCCACCAGAAACATGCAATGCAACTGTGTATGTCATCAAGGAGATCTACCAGTAGTTGGAAAAACTCATAATATAAGTAGGAATGGCTTGAGAAATAGATTTAATGAGGACCTATTTCCTTGGTTTAGATAAAAGTCTCTCTTTTCAACCCTATAACTTCTTCAAGATTCTCTCTTTTGTAAACCTGAATACCATGGTCTTGGATCTTCCTATTGCAGTAGGTAATCCCATGTATTCTGCATGCCTATCCACCTCCCTGACTCCCAAAAGATCTCTGACGACCCTTTCATAGCATACGCTACTTTGTTGAAGGCCACCTCGATCTTGTCTAGATTAATCTTCTGGCCCAGTGCTTGTTCATATTGCCTAATCATATTAGCTAAAGTCAAGCATTCATGTTGAGATGTTGGAGCAAAAATAATACTAACATCTACAAAGAAAAGGTGAGAAATGCATGGTACATGTCTACTCGCCCATACCCCATGTAAGAGGTTTGAGGTAGCTGCATGATAGAGAGAGGTAGAAAAGATATCCACAGGAATAATGAAAAGGTAGGGGAGATAGGGTCACCCTGATGCATTCCTCGGGAAGGCTTTGTTCTTTGGGTCCGGTCACCACTAATGGCAATACTCTAGTTAATAGAAGAGACACACTCCTAGACTTCCGGTCTCCATAAACTGCTAAACCACATATTCGCTTGGACATAATCCAAAAACTCTCATTCCACTCTATCATAGGCTTTTGACATGTAAAGTTTCAGTGCTAAATAACCCTTCTTTACTTTTGCTTCATTCTTCATCTTATTGAATAGTTCATAGGAAACAATGGCATTGTTTGTGATCATCCCACCCAGGATAAAAGTGCTTTGATTTTTAGAAATAATGGAGTCCATAAAAGGTTTGAGCCTATTAGTTAGGACTTTAGAGGCCAATATTCTTCAAGAAGCAAAGGAGTTTGATTCATCCCTATTTTAGGGCCTCATCTTGTGTTATATTGCTCTTCAATCACATCTATACCTATTAGATTACATTTTTCCCTCCCAATATGCTTATTTGTGTAAAATACACTTATGGACATTATTTGCATGTTTTTTAGGCATTTGGACCACACTTAATTGAAGAGAGAGATAAGGAGTGATCCTAGGGTTTCTCTACCCTTAAAGAGGCCCAAAGTAAAGTTTGATGCTCCCTCAACCTACTCCTAGTGGCCAAAGATCCATTAAAGAAAATATGTCCAAGAAAATCCAAAGAACAAAGTCAAAGTGCTGATCCAGGACCCAACATGGATGTGGTACCACAGAACAGCCGTGTTAGGTCACTTGTAAATCAATAGAGTCGCTCCCAAGTCAAGATGAAAGCACCACGACTGTGCAACAAAGAATGGTTGTGCAAGGACAACCACCATGGTCGTGCCACCTACCACGGCCATGCTACACGGAAGCAGAATGAGTGTGGCATAGAACCATGGCCACCATCACCTAGACCATCATGCTCATGCCACCCAGCACGACCGTGCTACCCTCAACCCACCACGACTGTGGTGACCACCCGTGCTAGTTTCAGTGCAAATGCGACCACCAACTTGACATTTGACCATTTTAATTCCCACGACCATTGTATCCTAACACGGTCATGATCAACCCTATCCACCACAGCCGTGGTGATCCACCACAGCCGTGCTACTGACAAAACCTACCTATTTTTGCACTGCTTTACCCATTTTGCCCCTACCTAACCTAGTGCTTCCCCCCACACCTATATATACCTAGGTGGTGGCTGGGGCATGAGGTTAAATACCCTATAGACACTCTAACCTCCCCATTTCATTCTCCATCCATTCCCACCTCATTCCACCTCCATTTCACCATTTCCACCATCAAAACCCTACTTTCCTTCCATTTCCACCCTTTTCCACCATACATTCATGCCATTCACCTACCTTGGAGGAGGGAGGTCGAGCTATAGCTGCTAGGAGGTGGAGAACGAGGAGTCTTCACTGAGCTCATCATGGATTTTCACTCCTCTACTCATTCTATCTCCATTTCCACCATCAAAACCCTACTTTCCTTCCATTTCCACCCTTTTCCACCATACATTCATGCCATTCACCTACCTTGGAGGAGGGAGGTCGAGCTATAGCTGCTAGGAGGTGGAGAACGAGGAGTCTTCACTGAGCTCATCATGGATTTTCACTCCTCTACTCATTCTATCTCCTTTCTTTTTTGTATTTTGCTTTGTTATGAGTAGCTAGGCCCCTTAGGTGGGCTATTTGGGGGAAATTATGTTACTTTGATACCATGTTGGGGGAAAATGACATGTAAACTTTGTAATTCCATTTGGTAATGATTATTTTATATTTCTATCTCATTCTCCATGAATTTCTTATTGGTTTGTGTGTGGAATCACCTATGAATTTAGGTAAATTACTTATATGTGTGAATTTTGGGATTTGCCCCTAGGTCCAATTCTTGGATCTCTAGGTTGCCTCCCATCTTCCTACATCCTAATCAATCTCCCTAAACTTAAGTAAGAGATCTAAGTAGCTAGACTGGATAATTCTAGTGCAATTAGCATGGATCCTTCTCAAGGCTAGAATGTGGGGGAATTCGGGTCTAAAACCCTAATCTCACCTCCCCATTACTAGCCTCGGCCCCTAATTGCCCTAGGAATGCCTAATCTAGAATCCTAGACTTGATTAGACTCTAATTGAATTGAACTTAATCCCTAACCCAATTGAGCCTCGTAAGGGTAGTAGGGGGTGTTAGGGACTAGTTCCCCTATACACAACCTAGCATATCCATGGCCAGTTAGTAGCTTAGGTTAATTCATTAGACTCTAACTTGTTGTTTGGTTTGGATAGTCTAAATGGAATCATAATGTTCATATGTCACCCCCAACTTAAGTGATAAGTTCATACCCCTAAACAGCCCATACCTCTCTGTATTGCTTAAAACCCTAGTTTTGTGCTTGCTTAGCTTAGTTAGCTCTTTTCTTGCTTAGTTAGGTTCTTGCTTTGCTCTTGCCTTGTTCATGCTAGCTTAGCTCTTTAATCGCACTTTTGCTTCTCTCTTGCTTGCCTTAGTGTAATTTGCCCATTTCATATCTAGTTTAATCCTTTCTTGCTTCTTTAGCTTTAATCTAGTCTAGGGTTAACTTAGTTTTCATTCCTACCTTTAATTGTTTGTTTGTTCATATTAGTTTAACAATCAAAACAACCTTCATACCCTTAACCCTAGTCTCAGCAGTAGGAACCTAGTGAAACTAAACCTAGCTCTAGTGCCCCCTCTTTTCCTTGTGGATCGACCCTATACTTGCCACCTTCCTATACGATGACATGACCCCGTGCGCTTGCGGGTGTAGTTGTTTTAGTGTGAGTAGGTGCTAAGTTAGGTTTTATAAATATCAAAAGTGAATCCACCATGTGTGTCTGTACGTGAGGTTGCAGAGTTCTTCTTTGCATGCCCTTAGACTTAAGATAAGTAAGAACTGAACTAGATCACCATGTAGTTGAAGGGGCTCCCTGACCTGAACATGCTTCAAGAAGAACTCCTTTTTCATGCTATAATGAGGGTTTGAAGACTCTATCAATATGGAAGGGCCAATACACATTCCTAGATAAATCTCAAGTATTGTGAAGGCCCCTCTCATCTTACTAGACATCTATTCTTCATGTCAGAACTCATACATTTCATCCAATGTCAAAAGAACCATGACTTCCTTCCTCCAATGGACATCAACAACTCCATAAGTAGCAATTATTACTCACCCAATGGTCTCTTCAAAGAGCAACTCTGCCAATATGATCGAGGTATATGCTCACAAATGATGCATGTTGGGAGAGTCGATCCACTTTGCACATCTCTCTTAAATGACTCCCACAAGGGGGTCATCTGAAATGAAGCAACCATCATCACTCATACATCAAGATGCTTGGTTCTTCTTCACACCAAGGAGATTCCCCAACTCAATGACTCAACTTGACTTTTTTGGAAAAATAGGACATCAGTAATAGAGGGGAAGTCGAGTAATCTTGGCCAGGTCTTCCATTGTGGGAGTCAGAACAACATCTCCAAAATGGAAGGAGTGATTGAAAGGATCCCAAAAGGGGATCACCTCTGACATCAACTCTCTTGTGACATGAACATAACCTAGATGACGTGTTATGACAAAGATCACCAGTTTGACTGCTTTAGTCTTTGAGAGATCAGTAATGCAAAAATGCATTAGGGACAATTTAATGGGAGGATGTCATAGAAGTGGGGTTTCCCATATCTCCCTCTGTCCCATGACTCTAGGTTGTAAAAGGCAAGATGTATAGAGAATATGAAAAAATAAAACTTAATTTATAGGCTCTTAACAATACATATTCATATTCCATAAACAACATGACTCCTTGTCCTATTTCCCAATGGGATGACACAATCTGCCACATGCATCTACATCAACAGTTAACACATACACACATACCAAGATAGTAGAATTAGTGTCACATAGACCAGTATATTTTGGCAATCCACCACTCACAACTGGCATGTGGATCTAGGTAATCTATTGAGTCTATTGGAGATCTTTGAAATATCAAACTTTTGGAATCCATTTTTGAATTGAAGATAAAAAAACCTCACAATATGATTTAACCAGAACTAAGATTTTTTTAAACAAAACAATATTTTTACAAACACAAATATGGCTAATACACAATTTTTTTTGCAAGAAAGAAAAATACATCACAAAATAGAATGATAATATGATCTCTACTTCTTTATCCACCTTGTAAAAAAAATTGGTCAATGATCGATGATCAGTGGAAGAAGACAATGAAGAACGATGATGTCACTCATGTATGAACAAATACCACTAGT
The DNA here is from genome assembly GCA_963693085.1 of Alisma plantago-aquatica. Taxonomy (NCBI): domain Eukaryota; kingdom Viridiplantae; phylum Streptophyta; class Magnoliopsida; order Alismatales; family Alismataceae; genus Alisma; species Alisma plantago-aquatica. The sequence continues at coordinate 619,403,236 of OY856413.1, forward strand.
AGACAACCGATGACCTGAAGAGCTGTTGGAAGGGCACCTCCATGCCTAAAGCATCATCTCTTTGATGAGAGTAACATTCTCTAATGCCAACATAAGACGAATACACAATATAAACTAGGACGTCTGAGGAGAAGACACCAACACCAGAAGATCTTCTGAAGCGTTGGTTGTACCCATATCCATCTGGGATACTCAAGTCTAAGAGTCTATTCACCACACCTAAATCTGCACCCACATTGTGGAAGGATAAGGTCCTTTTGAAGTCACCCAAAAAGTGACACGAGCCTCCCACACCGAAGTCAAGTGAGGCCTCAGGCTAGGGATGTCATCAAAGCTACAAAATTCAGTAGGCGGAGAATGTGGAGCCTCATGAGAAGGAGTTGTGTGAGGAGGGGGTGGACAACTGAACTCATACCCATAATCATTTTCTTCCTCAACAAAATCATAGTTGACCACTTTCTATAAACACATGATAAGGAAACCCAAGCAGATTGCAGACACAAGAAACATCAAAATACTTACCACTTGGGGACATTGAAGCTGATTGTATGCCTCTTTTGAGAAAAGAATATGTTGGTGATGAATATAGTTCCACTTCAAGTACTCATCATGTGTCATCAGATTATACATTAACTCCTGAGTAACCTGATAGATTCTAATACTAGGAGGGATCAACCCTGAAAAAGGGTCAAAAGGAATATTCCATCTGCCAACCCACTGACAAGCATTATACTCACCCATATACAAAACACTCCAATCCGGTGACTCGAATTGGGTACGGAAAACATCTAGAGAACACCTCAAAGAAGGATGCACATGAAGTGGCCACATAACCACACTAAAACTTGGAGAGGATCTTGAATGGATCGAGGAACAATAGTTTGGATTCAACTAAATACATATGCACAAGATAATATAACAATCAAGTAATACACATACCTCAACAATGGTCATTGTCTCTTGTTCACCCCTATATTTCTCATACCGCACCCTGCTACTGTAGTCAGCCCAATGAGAAAAAATAGGGAGGGATGCATGCAAATAACCCTTTGGACTTCTCAGAGTGATGGGTCTATGAATACAAAATTGCTCATAGCCATACAAATTCAAAGGGAGGATCGGTGAAATCAATAACTATAGATATTTCAAGACAAACTACAAGGAAATAGGTGAAGACTTAATGCAATCAAGCCTAGGAAGCCATCACAACCCTTAGTATCCAAAATTGTCTCCCCTTTGAATTCGCCCATAAGATGCCTCCTCATGTGTTTCATATGGTGGGAATACACACCGCCACCCCCAATCAAAGGAGGGAACATCGTCCAAATCAAGAAGGAAGGAGCTAATGTCTTATATATTCCTGATGCTACTGCTAAATAAGTAACCAGTGATCAAGACAAACAAGAAACCATGACCCTTAGGGCTATGAAAAAAGTATCATTGTCACCTATCCGTTCACACCTCATGAAAGAAGATGGCTCTCAAATAATAAAAACTTGACCTCATATCTAGAGGCCATCTCAATATCCTTAGGGTTCACCCCAAGGATTTTAGCCAAAAGCTGACATTACGAATCATGTCTATGAAGTAGAAAATGAATAGGGGTCCCACCAAACCCTAATTCAGTGATCCAAAAAACTAACTTGGTGTGATGGCTAGTTTGATAAAAGAAAAGTGGAATGTGTTAGTCTCCAGGAAAAAGTGATCAATTGAGGAAGGAGATAGATGCTATTAATTTTCACATATTGACAAATATTATCCAAACCTATTTCCTCTAGCAGGTATACCTCCTCAACTACTAAACTATCATATAAAAACCCCAAATCATTCCAATGGGTCTACCAGTACACATTTGACAATTTGAGACCCTAAACAAACAAGGTAGAAGACAAAGTCAAGATGGTCACCACAAGAAGAAAAGCCCTATTCAAGATCAACAAAGAAGAAAGAAAATAACATAGAGCAAAGTTTCCAAGTTATACATCATTGCCCACTCAACAAACCTGATGATGCATGGTCATCTGCAACATTCCTGGATGAAATACAAACCATTCAAGTGGGATCATTTCCCCCATGGTCCTACTCACACCACCATGACGCCTTCCCAGAGAAAACACCAATCAGAAATCATATGAATAAGCTACGAGCTAAATAAAAGAAACTACCATGCACACTATGGATACACCTTTGTCCCCACATCATTTCCAACATCCTTGTCATCAATGATGGGATCCTCCTCATGCTAGCTATGAACTACCATCTACACAAATACAACAAAAACAACATGATCTTTTCACAAAAATTAAAATCATCTCAATGAGATTATTGATGGCCAAGAAAACATCTAATAATCCATATCACAAATTATAACTCATGTAAAGGTCATCTTCAACCTCCAAACAATGAAGAACGCAGAGAAGAACAAAATTCGATTTTGCCATCAAGGGAGAAAATGTCAAACTAAACTGCAAAAATAAAAGCTATACCTTCCCTTAGATGGTTGTAGCTGAAATATGAATAAAAACACCATCAGACAGAATGCTTTGATACTCATCTATAACTGCCCACTGCACTACCGCAGAGAAATGTCAGAGTGAAATAATATGCCAATTTGGGGCTAGCATATTAGCTCAAACCACCAACTCCCTCTCTCTCTATCTCTTCTTATCATTGTCGTCTCCTTGATCGCCTCTGAGCTGGTCCCCGCCGCCACCGCCTCACGTGATAGAAGAAATTGGAAGGGTGCTTGACCCTCCTCCCATTTCCACTCTTTTAAAAATAGAAACTTCTGCAAAAAGTTCAAACCAATCCATATATTTTCAATAGAATTTCCATAACCTTCTAAAAATCATAAAAAAACCAGAAGAATACAAGAAACTTAGAAATAGAAAAATTTTAAGGATAAAAAACTTGGCTTAAAAATATGAGATTCTCCTAATTGATAAGATAAATAGTTCTTCGATCTAACTATCACTAGGGCCCTAGACTATGACCTAAAACTAGACCAACCACATATGTCATTGTCCAATATTTTTCTAGTCCTATATCATGACCTTAAACTAAACAAAAATCAATACATACCTTCCAATCTTTTTGGGTCCCAGACCATGACTAAAACTGAGCCAACACAAAGCCTCATCATCATATATTTGTAGGGTTCTGGACTATGACCTGAAACTAGAACAATCTCATTCTCATATTTACATATCAAGGATGCAATTCCATTCAAATCTTTTAAAATGACCTCAGCTCATGAGTAGGTCATCAATGTGATTTCACTCATGCATCCTTCGACGATCTCGAATCATGATTGAAAAATGAATCAGATTTCTAGAACTGGTTAATGACCTTGAGTCATAGATCAAGTTTCAAACCTCCTAAATCATAACTAGAGAGGCGAGGATAGTTTCTTAGTGACGCTCTCGGGGAAATGGTGAACTAGTGGAGGGACGCATCATGGAGGCCACCATTCACTGGATAACTACCTCAACAACCAATCTCAGCTTAATTAGATGCTTCAAGAGAACACACATCTGACTGATACATTAATTGGCCAAAAGATCACTTTAATTTTGGGAGATAGTTTAACACTCAATCTCCAATCTCAATTATCAGAGCCATGTATCAGATAGATGAAATCACCATATTGCATACTTTTATGAGTTTTTGTCTTAACTTTTAATTTACCCACTCACAACAAATAGATATATAATATTAAAAACTAAAGATGCATAGGAAAAGGGATTATTACTCTTTCTCAAATATCTTCTAATAGAAAGAGTAGTTGGCACTACTTTTTTTCATGTTTGTCAAGTCTTGATCATAATAAATTTGACAAATAAAAAACCCCATCCTCTTTTCACATCTACCCTTTTTTTCACTGAGGAATGAGTTAGTGAGAGAATCATACATGCACTAAACTTAAGAAATGAAGAAATGATGAGAGTCACTTTTGTGATCAATAAACCTCATATGGCTCACAAGAACTCAAGGGGAACAAATGATGATTCAGACATGTAACTGGTGAAGTCAAAGGCTATCCTTACTCTGAGAAAATCATTTATGCCCAATCTTACCCTTATTAATTTATCCCTAGAAGGAAAAGACATCACTTACACCTTCCACCCTCCACAAGGTTTGTCAAAACATCTTTGATGAGTACAACCTTTTTAGCCTTTGTGACAAAATGGGGGGTCAGAGTTGGCTCAAGCATGTTGTTCTCACTCTTATATTGAACCTTGCCTTGAGAGGGACACATTGTTGACGCCCCATTTTTTCTCACTCAATAGAAATTTAAGATTAAAAATTCTCTACTAAAGATGGATTCCATTCAACATTCTACCCATTTTCCACATCTATCTTTTTTTTCACATTTTCACATTTTTTTTGTATATTTAGATCATCTATTTTCACCTGCTTTCACCCAATTTGGGGATTTGTTTAAAGAAACCTTCTTTTTAGACTAAAGGTACAATTTATTCCTCGATTCGAGTTTTTATAAGCTATTTTTCATAAATTGCAATTAAATTATCAAAAATAAAAAATAATCCTTTTTCCTAAGGATATTCAATCGTTTTTCATGATAAACCCAATAGATAATCTCAAATTATCTTTCTCTGTAGTTTTCTTTCATTTTTCTAAAACATTCATGAAATTACTGGCAATTTGAGAAACTAATTTACAATCGATCTGGGCATCCAACAAATCCCAGCCATCTACCATGTGCCACATGGATGATAACCTTAACCCAAGCACCCCACCAATGTGTCATATAAGGGTGATCAGTTGCCTGTTCCAGGAGGCCCTATCTGAAACCCTGAACCCTAATATCTACCTATAAATACTCCCATATCATATGTATTCCATGCCCCTTTAGAACATCCTAAAGCTAGAGGATTGGACTACATCTCTCTTCATTCCCACATTACTCATGATTAGATGATCCTTCCTCTAAAGCCTTTTTCTCTATTAGCATCTGGAGATTGTGAAAATAGTAACCTTCTCTACTATAACTGATGTATATGATCTATAACTACTATAAGTACTTTGATCTACTACTTTGACCTACTGCTCTATTATATTGCATTATTATTCTATTTTCTTAAAAGTTGATTCATTATTATCTTATATCTTCTAATCATCCTCTAAATCCTACACGTCAATCCTAATCACCCGTGAGGGATTTCTGTCGTGGGAGGTATTAAGGTGAATATGACCCCAACTTGCCTAAAAAATACTACTTTTAGGGCAATGATTGGAAGGACACAAACATCTTCAGTCCTAAAAACCTACCCACTGGTAGAAAATTTCTCTTATTTTTCCATCAATTTTCATTTCAACCTTCTTAAATTTCTCCTCTTTACAACAACCTCAAAACAAGTCAATACTGATTTATATGTGAGATGGGGGTGCTAATCCTTCCCCACTCATAATAAGATCGTAGATCCTTGCTATTTTGGAATGAATTTTATTTCAATTTTATCTATTCAACTGGGATGACAACTGTGTTTCACACCATGGCTTCAATGAGTTACCATTGTTTTCCTCATTTTCCATATAAAATGTGGTGGTGAGTCAGAGCACTTGTCTTTTACTTTCTATGTAACCTCCAAATGAAGTTTCACTACCAAGAGAATATGGATTTCTCCATATCTTTTTTTGAGTAGGGTGTGATAGGCCCTCGCACAGGAGAAAGAGATCTCCACAAGAAAAAACTCAAGCAAAGCAAGATGTGATGACTAAGGCTTAAAATGAGAGTAATTGTTTGGATGGTGTGTTTAATCACCTAAGTCTTATTATAGCACTAAGGATATTCCATGTCTCACTAATACTTTCCTAATATACATACTTTCAATCTTGTACACGAAGGGACACTTTTTTATTTAATTTAATAAATTATTTTGAAAAATAATAATTAACTATGTAGTTATCTTTTTGTGTAAAAGAAGATGCGAGATAAAAGATAAATTTTCACGAGCCAAGAGCCACGTGCCAAGTTCCCGCTCCCAATCAAGCAAAGTGAGACAAGGTAAGGAGTGGTGTGGCACACGTGCATGTTGTAGTCATAGTGCTTACAATAAGGGTAAGCATACTTCCATCTAGATCTTTTAGACACTAGTGTCACACACAATTCCTATATAAAGTTATTACTGAAATCTAAAACTAGACAATGTGGGACTAAAATCCTCTCACCTTCACAAGAAAGATAGAAATCACTTTATCTCCAATTTAAGAATACTAGTCACACCAACTTTGGGCTTACCCATGCTTTCCTTATTTAGTATATAAGTAATAAAGCAAAACATTCACCACAAAGTATGAAATGTAAAGTATTCAACCAATCAATCCTATATATTGTGCTTACAACACAATGCCTTTCAATCTCAAATCATGCCAAAGTCAGTAACAACATAATAAAGACTATAAAAATGTATTGTTGTAGTAAAGGAAATGCTTCCATCAGAAGAATCTGTTAGGAAATATGGCTAGAGAATAGGCAGCAACAACAAAAAATATTACTACCATATTCCCCATAAACCAGTAGATTGTGTTAATAACTATAAAATGGAAAGAATGGTTTTGAGGATATACGTGGTCTTGGATCAAGTCCACCAACATCTCCTCGACATTGTAGATGCACAACTGTCTTCTAGTTGCATTGGGACTCATCTAACTATTGTGCCTCCTGGTCAGCACCGCAGACTGCATCTTGATGTTGTCCTCCTAGAGGCATACAACAGCCTCCATGCCTCTATTGAAGTCTACACGGACCGACTAGAACTTCTGTCCTCCTAACAGAACAGATAGGAAGGATTTGTCCATCCTGTTGGTGTCTAGTCACCAGCTTGCTCCCCTACAATTGTTTCTCCATTTCTATCCCTCCCTTTAGCTGGTAAGACTTTCTCAGGATCTCTGTTGGTTACCACAAATATAGAGGACAACAATTCTCAAAAAGAAATTGAGTTGTGTTCTGGTAAGCCCCCAGTACCCCTCTATTAATAAGAGGGGTTAGGGTCTGGCTTCTAAATTTGTGTGGGAGTGGAAGGGACCGGAAGACCTTGAATTTTCACAAGCTATGGCCACCGAACCGATCAGTTGGAAAATGAGATGGTCATCTGGGACGTGAGCCAATCGTCTTGCTCAGTGAGATGGTTGTTTTGCATTTTCCCAATCGCACATGAATTTGGCAATTCATTTCCAATTAATGCTAAACATCAATTCCTTGCATCAATATAATTGAGCAATCGAAATGATCAAACTTTCTCACAAATTTGGGAAAGTTACTAGAACCTTCCTCTAGTTCAATTGAGATGATTGGTTCACCATGTGAATTAGTCGTCTCTCTCTACCAAGTCGATCAATTCACCCAGTGATCCGATCGGTTGGTGCATGTTTCATACAAAACTTCAGCCAATTCAATTTCAATCAACTCAACACTTCAAAAGGTCGTCTCATTGGGTGAGCTGACTGGTTGGAAGTCCAGTCAGTTGATTTGTTGCATGAATTGAATACTTAAATAGTTTAGTAATCAATTCAATCATCATTGAAGATTAAACTCCTCCTCTAAGTCAAGACCTATGTGTGTGACCCTATAGGTCCCATATTACATTAGTAGTGAACGTCCATAACAAATTATGACATCACAAGCAATGAGAGATGCCTAGTCACACATCAATGCTACCCAAGTAAATGGAAAGTTGGAGAATAACTTCAACCTACAATCTGTGTGTGGTGTTATAGTGTTTGTATAGTTCCTTTATAACTGATATCCAAATTGAACTCGAGGTATCGAGTAGTCACCCTCTTCAACATTCAATCTTATTCTTGAACTAGAGCATGTTGTCTGAGATATATGTAAGCTCAATATCACATATTGACTCACATGTTCATGGCCATGCATTTCCTTAGTCTTGCTAATCAAGAGACATAGGATATCATACTCCTATAGGAGGGACAAATCCCATCTACATCACTCACAGTCAATCCTCATGTGTCACAGTCACCCAATCATCACCTTTATGACAAACTAGGTTTCATGATTGTGTTTGATGATGTCAAAGCGTTTTGAATGACATGTAATGAGTGTAGTGACTTCCAAGTCTAAGAACCACAATCACCACCATCACCTTGAGAGCTGACTATGACCTCCATGATAATTTCTTCCATGTGTTGGTCTCGTTGTGGGTCTGTCAGATAAATTGTTCTCCAACGCGTATCTATGTACTTTGTTTGATATTGCCATATTATGACTAATGAGATTTTGTCATCAACCAACTCACACTTTGATCTTATGTATTATTGTTGTCTATCTACCTTCCACAATAACAACCGACCAAGGACATAATGAGATTGTATATACTCTTGACATCTGTATGATCTGATTGTTCAAGTCACATACTTGAAGATATACATCAATTAGTAATATCAATCTCTATACATTTATTGTGTTACATCATTATATCATAACTAAATTAAATAGAATAAATTGTAAGCTTGCCTTTATTCAATAATAAAATTATTTACATGTATGTCATTACAATCATCATATGATTGGCTCTCTGGGCACACATACCAATAGACTCCCACTTACAATTAGAGCCAATCACCCACGAATTGTATTCCAAGTGATCTAACATGTCCATCATACTTATGCTATGAAAGTTCCTTTTTCAAGGGGTCAACAATATTATTTTTAGTTGGTACTCTACAAATCATTACATCTACTTATTGTACAATCTCTCATATGAGATGGAACCGCCTTTGTATATGCTTTGAGTGCTAATGTAATCTTGGTTCCTTTTCTTGTGGAATAGCTCCATTACTGTCACAATATAGCTCAATTGTGTCGTTGATGCTTGGAAAGACCCCAAGTTCTGAAATGAACTTCCTGATCCATACATCCCCCTTTACTGCATTCAATGCAGTAGTATACTCAGCTTATATTATAGAATCAAAAACTATTTCTTGCTTGGAACTATTCCATCTTATTGCTCTGTTGTTTAAACAAAACACAAATCTTGATTGCTCGGTTTGTAATCATCTTTTTCATTCTGGAAGCTTGCATCGGTGGAACCTCTTACCACCAACTCTTCCTCTCCTCCGTAGACCAAGAAGTGATCCTTAGTCCTTCTCATGTACATGAGGATGTTCTTCATGGTTGTCCAGTGAGCATCACCTAGATCTGACTAATACATGCTCAAGGAATTTGAGACATCTAGATGGGTACACAACATTGCATACATGATTGATCCAATTAATGAAGCATATGGAATCAAACTCATGTGTTCCCTTTCTTTACAAGAACTGGGACATTGAACTTTAGAGATGGAAACTCCATGTAGCTTGCCTAGGTTTCCTCTCTTAGAGTTCTCCATGATGAACCGCTTCAACACTTTGTCAATGTATGTGCTCTAACTTAGTCCAAGAAGCCTCTTGGATATATATCTATATATCTTTATCCCCAATATGTAGGATGCTTCTCCTAAGTCTTTCATAGAAAACATATTTCCAAGCCATGTCTTTACCTTTTGTAAAGTAGGGATGTCATTCCCCATCAATAGTATGTCATCTACATACAATATGAGGAATGTCACTATGCTCCCACCAACCTTCTTGTACACACAAGGTTCATCTTCATTTTGAATAAAGACAAACTCTTTGACTGTCTCATCAATATGAAGATTCCAGCTCTGAGACGCTTGCTTCAATCCATATTTTGACTTTTGTAGCTTACAAACTTTATTTGCATACTTTGGATTTATAAAACCCTCAAGTTGTGTCATGTACTCATCCTCAAGAAGATTCTCATTAAGGGATGCGGTTTTAACATCCATCTATCAAATCTCATAGTCATGATGAGTTGCAATGGCAAGCATGATCTTGATGGACTTAACTATGGCCACTGGAGAAAATGTTTCATCATATTCAACACCTTGAACTTGTCTAAAACCCTTTGAAACCAACCTACCTTTATAGGTTTGTACTTAACCATCCATTTCAGTCTTCTTCTTAAGGACCCACTTGCACCCTATGGGTTTCACCCCTTCAAGTGGATCCACCAAAGTCCATACTTTGTTGGTATATATGGATTCCATCTCAGATTTCATGGCCTCATGACATTTCTCAGATTTTGGTCCCTTAATATCATCTAGACAAGATATTGACTCATCATCTATGACCAATTCACTGTCTTCCTGAGTCACAAGATATCCAAATCTTTCAGGTTCAAGTCATATTAAACTAGATCTATGAGGTACTTGTGTTACTTGAGGAATTTGAGTCCCCACAACCCTTTGTGATTTTTTTCTTCCTCTTATACACCTATTGATTCAATACTTTCTTGTTGGTCTCAAACTTCTTTAAGTTCCACTTTCCTCCCATTGATTCCTTTAGAAATAAATTCCTTTTCAAGGAACACAACATCTTTAGCAACAAACACCTTGTTTTCTGATAGGGAATAAAAGTAATATCCTTTTGTCTCTTTAGGATATCCAAAAAAATAACATTGATTAGATTTAGGGCCAAGCTTTTAAAAAAAATCTAACATAATCTTCACATCCCCAAATCATCGCACAAGACACAATGGGATGTTTCCCAAATCGTATCTCATATGGTGCCTATTGAACCGATTCAGATAATACTCAGTTTAGTGTATACATGGTGGTTTCTAGAGCATAGACCTATAAGGTAGTCAGAAGTTTAGATAAACTCATCATCGATCGCACCATATTCGGCAATGTGCGATTCTATAACACTCGGGCCCCTGCCCAAGGCTCTAGTAGAGTTTTAGGAATGACGAATGGCCCCACATACCACCACTAGCATTAACTGCGTGCTTTGTCCTCATTCACATGCAAGTCGGGGTCAACTTCTCGATTGGTCACCCATCCTAGTACTACTCCAAGCTGAGCACACTTAACTATGGAGTTCTTTAGTGATGGGCTCCAGGAAAAGGAGGTGCACCTTGGTGATATGGGTAGTCCAATCATTCCTTTTAAGATCATTTTATCCAAGGTCTCAAATCCTGGTATGTTACAATCTCCCCCACTAAGACTCTTGACGTCCTTGTCAAGGCTCAATATATGGCCTCATAATCTCTTCCCCATTTCAGTGCAGACCCAGAATGGCCCATGGACACCCAGCTCCCATCCACGATTACTGGCGCAAGGGAGACTCCATCTCATATTAGTGGATAGTCCTTTCCAACTTTCCTGGACCGCATGGATTAAGACTTGCATGCCACATGCCCATGTGGGCCCCACCTACTGGAGGGGAATTGGCTTTGATACCATTTATAACACCTGGGCCCACTAGCTAAGGCTCTAGTAGAGTTTCAAGAATGACGACCAACACCACAGACCACCACTAGCCTTAACTACGTGTTTTGTCCTCACTCATGTGCAAGTTGGGATCAACTTCCCGATTGGTCACCCATCCTAGTACTAGTACAAGATGAGCACACTTAACTATGGAGTTTTTTAGTGATAAGATCCCGAAAAAAGAGGTGCACCTTGGTGATATGGGTAGTCTAATCATTCCTTTTAAGATTACATTATAAATGGCCTCAAATATGGTACGTTATAGTAGTCAAAGGCATAATATTGATACTTGCCCTTGAATCAAACAAAGCTTCCCCAAATCTTGTCTTTGTGATGTAACATGATATGTTGAATCAGCCCAAATCTTGCCTTTTTGTGGGCAATGTTCCCATAATAAAAGCACAGACCTACTCCTTCAATACCACTACATTAGAGTCAATTGTTCTCCTCTTCTTATTGATTATGTCCTTTAGAAATTTGTTGTACAAAGGGATATGTTCAATTGCATCAATTAGTGGAATGTTTACATGGAGTTTTCTAAAGCTGTCTAGAAACTTTTGCAACTACAGGTCAACTTTCTTTGCCTTCAAGATGTTCAGGGGTTGTACTGGAGTCATCAACTTCCTCTAGTGAGGTGGGACATACACCTCCTTCCTTGTCTCCTCTAGTTCATGAGTTTCATAATCAGTCATCTTGCCCTCTACTATAGTATCTAGCTCAACTGTATCAGCAATCATTGTTGGCCATGTACCACCTGTGGCTTCCTTTGCTTCTGGGACAGTCTATTTGTCATTGAGCACTTTTTCTCTACTGCGAAGCAGCACTGCCTTGACCTATTGATTTCCATATGGTATGTCAATATTTCATGGGAACCCCTACTGACCAGGTTTCTTTAAAGAAGCCACTTCCACTGATATCTGAGAAATTTGAGTCTCTATATTGTGAATTTGTTCTCCTTGGTTTTGTAGTTCCCTTTGGGACTGAACAATGAGCACTTCATTCTGGATGACCAACTTACCTAGCATATCCTCAATACAGTATATGTTGCTAGGGCCCCATTCATGTTGTTGGGCATTTCCTTGATGTTGTTCTTATGATGGGTTTTGCTACAAAATATTGGGGTCCTTCCTCCATGAATAGTCATTACCACTATAATTCTATTTTTTTGCAAACATGCACTCTTCTTCCTCTCATTCAGAAGAGCTTCCATCCTTCTGACATAATTTCTTCACAACCAAGTCCAATTTCTCATTCAATGTTGTAATCACCTTAGACTCTCCAACACTTTTGATGGTTGTTGGGCATTCTCTTTCTTCTCCCAGGAATGGTTTTTTATCCATATTCATTAGGATCGCTTGACACCTAGATGGCTTGTTGTTGAGAAAGAAGCATGTTCCTGCACTATCAAGTGTGCTCCTATCCACTTGATGCAGTTCATAATAAAAAATATTTGCCTTGCCATACAAATTGATCCCATGATGAGAGACCTTCCTAAGCATGTTCTAGAACCTCTCCCATGCTTTAGAGTAACATTCTTCTGCCTTCTTCTTGAAGTTTTATATCTTTCTAACCAGCTCGTTTGTCTTCTGAGGTGAGAAGTAACACTTAAAGAAAGTATCTATCATCCCCTCCACGTTTCTATCGACTCAGAAGGAGATTTATGAACCAAGACTTTGTGTTGTCTTCCATTGATGATGGAAAAAGCTTTAGATATATCACTATCTCTGACACTCTATCAATCTTAACCATATAGCAACTTGCAAAAAAATTGTTGATATGCATCATCGGTTCTTCAGTGTAGTGGCCTTGGAAAGCATGTGATTTGACCAATGCCACCAACCCAGGATCCATCTTGTAGCTGTGAACATTTTTAGCTTGTCTTTTGATTGCCCTAGTTGAGTTGTTGAAGAAGAAACCTTGATCTTCTCCCAAATAGTATGTTCTTTTGCTGGGTCCACCATCTGAGCCTTTTCTGGTTCCTCTATTGAAGTATTCGGTGGTGGGGTTTTAATTAATCCTCCCACTAAGTCACCGTACTCCCATTATTTGTGCTGACGGTCTTCTACGCTAAAGTTGGACCTCTCTAGAGTTGATTCTCCATAATCGATGCTTCTCGTATGCACCGTGTACTAGTACCAAAAATTGTTCAAAATAATGTGAGAATGGATACTAATGATTGGAAAAATATGATATTTGAAATTTAGCTTTGAAAGAATAAAAAGAAAAATAAAAGGTGTGGCCTAGAGTTGTTGGTTACAACACTTGTAGTGTTGGAGTTTCCATTTCCCCAACAAAGGTGCCAAAAACATAATACCCATAGACTACATGTTAAATGCAAGTATACATATCAATATAATATAGGCCTCAAGTGGTCTGGATGTCAAACTCAGGGAAACATTATCCAAAAACTAAGACTAACTATAATGCGATCAGTTAGGCCGATGAAAACTTTGATTGAAGGTTTAATTATCTAAGATATAGAAAATAAATCTATGATTACTGGTTTTTGACATTAAATAGAGTGAATTCCTTAGGATTATAGTTTCACCACAGTTAACATTGGAATTGACAACATATCATTAATACAAAGAGACCTATAGGAATAATTACCCCCTCTCAAGGCGTAATTTACTACCTAATCTAATACCAATCCCAATCTTGGAGTAATTGTGTTATTAGTTAGGTGCTTTACTGAAAACTGTAGGTAATCTCTTCACCTTCATAAGCATGCTTTCTCAAGGTACGATATAAAAAATGTAAATCTATGAATTTCCAACCCCTAATGCCTCTTTCGAAGAAATTAACAGTCTAATTAACTACCTATGGTGTTCAAGCATGGATAGTTCGTTATACATTCATAGATTTATGTCCAAAAATAAAGAGAAAAAAATATGTTAATGTATAAAATTCAATTACAATGCATCCCCGGGCTAGTTCCAGGTCCTAAGGAACAAGGGGTTTAGCCCCGCATGATTTTCATTATCAAATATATAAGAGAGAAGAAGAAAAACATAGTGAACATTAGAGAACTAAAAGAACACCTAGAGAAGATGGCCCAGATGACTCCCTCACATGAACATGTGGAATCTCTAACATCGGGCAGCAAATCCATCCACTGGAGGTGCCCGAATCTCCCAGAACAAGGCTTTCTTCTCTGATTTCTCCTCTCCTTGCTCTCGTCTATCATGTAATGGAATAGAACATGAGAACTCAGTTTGGCCAAACTCCCCCTAAGTCATAGAAGTGACTGAGGGCATCGTTAATTAATTTCCAACCATTAGATTAAACACAACTTTCAGATCTGCCTGATTCTGCCATGTCGGTACTACTAATACCTTCAATAGTTGCGGTCACGTGTGCAATTGTCAGTACTATTGACTTGATGCAATAGTAACGATATTTTTTAAAGAAATTCTAAATTTATGTTGTGATGTTGTCAGTAGTATCAACTTCTTGCGATCGGTACTACTAAGTCTTCTCGATCGTATCATCTCCCATGTTGAGCAAGTGTCGGTACCATCGCCAACAAAGTTAGTAAAACTGAGCTATTTAGTTTCTTATAAATTCACCTAAAATTCACAAAAAATGAACATAAGCTCTCAAATAATATTAAATCATTTAGGATCATTAAAAATACATGTATTTGATGCAATTAAGACAATCTCATAAAGTGACTATGTGTATAATAACTAAGTATAAGTGTGACTGTCTCGAACCTACATACCATCCCTGATGTATGATGCAAGACCAAGCCCCGAAGGGAAGGTCTGAGTTGGTCAAGCCCCAGAGGGAAGACCATTGGGCACCCAGAGTGGTGACCCCAGACATTAAGCTCAAGATGGAGAAGGTGGCCTTATGTCCCTTGTAAGGACAAGACCCTAAGAGAGGGTATTCTAGGGTATGTGTAAAAGCATTTGACAAGTTACATGGAAAACATAATTTGGCTTGTTAATCAACTATTTGATATGTATAGGTTGTTAGAGCCTAATTGTGATGTTTTGTTTGTCCCCACATACTAGTATAGCAATATACTGACCGACATTTTGATTGTCGGCATTTTAGGTATTATCTAAAAAGGACAAATAGTAAAGTGAAATATGTGAAGATGAATTTATGTAATCCAAAGGAGGATTAGATAGTTAGATTTCTACTATGGATAGAAGTCTTAGATCCTATTTTGAAAAGGTATGCAAAAGTTTTTTTTCCAGCTTTCTAGTTTGGATAGTAGAATTTGATAATTATTTTTTATTAAATTGTTAAACCATTGATCCTAAAATTTGGGATAATGTCTCTGACCTCTTGGTCTCCTTGATTGGGGGTTATCAGGAAGCGGGGTCATTACACATGTCTTATTTTTTGTGCAATATGACAAAAGCAACTTCATTGAATATAGTGAGAGAGTGATTGTTCTATTAGGGCTCATACATACTGATGCATATATATCTTTTAGAATAAATGTTAAAGGTAGTTTCTAGTACCTCATTATATTTACTAATGCTATTAGTTGATATGAAGTTTATATTTAATGAATACAAGTTTGAATCTCTTGAAGTGTTCAACGAGATCTTAAATGAAGTACGTAACTAACTTGGTAAAATTATTAAAGTACATTGATATGATCAATGTTGAAATATTTTAAACTAAGAGTTTGAGCACCTTCTGTGGAGATCATGATAATATATCATGATGAACTCCACCAAAAATCCAATGATAGTGTATCGTGAGAGTGTAACAGAAAGAAGGTATCATACCCTCTTAAGTCATGGTATGATTATCAACAAAATCTAGCTAATATTACAATTTATTTTAGGCACATGATTTACACTAAAACTATGTACCGTCTAAAATGGTTTAAAAGACACCATATGAAATATGGCATGGGAGGTGTCCGATGTGTTTTTTATAGTGATTAAGGATGAATGCTTATATAAGAAAATGGTTTCTTGAAAAGATCTGTCGATAAAATCACATAAATGTTATTTTGTTAAAATACTATTGTTATCCCAATCCAATAACAAAGTTGTTTGTTGGTCAGGATGGTTGTATTCCTAAAGAGGAAATCAATTCCAAAGGAATCATTGGGAGTAAAATTCGAACTTGAAATGTTTGAGACAAATAAGAAAACATTGAACCTAAAGAGGTATAATGGTAACAATGAGAATCACAAAGTGTTGTGGAATCTCAAGTACCTAATGTAACACAATACCTCAGAGATCTAGTACAACACACCTTGAGCTTGAAAGATCGCGATATATTCAAGAAGGTTGTGGGTTGATCATATATGATGAGTCAACAACCTACCTAAAAGTTGTTGAGGGACAAACTCTAAGAAATGATGTGAGGCCATGAGATCAAAGATGGACTCCATGTAAACCATCAAGGTATGATCTTGGTGGATCCACACAAAGGGGTAAAATTCATAATGTGCATCTGGGTCTTTGACAAAATACTAACATGGAAGGGTAGATTGGTTGGAAAGAGTTTCAAACAAGTTCAAGGTGTTGAACATGATGAAGCATTTCACCAGTTACCATGGTTAAGTCCAACAGGTCCATGCTTGCTATTGGAGATTAATATGACTATGAGATTTGGCACATGGATGTTAAAACCATATTTCTTAATTGGAATAATTATGAGGATGTGTATGTGACCCAACCTAAATGTTTTATAAATACAATAAAGAAAATAAAGTCTTTAATCTACAAAGGTCTATCCTTGGATTGAAGCAAGCATCTCATAGTTGGAATCTTATATTTGACAAGACAGTCAAAGAGTTTGACTTGAGTCAAAATGAAGATGAAATCTACGATTACAAAGATTTAGTGGGAGCTTATTTATATTCCACATATTGATGAGGAATAACGTCCTTATCCTACAAATATTAAAACCTAGCAAGGAAAGTACCTTCTATATGAAGGATTTAGGCAAAACATACTATGTGATAGGGATTGAGATTTATAGAGATGGATATGGAAAACTTCTTGACCTAAGAAAGAGCACATACATTGGCAAGATGCTGAAAGAGTTCATGTTATAACCCCAATTTTTGGGTTTATTTGGTGAGAAATGTAATTTATCATATTAAAGATATTTGAACAAATAATGATATAATTTGGTTTGAATAAATGGATTTCATTTACAATAGCCTTGATGTTTGGGTTGTGGGCTTTATTGGCTATTGGGCCCAAATAACAAGAAATTTCAATTAGTGAATGAATAATTGAATTTTTGAGAAAAAAAGAATGTGGAAACCTCTATAAGGCAAATACAAAGAGGGATTTCGTGCCTCTTGGATTCCTTGGGTTCCAAGGAGTCTAAAGTTGCAAAGATAAGCAATAAGAAAAGAAAAGATTTATTAAGTATTTCTTTATTAAGGAAGAAATTGAAAACAATGGTGAAATGTGGGAAACAAGAAAAAAGATGTATATTTGAGTAATCCTTAATGGAATTTCGTATCCCAAGGATTCCTAATGATAAAAGTAATACCAATGACGAAAATAAAAGAGAAATAAAGAGAAATCCTCAAAAGGAAATATTTTAATAAGAAATAAACAAGATAATGTGAAATAATGCATATAGATGCATCTAGAAGGATAATAAGTATCCAATAAAAAGGATTTCGAACTATTAGAGTTTCTTGGGGTCCAAGGAGCCCCAATGGAGAAAAAGAAAGAAGAAACATCAATTAATTTGGTTTTATTAGTGAATAACTATCATATGAAGTAAATACCTCTTTCCTTTTGGGTTTAGGACTCAAACGTGGGATATGAGTAGATTATACTAATTTAAGACTTTCCCTAAAGTTTGGGATTAAAAGGAAAATAAAAGAAAAAAAGGGAAGCACAATCTAGATTTCAAGGTATGAAGCCTTTCCTAACGATTTAAAGATCGAATTGTTCAATAAGTACCATATAGAGGTGCTTTTATCTATATGACTCTTGGTTGTCGTTTCCAAGATAGAAAGTTTTGTGTAGCTTTGAAAGGTCTTTTCTATGCGAGAGTAAGGCATGTGGATTAATATATTTAATCACTTTCCTTTCTAATGAATTATGGTATTCACCCTTGTGTGTGTGAAAAGGGAACAATGCTTTACTCCTATCCTCATACTCTTAACCCTAGAGCCTCCTAGGACTTATATAAAAGGCCAAAGCATGAATTGATTGAAGGGACCCCTGCCTAACTATCTCGGAAATGATCGTAACTGCTCTCTATGCACTTCTCTCCGACATCTATCAGTATCACCATGGCTAGGGAAGGATGGTCGAAGGACGCTCTTTTAGGAAGGCCTTCTTGGCCAAGGTTTGATTAGGACAGTGAGGTCTGCCTTCATGTCCAAGCGCAACAGGACCGACTGATGATCGTGTGTGAAGGGCTTCACAGTGGTCGTCGGAGCAAACCAGACGATGACAGCAACCAGCGTCTTGGTCTATGGTGCTGAGAGAGAGAGGTGAGGCTTGGAGGACAACCAGGGAAAAGAGACAGGTCAGGTGCGGTGGTGTTCGTGCCTGAGGGAGGTGGCCGAAGACGATGGTGTGGTGGGGAGAGTTTGCGGCCGACGACATCCCGTCAGGATTTTGGTGGGTGATTCCTTCATTGTCGTGATCCTCCTATGGTCTTTTGGATCGGGGGGAGCTTCTATTCTCATCATCGGCCATGAAGAGGTGCCTCCGGTGGCTAGCTGTAACTGAGCGGGGACCTGCGGGGGCAAGCAAACCTCACACAATGTTGCAGATGAGAGAGGAGGAGGGCCGCGTCGGAGCAGATCCAGCAGACAGGATCGCACCCTACGCGAGGATGGAGATAGTTGAGAGGAAAAAGACCTAAGGGTCCCTACATATTCGTCAACTCTGAGGGCAATAAGGTATTTCTACCCTTAATTATGAGTCTAGAGAGAATAATAGAAGAGAGTATTAAAAGCTGACGTGGCTTTCTTCTATTGGTCCATACGTAATTAAACTAAATAAATCACAACTTATGATTGGTAACTCGGATTACAATAAGTTATGTATGAAAATTGATCCTCAGAATGAGAGGAATACAAATAAATTATGTATGACACCTAATTCTGCTTGAAACTCAAAAAGTATAGGGTTTTAAATCTTTTGATGCATTAATTGATAGAAAACCCCTAGAATGATGTAAAAATGAACATGATGAATCTTTATATGTTTTTGATCAATCTTAACCTGTTATGAGTAAAAGGAATGATAAAATCATAAAAGGTGATTAGTATGTTGGTTTTAGGGTTTTATGATCATGAACATGGTTTAATGGACTAAAAACCCTGAATTGAGTAAATATGAGTTTTAGTGGCCATAACACGATATTGCAAGAATACCATTGTAATATAATTATTATTGAACATAGTTTGGATTTGAGAATCCTTAATAAAGGTAATTAAGATGATTAGGTTTTTGTAGGAAACCATAGGAACCCTAAATTGAATATAAAGGATACATATTTGAAGACTAATAGGTTCATTTGAAAGATATTAACATGTTGATTAATGATACAGAGTTTTCATCCATTTGGTATACAAAATTGGTAGTTTTAGGGTTGTAATCCATAAATGAAGAATAATTCATATGGGAACCCTAATTGGGGTAAAAGAAGAGGAAAACCATAATATTTCGGATTAAGGAAGTAAATTTCTAAATGATGATCCTAAGACTGATAAGAATATTAAAAGGAGAGAATTTAAAGGTTTTAAGTAGATTTGATGAATTAGGGTTCTTAATAACTAAGAATGGAGGCAAAACCCTAATTCCCAAGGAAACCCTAAAATTGGAATAGAAATCCTAAGGGTGATGATGATATTCAATAAATATTAATAAAAGGAAATTGGTATATTTATTTCAGGATTCTGTGCATGATTGGTTTCTTGATTGGGATTTCTATGTTCTGATTAATTCTGTATCTGAATCGGCAATACAGGTATGTGGTTATGCTTATGAATATCTCGAGATAGTTTTCTGAGGTTTTCCGAGATTTTCACCGATGACTTGAATAAACTGTTGGATGATTTTAGTTCATGCAAACTATAATGTGAATATGACTATCATGTAATATATGTGCCTACTAGCTCAGATCCTGGTCCCCTATGTGTCTTAATGGTTGACCTAGGATATGGCTACCTAGAGGGTAGGTCCATCAGGTTGTGGAATGACTTAGTATATGGCTACCTAGAGGGTAGGTCCATCAAGTCACAGTGAGTTAGATATTGGGCTACCTTTGGGTGGTGCCATGCGACTCTACCTTTACAGAGGTATTATATAAGTCCTTACAGGGACAACACAGAGTTGTGGATAGGTATGGATTGAGTAGTTTGGCTTAAAACGTAATCTTGCTTGTTAAATGATTAGTTGAATGATTACGTTGTTAACATATTCGCATGATTATTGTTTCCCCCACATACCAGCTTCGGCTAACCGACGTTTTGTTTGTGGACGTTTTAGGTACAATGAAAAGAACAAACAGTAAAGTGGCACATGTGGTATTAATTGAGAATTACATTGCAAAGAAGGATTAGATAGATTAGTATATGTATGGATAGAAGTTTTGAAATTCTAGTTTTACAAGGTATGCAAAGTTTTTATTTTTTACCATATTTCAGTATAGTTGGTAGAATTTAATAATTGTTAATGATTATTTGTCGAACCTTTGATCCGGGTTATTGGTTAACGGCTCTGTCCTTTCGGTCTTCCTTAATTGGGGGTTACCGGGAGGCAGGGTCGTAACAATTGGTATCAGAGCGTAGGTTCCTCACTTAACCATTAATAATTATTAAATTTTACAAACTCCATAGAACCCAAGGGAGTTATTAGAGGATTATCCGAAAGACGGAGGTGTCTAGAAAAGGATCATGACCGGGGGCTGGCAATATTTTCCTCCGCATCGCTAGTCAGAATATGAGGACTCCCGGATCTGTGTGACTGCCTGGCCAAAGTCTTAGGGTATGAATTGAAATAAGATACCTTTAGGACTCTCTTATCTTGTTCATCCCTTCTCAACTCCAATTCTATTCAGGACCTTAGGGATTAGGGTTTCCTCTCTCTTCTCCTCACCCTCTTGAGGTATGGGTAAGGTTGATAAGGATTAAGGAATCCTCCACCAAATTAATAAAAAGCATGTAAATAAGATGTCATGGACATAAGTTTAATAGAGTAAGCGCAAAGGAATAGAAGCATGCTCAGGTCGTATGACACGAGTTGTCATTGCCCTCAGGAGAGATCTGAGGAAAGACCTCCTTGGTAGGAGGATGGGTAGGGAGAGTTAGTCTTGGAGGTAGAGACCTCCATTAGAAGTAGAGACCTAACACATCCTTTGAGGATGATGTTAAACCTAACCCTAAGGGAAGGTTAGAGAGAGAGATGGCATGATGAGTTAGATGTCATGGTTGACCGAGTGTTTGGTTGGTCACGCATTTGGGATGCCATAAGAGGGTAGATGACCTAGTACCTTTGGCGACCCAACCCCGGAGAGGGTCGTGCATGCCATAGAGAAGGATAGATCCTTCGTGGATGAGGTTAGAGGAGAACTTATAGAACCCTATGGGCTTGTGCAAGTAGGGTATAGCTTGCACCCAGAGTACGTTGGTAGTGTTGATAGTAGGGTGAAACCCTGGAAAAGGAAACATAACAGATGGCTTATGAGATAAGCATAAGGGGTTATGAATAATCTTGAGTAAACATAAGTTCGAGTATAGGCTTCACTCAGGTAGGGACATGCTTATGGGGTTGATCCTTCTTGAAGAAAGGACCTCTTATAGAGAGGTTGGATTAGCTCTAGAGAGAGAGCAGACCCCAAGAAAGAAGGTTGGAAGCCTAAAACCCCGGAATTTGAGGAACAGTGGGAGTTGAGGATGATGCGACCTAGGTGGATGATAGAAGTTGTCGTATGCTTGACCCTTGGAGGCTGATGATGTCTTGGATGCCATGAGAGGAACCAAAACCAAGAGAGAGGATGAGTCTGTTGGTACCTCTGTGCCTATGGTATAGGTGTTTACCTCCTGAGAAAGGGAGAAGAGTTTCTTAGATTTGGAGAGGTATAATAGCAGGAGGTGAGGCCTTGTACCTTGTTGGTTGTCCTTAAGGAGGACCCAACTCTAAGTGTTGCTCGAGTTGAAGGATGACAAGGAGTGCATGTCATGCCTTTTACATGCTTGGTTCGTGGTTAAGAGATAGAGCATACAGTTGGACACCTATAAGTGAACCTAGGGTTCCTAGGCCTAAGAGGGGAAGTGGTATACCTAATGCTCATGATGAGAATTAAGTTGCTATAGTTTCGAGCATGGTACTCCTCATGTATAGAGGAAAAGGGAAACCCCTTAAGTTTAAGGTATGTTTGATGAACCCCTCACGACAAAGTTGGTCTAATGTTGAGGATGAGAATAAGTGTGACCTAGCATGGTTTGGTAAGTGTCTTCTTGTGCCTTAGTAGCTTGCTAGGATTAAGCATGCTCATGTGAATGTAAACCCTAAGGACGCTTGTGACCTTTGTTATCAAGGTGTAGTTTCCTCCCATCCTGGGAGAGGGACCCTTTGGTAGGGAGTTTACCTATTTGGTTGGTTTTGAGGTAACCTGAGGAGGTTTCATAGGATCTTGAGAAGCTAAGTGAATAGTACACAACATGAGAATGAACCTATAGATAACCATCTCTATGTGCATGTGGATGTGGAGGTAACCGGTATGGGGCTCGACCAAGGTAGGCAGGTTACCATGATCCCTATGAAAGAATGAAAGTCAACCCATGAATGCAGAAAGAGAGATGATGAATGCTTGGGTAAGGTTCTAAGTTGGACATGTACTACAAATGGAATCCTAAGTCTATCCTAAGGTCAGGTAGGGATAAGACCGATGAAGGTAGGAGTTGCCTAATTCCCTAGTTGCACATGACCATAGGGTCGGGAGGTAACAACTATCTTTGTCTGAGGGCCATGGGTTAGGAGATTGATCACCTTCATGACCTCATGGGACCCAAAGGGCAGATGAGGAGGGCACTCTCTGGATGCATAAGGGAAGAGGGATGACCCCAAAAGTGTCGTCACCCTATAGAACTAGAGGAGATGACCAAGGATTGTGTGTAAACCCAAGTAGGTTCGAAAACAGTGTTCCATGGAAGTAACCTTGATATCGAGATGATTGTGATGTAGAGAAGTAGGTGTCACGTTTCAACCTAGATTTAAAGGTGTACTGGCTAGGTGGGATGTACCATCTCTACTCTTGGAACAGGAAGAAATCTATATTTGGACTGCAGCCAAATGCTTATTTCCTCTTGTTATGGGAGAGAGAGATAGGACAGTACGCGTGCCATACACCGAGGATAAAAGTTGAAGTGGTTTGGAACGTTGTCACGATATATGGGGATAGAGAAGATAATATACCCTGGTAAAGTGAATGATACATGGATGGTTTTCAAACGGTAAAGAGAAATAAGGTAGTCATCTTAAAAGGATGTTTTTAGCATGAGCTATGAGTTATACCAGGTTGAGTACAAAACTAAAGGAATAAGCTCAGGAATGTTCTTGATGAAGATGGACTTAGGGCTAAGATGAGATGATAAGTGGCATACAGGAAGGTGTATACCATCAATATTACCTAATACATAAGGAGGTGAAGTGGTAATGGATGCCCTGGTTGAGATTTATCGGCCTAGTTTGGTTAGAAGAAGTTGGTAGACTAACCCTAAGTTTGGAAAAGGAGATAGGTTTGGCTAATACTCTGATGTAATGAGATCTGTTGAACAAGTTAATGGTTGTTTGGTTAGCCAGTCTTGTCCTTGATGCAATAAAAGGATGGTGATAGAACCTCAGATGCACTTCTTTGGAAAAGAAGGTGATAAGGCCCTGATGGGAGTGTTTTAGGGTTTTAGAGAATCGATCTTGAGGAATCATGACATACAGGAAATCATGATTGAAGATCATCATACACCGTGGTTCTACTAAGATAGTAAATGACAATAGCACTTTGGATGCTTAAGATGAGGCTGCATGTGGTACGTTGCCATGCATGGCAGAAGGTGAAGGATGAGCACAGGTAACCCAGTGCATGGATATAGAGGATAAAGAGTTATCGAGAGGGAATGGGAGTTCACCACTATGGGTGTTGTGATAAGTCTCCCCTAGACCAAGGAAGGTCAAGACACAATATGGGTTATGGTAGACCGCCTTACCTAGATGACATTAGAAAGAAAGAGTACTGTCAGGGGACAAATCCGGTTGAACTACATATTAGAGAGATGGTTCAACTACACCAGGATGCAAGTTAAAGAGTTCTTGAGTATAACCTAAAGATAAACTTCCATAAAGTGAAAGTAGGTACATGAAGAACTCGATGCTAGTACATTTTATCACCCCTAACTAATGGTTAGTATGATCCAGACTAAAGGGGTCTGATGAGAGAATATGTGCTCATTCAGGGTGATGGCTAGGAACAGTTCTTGTCCTAGGAAAGATGTGATGATGACCACCATAGCCAGTATCGGGATTTAAAGAAGCTTTGTAAGGGAGGTTGTGTCGGTCACCACTTTAGTAAGGTGATGTTGGTGAAAGGACCATGTGATGGTTAGAAAAGGGCCACAATGTGTGTACATGAAGTCACTTTGATCGTGCAATGGCTGAAAGGAGCCCAAGGACGACATGAGTCATAAGATGATGCAAAGTAGACTGACATGCAGTTCACTGTGGGAGAATATGTGACATGAAAATCCAACCCCTCTAAGTTGTAGCTAAAAGAGATGAGTCACTGATACATGGGTCCATATGAGATGGATTTGTGGAGAAGGTTATGGTTAACCTTACCCCTCAGGATAAAGAAATGTGTGAGGAGTTCCAAGTGTCCAATTTAGAGCACTATGTGAGGTACCCCGACCATGTGCTGAGCAATGAACCTAGTGAGCCCCAAGGGAGGCTGAAATGGCCTAAGTCACCTGTGCAATTTATAGATGCCAGGATGAAAGAACTCAGATAAAAGAATATGTGATGATAAAGGTTCTTTGGAAATGCCATGAGTACGGTAAAGCCACATAGGGGCCAATGATGGACATGGAAGAGTCTTATCCTGAATTGTTTGTTTGCTTGATTGAATTTTGAGGACAAAATTCCTATAAGAGGGGAAGGATGTTACAACCCCAATTTTTGGGTTTATTTGGTGAGAAATGTAATTTCTCATATTAAATATATTTGAAAAACTAATGATATAATTTGGTTTGAATAAATGGATTTCATTTACAATAGCCTTGATGTTTGGGTTGTGGGCTTTATTGGCTATTGGGCCCAAATAACAAGAAAGTTTAATTAGTGAATGAATAATTGAATTTTTTAGAAAAGAAGAATGTGGAAACCTCTAGAAGGCAAATCCAAAGAGGGATTCCGTGCCTATTGGATTCCTTGGGTTCCAAGTAGTCTAAAGTTGCAAAGAGAAGCAATAAGAAAAGAAAAGATTAATTAAGTATTTCTTTATTAAGGGAGAAATTGAAAACAATGGTGAAATGTGGGAAACAAGAGAAAAGAGGTATATTTGAGTAATCCTTAATGGAATTTCGTATCCCAAGGATTCCTAATGATAAAAGTAATACCAATGAGGAAAATAAAAGAGAAATAAAGAGAAATCCTCAAAAGGAAATATTTTAATAAGAAATAAACAAGATAATGTGAAATAATGCATATAGATGCATCTAGAAGGATAATAAGTATCCAATAAAAAGGATTTCGAACTATTAGAGTTTCTTGGGGTCCAAGGAGCCCCAATGGAGAAAAAGAAAGAAGAAACATCAATTAATTTGGTTTTATTAGTGAATAACTATCATATGAAGTAAATACCTCTTTCCTTTGGGTTTAGGACTCAAATGTGGGATATGAGTAGATTATACTAATTTAAGACTTTCCCTAAAGTTTGGGATTAAAAGGAAAATAAAAGAAAAAAAGGGAAGGACAATCTAGATTTCAAGGTATGAAGCCTTTCCTAATGATTTAAAGATCGAATTGTTCAATAAGTACCATATAGAGGTGCTTTTATCTATATGACTCTTGGTTGTCGTTTCCAAGATAGAAAGTTTTGTGTAGCTTTGAAATGTCTTTTCTATGCGAGAGTAAGGCATGTGGATTAATATATTTAATCACTTTCCTTTCTAATGAATTATGGTATTCACCCATGTGTGTGTGAAAAGGGAACGATGCTTTAATCCTATCCTCATACTCTTAACCCTAGAGCCTCCTATGACTTATATAAAAGGCCAAAGCCTGAATTGATCGAAGGGACCCCTGCCTAACTATCTCGGAAATGATCATAACTGCTCTCTGCGCACTTCTCTCCGAAATCTATCGGTATCACCACGGCTAGGAAAGGATGGTCGAAGGACGCTCTTTGAGGAAGGCCTTCTTGGCCAAGGTTTGATCAGGACAGTGGGGTTTGCCTTCATGTCCAAGTGCAACAGGGTCGACTAATGATCGTGTGTGAAGGGCTTCGCAGTGGCCGTCGGAGCAAACCAGACGACGACAGCAACCAGCGTCTTGGTCCATGGTGCTGAGAGAGAGAGATGAGGCTTGGAGGACAACCAGGGAAAAGCGACAGGTCGGGTGCGGTGGTGTTCGTGCCTGAGGGAGGTGGCGGAAGACGATGGTGTGGTGGGGAGAGTTTGCGGCCGACGACATCCCGTCAGGATTCTGGTGGATGATTCCGTCATTGTCGTGATCCTCCTATGGTCTTGTGGATAGGGGGAGCTTCTACTCTCATCATCGGCCATGAAGAGGTGCCGCTAGTGGCTAGCTGTAACTGAGAGGGGACCTTCGGGGGCAAGCAAACCTCACGCAATGTTGCAGATGCGAGAGGAGGAGGGTCGCGTCAGAGCAGACCCAGTAAACAGGATCGCGCCCTACGCGAGGAGGGAGATAGTTGAGAGGAAAAATACCTAAGGGTCCCTGCATATGCGTCAACTATGAGGGAAATAAGGTATTTGTACCCTTAATTATGAGTCTAACGAGAATAATAGAAGAGAGTATTAAAAGCTGACGTGGCATTCTTCTATTGTTCCATACGTAATTAAACTGAATAAATCACAACTTATGATTGGTAACTCAGATTGTAATAAGTTATATATGAAAATTGATCCTCAGAACGAGAGGAATACAAAGAAATTATGTATGACGCCTAATTATGCTTGAAACTCAAAAAGTATAGGGTTTTACATCTTTTGATGCATTAATTGATAGAAAACCCCTAGAATGATGTAAAAATGAACATGATGAATCTTTTATATGTTTTTGATCAATCTTAACCTGTTATGAGTAAAAGGAATGATAAAATCATAAAAGATGATTATTATGTTGGTTTTAGGTTTTTATGATCATGAACATGTTTAATGGACTAAAACCCTGAATTGAGTAAATATGAGTTTTAGTGGCCATAACACGATATTGCAAGAATACAATTGTAATATAATGATTCTTGAACATAGTTTGGATTAGAGAATCCTTAATAAAGGTAATTAAGATGATTAGGTTTTTGTAGGAAACCTTAGGAACCCTAAATTGAATATAAAGGATACATCTTTGAAGACTAATAGGTTAATTTGAAAGATATTAACCTGTTGATTAATGATACAGAGTTTTCATCCATTTGGTATACAAAATTGGTAGTTTTAGGGTTGTAATCCATAAATGAAGAATAATTCATATGGGAACCCTAATTGGGGTAAAAGAAGAGGAAAACCATAATATTTTGGATTAAGGAAGTAAATTACTAAATGATGATCCTAAGACTGTTAAGAATATTAAAAGGAGAGAATTTAAAGGTTTTAAGTAGATTTGATGAATTAGGGTTCTTAATAACTAAGAATGGAGGCAAAACCCTAATTCCCAAGGAAACCCTAAAATTGGAATAGAAATCCTAAGGATGATGATGATATTCAATAAATATTAATAAAAGGAAATTGGTATATTTATTTCAGGATTCTGTGCATGATTGGTTGCTTGATTGGGATTTCTATGTTCTGATTAATTCTATATCTGAATCGCCAATACAAGTATGTGGTTACGCTTATGAATATCTCGAGATAGATTTTCGAGGTTTTCTGAGATTTTCACTGATGACTTGAATAAATTGTTGGATGATTTTAGTTCATGCAAACTATAATGTGAATATGACTATCACGTAATATATGCACCTACTAGCTCAGATCTTGGTCCCCTCTGTGTCTTAATGGTTGACCTAGGATATGGCTACCTAGAGGGTAGGTCCATCAGGTCGTGGAATGACTTAGTATATGGCTACCTAGAGGGTAGGTCCATCAAGTCACAGTGAGTTAGATATTGGGCTACCTTTGGGTGGTTCCATGTGACTCTACCTTTATAGAGGTATTATATAAGTCCTTACAGGGACAGGAAAGTACTGATTTTTCATTCGTATGTTCCTAAAAATTCACGATTCTAGACCCTTCTATTCCCACATAGACTAGGAACCCTGACCCTAGCCTCTACTATAAATAGAGGGGTAATGGGGGCTTGCTAACAAACACAATTGAGAATTTGTTGCTCTGACAATTGGTGTCCTCTATGGTTGTGGTAAGAAATATAGAGCTCAAACAAGTCCTACTCGATAAAGTGAGGGATAGTGAGGGAGAGAACAACTGAGAACAATTCTGTGAGACAATGTCGGTGACTAGTACGCCGATAGAAGGGGACAACTCATTCTCGTTGGTTCTGGTAGTGCAACTTGGGGTTCCCACTGGTCCGTGTGGACTACTTTAGAGGTGGGTGGTTGTTGTCTTCTATGAGGGGGACATCATCAGCCACTCTCTATGGTGCTGCACCAGAAGGCCAGTGGAGATGATTGTTCAAGTTATGTTGTTGTTGAAGGAGTGTGTTGCAGCTTGAAGAAGAAGCATATGATGCAAGGGTAATGTCACTGGACTTGCTCCAGTACCAGGTATAACCTTGCAAATCTTCATTGCTAGATACATTGTTGTTCATGCAATCTTGCTATTCTGGTAAATGCACATTTTAATTTCTAGTTTCTGCTGCCTATATCTACACACAATTTCCCTATAGTTGGTGTGTATGGAAGAGATAGAGGAGATGAGAAGAGAAGGATAAGGACAAGAGATGAGGTGTAGAGTTTAGAGATCAGAATAGCAAATAGGAAGAACAGTAGTGTCTACATATGGAGTTTTGTGTACTTAACATGTTGTTAGATTTCACTGTCTAGTTCAAGGCCAATGTCAATCCTCGCAATCTAGAATCTGAGTTCCTAAGCATTGATATGTCATTCATTATTCATCTTCTTACATCATTGTTAGATATAGAATATGATTCCTTAGATCAATTGTATTTCATCATCGCTCTACATTAGGAGAATATGTTTCTTCATCATCCATGTCTTGGTCATTCTACTTTGGCAACACTTTAGTCGTCTAACATTAGAGAATCTTGGATTGTTTGCACATTTGGTTGTGTGTTGGTGTGAACATCTGTATTTGCATAAGTTCATTTAGTTTGATACATTAGCAATATTTTCCCTTGTTCATCTATGCCATGTCAAGAACGTTGATCATCTACAACAACCTAGTATTCATGTAGCACAAATCCTGAAAAGGCTACCACATGGTGATCTTTTTCTTGAATCTACTTCTATGACAATAGAAAATAAATTGGTGACTCGGATGATGTTTGTATGTTACTTCCAACATATATCAAGATACAAGCTCCAACCTAGTCAAAACTCTAGATGTCTCAAAGATGTCATGTTTATCAATTTCAGGGGAAGCTTCAAATTCAAATATGTTGAAGTCTGAGGGAACAACAAATCTCATGCTATGTTAGGGGATATGATGTTTTAGTCATAACTTTTGTATGTCTTGTTTCTATCTGTCATCCAATCTAGGCATGTGAATCTCCCAAGCTCCAATTTGAAGGGGGTGTTAGAAGTAAGAGTCATATTATAGGCTAGAGACTATAGGCTCATATAGAGTCTAGTCAGGTCTAGAAGTCTCTAGAGTCAAGTCTACCTTATCCAATATAAAGGAGAAGGGTTCTATTGTATCTAATATATCATCACTACACTCCCAATATCATCCACATCATTTTCTGTGTACAACCTCCTCTAAGAAAACCTATTTATTTTTTTCAATGAACTTTTCTATTTATACTTTAAAATAAAAGCATAGATCCTCCCACCTCTAAGATTAAATCATGCATGATATCTTGACCAAAGTAAATATTTTTACTATTTTGTATACCCTTAAGATTTTTGTCTTACATTAACAATATTTTGATCTAAAACCAACAATGTTCTTCACTCTACATCACTCAAATAAAATAAGATAAACTTGACTCATCAATCACTCATGTCAATCTCCCCCTCCCCTGACAGTTAACCAAAAATAATGCAACATTTACCATAACAAAATATTTTGAGAATTAGTAAAATCCTTTCATGTATCCATCTACCTTGTTCACTCTCATTTGCACCCATCATCACCACTTTGATCTTCTACTTTTTCACATCATATATGAAGTGATTGGTATATTCTTACCCAACATGCCTATAATCCACTCTTAGATATTCTCTTACACCTTATACCTCCACTATCATATATTCTCTTACACCTTATACCCCTTATATATAGAACAACCTAGTGTAAATTAATAGAATTTTTTCACAAACGTACCCTCTATTTTCAAAAAGTTCCTAATAATCTCCTTTTCTTTCTTTAATCCTAACCAACCCCCTAGTGTTAGCCTCTAATTACAATTACTCTCTTGCCAAGCTCAATGTCAAATCTATATGAAGAAAGGTTCACACAATACTTTTTTTAAACCTCTTCTAATACATGATCACCAAACATGTGGATCAATTTAGCAAATTTTAATAAAACTATTATATTGACTAAAAAATAATATGTTACTTAGATTATTTTATTTTGAAATTATTTTTAGGGATGAAATCTCTATGTTTGGGTCGATTTTGAGTCTAACAAGGTTGTATAATTTTTTTAAAGTTTGACATAAAAGCAATCCACATTGAAATGTTGATCATTGTATTCAAACCTAAAATATTCTAGATTGTCAAATTTAGAATTTAGAACCGACCCAAATCCAAATTTTTATCAACAAATACAACTTGAATTTGACATGAATTTGTCAATATAGAATCTAAGATCTATGAGCAGAACAATTCTAGTTCTGAGTATACTAGTTCCTTTACGAGTTTGACTATGAACCCACCTAGATTTTTCCAAGCCTAAAATTGAAACATATTGTAAATGTTAGAACCCACCACTGACCTATGACCGATATTTCAATAGTTTGATACAACAGTGACCCAAATTTGTCAAAACCATAGCTCATAATATTTTTTCTAGATAAGATGTCTTGAAGTTCAAATGTTCAAATGTATCATCAACAACCATACTTTTTTTTAAATATTATGACATTCCAAGATATGTACAGACAAAAACTTTCAAACTAAATGTAATTTAATTGCACTTGTTATTAGGATTTCAAAAACTCTAGGTCCAGGTATGTTTCTATTGGGATTTTAGGGGAGATAGAGAAGGCAACGGAAACAAAAAATTTTCTCCCCCAACCCATACTGAGGAAACGCGTCAACGTCTATATAATAGGAAAGGATGGTTTGTGGAATCATATCTTGTCCCGAGGCTTGCTCGGAGACAATACCTCGCGCAATGCGCGGTCTTCAACTCCGGTCTTGGACGGCGTCTGTGCAGCTCCTGGTCGCACCGGGACTGACGACTCCTCCTCCTACCAGACTGTCGGATGACAGTTGTCCTCCTGAGCGGCAGTGACCTCCCGCCTCTGAAGTAGTCCACACGGACCACCTGGAACTCCACTCTCCTTGTCCCACAAGGAAGTGGAAGGAGTTGCACCCTCCTGTTGGCGTACTAGTCGCCAACACACTCTCCTGCTACCAGTTGCAACTATAGTTGTCCTTCCCTTGCTGCACCTCCCTTTTGCGGGAAGCACTTGCTCGACATCTCTCACGGTTACCAAAACCAGAGAGAACGACAACTTCGCAAAGCAACCGGCTTGCATTGAGTTGTACTTTGAGAAGCCCCCAATACCCCTATATATATAGGCGGGTCATGGGACATGGTTCTCTGTGCCCGGCAATATGGGACTAAAGCAGGAGTAGAAGGGTTCGAGAATTTTCCACAAAAAGCAACCGGTTCGCAACTTGAAACGATCGGTTCACAACTGAACCGATCGGTTCGGCCATTGAGCCGATCGGTTGGACCTGAGCCGATCATTTGGGGCACTCCAACCGATCGGTTGGTGCCCTGAACCGATCGGTTCATGGTCCTAATCCGGCTCAAAAAGACTTTCCTTGTTTCGTTCTCAATTGGTATCGTATACCAATGTTATTCCCAATCAAATTGGGCAATTTGAAACCAAAGGAAAATTCTTGCCGACATGACTTTCCCAACTGGTCGGTTGCACCAGTTGAGCCGATCGGTTCAACTCTTGAACCGGTCATTTCAACCTGGGCATGAGCTGATCGGCCTGGACACTCCAGCCGACCGGTTCAACAACCTCAGCCGACCGGTTCATCACATGAACCGATCGGTTGGGAGCACAGGTTGGGCAAAATTAGTCAATTGCGATTTCAATCAATCCGATACTCCAATCAATGCGTCCAACACCTTGAAACATACGATATTGAGCCATCGACTGATTGAGTGTTTAATTGAACTACTAAACTCCTTTAGTAATCAATCTAAACATTGCTTTGTGGACAAAACTCCTCTTCCAGGTTAAATCCTATGTGTGTGACCCTGCAGGTCCATTTCACGTTGGCAGTGAAAGTCCATAACACTTATGACTTCACAAGCAAAGAGCGGTGCCTAGTCACACATCAGTGCTACCCAAGTGAAAGTAGAAAGTTGGAGAACAACTTTCATCCTACAATCCGTGAATGGTGTTACAGTGAATGTATAATTCCTTTGTCACTGATATCCCGAATGAACTCAAGGCATGGAACAGTCATCCTGTCAACGTTCATTCACTTTCTTGATCTCAGAGTAGATTGAAGGAGATATGTATGACATCAATATCACATACTGATTCACACATGCGTGTGCACGCCTATCTCAATCCTACTCATCAAGTGGCCTTGGATATCAAACTCCCTCAGGAGGGACAAATCCCATATCTATCACTCACCCCTCAAAAGCCCCATGTGTCAAAGCCACCCAATCATCACCTTTATAACAACCCATGTTTCAGGACTGCGTTTGATGATGTCAAAGTGTGCCCAACGACATGTGTTGAGTGTAGTGATTTCAGGTCAAAGAATCACACTCACCACCATCACTGTGAGTACTGACTGTGACTACCATCTCATGGTTCCATGTATCAAACTCACGGTGGGTCTGTCCGGTACACTTGTTCTCTAACAAGTACCTATGTGTTTGGTTTGATATCTCTATATCATGACTAATGAGATTCTGTCATCAACCAACACCACAATCTAGCCTTGTGTGTCATTGCTGTCTATTTACCTTCCACAATGACTTCCAACTAAGGACATAACAAGAATGTACAAACTCTTAGCATCCATATGATCTCATCGTTCAGGTCATGAACCTGAAGGCATACGTCATTGAGTACTGTCATTCTCTAGACATTCAATTTGTTCTATCACTATCTCATATGACTGAACCAGAAAGAATTGGAAGCTTGCCTTTGATGTTTATCAAATCAATCTTAATGTATCCCACCAATCATCCCATGATTGGCTCTCAGGGCATACATACCAATAGTTTCCAGTCCAGAAGAGCCAACATGTATTAAAAAAAAACTCAGAAGCAACATAGACTCAAATGTTAGTCATTATGTTCAAACTTGGAAGTGGTCCAAATTTAAAATTTAAAATTGAAACCTACTCATGCCGATATTTTGGTCAATCTATGTGAACTGGAACTGACTTAAAAATTTCAAATATAGAATCAAGAAGCTAGTTTCATCAAGATCTGATTCTACTTAACCTGGATTTTTTATTAGTCTAACCAAGAACTGATATGAAAAAGAAAATCAAACCCCAAACCCAAGTGAATTGTAAGCTTTATAACCCAAAACCAAATCAAACATTTTGAGTGGATCAAGACTCAAACAATGTCATCATGACTACTTTTATTTATAATATAATATTATTTTAATATAAATAGAAATGCAAAACATCCTACTAAATGGTATTATTACTTGTTTGTCTTGATTATACTAATATATTAAAATTATTTAATAAATGATATTTTATGATCATGTTCTAGAGGTGGTTTAAAGAAAACATGTTGTGTATATATTTTGTCTAGTTGATTTAATAAAATTGATGAATATATGCAGGTAGTTGGAATTTTAGGCTAACAATTGGGGGTTAACTAGAAGTTCAGCGAAGAGAGGGGGTTAGTAGAAATTTTGAGGAAAGAAAGGGCATAATTCATGAAAATAATATTTCTTTCAGGTAGACTCCCATCCCTCTTTACCCAAGTTTATCCTTTAATTGAAACCTATCTACTCCTACATCTTTAATCCTTTTGTTGACATGTGAATGGAAAAAATTCATATTGTTTGGAATTCTATAATCTATTTAAATCCTAATTTGTCCTTCTAGAAGAACTCCTTTCATGTAGGATATTCTTTGAGTGCTTTTATTGCATTTTGTACTTGTGAATCTCCTAGATCATCCAAAGAAGCATCCCAATGCCATTGAAATTCTAAAACTTCTTTTGACATGCCTTTACCTTTTCCAACATGCCACCCACTGCCTCATCATTTTGTCTCTTCAAAACCCATCTATATCTGTCTCTACAAAACCCATCTCTATGTCATTGTATTTCTACAAGTGATAGTGAGAATATCCTCAGTCTCCATCCTCCAAAGTTTCTAAGACAAACTCCTTGATCTCTTTGTGTACAAGCATAATGTTCGTTAATTCAACGTTGCTAATATTCCCTTCATATCCATTGTAATAGAAGAAAAGGAAAAATGGATAATGATTTGATGTATTTGGCACCCTGTGGATTCCTTCCAAAGATCTTACTACACCCCACTAATGAAGCCTCAATCTAGCCTACCCAATTTGGCATCCCTTCTTATTTCTCCTCCATGTGAAGGGCCTTCCTCTATGCGCTACCTCCACTAATCTGATCAACTGAACCTAGTCAATAAACTATCTCATTGTTTTCTTATGTGGATCCACTAATTCTGCCACTTTGTTATATATATAAAGGATGGTGTTTTATTGCAATGTTATTTAAACATGAGATTAGCTATGCAGCCCCAATATAGAACCAGATCCCAGACCCTATTTTGTCACCATTAGCTATTGTCACATCAATTTGGAATCACGTACAACAGCAGCTGCATGATGAGACAATGACATTGGAAAGAAAGAGGGTGGGTGGAGGGCTGCAAAAAGAGAGGGAAGAGAGAAAAGGAAAAGAGGGGGGAGTGAGGAGAGAGGAGTGGTCGGGGAGAGAAAAAAAGAAGAGAGAGATTTTTATTTTGTTAATAACTTTCAATCTGTGATGTATTTTTTGACAAAATAAAAAGTGTTAGATTCCTTATCAATAATACTTTCCAACAAGACCAATGTCGATGAAGCTTTGAGAAATTTAATACACCACTACTACAGAAACATCATTTAGTGTCGCTTTTCTGGGCGTCGGTTCATTAGGAAAACCGACGCCTATACTATTAGATGTCGGTTATTTATGCAAACCGACGTCTATATTCGAACACCAGCCAGACAGGGTACTACTTTGTATTCAGCATCAGTTGTTTATAACAAACCGACGCCTAACGTCGCCCGCGAAATCCAATTTTCGAGCAAAAAGAAAAAGTGTCACATACAGCGTCGGTTATTTAGATAGAAACTGATGCCTATGGGTGATGAAATTTTGCGCGAAAAGTGTCACTTTCAGCGTCAGTTATCTGTTGATAACCGACGTTGAAAGTGGTTCCCGCCAAATAATTTCGTGCAACTATTGTCCAATTGGACGTCGGTTGTGTCAAACAACCGACGCTGAAGAGGTTTAGGCATCGGTTATTCAAACAACCGACGCTATTTGTGAACTTAATATTCCACGATCACCCGACTCTTCCCCTTTCTTCTGTTTCATCGCGAGCCGATTTCCCCCTTTCTTCTCTGCTGTCGCCCAACCACGCCGCCGATTTGTGCGCCGCCGCAACCACTCCGCCGCAACCACCACCGCAACCACTGCCGCAACCACCGCCGCAACCACTGCCGCAACCACCGCCGCAACCACTGCCGCAACCACCACCGCAAGCAGCGCCGCCGCCACGCCGCCGCAACCACCGCCTTCTCCAGCCTCCACAACAGCCGCCGCCGCGCCTCCGTCGTCGTTGCTAGCTGCTCCTCCACCGTCGTCGCGCCTCCGTAACAACTTCTCCAGCCTCCACTGCTGTCGTTGCTAGCTGCTCCTCCACCGCCGTCGCTGCTAGCTACTCCTCCAGCCAGAGCCACCGGAGCCTCTGCCTTCTTCCCTCTGACAAGGTTGGTCCTTCTCTACTGTTTTTTGCATCGATTAAATTGTTGTGATAAAAATGCATGAAATGTATTTGATTAGAGTTGGAATTATGTATAAATTCTAATATGTTTTTGCCCCAAATGTAATTATATTATAATGATTGTATGAACATGCATATATGTAACTATGTATTTTATTGGAATTGAAAATTATTTGTAAAGAATGACAACATACATGTATCTGTTGGCCTAGAAACCCGTCCAAGATTTACTCATTAGGAGTAAATCTTAGATAGTCCCCGGTTTGGGACTGTTCTTGAACACCTAATCTCACTTAGGATGTAAGTGTATAATGTGTATTGGGTTTTTGAGAAAATTTCAGTAGCATTTCCCCATTTGTTCTCTAAGTACATATGTACTTAGAGAACAACGGGGAAATGCTGCCGAAATTTTCTTAAAAACCCAATACACATTATACACTTACTAGTGAGATTAGGTGTTCAAGGATGGGATAGGTGGTACACATTTATTATATATAAGAATGACATCACATGTGTTTGTTGGCCTAGAAAGTGAACAATCATTGTTCTTTATATTACTTGTACATTGGTATAAATTAGAATGAACTATCACTAAATTATATACTATTTGTATGGAGTCCGACTTCATTGTAGATATCTATTATTGTGTTTGTTGGCCTAGAAACCCGTCCAAGATTTACTCATTAGGAGTAAATCTTGGATAGTCCCCGGTTTGGGACTGTTCTTGAACACCTAATCTCACTTAGGATGTAAGTGTATAATGTGTATTGGGTTTTTAAGAAATGCTAAATGTTTGCCTTTTTCTAGTTAATACAAATGTATTAATCTCACTTAGGATGTAAGTGTATGTTTATACAAATGCTAAATGTTTGCCTTTTTCTAGTTAATACAAATGCTAAATGTTTGCCTTTTTCTAGTTAATACAAATGCTAAATGTTTGCCTTTTTAATGACATTTTCAGATGGCTGACCATGATGAGCATGATGTCCATGATGAGCATGAAGTCCATGATGAGCATGCTGTCTATGACGAGCATGGCGAGGATACCAATGTAAGTTCTAAAAACATATCCTGTATTTCTATAAAATTCATTATCTTCTAGTTATGTCATATATTCTATATTTCTATATTGGGCTAATTCAGTGTGTTTATATTTGTCAAATTTTAGGTTGATGATGCACATGTACCCACTGAAGCACTGGAGCAACTTGATACGCAACACCAAACACTTAACAAGAAAAGGGGCATCACTCTGTTGAAGAAGTTAATAACGCTAAGTGGCAGTGGATCCAAATTGGTTGTGGAGTTTGATAATGGAGGAAATGCAATTGGAGTGAACCGCAATAATTTTGTAAATTATCTTGGGTGTACCACTCGGAGCCATTGTGGTGTTAAGTATGATAATTGGCATAAAGTTCCTCAGAGGAAAAAAGACTTGATATGGAAGGATTTATGCGTGAGTTATTATTATTTGCAATTCTATTTTGTATATTACAAATTCTATTATTTGCAATTCTATTTTAGATACTAGTTAATAACATTTCTATTTTACAGAATCTATTTGCATTGGATGAGAAGTTGCATCGTAAAAGTGTGATGCAACGTGCTGGAAAGATGCTTAGGAATTATAGGACAAATCTGAACAGAGAATACATAAAAGAGGGTGATAAGAAGAAGAAGTCAACCCTTGAACAATGGAAATTCTTGGACAAAGAAGATTGGGACAATTTTGTTGCTTCAAGAAAATCTGAAGAATTCAAGGTATTAGGCGTCACTCCCAATTTAATTAATATACATTGTATTCACCTATTCATTAATGTGCTACTAACCAAATCATTAATGTGCATACTAACTAGGCCCTCAGTGACGCACAAAAAGCAAGGCGTGCACTGAATGTGCATGACCACACTATGGGTCCAAAAGGCTATGCAAGCATTCGCCAAAGACTACAGGCAGAGTCTGCGGCTACTCAGGAGTCTGCTCCTACTCAGGAGTCTGCCACACCCATGCCTCGCCATGATATCTGGATAGCTGGGAGGCAAAACAAGAAGGGTGAAATAAAGAAGCCCGTAACTGATGAGGCGACTGCGAAAATGGTAAAATACAACTCTTAGAGAAATCGTTTGAATATTTATTATTTGTGGTGTTAACTTACCAATTTCTGTTGATGGTGATTAGCGGGAGTTGCACGAGCAGAGGAAACAAGGCATGTTCATCCCTTAGGGCACAAGGTATGAATTGACAGTTGCTCTGGGTAACCCAGAGCATCCTGGACGTGTTAGGGGTGCAGGCGCTAGTGTGGGCATCAAAGCATTCTTTGGGCCATCCCAGCGCAAACCCAGAGCGGGACTTTCTCAAGAAGAGGTAATCTATTCTTTTTTTAGAAAGTTACTGCAAAAGGAAATTCAATAATAAGAAGCTAATGTTTCTTTTATCCATGTATAGGAGAATAAGAGAGTCGAGGATATAGTTGCTAAGAAGGTCAACGATGTAGTTGTTGAGAAGGTCAAGGAAGAATTGCTGCGGTGGCAGGCATCTCAGGCTTCCAATCAGCCTATGGCGACCCACTCTTCTCCTGATGCACAGACTGCGAGTAATCCTGGAGACCCATCTCCTAACACGTCTGCTGTAAGTATTGTTTATGACATTGTAGCTAGTCTTTTCAAGATGATATGTATATATGTATAACATTCTTTACGTAAATTTGTAGACAGCGAAGCCATGCCGCTTAAGAATGCAAGACTATGTTGTTGCAGAGGCGCAGGCTTACCAGTCCCTTCCTGGGGCAACGTTTCATGGGACTCCAATGCCGCAGGGCTACATTCGTGTGAGCCCGATATGTGTATTACCAGATTGGAGGGAAGTTGTGTTGCCATATGCCCACCCAGACATTGATACACTTGGTGAGGCAGAAGGCAGGATCATATTGTGGCCCAAAGCAGATGTCGTCTACACTACTGAAATTGTAAGATAAATTTACATTGATTTAGACTGTTAATGTGTATATATGAGGTCAACTGATCTGAAATTATATATACAGGTTAAAAAGAAGACACCAGGAGCACCTAGGCCTCCACCTCTACTTCCTGCATTACCAAGTTGGGTTCCAACTGACCTAACATACCCGTTAGGTCCTGCTTGTAGGGGAATGGTATGTTGGCTACGGGCACATAATATACATTGCCCTATAATTGTTTCTTTAGATGCAGATTATGCAGGTCAATCATACGATAGCTCTTTATTTATACAAGATATTATTGAACTGTTTATGTATGCTTGGCTGAATACATCAATGATAGAGACATGGATAAGGTGAGATCTTGTTTATACATCCATATACCTTGTGTAAGATCCGGTGATCTGGTTTCTTATATATTAATGCATACATAATACATGTTTTGCAGCTACTTAGTCGAAGATCACGACAAACAATTTGCATTTGATCATGTGGGATTTTTGATTCCATCATTGATTAGTATGGTAGCTAAAGACCCTGATAGTGTTCAACAATACTGTATAGATGCTTTTACAATTTTTGGTCAGCAAAAGAAGACGATAATAATAGCTCCATTCAATGTCCAATAAGTTTACTTTATTTATAATTTGGACTTAAGAAAATTCCATTTTTATTGTGCATTTTGAGTTATTAATTGTTAACTTTTTACCTCTAGCGGTAGACATTGGGAGTTACTAGTTATTGTCCCCGGGACGTTCACTGTTTATTATCTAGATCCCGCGAGAAGTACATTAAACACTAAAATTGGACACGTAATGAGAATGCCATTATTCTGGTGAGAAATATTTCATTTTTGTATCTGTTAACATCTGTTATTACATTACTATTTACTTATGCAATTTACGTTGTTATATTAACATGTAAGGGTTTAGATGCATTCAAAAAGGCTGGAGGAACGGTCCCAAGGAAAAAGAACCAATTAATAAATTGGCAGAACGTACAAGTAAGTTCCCGACTCCAATGTATATATTATTGATGTGAATTGTGCTTAGTTGTATTATTTTGTATGTTTCAATTTATAGTGCGCTACACAAGACAATGGCTGGGCATGCGCATACTATGTGATGTGATTTATGCAGATGATTATCAAACATGCCGCATTGGACATCGATACCATATATGAGGTATTATATATAGTCTCATTAGTTAGTATGAAATATATCAATCTTATTTTTATATTATTACTTATATATATACATCATTCTCTTTGCAGGTGTTTAAAACTGACCACACTATAGGTAAACGCTTAAAAAATGTACATGCTCCATATACGATGGAAGCATTAAATGAAATAAGAGAAGAATGGGTAAAAGCCATACAAGCAGTGGCAATTGTAAGATATAATTGGGATGTTGATAGCGATACTGAATGATACTTTGTAAATAAATATTTCTGAATGTTAATACATGTATTTGAATGTTTTTATATGTGTGAATGTGAGAATTGAATTGATGTCTGAATGTATCTACTTGTGTGAAATTTTTTTTGTTAATTTTGCAGGTTTGTGGCCTGTTTGTAGGCTGATATCAATGGATGTCGTAAACCTGCAGTTCAGAAAAATGAACTGCAGGTTCTCATCCTGCAGACCAGCCACAGTAGGCCTGCAAGCTGATATGAAAAAAAATAGATATAGGCGTCGGTTATTTACTGAAAACCGTCAGCAAAGACCTAAAGCGTCGATTTTTTTGAACAAAATCGATACCTAATGTGGCCACGGCCGCACTGGAAATGGCGTCGGCTGTTAGTGTCACACCGACGCCTATAATACATATAGTGTCAGTTGTTTAGTTGATCACCGACGCCAAAAGGGTTCGCGCCACAGAAAACAGTGTCATCTAGGACACTTTCTGCGTCGGTTACCAATTAAACACCGACGCTATATTCCATATAGCCGTCGGTGTTTTAGTAGATAACCGACGCAGAATGTGTCCTAGATGACGCCGTTTTCTGTGGCGCGAACCCTTTTGGCGTCGGTTTGCTATAAACAACTGACGCCTGTATGTTAAATAGGCGTCGGTTAAAAAACTGACGCCGAAGTGTTCGACCTTTAGCGGCGCCCACATAGGCGTCGCTCGGAAACCGACGCCAAAGGGGGCTAAACAACCGACGCTAAAAGGCATTTCTGTAGTAGTGCACACTCTAATATTAATACAAAATATTTATTATATTTGTTCCAATTTTTATTTTGTTAAGAAAGATAAAATAATTTCTTTTGTTTAAGTAGTATTTAAAAAAATAGTTTTTATCTCCAGAGAATTTTTTTCCTAGCAATTTTTTCTTATTATCCCTAGTAAATGTTTTGTTATCGCAAGGCAAACCTTTTGTTATCCAATTAGTATATATATATTTTAAATTAGTAGTTATCTATAGAGAATAGTTTTGTTATTCCTAGTAATGTTTCTTGTTATCCCTAGTAAATGTTTTGTTATCCCCAGTAAATATTATGTTATCCCTAGAAAATGTTCTTGTTATCTTTGGTTAATGTTTTGTTATCCCTAGTAATGTTTCTTGTTATCCCTAGTAAATATTTTGGTATCCTTAGTAAATGTTATGTTATCCCTAGCAAATATTCTTGTGATCTTTAGTTAATATTTTGTTATCTCTAGACAAACCTTTTGTTATCCAAGCATTATATTCTTTTTTTTTTTTAAATTAGTTGTTATCTATAGAATTTATTTTTGTTATCCCTAGTAATTTTTTTTTGTTATCCCTAGTAAATGTTTTGTTATATGTAGTCAGATTTTTTGTTATCTAAGTAGTATTTTTTTTTTAAATTAGTTGTTATCTGTAGAGAATGTTTTGTGTTATCCTTAGCAAATTTTCTTGTTATCTCTAGTAATTTTTTTGTTATCTCTAGTCAATTTTTATTTTTTCCAAGTAGTATTTTAAAAAAATAGTTATTTTGTCTAGAGAATAGGAGAGAAGTAGTGCAATTAATTTTTTAAAATTAGTTGTTATCATTGGTCCAATTATTTTTATTTCTAATTTGGTTTGTTATTACCTCTAACCAAATTTATATTATCATTTGGTCGAACTTGTTATCATAGGAGAGAAGTGATGTATTTAATTATTTAAATTTGTATTATCCTTAGCTAGTAATTTTGTCATTATTTCTTTCTCATTTTCTTTTATCGGCATTAGTCTTGTGAAAATGTATTTT
The DNA here is from genome assembly GCA_963693085.1 of Alisma plantago-aquatica. Taxonomy (NCBI): domain Eukaryota; kingdom Viridiplantae; phylum Streptophyta; class Magnoliopsida; order Alismatales; family Alismataceae; genus Alisma; species Alisma plantago-aquatica. The sequence goes on from OY856413.1 coordinate 619,446,271, forward strand.
TAACTAGGAATCTAACATTTTTTATTTCATTTTAAAATACATAACGGTTTAAAAGTTATTAGCAAAATAAATATCTCTCTTTTGATTTCGCTCTCTCTCTCTCTTTGCAACACGTTATATTTTTCAAAAATATGTCGACATTAGTCTTATTAGAATGTATTTTTCATCAGGAATCTAACGTAATTTATTTTGTTATAAATATATATCGATTTGAAAATTATTAGCAAAATAAATATATCTCTCTTGATTTTTCTCTCTCCTTACAATTTTCAAAATATGTCGACATCTGTCTTATTAGAATGCATTTTTCATCAGAAATTTAATGGTATTTATTTAATTAAAAAATATATAACAGTTTGAAAGTTATTAGCAAAATAAATATATCTTTCTTGATTTTCCTCTGTCATTGTAACACGTTACATTTTTCAAAAATATGTCGACAATAGTCATGTTAGAATACATTTTTCATCAGAAATCTAACAGAATTTATTTTGTTAAAAAATATATAACAGTTTAAAATTTATTAGTAAAATAAATATATTTCTCTTAATTTTTTACTCTCCTTACACTCACTCCCCCCTCTCTCTCACCCAGCCAGTAAGTGGTTCCATCGTAAGCCACTTTCTCTCCGGTCCTCTCTCTCCCTCTCTCTCTCACCCAGCCAATAATTACTCAAGTCGTCCGCTGGCCATCACTTCACCGTAGCAGCTAGGCCCGTCTCTACCAGCCAAATGGGGTCTCGATTCTGGTCTGGAATAGGGACTATATAGCATTTTCCTTTAAACATACGTTTGGAGCAAGGCAGAAAAAAGTAAAATCCATGGAGCCCAAAGGGCTACCTCGCGATTATGGAAGTGACAACCAAGGTCACTTCTGCCGGAATAGTGTCACACATGACATGGTGGTTTTTACTTTGCCGCCCTTTTCCATCAGTCATCCCCAGCCACCCATGCTCCGACCACCGTCTTGAACGTTGCCCCTTGGTTCGTGAATTCTCTTGCCACCCGTTACAATGACCGTTGTCTGAAAATCCGGCATTTTGCTTCCAGCACGAGGAAGTGCCCTGTGCGAGGATTCGTATAATGATGCAGTTACAAAAAAAAAAGTCGGTCGTTATGCATCAATAATTGCTGCATCATACGAGGGATTTGGTGAACCAGTTACCTGACCGGTTAAATAAGTTGTGGCTCTGAGCTTCTGGTGACCCACAAAAAGTTATATTTGTCCAATTTGCACTTGCAGTCTGGGAAGTGTCAATTGTGTGCTGGTTTGTTTGGAACTGGATTCAATAATTGATAAGAGAAGTGGGTCCGAAATAGCATGTCCATTTCCCTACTCCACAGCGTAGACTGTGCAACGAGGCAGAGGCGCTTCGCTGCGTAGTTGAGAAAGATCGACATTAGATAAGCCATAATTGTCTTGGCAGTGCAAGCCTTAAAGGCTAGAGAGAGAGAGACGAGAGCAGTTCTTCTTAGTAGAGAAGGCAGTACGCCAACCCAACCAAGCTGCTATGATTTATGCGGGTTGAGGAGAGCGACAAATGCAGACTTAGCATATCAGTTTTTTTTTTTTTTGATAAAGGTCATTTTCCATTACTATCATAAAGTTTCTGACAAAATGCAAACTTTCACCTGCAATGTCCGGTTTTACACTACTGATGTAGCTAGAAAGTAAAAAGCAGCTAGGTCTACATAAAAAGTGTCTATGGGGGATACACTCCTTAACAAGCCCCATCATACGAGATTTAGAGAAAAGTTATAGTAAAATCCTGACAGCACCATGACGAAGACCAGATCCAGTTTCTTCATCGAACATCTCCTTAAGCTGGCATAGATATTATGCTTTCGGTTGACATGTATTAGTTTCCACTATTTCTTCAGCTATATGTTGTCCTGCAGTGATGGATAACATTTAGATCTGATTCTATTGAAATTATGATGATATTCTTGGGTTTCTTATTATTATTGAATCTTTTGTTGTTCCTTTATTGCCGTAAATTCCAGAAGATGGTAACTAGAAAATCGTCAGCAAGAAGTTGGTGGATGTTCCTAAGCGGCTTGAGGACTGATGGACATTTCATGAGGTTTAGATCGTGGTGTTCGATTTTTAATAAGTGTTTAATAATGTTAAATGAAAAATTACAGTGGTTGAAGTTGTGCTCCACAGTCTCCACTTCTCTCGTACAAAGGATGCACCTAGATAGACCGATGAAACCTCTTTTGCTTAAATTTTGGTCTGTGAGGAGTTTGTTATTTAGAAGAAGCCAAAGAAAGATTTTAAGTTTTTGTGGCCATCTATGTTTCCAGATGTTTGAACTTGGGGGGAGATGCCTCTGAAAGAAAGGAATGAGTATGCCTCTTTTGGTGTATATTTCACACCCCACCTCTATGTAATGTCGTTTGAGGTGTTGTATTCTAACTCATAGATGATGTTGTTGAGTTTGACTTGGTTTATGTGAGGAAGAATCCAATGTTTGAGAGCATTTGGTCTATTGCTGGTTAGGAGGCCAAGAGCTTTGGCCGTGGTGATTTTTTCAAGATTTTTTGGAATAATCCAGTCGATGTTCATGTTCTTGATGGTGTTATTTTTGAACTATGGGTCGTCCCAAAAGGATATAACCTCGTGAGAGTGTGGAGGGGTGTAGATGATTTGCTTGATAAGGGTGATATGTTTGTTGATGTAGTTCTAAAGTGGTGAAGCCTTATATTTCTTAGTCTTATGCCATGGGGGGAATCTTGGTAGTATTTTCCCATGATCAGGTTTTGCCATATTTTATTTTTGTTGTTTACTAGGCTATTTATGATTTTAGTAATCAAGAAGAAAGCATTATTTTCTAGATTTATGATGCCCCATCCACCTTGGTTGATGGGAGTTGTGATGGTTTTCCAGTTCACCAAGTGGATGTGCTTTCCCATTGTAGTGGTATTGTGGTGGTTGTTCCATAGGAAGTTTCTTCTAATTTTGTCAATGGTGTTTCTGGTCTTTGAGGGGAGAGGGATACAGCTCAGGTAGTAAGTAGTAATCGGAGTGATAGCACTATTGAGGAGAGTGAGTCGACCAGCAAGATTCAGGAAATTGTTTGACCAACAAGATAGTCTATTTTGGATTTTTTCAATGATTGGGTTCCGAGTCGTATGGGAGATTCTAAGTGGAGTGATGGGGAGACCCAAATAGCTGATAGGAAAGTTTTCAATCTTGCGCCTAAGAAAGGTCTTGTATTTATTCATCGTATGTTGGTCAATGTGAACACTGAAGATGGAGGATTTTTGAAGGTTGATTCTGAGCCCTAAGATGTAGGAGAAGATGCCTAAGATCCTAATGGTGTTTATAATTGAGTTATCTTCTGGTGTGATACGGATTATAGTGTCATTAGCAGATTGAATGATGTTCTCCATACACTCAGGTGGTGTGGCGATCAGGCCTCCATAAACCCCTAATTTGATCATTCTGGTGAGGATGGAGGTAACTATGATGAAGAGATAGGGTGAGAGCGGGTCCCCTTATCTAAGGCCATTTTTATTTTTGAAGTATTCAAATGGTGCTCCATTTATGATGGTGGAGAAGTGATTTGTAGAAATACATGCATGTATCCATTTTATCCATTTGTCAGGGAAGCCAAGGCCCGCCAGGGTTTTGATGAGGCAGTACTAGTTAATGAAGTTGAAAGCTTTTTCAAAGTCCAATTTTATGGCGAGAATTTTGGTTTTTTTGGTGTGGCAGAAATGGATAGTTTCATTTACCATAAGGTAGGCATCTTGAATGCTACGCCCTTTGAGGAAGGCATTTTGGTTTATTGGGATGATGTAATTTATATGGGGTTTTATTCTGTTGGCCAGGGTTTTTGCTATGATTTTGTAAGAGGTGTTGATGAGCTTATAGGTCTGTATTGTGTTATAAGATCAGGTTGGTCATATTTCTTGATGACAGCAATGAAGGTTTTGTTCAGGTGTTTAAGAATGCAGTGAGCATTGTTGCTATTTTGGAGATCTTGAAGCATGGTTAGAAAGTCTTTTTGTAGTGATTCCAATTTGCAAGGTAGAACTCAACATTTAGGCCATCAAGCCCCAGAGTTTTGTTTAGTCCCAAGGATTTGGTAGCAAGGTCAAGTTCTTCAGAGAAAAATGGGAGAGTGAGGGATTGTGGTTGTAATATTTTTGTAGGGCAGGGAGCATCCCCGTCAAGAGCCTTTAAACAGATAGGTTGATGTTTAGTATTGAAGATGTTTGTGCAGTGTTTGACAATGTGTGTTGTAATCGTGTGTTTGTTCATAGTTATGGCTCCATTAATGTTGAGGTAAGATATAGAGTTTTTCCTGTGATTGTTGTTGCAGATATTGTAGAAAAATCTTGTGTTTTTGTCTCCATCCATAGCCCAGGAGATTTTTGCTCTCTGTCTCCATTTCAAGTGCAGACAATTTTTGATGTGATCAATTTCAGCTTTGATAGAGAGAACAAGAGCAGGGTCCGCAGAAGGGTCCTAATCCACATAGAAGAATTATTGTTCAAGGTCTCTAAGGGAGTTTGATAGGTTGAGGGGGTGTTGGTGTTTCCATTTTTATGAACTTTTTGATATGTTTAGTGTTTTGAAGGATGTGAAGGCCAAGATTTGAGGTGTGAGGTTCAGCAATACACCAGTTGTCTAAGCAAGTTTTTCTGAAGTTTGGGAGGGTGAGCAAAAAGTTGTCAAAGCGAAAGGGCTGGGAGCCCCAAGAAGCAGAAGAGGTGTCAATGATAATGGGAAAATGATCTGATATAGCTCTAATTGCAATGTGAACATTTGCAAGAGGGAATTTGTCCTCCCAACTGGAGGAGCAGATGAAGTGGTCCAGCCTGGAAAAATATTGGTTCCTGGACCAGGTGAAGGCCGCATTGGAGGGTTAGATGTCTATCATGTTGTGAGTAGAGAGAAGATGAGTGAAGGATCTGTCAGCGGGAGAAAGGGTAGAAGCGGAGTTTGAAGGGTTGTATCTGTCAGAGGGTTGGGTTATAAGGTTAAAATACCCCTCCAAGGAGCCAGGGAAGATGGTGGAGAGCAGCCATGATGGAAGACAATTCTGTGAGGAAAGCTACTTTGTTGTACCCAGGTTCACCATATACTCCTGCAAAGATCCAAGTGAACCCATCAGAGATGTTTTTAAAAGTGAGGGATATGGAAAGGTTATAACTTTCCTTTATTGTGATAGTGAGAATCTTGTTGTTGTACCCTAATAGAAGGCCACCTTTGAAACCAGATGGAGGAATTTGAAACCATTCCGATATCTTGTTTCCACCAATAGTTTTGAGAGAAAAAGGAGAGAGATTTTTTTTGGTTTTTTGTATAGTTATTAGGTCAATGTTGTTTTTATAGACGTGGTATCTAATTTCTTTGCGTCTTTTGAGACTGGCAGTCCCACATACATTGGTCGGGTACTTGAGTAGTTATTCTGGCATGCCTGTCAAACTGATAAATCTTGACCTGACATACTTGATATATTACAATTTTTATCCGACCTAAAATGATTAAAAAAAATTCATTAAACCCATCATAATATTTAATTTCATGACTTCTGAACATTAAACCCGCAATTGACTAGAAAATGACTCGAAAATCAAAGTTGCCACCCCTAATCATGGGTCTGCTCAACTGAACGACTATCCATAATTTACAACTCATTTTGTAGATAAATTTATTTGCATTTCAATAGCTTACCAGAGACATTGACACAACTATTCCCATCATAAAATTATATCAATAGTCAAAAGCAACATAGATACATTTAGTCCATTGTGATAGCACAACATCTATGGTCAAGATAGGAAATTCAAAGTATAATAAGAAAGAGCATAGACAAATCTAAATAAGACACAAGCCTATAAGAGAATTTATTTCTAGTGGGGTTGCAACTATAGACTATGTAGGTACAAAAGACAACAAAGCCAATTCTTTGGCGAAATGACTAGATTTGAACTTAGCTAAGAAATCCATGTTAGGAATAGAATTGAAACCTATTATTATTTATAGGAACAAAGAACACAACCTAATTGAGTAGAGATCCCATAAATTGGGTTTAATATTGATAATAAGAAATGTCTCATGAATTAGATGATTGTATGTAATTTAATGTGAGTTACTTGCATCGGTGTGCATGTCCCATGGAATAATATTAGTGTTACCACTAAAAGTTAGTAAGAGATTTGTCTTTGAACAGTTTCAAGTCATAAGACAGGATGCTCGAAGTACATCCTTGAGAACTCCAGTTAGGTGATTGATGTTGTGTAGTCCATAATAGGAGATTTGAGTTTGCTCACTAATATGATGCATGATTATGTTGGTATTTATGCCTAGAGAGCCAATCACATGACAATTGTAGTGGAATAAATGTAAATGATTTGATTACTAATGAAAGGCAAGCTTCCAATTTATTCTATTTAATTTAGTTATGAGATAATGATGTAATATAATAAATGTCTAGAGATTGATATTACTCAACGACATATGTCTTCAAGTATGTGACTTGAACAATGAGATCATACAGATGTCAACAATATATATATTCTCATTATGTCCCTGATCGATTGTTATTGTGGAATATAAATAGACAACAATAACACATAAGATTAAAGTCTGAGTTCATTGATGACAAAATCTCATTAGTCATGATATGAAAATATCAAACCAAGCACACACATACATGCTAGATAATAGTGTATCAGACAGACCCACCGTGAGATTGACACATGGAAGCCATTATTATGGAATTCATAGCCAGCTCTTACAGTGATGGTGGTGATTGTGGTTCTTAAACCTGAAGTCACTACACTCATCACATATCCTTTAGTACACTTTGACATCATCAAACACAATCTTGAAATATGGGTTGTCATAAAGGTGATGATTGAGTGACTGTGACACATGGGGATCGACTGTGAGAGATGTATATAGAATATCACCCTACTATAGGAATATGATATCCTAGCTAGGCACCTTGATTAGTGAGACTAAGGAAATTCATGGCCATGCACATGTGAGTCAATATGTGATATTGAGCTTACATATATTTCAAACAGTCTGCTTTGGTTCAAGGAACAAGATTGAATGTTGAATAGGGTGACTACTCCATGGCTCAAGTTCAATATGGATATCAACGATAAAGAAACTATAGAAACCCTATAATACCATACACATATTGTAGGTTGAAGTTGTTCTCCAACTTTATGTTTGCTTGAGTAGCATTGATGTGTGACTGGGCACCACTCATTGCTTGTGATGTCATAATTTGTTATGGGTGTTCACTGTCAATGTAATACGGGACCTATAGGGTCACACACATAGGTTTTGACCTATAAGAGGAGTTTGATCTTGAATGATGATTGAATTGATTGCTAAAATGTTTATGTATTCAAGTCACGTAATAAATCAACTGACTAAACTTCCAAACTGGTGAACTCACCCAATGAGATGGCCATTTGAAGTGTTTAGTTGATTGAAACTGAATTGGCTGAAGTTCTGTACAAAACAGACACCAACCAATCGGCTCAGGTAGAGCAAGACGACCGATTCACCTGGTGAACTGATCGGCTTGATTGAGCCAGAGGAAGGTGATACGTGCAGACTACACATTAAATACAAGTATATGTATCAATATAATATAGGCCTCAAGAAGCCCGAATGTCAAACTCAGGGAAACGTTCTCAAGAGACTACTACTAACTGTAATGCGATCAACTAGCTAGGCTGATGAAAACTTTGATTGAAGGTTTAATTATCTAAGATGCAGAAAATAAATCTTAGATTACTAGTTTTTTTTAATCTCAAATGGAATGAATTCCATAGGATTACAGTTTCACCACGTCTAAAATTACAATTAATATCATATCATTAATAATTATCTCTCCTAATTCTTGGTAGAGAGACCTATAGAAAGAATTACCCACTCTCATGACATAATTCACTATGTAATCTAATACTAATCCCACTCTCATAGTAATTGTTATATTTGTTAGGTGCTTTACTGAAAACTTTGGGTAATCTCTTCACATTTATAAGCCTCCTTTTTCAAGGTGCAATATAAAACATGTAAATCTATGAAATTCCAACCCCTAATCCTTCTTTCATAGCAAATTAAAGAGTTAAGTGATCAAGCATGGATAGTTTTGTATACTTTCATAGATTATATCCAAAAATTAAGACAAAAAGATATATTGATGCATAAAAGTCAATTACAATGCATACTCGGGCTACTCCCAGGTCCTAAGGAACAAGGGGTTTATCCCCGGATGATTTTCGTTGTCAAATAAATAAGGGAGAAGAAGAAAAATGAGTGAAACATTAGAGAACTAAAAGAACCCCTAAAGAAGATGGTCTGGATGACTCCCTCACATGAACATGTTGATTTTCTAACCTCAGGCAGCAAATCCGCCCACCGGAGGTTCCTGAATTCCCCAAAACAAGACTTTCTTCTCCGCTTTGTCCTCTCCTTATCCCCCACTTTTGTATAATGGAATAGAACGAGATGATTAGGTTTGACCAAAATCCCTCTAAGTCATAGAAGTGACTTAGGGAATCATAAATTTCCAACCATCAGATTAAACGTAACTTTTAGATCTGTTTGATTTCGTCGTGTCAATACTATCGACTGGGTGTCGGTACTACCAACACCTTTGATAGTTGTGTTTTCCTGTGCAGTCATTGGTACTACTGATTTGATGTCGGTAGTACATAGATTTCTTCAAGAAATTTTGAATCCATGTTGTGATGTTGTCAGTAGTATCGACTTCTTCCGGTCGGTACTATTAAGTCTTCTCAATCTCATCATGTCCAATGTTGAGCAAGTTTCGGTACCACTGACAACAAAGTTAGTAGTATCAAGCTGTGTAGATTCTTGTAAATTCACCTAAAATTCACAAAAAATGAACATGAACTCTTGAATAATACTAAATCATTCAGGATTATTAAAAATATATTAATTTGATACAATTAAGTATTACAAACTAATGACAATAAATAATACACAAATTAATATGAAAATAAACAATAAGTGCACATAAATCATAATTAATAGCATGTGATGTGTCACACATCAACTCAAAGGGTTGGATCTAATATGGATCCTAGGCGATAGGTGTGTAGATGAATTTCTCCTTCACACCTAAAATGTCTTCAAACATTGCGCGTCAAAATTAAATTCAATGTCCTTTTCCAAGAACTTGGAGAACGGCTTAGTGATTTTTGAAAAATATTTTATAAATTGTCAGTAAAATTTGGCATATCCTAAAATGCTCCTCACTCTCTTCTCTGATGATGGTGGAGATATATTGGAGATGACTTCTATTTTTACCGAGTCGACCTCCATTCCCTTATTGGACACCTTGTGTCCCAAAACTACCCCCTCACTCACCATCATGTGACATTTTACCCAGATCAAAATTAGGTGAGTGTCCGTGCATCTTTGCAAAATCTTATCGAGATTGTCAAGGAAATCATCATTAAACAATTCCCCGCATAACAAAAAATCATCCATGAATACCTCCAGACATTGCTCCACCATATCAGAACAAATGTGAGCATGCATCTCTGAAAGGTATCCGATCATTGCAAAGACTGAAAGGAATCTGATGATACACGAAAGTTCCATAAGGAAGTGAAAGGGGACTTCTTTTAGTCTTGTGGCTCGATAGGAATCTGGTTGTATCTGGAATAGTAGAGAAAAAAAATTGAGAGCAGTTGGTGAGCCACTTTTAAAATCTGATCGATAAAGGGAAGTGAAAAATGGCCTTTCAAAGTGGCAGCATTCGAACATCAATAATCAATACATACTTGCCACCCAATCACTAACCTAGTAGAAATCAACTCACTAGCCGAATTAGTTGTGAATATTATTCCTCCTTTCTTAGAAACCACATGGGTTGGACTAACCCAGTTAGAGTCAAAGATAACATAAATTATACCTATAGATAAAAGTTTTACTACCTCTTTCTTTACTACCTCAATAATGATAGGATTAAGTCATCGCTGAGGTTGCACTATGGGCTTGGCTCCTCTTTCCGTGTGATCTTGTGCTAGCAAAACCTAGGGGAGATCCCCATTATGTCTTCAACAGACCATCCAAATTCTTCCTGGTGGTTTTTCAAAACCACTAGTAGTTGCTCCTCTAATCGAAGAGATGTTGACCAAAAGCTTCTCTTCTACTGCACAAAAAATATACTTTAAGTGCGACGACAATGTCTTCAACACTAAATCCGAAGGACTTAGTAAAGATGGGATCAATGGTGGATGAGGTGGTCCTATATCCTTAAAATGTGTGGTGTAGTAGCATGGTAGTACCTTGAGAAACAAGACACACTCCTCCAAAGAACAACGTTGAGTATAGTCATCCACCAAATTCATTATACATGCCTCCAAAGGCAATTGTGGATATGCTTGAATAAGAACAGTAGAAGCTACCTTGGCAATAGTTGTTGGGAAATATTCCACCTCTTCATCATTTGGATATTGAATTTCCTTGGTCAAAGACATTTCCTTTGTGTTCTCCAAGATGTCCACTACTAGTGTGCCTTTGTGAACATGTATCATCACATGAGCCATGTCTAGGAATAGCCTCCCTAGAAATAAAGTCATCTTTCTAAGGACCTACTACAACATGTGACACGGTGTCGTACCCTCAATTGTTTGTGCATACTCGATCATGTTGATTTAAAAGAGGTCTTCTTTGATCCCTAGTGTCAGTCTTCCTCTGCCCAACTCAAGTATCATGTTTGTTGTGGATCTAAATGGCCCCCCAAGTAGTAATTCATTACCGTGGTCATCCTACATCTCTATTACCACAAAATCTATTGGAAATACAAATATGTCCACCTTGATAAGAACATCTTCACAGATACCATATGACCTGACCACTGAGTTGTCTGCAAGATGTATAGTCATGTTACTTCTTCTGGATTCTTTAAGACCCAACTTCTTGAAGGTATTTGTAGCATTTGGGCCCACTACCCAAGGTTCTAGTAGAGTTTTAGGAATGACGACTGGCCCCACAGACCACCACTAGCCTTAACTATGCGCTTTGTCCTCCCTCACATACAAGCCAGGGTCAACTTCCCGACTGGTCACCCATCCTCCAAGTTGAGCACACTTAACTATGGAGTTCTTTGGTGATGGGCTCCCAGAAAAGGAGGTGCACTTTGGTGTTATGGGTAGTCCAATCATTCCTTTTAAGATCATTTTATACAAGGCCTCAAATCCTGGGATGTTACAATCTCCCCCACTTAGGTGATTTTAACATTAGGATTTGAGGCATCAGATAAAATGATCTTAAAAGGAATGATTGGACTACCCATATCACCAAGGCACACCTCCTTCTCTTGGAGCTCATCACTAAAGAACTCCATAGTTAATCATGCCATGATTTGACGCCTAGGATAAAATGATCTTAAAAGGGATGATTGGACTACCCATATCACCAAGGTGCACCTCCTTTTTAGGGATCCCATCACTAAAAACTCTATAGTTAAGCGTGCTCAGCTTGGAGTAGTATTAGGATGGGTGACCAGTCAGGAAGTTGATCCTAGCTTGCATGTGAGTGACAACAAAGTGCATAGTTAAGGCTAGTGGTAGTCTGTGGGGTCAGTCATCATTTCTGAAACTCTACTATAGCCTTGGGATGTAGGCCCATGGGTTCCCGAAAAAGGAGGTGCACCTTGGTGATATGGGTAGTCCAATCATTCCTTTTAAAAACATTTTATCCAAGGCCTCAAATCCTGGGATGTTACAGATCCCTTCTTTCTGATACACCATTACGCTGAGGTGTTCCAGGTTGAGTCCACTGGGATAGGATCCCATAGACTTTAAGAAGGTCTTCAAACTCTTGGTTTAAGTATTCTCCACCTCAACTAGAACAAAGTTCCTTAATACCTTTTTCAAGTTGGTTATGTACTTCATTCATAAACTCCTTGAACCTGTCAAGACTTTCTAACTTATATTCCATTAAATAAACATAGCCATACCTACTGAAGTCATCAGTGAAGGCAATGAAATACTGATATCTACCTTTAGTTGTTGTTCTAAAAGGTCCACACACATCAGTATGTATGAGCCCTAGTAGATGACTAGCCCTTTCATTATTACTGGTGAAGGGGTTCTTTGTCATCTTTCCCAACAAACAAGATTCACATGTCTCTATTGATTCAAAATCAAAAGAGTCTAGAAAACCATATTTATGGAGCTTAGATATGTGATTCTCATTTATGTGCCCTAGACGACAATTCTAAAGGTATGTTTTATTTGAGTTGTTGAGTTTTTGTTACGACCCCACCTCCCGATAACCCCCAATTAAGGGAGACCAAGAGGTTGAGCCGCACCCATTAATCCCAGATCAAAGGTTCGACATATAACCATAAACAATTATTAAATTCTAACAGACTATACTGAAAATGGTAATAAAATTTTCCTTTACATACCTTTTGAAAACTTGGATCTCTAAACTTCTATCCACACTTATACTAATCTATCTAATCCTCCTTTGTACTTTAATTCTCTTTCATTATCACATGTGCCACTTTACTGTTTGTTCTTTTCATTGTACCTAAAACACCGACAAACAAAATATTGGTCAGCCGAAGCTGGTATGTGGGGAAAAAGAAGATAATCATGCAACTATGATAACCATGTAATCATTCAATTAATCATTTAACAACCTGTATTACGTTTTAAGCCAAACTACTCAATCCATACCTATCCACAACTCTGTGTTGTCCCTGTAAAGACTTATATGGTACCTCTATAAAGGTGACTTGATGGACCTACCCTTTAGGCAGCCAAAGTCTTTCATGACCTGATGGACCTACCCTCTAGGTAGCCATGTGCTAGGTCAGCCATTACGACACAGAGGGGATGAATGATTGAGCTAGAAGGCATATACATTATATGATAATCATAGTCACTTTATAATTGCAAGAAATAAATAAACATTCAACAGTTTAGTTGCATTCAATGCGATTAAACATCCGGGAATCCATCGGAAAACCTAAAGCGGTTATTCATAATCTTAACCACATACATGATCCATAGTAACTTTATGTCCATGCATTAACATTCAACACAATTAATCAAGCAATCAACAATATCCTGAAAATAATGCATAACATTCAAGTGTCATTGTTTTATTCAAACATCCATAAGATCAACTTGGATTCCACCTTATAATTTCTAGGCCAACCTTAGGGTTTTATTAGGTTTTTAGCCTTCATTATGCATTTATCACTTTTAATGCTCTTTTAGTTCACAAACCCTAATTTCTACATCATAGGCACAATTGAATGTCAAATAAGTCTAATATGTTTCTTTTACACTAAAACTATTATCTTTATCCTTTTTGGTCATATCCAAAACATTAAGGCTAATTATCATCTTCGGTTTCTTTCAAATTGACAAATCATATTTCATTATAGTTCAACTCACATAGATGAACCTTATTTATTATTATTTCCACATTTATACACTAGGAAACACTAATTATCCAAATAATTCACATTAAAGATCTTTGATACTCAATTTATCTTCGAATCATCATATTTCTATTTTACTCGTCGATTTGTACAATTAAAACCATTAGAATTCATATCAACATAAATTAGGGTTTCTAATCCCATTAAGGCATATTCATGTACATAGAACCCTAAATTAAACCAACTATATAAAAAGATCATCTTTTTAAATCCTATTTTCACTTTTATTAACAACAGGTTAATATCAGCTTGAATTATCCATCTATCATCAAATCTAAGGGTTTTTCCTTAATTGAATCATTAAAGATGATAACTTTATGCCCTTTTCAAAATCATGCATAAATAAGCACATAAACTCTAAATTAACCATCTTTGTATTCAAAATAGATGGAAACTTCATATTATTATTTAACAGGTTGTTAATCCTCAATTTAACCTATTAAGTTTTCAAGAATCATCATTTATATGCATATAGGGTTTCTAATTACTTTTCAATACACTTTTCTAGCCAATTAAAGAACTTTTGCCAAACTAGATAGAACGAGATTATCAAAGTATTTTTATCATGTTCCTCGTATTTTTATACGCAACTTTCAAATATAAAGATTTCCCATTGGACACTCCTAGCAATTTCTATTAATTTTGCAAGAAAACCCCCTTTTCTGAATATTCGATTAAAAAGAAATGATTACCAAAATTTTGCTAGCCGCTTGATCTGTAGTCCCGTGATCTGCCCTTGGATCTAACGGCTCTGGTCGCGCACCCTCTAGCAAGGTCGCTCCTCCTCTGGAGCGTCAGATGCTACCGAGACCACCGTGGTCTCAGATCAGACGCTCACCAGGTCGTCTCCTACCTTAGACCCAGTAGCTCACGCGGTCAACCTGGAGGTTGACTTGGAGCTTCCGTCACCCTCGGCTCACACCGATCGATCAGGGAGCTCCGCCTCCCCTCGAAAAAGCTAGTGGTGGGTCCATTTTCCTCCTGAACTCCTCCAAGCTCGTCCCCTACTCACCGGACTCCGGCGAGGGTCGCTGAGGTGTCGGGCTGCAGATCAGGAAGAAACTGCCAATTGAGCGCACCAAAGTGCTCCTCGTGCAAAACCGCAGAGGTTGGGCTAGCAATAAGATATGCTCGCACTCTCCAAAAACCTCCTATATATATAGGTTCGGCCACGCTCCAGCTGGATTGGGAACTTTCCCAATCGGAGACAAAACCTACTCGAACCAGGGATGAAACCCTTCGGCTTGCTCTCCCGAATCCAACAACATGGTTTCCATAATTGCTTAAACATTGGATTCTCGAGAAAACAGGATTTGAAAAATCAACTTGTAAGCCACAGAGTCCTAGTCTCATTGGGACCTGGATGATGAGCAATGCCCGTTGGATTTCAATCCAACGACTCTCATCACAGGCGCTAGATCAAAAGGAAAGTAATTTCCTATTATTCGAATTTTATTCCTATTCCAATGGGATTTTTGAAAAATCATATCTCTCAATTGGTTACTCTTTTCTTTCCCAAATTTTGAGGGAATCTCGATTATTGTCTTATATTTCATCCTGAAAAATTTGGTGTCATTAATATAAGGATTCAATTCCTTTTCTTAATATGCAAGTTATCATCATATTAATCATATTTCCTATCTCTTCTTTATTTCTTTTATCATTATTTCTTGATTCTGAGTTCCTTGAACCCCAAGGAATCTATTATCTCAAAATCCTATTTATTGGATATTTATTATCCTTCTAGATGCATCTAAATGCACTATTCTTCATCATTTCTCATTATCTTGTTTATTTCTCATTAAAATAGTTCTTTTTGAGGATTTCTTCTTTATTTCTCTTTTATTTTCCTCATTGGTATTTCTTTTATCATTAGGAGTCCTTGGAATACGAAATTCCATCAAAAATAATTCAATTATACATCTTTTCACATAATTTCCACATTTCATCAATGTTTTCAATTTCTTTCTTCATAAAGCAATACTTATTTAATCTTTTCTTTTCTTATTGCTTTCTTTTTACAACCTTGGACTCCTTGGTACCCAAGGAACCCAAGAGACACGAAATCCTCTTTGGATTTGCCTTCTAGAGGTTTCCACATTATTCTTTCCTCAAATATTCAATTATTCATTACTAATTGAATTTTCTTTGTTATTTGGGCCCAATAGCCAATAAAGCCCACAAAGCAACCTATCAAGGCTATTGTGAAAGGAATCCATTTATTCAAAACAAATCACATCATTATTTTTTCAATTATCCTTAATACGAGAAATCACATTTCTCACTAATTGTACCTAAAAACTGGGGTTATAACATCCTTCCCCTCTTATAGGAATTTTGTCCTCAAACTTCAAACAAGCACACAAACAATTCAGGATAAGACTTTTCCATGTCCATCATTGGCCCCTGTGTGGCTTTGCCGTACTCATGGCATTTTCAAAGAACCTTTATCATCACATATTCTTTTCTCTGAGTTCTTTCATCCTGGCGTCTATAAACTACACAGGTGACTCAGGCCATTTCAGCCTCCCTTGGGGCTCACGAGGTTCATTGCTTAGCACATGGTCGGGTACCTCACATAGGGCTCTAAATTGGACACATGGAACTCATCACATATTACTTTATCCTGAGGGGTAAAGTCAAAACCTAACCATCTCCACCGATCCATCTCTAATGGACACATGTATCAGGGACTCAGCTTTCTCAGCTGCACCTTAGAGGGGTCGGATTCTCACATATTCTTCCACAGTAACTTGTAAGTAAGTCTACTTTGCATCTGTTCACCACTCTCATCGTCTCTAGGCTCCTTTCAACCCTTTCACAATCAAAGTGACTTCATCTACACGCACTGTGGTCCCTTTTCTAACCATCATGTGGTCCTTTTCTAACCATCATGTGGTCCTTTCACCAACATCACCTTACTGAAGTGGTGACTGACACAACCTCCCTTACAGAGCTTCTTAGAGTCCCATTACAGGATATGGTGGTCATCATCACATCCTTCCTAGGACAAGAACTGTCTCTAGCTATCACCCTGAACGAGCACATATGCTCTCATCAGACCCTTTAGTCTGGATCATACTAACCCTTTGTTAGGGGTGATAAACTACACTAACATCGAGTCCTTCATGCACCTACTTCCATCCTTTGGAAGGGAACCTTTAGGTCAAACTCAAGAACCTTTGAACTTGCTTCATGGTGTAGTCGAACCATCTCTCTCATGGATAGTTCAACTAGATCTGTCCCTTAACATAACTCTTTCCTTCTTATGTCATCTAGGTAAGGCGATCTACCATAACCCATGTTGTATCCCGACCTTCTTTGACCTAGGGAAGACCTATCACAACATCCATAGTGTTGAGCTCTCATTCCCTCTCAGGGATTCTTTTGTCCTCTATATCGATACACTGGGTTATTGGGGTTCGTCCTTTACCTCCTGGCTTGCATAGTCATAAACCACATGCAACTTCATCTTAAGCATCTAAAGTGCTATTGCCATTTTCCATGGTGTATCATGATTTCCTTTCAAGATCAATTCCTTTGAAACCCTTAACCGCTCTAGTCGGGGTTTCATCACCTTTTCTTCCAAAGAAGTACATCTGAGGTTTTACCACCATCCTTTCATTGCATCCAGGACTAGACTGGTTAACCAAACAACCATAACTTTTCAATGTATCTTGTCACATCTGAGTGTTATCCAAACACCTCTCCTTTTCGAACTTAAGGTTAGCCAATCAACCCTTTCTAGCTTCTGGTCAAACAAGTCAGTTGTATCTCAACCAGAGCAGCCATTACCACTTCACATCCTTAGGCATTAGGTAACATTACACTTCCATGTATTTCACTTATCATGTCACCTCAAACTATATGTTTATCTTAATAAGAACACTTTCTGATTCCATCATCATGGTGATCAAACTCAACCTGGTATAACTTGTAAGTTCCACATAGCTCATGATAAAAAAAAACATCCTCATAAGGGGACTACCTCATTCCTCTTAGCGTTTACAAACCATCCATGTATCATTCACTTTACCAGGGTAGATATCTTCTCTATCCCCATTTCTCATGGCAACTCTCCAACCTACATCATCTCTTATCCTTGGTGTATGACATGCATAATGTCCTATCTCTCATCCCCCATAACAAGAGGAAATAAGCATTTGGCTCCAGTCTAAATACAGAGTTCTTCCTGTTCCAAGAGTAGAGATGGTACATCCTACCTTGCCAGTACACCTTTAAATCTAAGTTGCAACGTGCCACATATGTCTCTTCATCATAAACAACAACATATCAAACTAGTCTTGAACCTACTGAGGTTTATATCCTTGGTCATCTCCTCTAGGTCTATAGGGTACCGACTCTTTTGGGGTCATCCCTCTTCCCTCATGCATCAAGAGAGTTCCCTACTCATCTGCCCTTTGGGTCCCATGAGTTCATGAAGGTGATCAATCTTCTAACCCATGGCCCTCAGAGAATGATAGTTGTTACCTCCCGACCCTATGGTCATGTGCAACTGGGGAATTAGGCAACTCCTTCTTTCATCGGTCTTATCCCTACCTGGCCCTAGGATAGACTTAGGATTCTCCATTACAGAACATGTTCACTTAGAACCTTACCCAAGTCTTCATCATCTCTCTTTCTGCATTCATGGGATGTCTCTCATCCATTCATAGGCATCATGGCAACATTCCTACCTTGGTCAAGCCCCATATTGGTTACCTCCATGGTAACACATTCACATGCAATAGAGAGGGATATCTATAGGTCTGTAGATTCATTCTCATACCATGTACCTTTCACTTAGCTTCTCAAGATCCGATGAGACTTCTTTAGGTTACCTTGAACCAACAAAACTGATATACACCCTTTCAAAGGGGTCCCTCTCCCAGGATGGGAGGAAAACTATCTCTAAGGTCACAAAAGCTCTTAGGTCCAGGGTTTACATTCACACGAGCTTACTTAACCCTAGCAAGACATTAAGGCACGAGCAGATCACTTATTGTACCATGCTAGGTCATACTTGTCCTCTTTCCTCAATGTTGGATCCAGATCATACCTTTCTTTATCATCAACTTAGTTGTGAGGGGTTCATTAAACACACCTTTAACTTCAGGGCCTTCTCTCTTCCTCTATTCATGAGGATTACTGTGCTCGCTTCTATAGGAACTCAACTTCTCATCGTGAGCCTTAGGTACACCACTTCCCCTCTTAGGCCTAGGAACCCTAGGTTCACTGCATGCTCTGTCTCTTAACTACAAACCAAGCATGAAAAAGGCATGACACACACTCCTTGTCATCCTTCAACTCAAGCAACACTTAGTGTTGGGTCCTCCTCAAGGACAACCAACAAGGTACAAGGCCTCATAACCCGCAACTAAACCTTTTTAGGTCTAAGGAACTCTTTTTCCTACCTCGGAAGGTAAACACCTATACTGTAGGCACATAGGCACCATATGCTTCATCTTCACTGTCTAGGGTTTGGTCCCTCTAAAGGCAACCAAGATATCATCAACTTATGAGGCAACCACTGTCATCCATGGTTCAGGGTTTTAGGCTTCCAACCTTCTTGTTGGGTTTCTTGCTCTCCCTAGAGCTAACCCTATAACCAACCTCTCTATAAGGGTTTGTTCAATAAGGATCATCGTCAAAAGCATGCTCTACATGGGTGAAGCCTAGGTTCGAACTTATAGTTGCTCAAGGTCATCCATAACCCTTAATGCTCCATCATAATTCCTTATTTAGGGTTTCATCCTACTGCCAACATTATGACGTGCCCTAGGTGCCAGCTATGCCCTACTTGTACAAGCCCATAGGGTTTCTATGGTCCTTTATTATCATCATCATCTAAGGAACTATCCTTTACCCTATCATGCATGACCCTTCCCAGGGTTGGGTTTCCAAAGGTGCTAGGTCACCCATGGATCATATGGCATACCAAAGGCATGTCCTTTCAAACACCTGGTCCAACTCATCTTCTCTATAACCTTCACTTAGGGTTAGGGTTAACATCATCCTCAGAGGATGTGCCAGGTTTCTACTTGCAATGGAGATATCTATCTCCAAGACTAACTTATCCTCCTGACAAGAGGGTCTAGCCTCAGGTCTCTTCTGAGGACATGACATCTTATGTCATACGTCCTAAGCATGTATCTATTATTTATTTTGCGCTTAATCTATTAATCTTATGTCCATGACATATTATTTACATGCCTTTCATTAATTTAGTGGAGGATTCCTTAAACCCTATTAACCTTACCCATACCTCAAGAGGGTGAGGAGAAGAAAGAAAGCCCTAATCCTTTAGATCCTTATCAAAATTTTGTGATGAGAAGGGATCAATAAGATGAGAAGTCCTAAAGGTATCTTATTTCGATTCATACCCTAAGACTTTGGCCAGGCGGTCACACGGGTCTGGGAGTCCTCGTATTCTGACTAGCGGTGCAGAGGAAAATCTTGCCAGCCCCCAGTCGTGATCCCTTTCTAGACACCTCCGTCTTTCAGATACTCCTCTAATAACTCCCTTGGGTTCTATGGAGTTTGTAAAATTTAATAATTACTAATGGTTACATGAAGAACCTAGGCTCTGATACCAAATGTTACGACCCCACCTCCCAATAACCCCCAATTAAGGGAGACCAAGAGGTTGAGCCGCACCCATTAATCCCAGATCAAAGGTTCGACATATAACCATAAACAAATATTAAATTCTAACAGACTATACTGAAAATGGTAATAAAATTTTCCTTTACATACCTTTTGAAAACTTGGATCTCTAAACTTCTATCCACACTGATACTAATCTATCTAATCCTCCTTTGTACTTTAATTCTCTTTCAGTATCACATGTACCACTTTACTGTTTGTTCTTTTCATTGTACCTAAAATGTTGACAAACAAAACGTCGGTCAGCCGAAGCTGGTATGTGGGGAAAAAGCAGATAATCATGCAACTATGATAACCATGTAATCATTCAATTAATCATTTAACAACTTGTATTACGTTTTAAGACAAACTACTCAATCCATACCTATCCACAACTCTGTGTTGTTCCTGTAAGGACTTATATGGTACCTCTATAAAGGTGACTTGATGGACCTACCCTTTAGGCAGCCAAAGTCTTTCATGACGTGATGGACCTACCCTCTAGGTAGCCATGTGCTAGGTCAGCCATTACGGCACAGAGGGGATGAATGATTGAGCTAGAAGGCATATACATTATATGATAATCATAGTCACTTTATAATTGCAAGAAATAAATAAGCATTCAACAGTTTAGTTGCATTCAATGCGATTAAACATCCGGGAATCCATCGGAAAACCTAAAGCGGTTATTCATAATCGTAACCACATACCTGATCCATAGTAACTTTATGTCCATGCATTAACATTCAACACAATTAATCAAGAAATCAACAATATCCTGAAAATAATGCATAACATTCAAGTGTCATTGTTTTATTCAAACATCCATAAGATTAACTTGGATTCCACCTTATAATTTCTAGGCCAACCTTAGGGTTTTATTAGGTTTTTAGCCTTCATTATGCATTTATCACTTTTAATGCTCTTTTAGTTCACAAACCCTAATTTCTGCATCATAGGCACAATTGAATGTCAAATAAGTCTAATATGTTTCTTTTACACTAAAACTATTATCTTTATCCTTTTTTGGTCATATCCAAAACATTAAGGCTAATTATCATCTTCGGTTTCTTTCAAATTGACAAATCATATTTCATTATAGTTCAACTCACATATATGAACCTTATTTATTACTATTTCCACCTTTATACACTAGGAAACATTAATTATACAAATAATTCACATTAAAGATCTTTGATACTCAATTTATCTTCGAATCATCATATTTCTATTTTACTCGTCGATTTGTACAATTAAAACCATTAGAATTCATATCAACATAAATTAGGGTTTCTAATCCCATTAAGGCATATTCATGTACATAGAACCCTAAATTAAACCAAGTATATAAAAAGATCATATTTTTAAATCCTATTTTCACTTTTATTAACAACAGGTTAATATCATCTTGAATTATCCATCTATCATCAAATCTAAGGGTTTTTCCTTAATTGAATCATTAAAGATGATAACTTTATGCCCTTTTCAAAATCATGCATAAATAAGCACATAAACTCTAAATTAACCATCTTTGTATTCAAAACAGATGGAAACTTCATATTATTATTTAACAGGTTGTTAATCCTCAATTTAACCTATTAAGTTTTCAAGAATCATCGTTTATATGCATATAGGGTTTCTAATTACTTTTCAATACACTTTTATAGCCAATTAAAGAACTTTTGCCAAACTAGATAGAACGATATTCTCAAAGTATTTTTATCATGTTCCTCGTATTTTTCTACACAACTTTCATATATAAAGTTTTCCCATTGGACACTCCTAGGAATTTCTATTAATTTTGCAAGAAAACCCCCTTTTCTGAATATTTGATTAAAAAGAAATCATTACCAAAAATTCGCTAGCCGCTTGATCTGTAGTCTCGTGATCCGCCCTTGGATCTAACGGCTCTGGTCGCACACCCTCTAGAAAGGTCGCTCCTCCTCTGGAGCGTCAGATGCTACTGAGACTACCGTGGTCTCAGATCGGACGCTCACCGGGTCGTCTCCTACCTTAGATCCAGCAGCTCGCGCGGTCAACCTGGAGGTTGACTCGGAGCTTCCGTCACCCTCAGCTCACACCGATCGATTAGGGAGCTCCGCTTCCCCTCGACGAAGCTGGTGGCGGGTCCAATTTCCTCCTGAACTCCTCCAAGCTTGTCCCCTACTCGCCGGACTCCGGAGAGGGTCGCCGAGGTGTCGGGCTGCAGATCAGGAAGAAACCACCAATTGAGCGCACCAAAGTGCTCCTCGTGCAAAACCGCAGAGGTTGGGATAGCAATAAGATATGCTCGTGCTCTCCAAAAACCTCCTATATATATAGGTTCAGCCACGCTCCAGCTGGATTGGGAACTTTCCCAATCGGAGACGAAACCTACTCGAACCAGGGATGAAACCCTTCGGCTTGCTCTCCCGAATCCAACGAGATGGTTTCCATAATTGCTTAAACATTGGATTCTCGAGAAAACAGGATTTGAAAAATCAACCTGCAAGCCATAGAGTCCTAGTCCCACTGGGACCTGGATGATGAGCAGTGCCCATTGGATTTCAATCCAACGGCTCTCATCACATGCGCTAGATCAAAAGGAAAGTAATTTCCTATTATTCAAATTTTATTCCTATTCCAATGGGATTTTGGAAAAATCATATGTCTCAATTGGTTACTCTTTTCTTTCCCAAATTTTTAGGGAATCTCGATTATAGTCTTATCTTTCATCCTGCAAAATTTGGTGTCATTAATATAAGGATTCAATTCCTTTTCTTAATATGCAAGTTATCATCATATTAATCATATTTCCTATCTCTTCTTTATTTCTTTTATCATTATTTCTTGATTCTGAGTTCCTTGAACCCCAAGGAATCTATTATCTCAAAATCCTATTTATTGGATATTTATTATCCTTCTAGATGCATCTAAATGCACTATTCTTCATCATTTCTCATTATCTTGTTTATTTCTCATTAAAATAGTTCTTTTTGAGGATTTCTTCTTTATTTCTCTTTTATTTTCCTCATTGGTATTTCTTTTATCATTAGGAGTCCTTGTAATACGAAATTCCATAAAAAATAATTCAATTATACATCTTTTCACATAATTTCCACATTTCATCAATGTTTTGAATTTCTTTCTTCATAAAGCAATACTTATTTAATCTTTTCTTTTCTTATTGCTTTCTTTTTACAACCTTGGACTCCTTGGTACCCAAGGAACCCAAGAGGCACGAAATCCTCTTTGGATTTGCCTTCTAGAGGTTTCCACATTATTCTTTCCTCAAATATTCAATTATTCATTACTAATTGAATTTTCTTTGTTATTTGGGCCCAATAGCCAATAAAGCCCACAAAGCAACCTATCAAGGCTATTGTGAAAGGAATCCATTTATTCAAAACAAATCACATCATTATTTGTTCAATTATCCTTAATACGAGAAATCACATTTCTCACTAATTGTACCCAAAAATTGGGGTTATAACAGTTTTAGTCTTTTAGTATTTATTTTATAAACATATGTCCTTAGATCTAATAAATAAAGACCATAAGACATTAAGGCACTTCCATAAAAGATCCCATCTTTTGAAATAGAACATTGGCCATTTTTTATATGGAATTCAAATACATCCTTGTCCATACAAGATACAGAAATGATGTTTCTATTTATAGCAGTACATAATAGTAGTTCATCAACTCTATTACAAGCCCTATGGGTAGAGATAAACTATAGGTTCCAATTGTGCTGGCCGCAACTCTTGTGCCATTTACAAATTGTAGTTCCACCTTGCCTCTTACCAAATGCCTACTTCCTTTCAGATCTACATATTCGAACATATGTGAGATCCACATCCGGTATCTAGTACCCATGATGAAGAAGTAGATACATTTATCTCAATAAAATATATAACAGAAGTGGAGATCACCATCCCCATCTTCTTCTTCCTGAATGCCTTCAAGTACAAAGGATGAGTTCCTCTTGTACTTTTCTTTCTCTTTATTTTGAGTGTTAAAGATTTGGAGTTGAGCGTGACCTCAGAACTCTTTTTGTCCTTTGCTTTGATCCTTGGACACATATCCTCTGATCATCATCACGAATTTGTCTTTCTTCATTCTTTCTTTGGCATGTATCAACATACCAAGCAAATCTGACATTGGTTTGGCCATATTATTCATTGGATAACATATAATAAAGTGGCTATATGCATCTGGAAATATCTTTAGAATCATATCCATGGCCAACTCTTAGCTCAAAGTGAATCCCAATTCTTCAAGATGATACACATGTACAATCATATTGACCACATGTTCTTCTATTGAGGTTCCCTTTGTCAAATTAAACTCAAATAGCACCTTTATGATATCATCCCTTTCTTGCTTTGTAAGGCCAAGGTTTACTTGCTTAAGATGTGTTACCATATCAAGAATCCCCATGTCCTCGCACTTCTCATGCAACTCATAGTTCATGTATCTTAGGATAAGGTACTTCATCTCTAAGGCATCATTAGCATGCTTCCGGTAAGCATCCACTTGTGCCCTAGGCGCTTGAGGAGGAGGTATTTTTGGCACTGGTTTGTCAAGGACGTAGAGCGTGAACTCTTAATTGAGAACCATTCTCAAGGTCTAAAACTAGTCGTGGAAATTTTCCTATCAAGTTTGTCCTTCTTAAGGAATGATCGCAATACATATTTGTTTGTCATTTGATTCTACAAGAGAAAATTTGCATTTGTCAAAAACCCTTTTGATTTGATTTGATTTGAAAATTTTAACGATATCAATTAGGTCTTAATTAAATATCTCTCCCACTATTTTATTCAAATTGATAACCCTCATATAACAATTTGGAATATTACAACGTACAATATTCTAGTGAGCTAAGATCCAAAATCGTTCAATTATTACCTGACCAACACCAGCGTCCATGATCAACTATTAAGGTAGGCAACTCTTACCAATTGCATCTTATGAAACTCTTGGATAGACGATATGCACGAATTTTTGTCATAATCATCTGTATGCCTTTGGACCTACATGCTCTAAGAATGACTAGTTAAGCCTGATCCAATAGCCAACACGATAATAATGCACCCCGTTTGGCAGACCCACATTACTACCATCACACTTCCATGAGATAGACGACAAACCTCCCTTGGGGAGCCCACACTTGGTCAATCAATATTTTCATGTATGATGCTAATGGAAAGCATCATAGACTTATATTTTATCTGAGGGGATTGTTTTTATATATATGTATACTTCATCCAATCACCACATATATAGTACATATCATGTACATGTTAAATCCCACAATGAAAACATGCAATAAATGAAGATGGATATGGCCATCCTAAATATAATTCCTTAGAGCTACAAGGAATTACCAAAACCTAGGGTCCATATCACATGTAGAAACCTATTGCTGATGAAGATCTGTGCTTGCCAATCTGGGTTTATCAGTTCAACCCTTAAATTGATTGGCTCACCTCTTGGCCGATCAGTTGTTCATCTCACTAATTGTCTGCTCCTATTCACCATCTACTAGATTCTCCATCTGATCAGTTGGATCCAGCAGCCGATCGGTTTGACTCATACACCTTGTCCTCTTCGGTCCTCCAGTCAGTCAACTCACCTTCAAAATGGTCTTCTGGCATCGTTAGAATGTCTTTCTTCCTCGTCATAATAGGAAAGTAAACTATCCTACTATTACATGATTATAGGGAAACCTCGTGTTACATTCAAGGGGAGCAAAAGTAGCAGAGAATTCAATTTACATTGGGAAGAAAAGATAGAGGCTCGGTACGTAGACCAAGATAAAATAAGATTAACCAACCATACGACCATGCACAAATAATAGGGGTTATTGGCCATAACCATGCTACACATCAACCATCAAAACTCTCTTTTTGGACAACACGTGTTTATTGCATATATATATTTATTTATATATAAAAATCATGTATATATACTAGTTTGGGATTTATCATAGTATTTGATTGGATAGAATTATTTTCATAATATGCAATAATTAAATGATAAAACAAAAAAATTGATCTTATCGATTGTCCCAAAATATAGTAGATTAACGTGGCTTTGATGCCACTGTTGAGAAATATGGCTACAGAATAGGAAGCAAAAATAAATAAAAAATTATTACCATATTCTCCATAAACTAGAGGATTGCGTCAATAACTATAAGATGGAAAGGATGGTTTCGAGGATATACCTAGTCTTGGAGAAATTCCAATGACATATCCTAGTCATTGTAGATGTGCAACTATCTTCTAGTTACATAGGGACTCGTTTGAATGGTGTGCCTCCTGGTCTGCACCACAGACTGTAGGTTGATGTTGCACTCCTAGCGGTAGAAAACAACCTCCATGCCTCTATGAAAGTCCATGTGGACCGCCTAGAACCCTTGTCATCCTACTAGAACAGATAGGAAGGAGTTGTCCCTCCCGTTGGTGTACTAGTCACCAACTTGCTTTCCCACAATTTTTTCTCCCTTTCTATCCCTCCCTTTAGGGGGTAGGACTTGCTTGGGCTCTCTAATGGGTACCACAACTAGATAGGCCAACAATTATCATAAGTAATTGACTTATGTTATGGGAAGCCTCCAGTACCCCTCTATTTATAGGAAGGGTTAGGGTCTGAGTTCTCAAACTGTGTGGGAGTGGAAGGGACCATAAGATATTAAATTTTTGCAACATGCCACCACTGAACCAATCAATTGGCAACCGAGATGGTTGTCTCAGACACGAGGTGATCATCTCAATCAGTGAGATGGTCATTTTGCATTTTCCCAATCACACATGAATTTGGGAATTTGTTTCCAATTAACGCTAAACATAAAATTCTTGCATCAATAACCAAGCAGTTTAGGGTTCATGACAATCGAGCTATCTTTGATAAAATGTCATGAAACATAAATTGTTTAATCATAATTTAACCACATACATGTTTAGTCTATTCAAAAAGCTAACAGTAATCCAAGTAAGAAAGTATCCAGGCAAGCAGTTCAATCCACACATGCAAGAAAGAACCCTATAAAGTACATGTAATCTAATTACCATTAATTTCCTCAGATTTTATTCATTTGAACTCGCTCCCTAGGGTTTCCTACTTCCTTTTAGGTTTTCATTAGGGTTCATATTCATTATTGACACCATAAACCCTAAAATAACAAATCTACTCTCAAACCCTAACTAACTTGTTAATTCCTTCCTAACAGGCTTAGAACCAACTTAACATCACTTTCCTCTACTGAATTTCAAATTAGTCCACATAAGAAAACATTAAGCCCACATTAGGGTTTCTAAGTTCATTATTGCCCTAAATCAACCAACTAGGCATAAAGATCATATTTTTAGACCTAATTCTCTCTTTTATTAACAACAAGTTAATATTGGCTTTCATTATCCAAAACACATCATTAAATCCCATTACCATCAAGACTTAGGGTTTTTAATTCATAAATTCATTAAATGTAACAACTTCAGATACTTTTAAAATTACAAGCATAATCAGGTTTCAAATATAATTTCTTTGTGTTCCTCTCATTCTGAGGATCAATTTTCATATAGAACTTGTCTCAATCTGAGTTTCCAAGAATTAGTTATGATCTTTGCAAATAAATCTAATTGGACCAATAGAGTACTGCCACGTAGGCAACTTACTCTTCATGAACATACCTCGTGGTCGACTTAAATTAGAACACAATGTCCAAATTACCCCCACACTGTTGGTTGCTCCTTCACATGCCAGAGGGGTGTTTTGGTCCAACATGACTTAGGTTGTCTTCCTCCTCCCGATTGCATGTTGCTGCCACCATGGTGAGCTTCCACCGCGTGCAGGTGGCTCTTCCGGGGTGAGGGAGGACCTCCTGAGGGTTCCTACCCCTCCACCGCATGTCTCAGGGTTGCAAGTTGGGGCCGAGATAGTCTGAGCGGTGGGGACCAGAGACAAGGATGGGCTGAGTTTGCAGAGGGATGACCTACTTGGCAGAGGATGCAGCAGACGAAGGAAGAGGGGGAAGGAGATTCCATTGCCCCCGATGCTTCTCTGGGAACCAAGAACCTCTGGAGGACATTGTTCCGAGTAGGTCTTCCATGCAAGGTCAGGTCGTCCACGCAAGGGTGGGTCTTTCACGTAAGGATAGGTTTGCGAAGGTCCAGCGACCACAGTTCTTCTACGGTCTACAAAGACGTGGAGTTTTGAGTTCGAAATAGGGGTGAGGGTTCCTTATATAGGTCCTATAAGAACCCTCTAGAACCATCGAAGGGTAAAACATAGAGGAGTGGGTAACCATCCCCTCTAGGAAAGGCAAGACTTTCCTTTGCGACCAATATGCATCTTGAAAGATGGACGTTTCCCTTCTTCTACTCAGATCGGTGGTGGTACAACTACCAAAGAAATTTATCTTTTTGTTCTTAATACCCACACACCTATCAAGATTAACCCAAACCTTCTTAATATGTGATTGGCTCAAATACTCAGTGTGAGGAAACTTGATTAGCATCCAAACTACCAAAAAGGGTGTATTCTACACTTATTTGGTTATCGTTCACCAATTCCCTTTTTTCATTTAGAAAGCTCCAAATTTATTATTCTTTTTCCTCTCACCTTATGCAATTAACTTCCTTTTATTTGGATTCCTTTTTTTCCCATTAGAAATCATGTGGACTCAAAATCCCATCCATGATGATTAATCATATATCTTTCCACATATTTCTTTTATATTTTCCTTATTATCTGAAATTTCGTTTTTTAAATAAAGCATTAATTGATTTCCTCTTTTTCTTTAAATAATATTGGACTCATTATCATATTATGATCCACGAAATCACATGCACAAAGAAAATATTGCAAAGGGAATCCATTTAATATATATAATTCATACAATTGCAATAATTATACCTTTATTTGGGGAAATTACATTTCCACCCAAAAGAACCAGAAAATTGGGGTTGTAACATCCTTCCCCTCTTATAGGAATTTTTCCCACAAAATTCCACCAAACATACAAACAAGTAGGATAAGACTTCCTTATGTCCATCATCGGCTCCCATGTGGCTTCATCCTCTCCATGGTGCTTTCAAAGAACCTTTATCATCTTTATATTCTTACATCTGAGTTCTCTTTCACCTTGGCATCTCATACCCTCATAGGTGACTCAGGACATTTTAGCCTCCCAAGAAGCTCAATAGGTTCATGGATTAGCACATGGTTTGGGTACCTCACATAGTGCTCTAGACCGGACTCATGGAACACATCATACATCATGTTATCCTCAAGGGTAAGGCCACACATAAGCAACTCCACCAATCCATCTCAAATGGACCTATGTATCGGGGACTCATCTTTCTTAGATATAGCTCAGAGGGGTCGGTTTTCATAACACATATTTTTTTTGGTAACCAAGAAAACCCACCCCGGGCGAGCCTGACATGGTAAACTCTCAAGGCATGAGAGGGTGTGGTCCGATCACCACCCTCCCGCACCTAATTAGCATGGATTGCCATTCGCAAAGTGCCTTCAGTGAGGTTCGAACCCGGGTCCTTCATTGGGACTTACCGAGCTCTTACCACCCGGGCAACTATGGCCGGACAAATTTGGACCATTTCTCAATTTGTGTGTGTCATCCTTGCGGAGGGGGAATGCTAATCTTTTCTGTATCGTTCCAATTTTATCGGATGTCTCTGAAGAGACTTCATAACACATATTCAAATTGAAATGCAGTACACTGTGTGTGAATATAACACATATTCACACACAATGTACTGCATGTCAATCTGCTTTGCATCAGCTCACGACTCCTGTCACCCCTGGGCTTTCTCAACCATTGCACAATCAAAGAGACTTCATCTACATACACTATGGTTTCTCTTTACCTTCTCCAGGTTCTCTCATGGACATCATCTTAATGAAGCCGTGACCGACACTGTAACATCCCCAGATTCTACCGTCCCGAGACTGAGAAGGCCCGATAGGACAAATCCAAAAATGTTAGGCAATTGTATCAAAGTGCATTGCTGAAGCAATTTGCACATACATGAACATACAACTATCGAAGCATACACCATAACATTCTCAACATTCAACATGTATATTTATACAACATGAATTATTACAAAATGATTTACAATTACATATTGAATGAAAATTCTACAATCTATGAACATGTATGCTAATTAGGATCTACACATAATAGGTAAAACTATACAACTACTCACATCCAGTTCTTTTATCCCATGCTAGCTCTAAACCTAAAACATACATGAAATAGCAAATCAACATAAAGTTGGTACATGGTTGAAAGATACTATACTATGCTGGCATATTTAAAATACTTGAAAAAGAAGAAAGGAAATGAAAGCATTATTTAAGGAAGAAAATCAGGTAAACCCAAGTTATTAATCATATTTCAATGGACATGTATTACTATGGTGGACTTAGCACAAACATATATTATTGTGCCCTATCCCCACATACCTTGTACCGTTAAGGATCTCCCCATGTACCTTGTACCATTAGGGAGGTGCTAGTCATCATTAATATTTTCCCTCTCTAATAGAGAGATTAATGAACCATAAGTAACTACATTCCATTATATTTCATTAGTGTTCTTAGTATTCAATGCAGAAAAAGAGACAATATTTATAGATATACATCCAACAAGATTATACAACTACATGCAAACAATTACTCATAATTATATCATCTAGAAAAAACTAGTCATATACCTATATCCATGTACCTGAGTTTAGAGATTATTTATACATCCACAGTCACCTAGATAATCTGGTCATCACCTAATTAATAACAAATATTCATCATTAATACAAAGGTCTAGATTAGGGTTTATCAAAACCTAGGATCAAGCTGACCAAAACTTGCTATTAAGTATTTTTCTACTGATTATGAGATCATAACAAGGGTCTGGTTCAAGTTTCATAATTTTCTGATAACTGGTCTATTTTCTAGAATTAAAATGAGGTTAGAAACATGGAATTGGGTTTTAATGAGAAATGACCTATTATTTTGACATAATAGTCAAATCTGAGTTCATATTTGATGTCCACATTATATTAGGGTTCAATAATATTTTTCTCAGATTTAAATTCCATGATATGCTAATTATACCAATAATATGATCTCAAAAAGAAGCATTATCATCTACATAAAATATCATCAGTAGTTGTGATTTAAATGCCTGATCTAAGGATCCAATAATGTAGAGAACATTTTTCTGAGTGTAGGGGTATTTTTGGGGCATTTAAAGGACAACTAGGCTATTTATTATGAATTTCATAAAATCACAACATTTTTTGTAAATGAAGATGGGATTTACCTATTTGGATTTGATTGTGCCATCAATATCATCTTTAGGGAGGCCTAGATGGTCGCCACGTCATCTACATATTGGGGCCTTGTGCATTAGCTTGGTTTAGGTTGGATCAATCAGTTCCTGGGTTTATCAGTGGCTGGACCAACTAACCCTCTGGTCTATCTCACCCTCGACACCACGCCTCCGGTCCTTTACAACGGCGACACCATGTCTATGAGCTTCAGTCGGGATTGCAGCGGGGGATGTCGTGGGTTGGTAGAACCATCCACAATAGCGACTTCATCACAGATCCAAGAGAACTTCTGACACCTTGGCTCCTCGAGATGATCTTCCGATCTTGATCCTAGTAGGTGGCTGGGTCTAGCACATCGGCAACCTAAGCTTGCCGCCATGGAGCACAACTTCAGAAAAGAAGAAGAGGGAGACAATGTTCAATGTTAGTGAGAACCCTATCTAAGATGAGCACTTCACAGTAAGGGGCATCATTGTTGATGCCTTTGGGGCGGCCTTTGGCGTTGGGGGAGGTTGGTAGGAAAAAGGGAGCCTCATCGCTAAGGTCAGAGATTTCCCTGCAGATGTAGTAGGGCAGAGCTTTACGGATTTGGGTGTTGGCTATTAACAAGAAACTTGGACCAAGCTCGCCCTCTGAGTGGTGGTCTGTGGATATGATGCAGCTGCCTCCTCAAAGCTCCAACATTGCATCCTGTCAGAACGATCATATGGAATTGGTGGCAGCACCGGGTTGGGGTGGAGGTGCCCGAAGATGGCTTCCTGATATGGGTCTCTGACTTGCTAGAGGCTTGGTTCATCAGTCATGAGGAAGGTTTTTGGTCAGCCATTGGATACAACCCATGGTTCTCCGGGTTGTGAAAGAGAGGGTTTTTGAGGAATGAGTTCGATTTCACATGACTATCTACAAAAAGGGATTCTACAATTATCGTTCGTCTCCTCTGAGCAGTATAGATCTGTGAATACTAATGAAACACATGAATCTATAGAATCAATTTAGATCACATGGAGCTCATGATTGACTGGGTAACCAAGGGGGTGTCCGAGCACCTAACAATTCTGTACGAATCAGAGGTCAAAGACGCAGTCACTACCCTTTGATCCCAATCCATGGGCTGAAAGAAATCTGCCCAAAGGGAAATATGTGGCATATGCCATGTTTTCGCCACATAAAGAGAATTTGTGTGACATGACCTAATATATCTCAATCTTAGGTCTAGAATCATTTAAAATTTTACAGTCATTTAGTCAAAAAAATTCAAACATTATTTTCTAGCAATTGGCCAATCCTAATGCCATGAGATTTTAACCAAGCCTCACCAATCAGTTGTTCTTTCTCCCAAGAAAGTTGGATACTAAAAGTCTAACATTTCTTCATTAAACTTGATTTCTCAAATATCCACATAAATAAACGTGTAAATGTCATCCAATATTGATCAAACAAGTTCAATCCACACTACTACAGAAACGGCCTTTGGCGTCGGTCGTTTAACCCCATTTGGCGTCGGTTTCCGACCGACGCCTATGTGGGCGCCGCTAAAGGTCGAACACTTCGGCGTCGGTTTTTTAACCGACGCCTATTTAATCTATAGGCGTCGGTCGTTTAGTAGAGAACCGACGCCAAAAGGGTTCGCGCCACAGAAAACGGCATCATCTAGGGCACTTTCTGCGTCGGTGTTTTAGTAAATAACCGACGCCACTATGGAATATAGCGTCGGTCTTTTAGTAGATGACCGACGCATAAAGTGCCCTAGATGACGCCATTTTTTGTGGCGCGAACACTTTTGGCGTCGGTTATATACTAAACGACCGACGCCTATATGTTAAATAGGCGTCGGTTTGATATGAATATCCGACGCCATTTCCAGGACTGCTTTGGCCACATCAGGCGTCGGTTTATTGAAAAAACCGACGCTGTAGGTCTTTCCTGACGGTTTTCTATAAATAACCGACGCCTATTTATATATTTTTTTTTTTCATATCAGTTTGCAGGCCTGCTGTGGCTGGTCAGCAGGATGAGAACCTGCAGTTCAGTTTTCTGAACTGCAGGTTTACGACATCCATTGATATCAACCTACAAACTGGCCGCAAACCTGCAAAAGTCACAAGCAAAATTCTACACAAGTACATACATTCAGACATCAATTCAATTCTCACATTCACACACATATAGAAACATTCAAATACATGTATTAACATTCAGAAATATTCATTTACATAGTATCATTCATTATCGCTATCAACATCCCAATTATATCTTACAGTTGCCACTGCTTGTATGGCTTTTGCCCATTCTTCTCTTACTTCATTTAATGCTTCCATCGTATATGGAGCATGTATATTTTTTAAACGTTTACCTATAGTGTTGTCAGTTTTAAACACCTGCAAAGAGAATGATGTATATATATAAGTAATAATATAAAAATAATATAAGATTGATATATTGCATACTAACTAATGAGAATATATATAATACCTCATGTATGGTATCGATGTCCAATGCGGCATATTTGATAATCATCTGCATAAATCGCATCACATAGTATGCGCATGCCCATCCATTGTCTTGTGTAGCACACTATAAATTGAAACATACAAAATAATACAACTAAGCACAATTCACATCAATAATATATATATTTGAGTCGGGAACTTACTTGTACGTTCTGCCAATTTATTGGCTGGTTCTTTTTCCTTGGGACCGTTCCTCCAGCCTTTTTGAATGCATCTAAACCCCTACATGTTAATATAACACAATAAATTGCATAAGTAAATAGTAATGTAATAAAAGATGTTAACGGATATAAAAATGAAATATTTCTCACCAGAATAATGGCATTCTCATTACGTGTCCAATTTTAGTGTTCAATGTACTCCCCGCAGGATCTAGATAATAAACAGTGAATGTCCCGGGGACAATAACTAGTAACTCCCAATGTCTACCGCTAGAAGTAAGAAGTTAATAATTAATAACTCAAAATACAAAATAAAAATGGAATTTTCTTAAGTCCAAATTATAAATAAAGTAAACTTACTTGACATTGAATGGAGCTATTATTATCGTCTTCTTTTGCTGACCAAAAATTGTAAAAGCATCTATACAGTATTGTTGAACATTATCAGGGTCTTTAGCTACCAAACTAATCAATGATGGAATCAAAAATCCCACATGATCAAATGCAAATTGTTTGCAATGATCTTCGACTAGGTAGCTGCAAAACATATAGGCGTATGCATTAATATATAAGAAACCAGATCACCGGATCTTACACAAGGTATATGGATGTATAAACAAGATCTCACCTTATCCATGTCTCTATCATTGATGTATTCAGCCAATCATACATAAACAGCTCAATAATATCTTGTATAAATAAAGAGCTATCGTATGATTGACCTGCATAATCTGCATCTAAAGAAATAATTATAGGGCAATGTACATTATGTGCCCGTAGCCAACATGCCATTCCCCTACAAGCAGGACCTAACGGGTATGTTAGGTCAGTTGGAACCCAATCGGGTAATGCGGGAAGTGGAAGTGGAGACCTAGGTGCTCCTGGTGTCTTCTTTTTAACCTGTACATATAATTTCAGATCAGTTGACATCATATATACACATTAACAGTCTAAATCAATGTAAATTTATCTTACAATTTCAGTCGTGTAGACGACATCTGCTTTGGGCCACAATATCACCCCGCCTTCTGCATCAGCAAGTCTATCAATATCCGGGTGGGGATATGGCAATGTAGCTTCTCTCCAATCAGGTAACACACGTATCGGGCTCACACGAACGTAGCCCTGTGGCATTGGAGTCCCGTGAAACATTGCCCCAGGAAGGGACGGGTAAGCCTGCGCCTCTGCAACAACGTAGTCTTGCATTCTTAAGCGGCATGGCTTCAATGCCTACAAATTTACGTAAAGAATATTATACATATATACATATCATCTTGAAAACATAACAACTTGAAAAGACTAACTACAATGTCATAAACAATACTTACAGCAGACGTGCTAGGCGATGGGTCTCCAGGATTACTCGCAGTCTGTGCATCAGGAGAAGAGTGGGTCGCCATAGGCGTATTGGAAGCCTGAGATGCCTGCCACCGCAGCAATTCTTCCTTGACCTTCTCAGCAACTACATCGTTGATCTTCTTAGCAACTAAATCCTCAACTCTCTTATTCTCCTATACATGGATAAAAGAAACATTAGCTTCTTATTAATGAATTTCCTTTTGCAGTAACATTCTAAAAAAAGAATAGGTTACCTCTTCTTGAGAAAGTCCCGCTCTGGGTTTGCGCTGGGATGGCCCAAAGAATGCTTTGATGCCAACACCAGCGCCGGCACCTCTAACACGTCCAGGATGCTCTGGGTTACCCAGAGCAACTGTCAATTCATCCCTTGTGCCCTGAGGGATGAACGTGCCTTGTTTCCTCTGCTCGTGCAGCTCCCGCTAATCACCATAAACAGAAATTGGTAAGTTAACACCACAAATAATCAATATTCAAACGATTTCTCTAAGAGTTGTATTTTACCATTTTTGCAGCCGCCTCAGCAGTTACAGGCTTCTTTATTTCACCCTTCTTGTTTTGCCTGCCAGCTATCCAGATATCATGGCGAGGCATGGGTGTGGCAGACTCCTGAGTAGGAGCAGACTCCTGAGTAGCCGCAGACTCCGCCTGTAGTCTTTGGCGAACGCTTGCATAGCCTTTTGGACCCATAGTGTGGTCATGCACATTCAGTGCACGCCTTGCTTTTTGTGCGTCACTGAGGGCCTAGTTAGTATGCACATTAATGATTTGGTTAGTAGCACTAAATGCTAATCTTGAAACAGGTGAATACAATGTATATTAATTAAATTAGGAGTGACACCTAATACCTTGAATTCTTCAGATTTTCTTGAAGCAACAAAATTGTCCCAATCTTCTTTGTCCAAGAAGTTCCATTGTTCAAGGGCTGACTTCTTCTTCTTATCACCCTCTTTTATGTATTCTCTGTTCAGATTTGTCCTATAATTCCTAAGCATCTTTCCAGCGCGTTGCATCACATTTTTACGATGCAACTTCTCATCCAATGCAAACAGATTCTGTAAAATAGAAATGTTATTAACTAGTATCCAAAATAGAATTGCAAATAATAGAATTTGTAATCTACAAAATAGAATTGCAAATAATAATAACTCACGCATAAATCCTTCCATATCAAGTCTTTTTTCCCTTGAGGAACTTTATGCCAATTGTCATACTTAACACCACAATGGCTCCGAGTGGTACACCCAAGATAGTTCACAAAATTATTGCGGTTCACTCCAATTGGATTTCCTCCATTATCAAACTCCACCACCAATTTAGATCCACTACCACTTAGCGCTAATAACTTCTTCAACAGAGTGATGCCCCTTTTCTTGTTAAGTGTCTGGTGTTGCGCATCAAGTTGCTCCAGTGCTTCAGTGGGTACAGGTGCATCAACCTAAAATTTGACAAAAATAAAACACACTAACTTAGCCCAATATAGAAATATAGGATATATGACATAACTAGAAGATAATGAATTTTATAGAAATACAGGATATGTTTTTAGAACTTACATTAGTATCCTCGCCATGCTCGTCATGGACAGCATGCTCATCATGAACTTCATGCTCATCATGGACATCATGCTCATCATGGTCAGCCATCTGAAAATGTCATTAAAAAGGCAAACATTTAGCATTTCTATTAACTAGAAAAAGGCAAACATTTAGCATTTGTATTAACTAGAAAAAGGCAAACATTTAGCATTTGTATTAACTAGAAAAAGGCAAACATTTAGCATTTGTATAAACATACATGTCTCTAAAATTGTGATCTTTTATCAATTAACAATCCTTCATTGTGATCTCCGCGCACATATAAGTCATCATTAGCTTCAATATTTTGTGGAGTTGGCAACCCAACTGAGAATGGACTGGAGTCATCATACTTATCATAGTACTCTTCTTCATCTATAGGATCTTCAATGAACTGTCTTTTACCATGAAGAACAACCAACCATTTATCATTTGCAGGATCATCGATATAGAATATTTGTTTCGCCTGTGATGCCAATATGAATGGTTCACCCTTCTCGCCAATCTTTTCAAAGTTCACCAAAGTGAAACCCAATTCATCCACTATAACTCCTTTGGTGTTATCAACCCAATTACATTTAAAGAGCGGAATTTTGAAATCTATGTAGTCAAACTCCCAAATGTCCTCAATGACACCGTAATATGACATTTTAGCTTCACGTGGACTCTTATCCTTTGCACTTGCAAAGTACATAGTCGACGCTTGAAGAGTGACCCCACTATTTTGGACGACACTCTTATCATCTTGGCGCTTTGTGTAATATGTGAATCCATTAATGTCAAACCCTTCATAAGACATAACATTCGGTTTTGGTTTAAAGGCGAGGCATTTGATAGTTTCTGTAATATCATGTGGTGTTTGAGATAGTTGATGTAAGACTTTATCTTCAAACCACTTAGTAAAAGTCTTATTATGCTCTCTAGCAAGCCACATTGAACTTGCTCGAGGATGTTGTCTCTTTATGAAATTGGTATGTTCCTCGATATAAACACTCACTTCATCCATATTGTGTAAAATATACAAGTGAGCTTGTTCCAACTGCTCACGGCTGATTACTTTCACCCGTGATCCCAAAATTCCTTTGCCCTCCTCAATATTCTTGTCATTATCAGGAGTGTCATTACCACTGAGAAAGTCATTGCAAAAATCCATAACCTCTCTCGCCACATAACCTTCAATAATACTCCCTTCAGGCCGATAACGGTTTCGAACATCACCTTTAAAAACGCTCATGTATCGTTCAAAGGGATACATCCAATGCAAGAAAACTGGTCCCAACATTTTCACTTCCCTAGTCAAGTGGACAACAAGATGTACCATGATATCAAAGAACGAAGGAGGGAAATACATCTCAAGCTGACATAGGGTAACAACCACTTCTCTTTGCAAATTATCGAGAGTATCAGGGTCAATAACTTTGCTGCATAGACTGTTGAAAAAGAAACAAAGTCTGGTAATTGCAAACCTTACATGCTTCGGCAATATAGATCGAATTGCCACGGGCAATATTTGTTGCATTAGAGTGTGACAATCATGAGATTTAAGACCTATCAATTTCAGATCTTTCATTGATACCAATCTACGGATGTTGGATGAGTAACCATGTGGCACCTTAACATTTACCAAGCATTCACAAAAAGTTTTCTTCTCCTTTCTAGACAACGTGTAACAAGCGGGAGGTAAGTATGTTCTTTTATTACCCATTTCACGTAATTCTGTTAATTCTGACCTTATTCCCATTTCACGTAGGTCCAGTCTGGATTTTATCCCATCTTTAGTCTTACCTGGTATATTTAATAGAGTACCAATGATGCTATCACATACATTTTTCTCAACGTGCATTACATCGATACAATGCCTGACTGTCAAAGAACTCCAATAAGGAAGATCCCAAAATATTGACTTCTTCTTGAATGAAGAATTGTCACTCCGTGTGGCCATACTACATTGTGATTTCTTACCAAATTCATTGACAATGTCTTTTACTCTTTCATAAACAACATCCCCTGGTATAGGTTTAGGTGCACTTCGTTCATCATTCCATCCATTGAATGCTTTGCGCTTCCTACGATACGGATGGAATTTTGAAAGAAACCTTCGATGACCAAGATATACAGTCTT
Source organism: Alisma plantago-aquatica (assembly GCA_963693085.1). Lineage (NCBI taxonomy): Eukaryota > Viridiplantae > Streptophyta > Magnoliopsida > Alismatales > Alismataceae > Alisma > Alisma plantago-aquatica. The sequence goes on from OY856413.1 coordinate 619,485,464, forward strand.
GCCGCCATGTTTTAGTCTTATTGAATCAGTGTTTTCTTCACATATAGGACACGCTTTAGCTCCTTTGACACTATATCCAGACAAATTCCCATATGCTGGAAAGTCATTAATAGTGCAAAACAACATAGCGTGCAAACGAAATGTCTCTCTTGCTGAAGCATCATAGGTCATCACACCTTCAGCCCAAAGTTTCTTTAAGTCATCAATCAAAGGTTCAAGATAAACATCGATATCATTTCCGGGTTGTTTAGGACCCGATATCAACAATGACAACATAACGTACTTATTTTTCATACACATCCAGGGAGGAAGATTGTATATAACAAGCATGACTGGCCAAGTGCTATGTTGGCTGCTCAATGTCCCGTACGGATTCATCCCATCTGTACAAAGCCCAAGTCTTAGATTCCTATCTTCTTCACCAAATTTAGGGTACAATAGATCAATCTTCTTCCACTGTGGGGAATCAGACGCATGTCGTAGGATCCCATCATTATTTTTCTTAACATCTGCATGCCACCTCAAATTCTTCGCATCTTTCGGATTTGCAAACAAGCGTTGAAATCGTGATATTATAGGTAGATACCACAACACCTTGGCAGGAGAACAAGTTTTGGACTCCCCCGAAGTCGTCAATTTATACCGTGACGCACCACATTTTGGACAATCTTTCAAATCTACATAGTCCTTTTGAAATAATACACAATCATTCGGGCATGCGTGTATCTTCTTGGCCTCCATTCCCATTGGGCACAACATTTTCTTTACCTGGTATGTTGAGATTGGAAGCTCGTTTCCTTCAGGAAGCATTTCTTTCAACAAAGTCAACAATGAAGTGAAGCTTTTGTCGCTCCATCTATTGTTAGCTTTCAACTTATACAATCTCAAGACAGCGCTAAGCTTCGTAAACTTAGCACAACCTGTGTATAACGGTATCTCAGCATCATGCACAATGTTTGTAAAGATAGGAGGTGGATCGGTGTGCTCTACCCTACAACTATCCAGCATCGCATCAACGATGTCTGCTGGAACTGGTTCGTTCACATTTACGTCATCAGAGGCAATTTCTTCTTCCACCCAAGCACTGCTATCGACATCTACTGGTTTCGATTTTGAAATCTCTCCATGCCAGTGCCATTCTGTATAGCCTTGTACAATCCCGTTGCACATGACATGACTTTTGATTTCCTCACCAGTGTTGACTTTCAAGTTGTTACCGCAATGCCTACATGGACAGTAGAACCTATCTGTAGGTTTTTTCCTATGTTCCTCGGCAAATCTAATAAACTGATCAAGACCAGATATAAACTCTGGGGTGCAACGATTACGAATGGACATCCATGATCTATCCATTCTATGATCAGAGAAAACAAGTATATATTAGGAAAAGATTAGGCAACATTTCCCTAGTATATAATAAATGTGTACCACCTATCCCATCCTTGGACACCTAATCTCACTAGTAAGTGTATAATGTGTATTGGGTTTTCGAGAAAATTTCGGCAGCATTTCCCCGCTGTTCTCTAAGTACATATGTACTTAGAGAACAAACGGGGAAATGCTACCAAAATTTTCTCGAAAACCCAATACACATTATACACTTACATCCTAAGTGAGATTAGGTGTTCAAGAACAGTCCCAAACCGGGGACTATCCAAGATTTACTCCTAATGAGTCAATCTTGGATGGGTTTCTAGGCCAACAATAATAGATATCTACAATGAAGCCGGATTCCATACAAACAGTATATAATTTAGTGATTGTTCATTCTAATTTATACCAATGTACAAGTAATATAAAAAACAATGATTGTTCACATTCTAGGCCAACAAACACATGTGATGTCATTCTTATATATAATAAATGTGTACCACCTATCCCATCCTTGAACACCTACTCTCACTAGTAAGTGTATAATGTGTATTGGGTTTTCGAGAAAATTTCGGCAGCATTTCCCCGCTGTTCTCTAAGTACATATGTACTTAGAGAACAAACGGGGAAATGCTACCAAAATTTTCTCGAAAACCCAATACACATTATACACTTACATCCTAAGTGAGATTAGGTGTTCAAGAACAGTCCCAAACCGGGGACTATCCAAGATTTACTCCTAATGAGTCAATCTTGGACGGGTTTCTAGGCCAACAAACACATTTGATGTCATTCTTATATATAATAAATGTGTACCACCTATCCCATCCTTGAACACCTAATCTCACTAGTAAGTGTATAATGCGTAATTGGTTTTCAAGAAAATTTCGGCAGCATTTCCCTGCTGTTCTCTAAGTACATATGTACTTAGAGAACAAACAGGGAAATGCTACTGAAAGTTTCTCAAAAACCCAATACACATTATACACTTACATCCTAAGTGAGATTAGGTGTTCAAGAACAGTCCCAAACCGGGGACTATCCAAGATTTACTCCTAATGAGTAAATCTTAGACGGGTTTCTAGGCCAACAAATACATGTGTTGCATTCTTATATATAATAATTGTCTATAAACTACATGCAACATGGTTAATCCTAATCAACAGAGCATTATTAAATAATAAATCAAGAAATCAATAGTTTCAAACAAAAGGTCTAGGAATCTTTACTAGACATTATATGTATCCCTAATCATCATATTTAACATACTACATTATTATGAACATCCAGATCAGATTAAGATCATACTATGTTATAACATATTATCGAAGGAAACATATTCTTCATGTAGTGTTGATTCTAGAAGTCTAAGAAGGGAATCTGAGAATTTTAGATGCTTACAGTCTCTAAGGGATAGAAGTAAGGAATAATTTATACCTTTTCTAGTTAAGGATTTTGTAGATACTTGGACTAGTCCTAAATGAAGAAAGTTGTATCTTAGATTATTTTTTATCATGTTTAGATCTCTTTCAGATAGAAGTTGTATGCATTCCTATGAAGGTGTAACTCATATAGTTTTTTCAGTATCCTTAATGTAATAATTAGATATCAAATGAAAACTACCTTTTGAGTAAATGGTGGCGTAGGAAGGTCCAGTTTTGCATTGGAATGAATGGTGACATAGTAAGGGGCAATTTACATTTGGATAATCGATAGAAGTGAGTGACTAGAGGTGAATTAGGGTTTGTAATTAAAGGGTGTATAATTTTCTTAGGATTTAAAGGAGAATATCTACATAAAATTGCAATAAAAAACAACAACATGATGAATATGATTGAAGCAAAAATGAGCTGTGTAACTAGGTATAAAATCGTACCTGTAAGTAGCGAGCTCGTGGAGGAAGAAGAGGAGTAGCTCTGTCGGTAGCGAGCTCCGTTAAGGAAGAAGAGCAGTGGAGGCGGCGACGATGAGCAGTGGAGGCGGCGATGTAGGCAGTGGAGGCGGCAGCGGCGTAGGGCAGTGGCAGCAGCGGCGGAGACGCAGGGGTCGTCAGGCGGAGAAGGAGCAGGAAGGCGACACCGGCAGCAGGGAGCGGCAGGCGGCGGCGGGCAGGAAGGCGGCGGAGAAGGAGCAGGCAGGCGGTGGCGACACCGGCAGCAGAAGGAGCAGGAAGCGGCGGCGGCGCACAAGCAACAGCAGCAGCGGAGGGTCGGGCGACGGTAGCGGAGGGTGGCGGGCAGCGGCGTCGGTGAGCAGCGGAGGGTCGGGCGATGAAACAGGAAAGGGGACCTAAAGTCGATCGATCATGCGTCTAATAAGTTCGTAAAGGGCGTCAGGTATCTAACAAAGCCGACGCCTAAGGTCTTCAGCGTCGGTTCTACAAAACCGACGTCCAATTAGATAAAATTTGCCCCAAATAAATTGGCGGGAACCACTATAGGCGTCGGTTATCTAAGGATAACCGACACCTAAGCTGTAAATTTTCGCGCAAATTTTCATCTTATATAGGCGTCGGGCTTTAGGTAAATAACCGATGCCGTATGTGACATATTTTTTTTGCTCGAAAATTGGATTTCGCGGCAGTTTTAGGCGTCGGTTTTTTACCAAAAAAACCGACGCTTAATACAAGCGGTACCCGTGTCTTGGCTACAGACGTCGGATGACCTAGATGACCGACGTTGAATGTTATAGGCGTCGGTTTTCCTAAATAACCGACGCCCAGAAAAGCGACACTGAATGTTGTTTCTGTAGTAGTGCCACTTCAAAAGGTCATGATGCATCCCATTGTTCTTTATTCAACCATTCAATCATATTAATCCATACAATACTTCATTTAGATACTTCACTTCATATGTCCTCAATATTAACTACTAACTACCGTGAATCATCTCCATGTACATAAATGCTCTTGGAAAATGATTAGTGATCCTTTGTTGTCATTACAATCATACTTGTGGGTCAAAAGAATTCAAAGTTCAATAGAAGTTACTCAACTTGGGATTAACCAACTAATAATATTTATCGACCTCAAATAGTATATTAGGTATCAACTCCCAGAAATCAGGGTCATCACAGACACGACCTCCTTTATAGAGCTTCTTACATCCCGATAATGGCTATGGTGGCTATCATCACAAGAAAACTCTCTTAGAGCAGGAACTGCTCCCATGTATCACCCGAATGAGCACACACGCTCTTATCAGACCCTCTAGTCTGGACCATACTCTCTTGACTGTATATCAGTCAGGGGTGATAATTTGTGCTAAACTTCAAGCTGGCATCGAGTTCAACATCTACCTACTTCCACCGCATGGAAGTGATCTTGAGGTCATGCTCTAGATATTGAACTCGATCTTGGTGTAGTTGAACTATCTCTCTCTCATGCATATAGTTCAACCCGATCCGTCATTTTGACAGTGATCTCTTTCTTAGGAAAGTGGTTAGGTCAACTTGGTAAGGTAATTTACCATAACCCATATTGCATCATGACCTCTCTTGGTCCAGGGGAGACTCACCACAATGCCCATGGTGATCCACTCCCATTCCCCCTCGGGGACTCTTCAATCTCTATAGCAACTCGTTGGGTTACTGGTGTTCGTCCTTCACCCACTGGCATGCATGGCGACAAGAAACATGCAACTCTATATACTTCTTTATCTCAGGTACTCAAAGCACTACTTTGAACTCTAATCATCTTAGTAGTACCACGATGTAGGCTGTACTTATCATCACAAGCTTCTGCATGTCATGATTCCTCCAGGTTGACTCCTCAGAAACCCTAGAACACTCTATTCATGGGTTCCATCACCTTCCTTTCGTGAGAGGTGTATCTGAGGTTCTTCAACCATCCTCTTATCGCATCAAGCCCTAGGCTGGCTAACCAAGCAGCCACCACTTGACCAACGGGTATAGTTGTATCTGCGTGTTAACCATACATGTCTCACAAACTTAGGGTTCACCCAACCACCTCTTCTAGCCTTTCAACTGGATAAACTAGAGAGTTGCATCTCAAAAAAGAGCATCCATTACCACCTTACATCCTTATGTGCTAGGTAACATTGAAAATATTCATATACTCCACTTATCATCCTCATCTCAAATTTAGATCTAACTGAGTCAAGAAAGCTTCAAGCTCATCATCTTGACTATCCAACTCAATCTTATACAACTCATAAATTCCATGTTGCTCTTGATACATGTTTGTAAACCATCCATACATCATACACTCCACAAAGGTACACTACTATCTCTATCCTCATACATCATAGCAATGTTTAAACTCACATCATCTTTATCCTTAGTGTATGGCATGCGTATTGCCCTATCTCTCACCCTCATAATGAGAGGAAATAAGCATTTGGTTGTAGTACAAATACAGAGTTCATCACGTTCCAAGAGTAGAGATGGTGCATCACACATCGCCAATACACTTCCCAATCTAAGTTGAAATGTGCATCACATGACTCCACATCATGAACATCTTGATTTCAGGTTTACTTTCATGGAAACTGTTCCCAAACCCACTTGGGTCTTCACACAATCCTTAGTCATTACCTCAAGGTCTCTAGGGTGCCGACACTTTTGGGGTAATCTGACCCTTATGCATCTAAGGAGTGCCTCTCACTTTCACCCCTTAGGCCCCATGAATTCATGAAGGTGGCCAACCTCATAACCCATGGGCCTTAGGCAAAGGTAGTTGTTACCTCCCGATCCTATGGTCTTCTACATGCAGGGAACAGACAACTCCTACTTCCATCGGTATTATCCCTACCTGACCCTAGTATTGACTTAAGATTCTATCATGGTACATCTCAAACATGAATCCTTACTTGAATCTACATCATCTCTCTGGGCACTCTTGGTCAAACATACATCCCTTCATGGGAATCATGGCAACCTACCTATCTCGGTCTGGCCCCATACATCTTACCTCCATGGAAACATACCCGCATGCCCCTTAGAGATGGTCACACATGGGTCTATAGATTGATGTTCATACGATGTACCCTCCACTTAGCTCATCAAGCTCTTATGAGGGACCTCTTTAGGTTACCTCAAACCTAAGAAAAGCCAGTACTTACCCCACAGAAGGGTCCCTTCCCAGGATGGGAGAAAACTATCTCTTGATAGTAACAAAGGTCACATACGTCCTAACTTCTAGGGTTTACATCATCATGTGCATGCTTATCCCTATCCAACTACTAAGGCACGTAGCTAACAAGAAGTCACCTACTAAACCATGCTAGGTTTCCTTTGGTATGTCATACTTGCTCCTATTCTAAACATTGGACCACTATCATATATACATATGTCACCAACCTATGTGTGAGGGGTTCATCAAACATATATCTTAGTCCAAGGGGTTTTCTTTTCCTCTAAACATGAGGGGTGCCATGCTCAAATCTATAGGAACTCAAACATCTTTGAGAGAATCAGGTGCACCAAGTATCACTACTTCCCCTCTTTGGTCTAGGAACTCCAAGTTCACTTAATATCCATCAACGGTCTAACAACATGCTCAACTATTTCACCATGAACTGATCATGTACAAGGGATAGCATGCACTTCCTACTATCCTTCCACGTGAACAACACCTTAGAGTCCTACACTAGGACAACCAACTTGGTGTGAGACCTCATAACTTGTTACCGTACCTCCCCAGGGCCTAAGGAACTCTCCTTTCTATACCTATAAGGTAAGGTATGAACCTATAACGTCTATACATTGGTTCCATAATCCTCTTTCTCATTCTAGGGTTTGGTTCCTCTAAGGAAACCAAGGTACGACAAGCCTCCAAGGATCATGCACCAGGCCACCACAACTATCTACTCACGGTCATCTAAAATAGGTCATAACATACCCATCCTCTCATGATTCTTCATGTCTCGGAACCAAGGTATCCAACCTTCTTCATCTGGTCTTGCTCTCTCTCTAGATCTAATTCTACAATAGATCTCACCTTTGAAGGTTCTTTCTTAAAGGATGGGTCAAGCTCTTAAGGATATATGCCTACACCTATCTGGGCAAAACGTACTATCAAGACCTAGGTCCAACCAAGATCATCCAAAGTTCTGCATGCTCATCTTATGAACTATGACGCATAACTCTACTGGCCTAGGTCTCAAACCTACTGCCAGTTATGATGTCATTCTCTGCCACATAGGTGCATGCCTCTTCTATGCTCCTATATGTCTGTTAGGGTTCCTATATGGTCACCACTAACTTCTTCAATGAAGGAGCTATCCTTCACCCTAACATGTATGACCCTTCCAAGGTCGGGTCACAAAAAGGCACTAGGTCAACCCATCATGCATAACACATGCCTCTCGTGCATACATGAAACTTATATGCATGTCAGCCCACGTACCTACTTGTATGATCAAATACGATATCCAACTCATCTTGTCATCTCTTCCTCAAACTCCACTTAGGGTTAGGGTTAGCATCATCCTTAGAGTATGCTCCAGGTCTCTACCTCTTCCTGGAGGCCTCTGCCTCCAAGGCTCTACTTATCCTCCTGACAGGAAGGTCTGACCTTAGTGTTCCCCTGAGGGAACAACAATAGATGCCATGCAACCTAATCATGTAACTAATCTTTAATTTACGCTTAAACTGTTAAATTTATGTCCATGACATCTTGTTCACATGCTTTTTATTGATTTGGTGGAGGATTCCTAAATCCTAATCATACTTACCCTGAGCTAAAGAGGGTTGGGAAGAGAGAGAAAACCCTAAACCTTAGAACCTTACTTGAATTAGGGTTGAGAAGTGACGAAGATAAATGAGAGAGTCCTAAAGGTATCTTATTTTGAGTCAAGACCACATACATTGGCTAGGAAGTCACACTTTATTCAGGAGTCCTCATGACTGACTAGCGGGGCAGAGGAAAATATTGCCAGCCCCGAGACTGTGATCCTTTTCTAGAAACCTCTGTCATCGGAAAATCCTCTAATAACTCCCTCTAGTTCTACAAAGTTTGTAAAATTTAATAATTATTAAGGATTAAATGAGAAACCATTCGTTCTGATACCAAATGTAATGACCCCACTTCCTGGTAACCCCCAATCAAGGGAGACCAAGAGGTCGAAGACGTTATCCCAAATTTCAGGCTCAGTGGTTTAACAATTTAATCAAAAATAATTATCAAATTCTACTATCTAAACTGGAAAGCTGGAACAAAAAAATGTGCATACCTTTTCAAAATATGATATAAGACTTCTATCCATAGTAGAAATATAACTATCTAATCCTCCTTTGGATTACTTAAATTCATCTTCACAAATTTCACTTTACTGATTGTCCTTTTAAGATAATACCTAAAATGCCGACAATCAAAATGTCAATCAGTATATTTCTATACTGGTATGTGGGGACAAATAAAACATCGCAATTAGGCTCTAACAACCTATACATATAAAATAGTTTATTAACAAACCATATTACATTTTCCATGTAACTTCTCAACCGCTTTTACACATACCCTGGAATACCCTCTCTTAGGGTCTTGTCCTTACAAGGGACATAAGGCCATCTTCTCCATCTTGAGCTTGGTGTCTGGGGTCACCACTCTGGGTGCCCAATGGTCTTCCCTCTGGGGCTTTACCAACACTTATACTTAGTTGTTATACACATAGTCACTTTATGAGATTGCAGAATTGAAACAACCAAGCAGTTTAGGGTTCATGGAAATCGATCAATCTTTGAGAAAACACCGTGAAACATAAATTAGTTAATCATAATTTAACCACATACATGTTCAGTCGATTCAACAAACTAATAGTAATCCACGCAAGAAAGTATCCAGGCAAGCAATTCAATCCACACATGTAAGAAAGAACCCTGAAAAGTACATGTAATCAAATTACCATTCATTTCCTCAGATTCTGTTCATTTCAACTCTCTCCCTAGGGTTTCCTACTTCCTTTTAGAGTTTTTTTTTTGGCATCCAAAGCGCGTCTCCCTTTTTTTGTATTTTTCAAAAAGGTATGTACGGTGCATAGAAAAGAAAGAGAAACATGAAAAAGATGAAGAGGCTAGATAGAAACAAACTATCTATCTATACATTTTGAGCTATAGCATCAATGTCTCTCTTCAAGTAACCCCAAATTGCAGCAATCGATTTACCAACACCTTCAAAACTTCTCTGGTTCCTCTCCTTCCAAATACCATGGATAGTCACAAGAAAACATATGTTCTCCTTTCCACTGCACATACCAAGGAAACTATGAATAGCTGAGGGCAAATAACCAACATATCCATTAGCAATAGCCAGACTCTAGACCTGCTGACTGTACAAACACTCACAAAAGATGTGATCAATGTCTTCAGTACTGCATTTACAGAGCTCACATCTTGATGGAAAACAAAAACCTCTTCTCTGAAGAAAGGATTGAGTCATAATCCTTCGAAGAAAAACTTTCCAGTAGAATATTTTACATCTATTAGGCACCTTGGATTTCCAAACCCATGCATACCAGGGTACTTAATATCCTTCTTACGGAAAACCTCCCAGAAATCTTTCATTTTCTTAGGAAGAACACCATTGAAATAGATACTATCCTCAGAACTAGAACCAGGGGAAAAGAAAGGTTTTATAGCAGATATGATTCTAGTGATATGGCGGGATCTACAAACAATCCAACCACTATTGCTAGTCAAGTCAGCAATCTTAACGAACTTCCCCTTACCTAACAGCATGACATATTTTTCTTCCATAAATTCACCAAGAAAACTATTATTGTTAACCCATGGATCCCTCCACAATAGAGTGGATTTTCCATTTCCCACAATCCAGTGAGTATATGGAAGCATACAATCTCTGATGGTTAACAGTTGTCTCCACACCCAAGAGGAATGCAGTTTAGACTTTATACTCCAGATAGAATCTCCTTTCAAGTACTTTGCATGGATCCATTTGATCCATAAACTATCTTTTTTCATAGCAATGTTCCAAACATTAAGAGCCATAAAAACCTCCACAACATCTTTAGTTCGTTTCAGACCTAAACCTCCTTCCGTTTTAGGCTTGCAGACATCCTCCCAAGAAATTGTGTGGATAGTGTTTTTGAGTTCAGCACCACCCCATAACATATCCCTATAGTAATTATCTATTTCATTTGATACTAATACAATAATAGGAAAAGAAGAAGACCAATATAAGTGAAACGATGATAGGGTAGAAGATATCAGCTCCAGTTGACCAGCAAAGGAGAGACTACGAGCCTTCCACCCTTCCAATCGTTTACCTATTTTCTCCAACAAAGGGGCACAAAGTCTTCTGGTAAGTCTACCCTTGAAGAGAGGCAGACCTAAGTACTTCATAGGGAGATGACCAATCTTGAAACCCATGATATCTTCAATCATTTTAGCATCAACAGCATCATTACAAAACACCATGCTTTTGTCACAGCTTATAAGAAGCCCAGTTACCTCACTAAAATTCTTGAGAAGCATATTAAGACCTTGGACAGATTTTTCAAAAGCTTCTGTGAAAATAACTACATCATCAGCAAAAAGGGAATGAGAAATTTTTAGCTGATTTGAAGCTCGAACAACAACAAAGCTTTTCTCTTCAACACCAAATCTAAGAATGCTAGATAAACCTTCCATGGCAAGAACAAAAAGATAGGGTGCTAGAGGATCCCCCTGACGAATCCCTCTACCTAACTTGAAAGCATCACTTGGCATACCATTAAACAAGATTTATAGACTAGTGGTATCAAAAATTTCATGAATCCTGTGAATGAAACATCTAGGAAAGTTCATCCTTTCTAGGATGTTAAACAAGAAGTTCCAATTAATCGAGTCATAAGCTTTCATAAGGTCCATCTTCAAACATAACATTGGTTTAGAACTTTTCATAATACTATCAAGAAGATCATTAACAAACAAGATATAGTCCTTAATACTCATACCCTTTATAAATGCACTTTGGGTAGGATCAATGATGCTAGGGAGGATATTTTGCAATCTATTAGCAATAACCTTCGAAGAAATCTTATACAACACATTGCAAAGTGCAATGGGTCTCCAGTCTTGGACTTTAGAAGCATCCTTCGATTTAGGAATTAGGGTGAGGAAAGTCCTATTTACCTCTTTAAGCGTCCGTCCACTAGTGAAGAAGTTTTGAACTGCTCTCACCACATCTTCCCCAATAATATGCCAACACTTTTTATAGAAATGGAAGTTAAATCCATCTAGACTTGGTGTTTTGTCACCATCAGCCTCCCGAATGACCCTTTCAGTTTCCTCCTTCATGACTATCTCACATAGAGAGTTGATTTGGACAGAAGATAGAGAGGGCGGACTCCATTTATTATCCCATTGACAAGAGTCATTCTTGCTTTCAGCAAACAACTGATTGTAGAAACCCACAATATGGTCTTGGATAGCAGAATGATCAGTGACATTGATCTTATCAATATTCATACACCTAATAGAATTTTTATGCCTTCTAGAATGAAGAGAATCATAAAAGAACTTCGAATTTTTGTCACCAAGCTTGAGCCATTGTACCCTAGACTTTTGTCTAATGAAGGATTCTTCAGCCTCATAAGAAATAATAACTTCTTTCCTAGCTTCAGCAGCAGCATGTACAAGCTCAAGGTTATTTGCGTTGTTATCATCTATGTCTTGGGCTTGACAGGCATGTGCCTCTTTCATTCTTCTGTTCTCCATGATATTCCCAACTTTCTCCCTATTCCAAGTACAAAGAGCATACTTTACCTTCTTAAGCTTTTAGACAACTCTAAAAGCAGGATTTCCTTCAATCTCAGATTTCCAAGCTTCCTCTACAACTTCATAGAAACCTTCCATCTCAGACCATGCATTGATGAATCTGAATGGAGTCTTCTTACAGAAGCTTTTATCCCCAAGATGGACACTCAGAATTCTGTGATCGCTATGAATTGTCTGAATGATAGACCCCCAATTTTGCAGATAAGCACAGCTGAAAGAATTATTATAAAAGACCCTATCAATTTTAGACATGATTAACTTGCTACCTTCTTGTCTATTATCCCATGTATACAAAGAACCATGAAGGCTCATTTCCAGAAGACCAGAGCTGTTAACAAAGTCATTAAACAGGCTCATAGACTTGTATGAAGGTTCAGAGACACCAAATCTATCTGAAGAAAAACGAACCGCATTGAAGTCTCTAGTGATTACCCAAGGATTGTCCCCCATACTAGCATGAATGTCATTAAACTGATTCTAAAGGATAACCCTTTTGCCTTCAGGATTATGAGCATAGACTGTAGTTAAATAGAAACTCCCTTCATCCGACTTAATATGGCAGTGGAGGAATTGATCTCCTTCACAAATCACACTAACAGAGATGTCATCTCTACTCCAAGCGATAACAACTCTACCCAAGGGATGCGAGCTGTGGTTAGAAACCCAATTAGCAGAACTCCAAGTATTATTCATGACTTTATTCATCCTCTTCCTTCTTATTTTGCTCTCAAGGATGCAAATAACAGAGCACCTACTATTAGATATTTCTCTAACATCCCCATGTCGTCCGGGTTTGTTTAAACCCCGGACATTCCTTTTAGAGTTTCATTAGGGTTCATCTTCATTATTGACACCATAAACCCTAAAATAGAAAATATACTCTCAAACCCTAACTAACTTGTTAATTCCTTCCTAACAGGCTTAGAACCAACTTAACATCATTTTCCTCTAATGAATTTCAAATTAGTCCACATAAGAAAACATTAACCCTACATTAGGGTTTCTAAGTTCATTATTGCCCTAAATCATCCAATTAGGCATAAAGATAATCTTTTTAGACCTAATTCTCTATTTTATTAACAACAAGTAAATATTGGCTTTAATTATCCAAAGAACATCATTAAATCTCATTACCATCAAGACTTAGGGTTTTTAATTCATAAATTCATTAAATGTAACAACTTTAGTTGCTTTTAAAATTTCAAGCATAATCAGGTTTCAAATATAATTTCTTTGTGTTCCTCTCATTCTGCAGATCAATTTTCATATAGGACTTGTCTCAATCCGAGTTTCCTAGAATTAGTTATGATTTTTGCAAATAAGTGTAATTGGACCAATAGAGTACTTCCACGTAGGCAACTTACTCTTCATGCACATACCAAATGGTCGAATTAAATTAGAGCGCAATGTCCAAATTTCCCCCATGCTGTTGGTTGCTCCTTCACACACCAGAGGGGCATTTTGGTCTAACGTGACTTAGGTTGTCTTCCTCCTCCCGATTGCATGCTTCTTCCACCACGGTGAGCTTCCACCGCATGCAAGTGGCTCTTCCGGGGCGAGGGAGGACCGCCCGAGGGATCCTACCCCTCTGCCGCCCCCTTCCGCACCTCTCAGGGTTGTAGGTCGGGGCCGAGATAGTCTGAGTGGCAGGGACCAAAGACAAGGATGGGTTGCATTTGTAGAGGGATGACCTACTTGGCGGAGGATGCGAAAGAGGGGGAAGGAGATTTCGTTGCCCCCAACGCTTCTCTGGGAACCAAGAACCTATGGAGGACACCGTTTTGAGTAGGTCTTCCATGCAAGGTCAGGTCCTCCATGCAAGGGTAGGTCTTTCATGTAAGGACAAGTCTGTGAAGGTCCAACACCCACAGTTCTTCTACGGTCTACAAAGACGCGAAGTTTTGAGTCTGGAATAGAGGTGAGGGTTCCTTATATAAGTCCGAAAAGAACCCTCTAGAACCATCGAAGGGGAAAATGTAGAGGAGTGGGAAACCATCCCCTCTAGGAAAGGCAAGACATTCCTCTGCGACCAATACGCATCTTGAAAGATGGACATTTCCCTTTTACTCAGATGGGCGGTGGTACAACTACCAAAGAAATTTATCTTTTTGTTCTTTTTTTATCCTTATCTTTTTTGTTCTTAATACCCACATGCCAATCAAGATTAACCTAATCCTTCTTATTATGGGATTAGCTCACATACTCGGTATGAGGAAACTTGATTAGCATCCAAACTACCAAAAAGCGTGTATTCTACACTTATTTGGTTATCGTTCACCAATTCCCTTTTTTTCATTTAGAAAGCTCCAAATTATTATTATTTTTCCTCTCACCTTACACAATTAACTTCTTTTTATTTGGATTCCTTTTTTTTCCATTGGAAATCATGTGGACTCAAAATCCCATCCATGATGATTAATCATATATCTTTCCACATATTTCTTTTATATTTTCCTTATTATTTGAAATTTCTTTTTTTAATAATGCATTAATTGATTTCCTCATTTTATTTAAATCATATTGGACTCATTAACATATTATGATCCATGAAATCACATGCACAAAGAAAATATTGCAAAGGGAATCCATTTAATATATATAATTCATACAATTCCCATAATTATACCTTTATTTGGGGAAATTACATTTCCACCCAAAAGAACCTAAAAATTGGGGTTGTAACAACATGCATGTCTCTATTGGTTCAATAACCAAAAAATTCTAGATAACCATCATATGGATTATAGAAATTCATTTCTCATTTATGCGTTGTAGATGATAATGCTATAGGTATTCAATTGTTTGAGTCATCAAGTCATTCAATATATGTGTCATATACATTTGTGTTTACACCTATCAAGTATAGTTTGTGAGACATAGGGAATTTCCATAAAATATCATATCTTTTAAAATGAAACATAATGTTCTTGTCACATAATATATATGATGTTTTTCATCAATGTCATGTACATAATAGCAATTCACTAATTCTATTATGTTGCCATGAATGACAACTTTCAACTATAGAGGCAACAACCCTTGTTCCATACAGTTCTAGCTTACTTCTTCTCTGGTCCAGAAGTAGATATCTCTATCTCCATATTCTTCATGAGATCCTCTATAAAGACAATAGTTCCTTATCAATTTCCAGACATGTGACAATGGTGGCACTTTCTTTCCTCAATCCATTAAGTGAAAAGGACATGTTCCTTTTACACTTACCCTTCTCCATATATTGAGTGAAGGAGACTTAGACTTCAACTTAGCCTCATAATTCTTGTTGGCTTTGACTTTTTCGTATGACTCACTTCCGTTGATCACCATCACAGATTGTCCTTCTTTTTCCTTGCTCGACATCAACTGGCCAAGCATTTGATAAACTGCCTATATGATTCACACAATTCTTATAGAATCATATCCATGGTCAACTTTTGACCTCAAAGAAATCTCGATCACTCCACATTCCCAATTATATTGATCATATGGGACTCTACTAGATCTCCCTCTATACATTTGCACTCAAATAATGATTTCGAGACATTACACCTTTCCTACATTACATGATTCTTAAGATGTGTTACCATCTCAAGAATGTCCATGTTTTCATGCTGGCCATGCAACTCATAGTTCATACTTCATATCATAAGGTACTCAATGTCCATGGCATCATTGACATGCTTCAAGTAAGCATCCATTTCAACCTTAGGCACATTAGGAGTGGGTTCCTCTGACACTGGACTTTCAATAACATAGAGATTTTACTCATGATAGAGAACACTTCTCAGAATCCTAAAACATATGTGTAAGTAAATCCTTTTTAGTTTCATCCTTCTCAAGGACCAATCACAATAATAACATGGTTGTGTTTGACATTACTTTATAAAAAGAAATATTGCATTTTTTTCAAAACATTTTTATTTGTTTTATTTGATAAGTTAACAATATCAAATAAGATTTTAATTAACTATCACTCCCGCTATTTTTTTAAAATTGATAACCCTCATGTATTAGTTCATAAGATTGCAATGTACAATATTCTAGTGATCGAAGATTCAAATTTCATCAAAATCATGAGACAACTAGGGCTATCACCCGCAACTTGATTCTATCAGGTAGGCAAATTTTGCCAATTGCATCATATGCCTCCTGATAGATGATCTGCGTAGCTTGTTTCCATGATCATCTATATTCTTCTAGGTTCTTAATCCAATTAAGGGCATCTATTTAAGCCTAACCCAAAAGCCAACATGATAGAATATGCACCCTTCTAGGGCAGACCCACATATCTACCATCACACTTCCATGAGATAGATGACGCACAATGCTAGGGTGTTCCCATGTTTGGTCAATCAAGCTTTTTATGTATGGTTCTTATAGAAAGCAGATAAGACTTACTATTGTATTGAGGGATTTTATATATAAATACATATACATATCCAATAACCACACATTTATAGTATGTATCATATACATGCTATAACCACAAGTGAGAACGTGAATAATTAAAACACACTAGCGATGGTTATGGCCATACTATTGTAATTCCTCAGTTTCATAAAGAATTACTACCACCTAGGGTCGACATGATATACAACCTATTGTTGATGAATATTGGTGTTCAAACCAATCAAGTTTGATCAGTTCAACACTTGAACTGGTCGGCTGGCCTCTTGGTCACTCGATTGGGATCTTGAAATGTTCGTATGGTCTTCAGGTCCAAGCGGCATATAGACTCCTCTAGCTGATTAGTTGGGTCACCAGTCGATCGATTCATCCTCCTCTCATTTGGTCTCCTTGGTCCTCCATTCCATTGGGTTGTCTCACAAGTTGGTCATTTGGCCTTTGTGTAGATCGCTATCTCACGTTGAAACATAAATAAAAACTATCTTAATTCTTGATTGCATTGTATAAGGAAAAACCTCGAGTTATATTTGAGGGGAAATAAGAAAATGAGAACTAATTTATATTTGAAAAGGAGAGAGAGGCTTGGTACATAGATCGAGTAACAACAAGAATAAATAACCACAACCATACACACACAAATATAGGGTTATTGGCCATAACCATGCTAACATCAACCATCAATACTGAATTCAGGGCGATACATGTATTTACATTGCATGCACATGAATCATTTTAGTATTTGCATCGCATGAAATAAACAAATGAAAACTAAATCCAATCATATCAATTTAAATCCCAGATACATCGTAAATTGATGTGGCTCTAATACCACAGTAGGAAAATTAGGCACATATATAGGCAACAAAAACTAAAAATTTAAATTTCTAATTCTCAAAATAGCAAGATTGCATCAATAACAATGTATCTAGGAAGGAAGGTTTGTAAGGTTATATCTGGTCCCAGAGCAAGTCCAACGACATTATCCTTGCAGAAGATACTTCTTCTTTAGGTATCGACACACTCCTTCAACAGTAACAACACTTGAATAGTTGTCTTCACCGGCCTCCTAGTGCAACACCAAAGACAACGGTTGACGATGTCTTATTAGAGGCAGACAACGACCTCCTGTCTCTAGAGTAGTCCACACAGACCAGTGGGAACTCCATATTGTGCTACTAGAGCCAACGGGAAGGAGTTGTCCCCTTCTGTCAGTGCACTAGTCACTGTCATGCTCTTCCACAATTATTCACAATTTTTGTCTCCCTCGCTATCCCTCCCTTTGTCAGGTAAGACTTGCTCAGGCTCTCTATTGGTTACTAAAAATAGAGAGGAAAATAATTTTCAGAGCAACTAATTCTCAATTGTGTGTGTTGGGAAGAGCCCAATACCCCTCTATTTATAGTAGAGGCCAGGGTCAGGGTTTCTAGTCTGTGTAGGAGTAGAAGGGACTAGAATTGTGACGTTAGACAAACAAATCGTCATTAATTAAGCAGAATAAACATAAACAGCAAATTCACAAAAATCACTAAAAAATAAAACTATTTTGCAAAGAGATCCATTTCTAGAAAAACTCTTTAAGGCAGAACCAGAACTTTATATACATCATTGTTCACATTGTACATACAATGTACCATCTTTTCTTGAGGATAACATATAGAAATTTCTCTAACAAAACACGTACTGAAGCAACATAAAACCTTGAGGCATTAAGGCCAAAATCTTCAGATTATCATAAAATCAATATAGACCAACTCCAAGGACCTGAGAGTACAGAGACGACACATATGACTATTATCTACAAGACACAACATGCAGTACACTCAACCTGAGCTGTCACTGTTGTCCCTGTTGTTGATGTTCTTCCTCTATAATACGATCTCAATCCCCCTCGTGCACGTCCACCTAAAAAAAATGTGGATCCCACGGGGTGAGACAATTGTCCCAACTAGAGATATAACTCTCTGCCAACAATATTATTATCACAGTTTAAATGGTATAAAATTGAGCAGAAGATAAGAAGTTTAGAATATTCTCATATTTTAAAGAATATCAACTATCTCTGATAGAGAAGTAAGTCATTTATTCTCTTTATAAGGAATGGGAAGAACATGTATATCATATACCCCTCATACTATATCAACATCTCAAGCTTATCCAGTGAAACTCATTATCATGGTATGTCATCCATGAATCATTCTCATTTCTATTTGTTGGCCTCAACCAATCTGCTAACCAGATATTTAATTATACCAGTCATGTGAGTATACATCATCATATTATATTCAGGCATTGGACTATGCCAATCTTGTGCAACTATTTCAAGCATTGGACTATGCCAATCATGTGCACACATCACTGTATACCACATCACTTTTACTAGGCATTATACCTTGGCCAAGCCATCATGCTTATTCACATCCTTTCTATAAACAAGTATCCCTCTCATATATTTCAAACACTATAGCCCTTATTTGGATATAAGCATAAAGCATGTATGATCAAGATTTCATTATTATTATTGTATCTATTTATTATTATCATTATATTACTAAGTTTCCAATTCTTAGTTTATTGTGAACATTATCATTTCTTACATGAGACTTTTATAAACACCTTGTTACCTCTCACTAGGCAAAAACTATCCTCATGGCTCACAAGGCCCATTAAGTATCTTGTCACCTCTCACTAGGCAACAAATTATCACATGGCTCACAAGGTCATAACACATCTTGTCACCTCTCACTAGGAAATAACTTATTCTCATGGATCACAAAGCCATAACACATCTTGTCACCTCTCACTAGACAACAACTTATTCACGTCTCACAAGGCCCATAACACATCTTGTCATCTCTCACTAGGCAACAAATTATTACATGGCTCACAAGGCCATAACACATCTTGTTACCTCTTACTAGGCAACAACTTATTCTCATGGCTCACAAAGCCCATAACACATCTTGTCACCTCTCACTGGGCAACAACTTATTCTCATGGCTCACAAAGCCATAACTCATTATACTTGTTATACAAGTATTTAGCATACCTTTCAAGGCTTATGCAATAAGAGAATTACAACCATCCCATCATTGGGATTAGGGTTTCCCCTTTATGATCGTTTAGGGTTTCATGTTTATTTTATTGATCCAAACCCTAATTCATTGCTCCACACATCTAGGAGTATACATTGCTATCATAAGTATCCAATCATACTTATTTATTCTCAACATTTATCATTAAATGATTACCAACACAAGGTATGAGTTTCTCTCTCATCCTCTCTAGGATATTGATTACATCATACTTTATTGTTTTGGCTTAACCCTTTCTCAAGGTATGTTAGCCTACACTTATCAAAGTGCATTAAACCCATTACATTTCAATGTAACAATTGGAATGACACACTTCATGTGTTACTCATCCATACATATTGGATTTAAGATGCATTAAGGTATAGCAACCTTAAAGTGTTGGATGTGATATTTACCATACCTTGGTGTATCACTTCCCTCAACACTTTTAACTTACTTAAGTTCATCAACTTATCTTGTATTAGGGTATTTCCCATCCTAATACTTTATCCACTATCGCATCATATTAATATTGTAAAGTATTGACCATAAGTCATACACTTGAATCACCCAACTATCATCAATGATATGGACTCATCTCGGGTTAAGGCACTATTGATATAAGGTTGTCCATTATCAACCACTTTAGGTGTTTCACCTATAAAGGTATTAGCCACACCATAACTTGGTGTTACTCTTATCACTCCTAAGAGTGTCTTGCCCTCACATTTATAGGGTATCTCGGGTTAGAAGTGTGCATATGTTATCCATATCAGGTTGTAAGTATATGAGCACTCACCATATCGGGCTAGAAGTATATACACACCATTCATATCGGGCTGAAGGTGTTTGTATGTGTTACCCATGTCGTGCATGAGGTATTAAGCCATCACCATGTTGGGCTAGACATCAAATAGGTTTGTGTATTGGGCTACCATATCGTGCAATAGCACTTGCTATTCTTTACTCATATTTGGTTACCCAAATTAGGGTTTCACATCAACTTACAAGTATACAATTGACCTTGTATCGTGCATGGAGTCTATACTTGACTCCCTATCGTGCAAGAGGTGTATACTACACCCCCATATCATTTAATAAGGTTTACAAATCTATTCATATCATTTTAGTGAAATAGGTGCATCATCATATCAGGTTAGGGGTGCTTGCTTGTGTGCATGCACCCGATATCACTTTTATAAGGTGATATCATCATCTTCAAGCTCTAGACCTTTGTTCTAACTATTATAATTCATGTCAAAAGGTCTAAGAAACTACTAGAACTCATAATTTCATCAACTATTTCAGAAAATTTTGGAATAAAAATTAGATCATTAAATACAACAATTTAGGTGATGATTAATAAAATGGTTGAGTTCAAGTTATATAACCCGCCTTAAGAACCACTTCAAAGCTCCAAGCTCCAAAGATCCATGTTCCTAAGGTTTAAGATGACTTATGAAAAGTAAAAGGCTCGTTCATAACTCCTTCATATACAAGAAATCACCATGAATAAGCAATTGGTGAAGAAGAAAAGAAAGGAAGATCAAAACCCTAACATCATGCTTCAATCCAAGGTTGAAGATGATCATGGCCTCACCTTAGGGTCAAGAATGAGCTCTTATTTGCTCCTTAGCACCCTTTCACGATACCATACTGATCGTGCATGATATTTCACCACCCATGCACGATATGACACTCACTTGCACGATATGCCACTCAAACCACTCCACTATGGGCGATATCACCCTATATGGCCGATATCACCTACTTGGGCGATATGATCCTGCCATGGGTGACATCCTAAGGCCCATGCACGATACCACAGAATCCCTTAATGATATGGGAGCTCTATGCACGATAACTTAGGGTATGAGGGTGGTAAGGGTCACAAAATTGCACTAAGGGGTGAAACTAGGGGTATATATACTCGTTGCACATGATGGAAGGCAAAAAATGAGGTGTCATTATTTTGAACTAGTAGGTGCCACATGTCCATGCACGGGTGACACATCTCAAAGCATGCATCATCATATATATTGTCTTGAAAAATATTTGAGAATCATCTAGAGATGCAATTTCTTCCATTACTTAATCTTCTGAATAAAATATATCAATTAATTCATCACTTTTTGCACAACCCGATACAATTTTGTTAAGGAAGTTGTAACTCGATACAAACCACCTCCTTGAGGTTCTTTGCACGATATGGACTTTTCCAAGAGTTCACAAAACTATATGGGACATCTCCTTGGGCTCCTTGGTCGATAGTCACGCATATATAAGCTTTTCAACTTGATACAACTCAAGTTAAGCTTTCAAATTCAACCCTTTTCTTGGTCATTTCTTCATCAAGATTACCATCATTCATAATGGAATCAAGCATGGTGTATCCTCATTTATCTATACTCTAAATGATGATAAGAGGGAGTAGGAACACTCTAGATGTGGTAATTTGCATATTAACCCCACATTTTGGGTAAATTGCAATTTGTACCAAATTGGTGCACAATGCTCCAACATTGTCCAAACAAGTTTAAACTTGGAATTTAGGCTTTCCACAAGCCACCACTTTGAATAATTCTCTCTATTATGATTGTAAAACACATGTGGTACATTTAACATGTGACATTTTGCATTATAAACCCTCAACTTGGGTAAATTGTACTTTAGTCCAAAATAAAGGAACATTGCTCAAACAACATTCAATCAGGACCAAACTTGAAACATAAGTGTGTTACATGATGAAAAAACTCCTTAGAGGATTATATTAGAGTTCTAAGAAACTTTATTAGCCAAAACAAATAGGGTTACCTCATAACCCAGGTCAAGGTTGTTACAAGTTATAAACCCCTAACAAGGATTTCGTCCCCGAAATCCCAGGAAAAGGAGAGACAGATTTTTAATCATTTATCATACCATCAAGTCTCCACATAACATCTTAATGTCATGGAGATACCATAGATCTTTAATCCACACAAAGTTCTTCCACACAGGGTTATTCTAAGGAAATACTTTTAGCTTGATAAACTTTTCCACCAATTACAATTGTTCCTTTCATTAGTTCAACCTTATCAATGTTTATGTTTATGCAAAGCATAAACCCCTAACATATTATGTCCATATTATTTTGTGTAACTAGATTGATTTTAAAGTTGGCCAATATAGATAACCAACATAAATCATCTATTATTTCTCAAATACCAGAATCCTTACTTTGATATTCATCATATGTGTTGAGAACACATCTCATCCTTATCATATTCATTTCTCTATTATTACCACCAAGGGTACACATGCACAAGGTATTTCTTTTATTTTAAGACATTTCTTGTTCCATATATCATTATCATGGAACCAAAGTCCAAAGCAAATAGATACTTTTCTAAGTACCCAGCAACGGATTATTTCTAATCCATGTACATCAAATGTCATAATACTTACTTGATTATCATATTAATGAAAGGAAGAAACATAAAGGAACATACTCCTATCATTACCCAAGGTTGTTTATCAAAGGGAAAACATATATATTTAACAGAGGTAATCCACTCAGCAATCCTTTATTTGTTTGGGAAAGTTCACTTAGCAATTCCTATGTAATTGGGAAAGTTTACTTAGCAAGTCCTCATTAGTTGGGAAAGTTCACTTAGCACTTCCTCATTAATTGGGAAAGTTCACTTAGCACTTCCTCATTAGTTGGGAAAGTTCACTTAGAACTTCCTCATTAGTTGGGAAAGTTCACTTAGCACTTCCTCATTAGTTGGGAAAGTTCACTTAACACTTCCTCATTAGTTGGGAAAGTTCACTTAGAACTTCCTCATTAGTTGGTAAAGTTCACTTAGCACTTCCTCATTAGTTGGGAAAGTTCACTTAGCACTTCCTCATTAGTTGGGAAAGTTCACTTAGCACTTCCTCATTAGTTGGGAAAGTTCACTTAGCACTTCCTCATTAGTTGGGAAAGTTCACTTAGCACTTCCTCATTAATTGGGAAAGTTCACTTAACACTTCCTCATTAGTTGAGAAAGTTCACTTAGCACTTCCTCATTAGTTGGGAAAGTTCACTTAGCACTTCCTCATTAGTTGGGAAAGTTCACTTAGCACTTCCTCATTAGTTGGGAAAGTTCACTTAGCACTTCCTCATTAATTGGGAAAGTTCACTTAGCACTTCCTCATTAGTTGGGAAAGTTCACTTAGCACTTCCTCATTAGTTGGGAAAGTTCACTTAGCACTTCCTCATTAGTTGGGAAGGTTCACTTAGCACTTCCTCATTAGTTGGGAAAGTTCACTTAGCAAGTCCCTATTTGGTTTCATTATACTCACTAGATTGTTTCAGAATGACTACTTGATCAGAGTAATCAGAAAGATAACAATCTAAGAGTTCCATACTCGCCCTATCTCCAATAATCATATACCTGGACAGGGTATACAAATATTGAGATAAGGTAGTATGCACTTTATTTACTATCATGTTCCTCACTTTTCATATCATTATACACACATGATTTTTTCATTCCTAGATTTTCTTCAGGAATCACTTTCGTATCTCATCTTTTATCACACAGATAAGAGAGATTATAAAGCATTTTAAGGAATACTGAGTAAAATGTAAATTCTCATCTTTCTTGTGTCCTTATAGGACTAGTTAGGGGAAGTTCAAAAATAACTACTTTTTTTTAACACATAGAATCATGAAATGAAATATCAGAATGAATCTATTTCATCTGACTACTACCCCTCGCGGTCATCTACCGCTTTAGGTTGACTCAACACATAGAGTCTAGTTGTTTCATGTTGTTGCTTTTGCCTTTTCACATTATTGGGCTGTAACTTTCATAAGCCTTGCCGAGTCTACCTCAGTTGTTGAGTTATTTCCTCCCTTCTTTTCAAAGAGAAGAGTTTAGTATGCTCAACATGTCCATAACCATAACATGTCTTGTCCTCATACCATGGTCTTATCGGTCTCATTACTGGTGTATAAGCTATGCCATGAGTTCTTACTGGTGGAAAGTGAGGACCTTTTCCTTTACTTAGTGGCTACTGCCCTGGTGCACTAGGCGTTTATTACACTAGTGACACCAAAAACTATGGATTTTTAGAACAACTAGGCAAATGTCTCTAAAATTATAGAGACCGTACCTTAAATCTCAGCTTATTGCCCCTCCTTGGGTACTACCATTGTAACGACCCCGTCTCCTGGTAACCCCCACTTAAGGGAGACTAAGAGATCAGAGCCGTTATCTAATAACCTGGATCAAAGGTTCGACAAGTAATCAATAATAATTATGAAATTCTACTACTAATATGAAAACTAGTATAAAATAAAAACTTTACTTACCTTTTAAAAGCTAGGATTTCTAAACTTCTATCCATGAAGATACTAATCTAACTAATCCTCCTGTGTACGTTATTTCTCATTTAGTTCCACATATGCCACTTTACTATTTATTCTTTTCATTTGTACCTAAAATGCCGATAAACAAAACATCGATCAGCAAGAAGCTGGTATGTGGGGGAAACAATAATTGTACAACTATGTTAACAATGTAGTCAACCAAATATCATTTAACATCCAAGATTATGTTTTAAGAAATACTACTCAATCCTTTCCTATCCCCTATCTCTGTACCATCCCTGCAGTGGACATGGATACTACCTCTCTCATATGGTAGATCCTTGCCCCCATGGTCCTACCACACAGGTAGCCAATTCCTAGGGTTATGGAGTCGCATGGCCCTACCCAAAGGTAGCCCAATCCCTGACTCATGATGACTTGATGGTCCTACCCCATTGGTAGCCATGTACTAAGTTGTTCAATGACCTGATGGGCCTACCCCATTGGTAGCCATGTACTAGGTCAATCCATTAGGCTATAGAGGGGACAAGGATCTAAGCTAGTAGGCACATCTCTTATGTGATAGTATATTCACATTATAATTTGCATGAATTAAATGCAACCAACAGTTCAATTTAAGTCATCGATAAAACCTCGAAAATCCTTGAGAAACTAATTCGGGATATTCATAGGCGTATATAACCACATACCTGTCAAGTTGATGTGAGGCAGAAATAATCCAATCAACCAATAGGCAAGCAAGCATTCAATAAGATCCTGAAACAATTATACTATTTCCTTTTATTACTCATGTCATTAAGATCTATTAAATATAGATCGCTTCCTAGGGTTTCTAGTTCACATTTAGGGTTTCCATTGCAATTAGGGTTTCCCTTCATCTTTTACTATTTTAAACCTTAATTTAACACAATTGATCACAAACCCTAATTATCTCAACATCTAATCCTGAGTTTCAGATTTAAGGCATAA
Organism: Alisma plantago-aquatica; assembly: GCA_963693085.1. NCBI lineage: Eukaryota > Viridiplantae > Streptophyta > Magnoliopsida > Alismatales > Alismataceae > Alisma > Alisma plantago-aquatica. The sequence continues at coordinate 619,511,372 of OY856413.1, forward strand.
TTAACCATTATATAAGTCCATTAAGCCTCTTTTACATTAAAGCTACCATTTTTATCCTTTTAATATATGACAAGATCATTACACTCATTTATCACCATTTCATAGTTCATTATGATTGAATTCACATATGAACTCTATTCGTCATTAATCCCATCTTGATTCATTCAAAAACCATAATTTCTATATTAAGGTTATTTATCCACAAATTAAGAACTTTAATGCTCGGAATAGCTTATAACCATGAAAACTCAGTTCTATACATGAAATCAAATAATTAAAGCCATTAGTAGTCCTAATACCAACATTAGGGTTTCAAGGCCCATTAAAGCCTATTTATGCACATAAACTATAAATTAAATAATTATATGCAAAGTTCATCCTTTTTGTTCCTAATGTTCCTTTTTATCATTAACAAGCTAGTTATCAACTTTAACCATCAATTAAACCCTACTAATCACATTAATCATATCAAAATAGGGTTTCTTAATCATTATTACATTAAAGTTAATAATTACTTTTCAAATTGCAATCCGAATCAAGCTTCAATTATATTTTAATGGATTCCTCATGTTCTGCTGAGCAAAATTCATATATTATGCATATTCATCCGAGCTACGGTTAACGAGATATGAATTTTGCAAATTAAACTTATTTTGGGCCAATAGGGAGGCGCCATGTAGCCTCTATACATGCAACACGTTTGCTTTGGAAAAACATTTCGAAAAGACGTTCTTACCCCTGGTTAAGTTGACTACTCTTTAATCCCGCAGAGGGCATATCCATCCGGCGCCACTTCCCCTTTCTTCAACCTTGAGCAGGTCGACACCTGCTGCCCTAGCCACCGTTTTGCAGCAACCACGTGTGCGCTCCTTCCTCTCCAAGGTCCGGCAACCATCATGGATGATGCCCCTTCCTCCGACGCCTCTCCCCGCACTCAGGGTGGTCCCCATCTTGCGCCCAAGAGGGCTGGTTCGCGGGCCATTCCCGCGACCCACAACAAGTCTTGCAACCGTGTGGCCACTGCTGCGTGCATGTTAGGGTATAGCAACGTTGACCAAGCTTCTCACAGCTTCGTGGGGCAACATGCTTCCATCTTAAACCCTTCATAGCCCCTCAGTGTTCCCTGGTCATGCCGCTCTTCTTGGTTAGGGTTTAAGGAAAAAAATGAGGAAGAAGAAGTAGGTAGAAGAATGTGGGGTTCTCTCTTCCCTTCGAACCAAGGCTCTACCCCTTATATAGGGGTGGGAAACAAAGCCATAGGTTTTCTATTCACAAATCAAGGAGTCCCTTTCCAAGTAGGAAGTCAATTCCTTCATGAAAAACAAAGTTTCTCTCTCCTTTGATATTTCTTATTTCTTGGATAATTGGGAATTTGAAATTCCTCTCACTTATTCTCTTTATTCTTACCTTTCACTTTATTGGCCAAGAAAATATATTTCCATTAAGTAGAAAATACCACTCTTTTAAAAAAACCACAAAAACCATTAATAATGTATTATATTATTCTTTTATTTTGCTTTATTGGTATTTTCTCTTTCTTTCCTCTTTATTGGGGCTCCTTTGCCCCAAGGAACTCCAAGAATTCGAAATTCTTTTTATTGGATACTCATTATCCTTCTAGATGCATATAAATGTATTATTATTTATAATTCCTCATTATCTTGTTTATTTCTTATTAAAATATCTCTTTTTGAGGTTTTATCTTTATTTCTCTTATATTTTCCTCATTGGTATCCCTTTTATCATTAGAAATCCTTGGGATACGAAATTCCACTAAGGATAACTCAACTGTACCTCTTTTTACTTATTTTCCACATTTTACCATTGTGTAGATATGAACTAGGACTTAGAGTTCCTACGACAATGGTGCCCCACGCATATCATCTCTGAAATTCAAAAAATACAGACTCCCTTCCAGTAGAACGTGAAGGATATTAGAGTCTGGAGACTCACAGACAACGGACAGTTCTCTACCAAATTTGCCTACTCGGCCATCCGCTATGAGAAAGAAGTTCGAAGGCAAGGGCAGTGGTCCTTAATCTGGGAAGCTAAAGTGGCTGCAAGGGTTAAGATGTTTTTGTGTCTTGCTAGTAATAATGCTATTCTGACAAATGTGAAGAGGGCTAAGCGGCATATGACTTCATCCACCATCTGTACCATATGTAACCAAGAGGAGGAAACGAATCTTCATGTTATCTGAGACTGCCCTCAATCTAAATCTGTGTGGCAGGTGGTGCTACCCTTTTTACCTTGTCCCACAGATTTTTGGAGTGAATCCATGGATTTCTGGAGGTGTGGCTGAACATGAACCTCAAGTTCAACAAGGAACACCGTATACGCTTTATGATTACGTGTTGGAGCGTTTGGAAGCAACAAAATCAATTCCTTTTTGAAGGGATCATTCCAATTACTGAACATCAGGTGTACTTGATTGAGAAGGAAGTTAATCTGAGCAGGGAAGCCTAGAAACTGACTGAGATGGAACAATCACATAATACAGTGGGTTCTTGGTCCCCTCCCAAGAGGAACAATTTTAAAATCAACATAGATGCCTCATTCTACAAAGGAAAAGGTGTTGTTGCTGTCACGGTTAGGGATCATGAGATCAAATGGAGAGGAGGCCTTGGTCAATCCATTATAGCCAACTGCCCCCTACAGGAGGAACTCAAATCTATTAGTTTAGCTGCTCGTGTGGCCAAGAAAGGCAACCTGAACAATGTCGATATTGAAACTGATTGTTTACAGGTGGTGAAGATGATTGAACAGGACCACAAAATGAATCCTCGCTATGCCAATGTCATTTGGGAGATACAACAATCTATGTCTAATTCGACGACCATTAGATAATGTAGAAGAGAAGGCAATCATCTGGCTGACTCCCTGGCCAAGTTTCATTTTAAAAACAAGAATGGTACCTTCCACTATACTCGCCCCCCCAGTTGGGTGGTGGATATGTGTAAGGATGAGGTATGCAATGGTAGTAGTACTACCATATTTACTACTGAAATCATAGAGTCAGTTTGTAAGCTTATCCCAAATTTGCATGCAAGAGACGAGCATGATGAATAAAAGTATCGTCTGACTTCTTTAAAAAAAATACTTAATTGATCTTTCCTTTTCTTATTGCATTCTCTATGAAACTTTGGACTCCTTGGGACCCAAAGAACCCAAGAGGTACGAAATCCAACCTTGGATTATATTCTTTTGTCTTCAGGAGGTTTCCACACCTTTCTTTTCTCAAAAACTCAATTATTCATTTACTAATTGAATTTTCTTGTTATTTGGACCCAATAGACAATAAAGCCCACAACACAAACATCAAGCCTATTGTAAACAAAATTCATGCATCAATCAAAAGACATCATTATTTGTTCATTTATCTTTAATATGAGAAATTACATTTCTTAGTAAATGAACCCAAAATTGGGGTTGTAACATCCTTCCCCTCTTATAAGAATTTTTTCCTCAAAATTCCATCAAGAAAACAAACAGTTCAGGATAAGCCTTTCATATGTCCATCATGGCTCCCATGTGGCTTCATCCTTTCCATGGTGCTTCCCAAGAACCTTCATCATCTCATATTCTTCCATCTGAGTTCTTCCTTACCTTGGTATATCATACCCTAATAGGTGACTCAGGACAATTTAGCCTCTCAAAAGTTGAATAGGTTCAGGGCTCAGCACATGGCTTGGGTACCTCACATAGTGCTCTAGATCAGATTCATGGAACACATTATACATCATGTTATTCCTGAGGGGCAAGGCTAAACACAACCATATCCACCAATCCATCTCTAATGGACCCATATATCGGGGACTCAGCTTTCTCAGCTGAAGCTTAGAGGGGTCGGATTTTCACATCCCATATTTTCCCATAGTGAACTGCATGCCAGTCTGCTTTGCATAAGCTCGTGACTCATGTCACCACTGGGCTCTCTCTCGGCCATTGCATGATCAAAGCGAATTCATCTACACACATTATGGTTCTTTCCTGACCTTCGTGAGGCCTCCTTCACCAACATCATCTTAATGAAGTGGTGACCGACACAACCTCTCTATAAGACTTCTTGCATCCCGATAAAGGCTATGGTGGTTAACATCACATCTTAAGAATTGTCTCTATGTATCACCCTGAATGAGCACACATGCTCTAATCAGACCCTCTAGTCTGGATCATACTGTCCGATAGTATGGGGTGATAAATTGTACTATTATCGAGTTCTTCATGTATCTACTTCCACCTCATGGAAGTGAACCTTGGTCATACCCAAGAAGTTTTGAACTCGCATCATGGTGTGGTTGAACCATCTTCTCTCTTAAGTAGTTCAACCGAATCTGTCTCGTGATAGTGCTCTTCCTTTCTCATGTCATCTAGGTAAGGCGATCTACCATAACCCATATTGGATCTCAGCCTTCCTTGGTCTAGGGGAGACTCACAACATCCACCGTGATGAACTCCCATTCCCTCTCGGGAACTCTTCATACTTTACATCCATGTACTGGGTTACTGGTGTTCGTCCTTCACCTCCTAGCTCGCATGGCCACATGCTACATGCAACTTTGTTTTAAGCATCCAAAGTGCTACTATCACTTACTATCTTGTAGTTTCATGGGGTATGGTGATCATGATTTCCTATATGTCATGATTCCTCAAGGTCGATTCCTCGAAAGCCCTAAACCACTCTCATCAGGGTTTTATTACCTTCCTATCCAAATAAGTGTATCCAGAGTTCTACAACCATCCTTCCACCACATCAAAGACTAGGTTGGCTATCCAAACAACCACTAATCTTGTTCAACAGATCTCATTATATCTGAGTGTTAGCCAAACTTATCTCTTTTTCTCAACTTAAGGTTAGCCTAACAACCTCAACTTCTTCTAGCTTCCAGCTAATTAGGCAGCTATATCTCAGCCAGAGCATTCATTACCACTTCTCATCCTTCGGTATTAGGTAATGTTGAAGACATACATCTCCATGTATTCCGCTTAAGTCTCACCTCGAACTCTAAGTTTATCTTCATCAAGAAAACTCTGAGATCATCCTCTTGGTTATCAAACTCAACCTTGTATAACATGCAAATTCCACATATCTCATGATAAAACATTTTCACAAGGTGATTATCTTAATACTTTTATCGTTTGTACCCGTCCATGCATCATTCACTCCACCAAGACACATTGTCATCTTTTTCCTCATTCCTTATAGCAATGTTCCAACTCATGTCATCTTTACCCTTGGTGTATGGCATGTGTACTGTCCTATCTCTCACTCCAATAAAAAGAAGAAATAAGCATTTGGTTGCCGTCCAAATACAGAGTTCTTCCTATTCTAAGAGTAGAGATGGTACAACCCACATTACCAGTACACCTTCAAATCTAAGTTGAAACGTGCCATCATCTTGATATCCACATTACTTCCATGAAAAAATGGTCTCGAACTTACTTGGTCCAAGCACAATCCTTAGTCATATCCTTTAGGTCTATAGGGTGCCGACACTTTTGGGGTCATCCCTTTTCCCTTATGCATCCAGAGAGTGCCCTACTCATCTGCCCTTTTGGTCCCATGCGTTCATGGAGGTGATCAGTCTCCTAACCCATGGCCCTCAGACAATGACATTTGTTACCTCTCGACCCTATGGTCATGTGCAACTAGGGAATTAGGCAACTCCTGCTTCCATCAGTCTTATCCCCACTTGATCCTAGGATAGACTTAGGATTCCATTGTAGTACATGTCTAGCTTAGAAACTTACCCAAGCATTCATCATCTCTCTTCCTACATTCATGGGCTGACATTCATCCTTTCATAGGGATCATGGCAACCTGCCTACCTTGGTCAAACCCCATACCAGTTACCTCCATGGTAACACATCCACATGCACATAGAGATGGTTATCTATGGGTCTATAGGTTCATTCTCATGCCATGTACTCTTCACTTAGCTTCTCAAGATCCTATGAAACCTCCTTAGGTTACCTCAAAACCAACCAAACCGGTAAACTCCCTACCAAAGGGTCCCTCTCCCAGGATGGGAGGAAACTACACCTTGATAACAAAGGTCACAAGCATCCTTAGGGTTTACATCCATATGAGCATGCTTAAACCAACAACTACTAAGGCACAAGCGTACCTACTAAACCATGCTAGGTCACACTTGTTTTCTTCCTCAACATTTGACCAAATTAGATGTGAGGGGTTCATCACACATACCCTTAACTTAAGGGATTTCCTTTACATCTACACATGAGGAGTACCATGCTCGAAACTATAGAGACTCAAATCTCATCATGAGCATTGGATACACTGCTTCCCCTCTTAGGCCTAGGAACCCTAGGTTCACCTTTGGGTGTCTGACTGCATGCTCAATCTCTTAACCATGATTCAAGCATGTCCAAGGTATGACATGTACTTCCATGATCCTTCTACTCGCAACACTTCGGAGTTGAGTCCTCTTCCATGACAACCAACTAGGTATAAAGCCTCACAACTGGTTACTTAAACCTCCTCAGGGTCTAAAGCACTCTTTATCTCATCCAGCAGGTAGTCACTTATACCATTGGTACTAGAAGCATCCACTATCATCCACTTAGGTCGCATCATCCTCGACTCCCCACTATTCCTCATGTCTCAGAATATAAGATTCCAACCTTCTTTCTTGGGTCACGCTTTCTCTCTCTAGATCTAACTCCACATCCAACCTCACTTCATGAAGTTGGATCAAGCTTACCAGCATATCCCTACCTAGGTGAAGCCCTTTCTCAACTCATGTTTGGCTCAAGATTATCCTTAGCTCTTTATGTTTATCTCATAAGACATCCATCATGATTCCTTGTCTAGGGTTTCATCCTACTGTCAGCACTACTGACGTACTCTGGGTGCAAGCTATACGCTACTTGCACAAGCCCATAGGGTTCTATAGGCTCTTCTCTAACTTCATCCATGAGGGAGCTATCCTTCGCTCAAATATGCACGACCCTTCCCAGGGTTGGGTTGCCAAAGGTGCTAGGTCATCCAACCTCTCATGGCTCGTATAGCAATCCAAAGGCATGTCCATCCAAACACCTGGTCTACTAAGACATCTAACTCTTCGTGTCATCACTCTCTCTAACCTTCACTTAGGTTTAGGGTTAACATTATCCTCAAAGGATGTGCTAGGTGTCTACTTTTAATGGAGGTCTCTACCTCCAAGACTAACTCTCTCTACACATCCTTCTGACAAGGGGGTCTATCCTCAAGCCTCTCCTAAGGGCAATGACAACTCATGTCATACGGCCTAAGCAGGTATTTATTCCTTTACGCTTAATCTATTAAGCTTATGTCCATGAAATATTATTTACATGCTTTTTATTAATTTGGTGGAGGATTCCTTAAACCTTATTAACCTTACCCATACCTCAAGAGGGTGAGGAAAAGAGAAAAAACCCTAATCCTTAAGGTCCTTAACAAAATTTGAGTTGAGAAGGGATGAATAAGATGAGAAAGTCCTAAAGGTATCTTATTTCGATTCATACCCTAAGACTTTGGCCAGGCAGTCACACAGATCTGGGAGTCCTCATATTATGACTAGAGGTGAGGAGGAAAATATTGCCAGCCCTCGGTCGTGGTCCTTTTCTAGACACCTCCGTCTTTCGGATAATCCGCTAATAACTCCCTTGGGTTCTATGGAGTTTGTAAAATTCAATAATTATTAAAGATTAAGTGAGGAACCTATGCTCTGATACCAATTGTAATGACCACATCTCCCGGTAACCCCCACTTAAGGGAGACCAAGAGATCAGAGCCATTATCTAATAACCCGGATCAAAGGTTCGACAAATAATCAATAATAATTATGAAATTCTACTACTAAACTAAAAACTGGTATAAAATATAAACTTTACTTACCTTTTAAAAGTTGGGATTTCTAAACTTCTATCCATGAAGATACTAATCTAAATAATCCTCATGTGTACGTTATTTCTCATTTAGTTCCACATATGCCACTTTACTGTTTGTTCTTTTCATTTGTACCTAAAACGCCGACAAACAAAACGTCGGTCAGCAAGAAGTTGGTATGTGGGGGAAACAATAATTGTGTAACTATGGTAACAATGTAGTCAACCAAATATCATTTAACATCCAAGATTACGTTTTAAGCAATACTACTCAATCCTTGCCTATCCCCTATCTCTGTACCGTCCCTATAGTGGACATGGATACTACCTCTCTCATATGGTAGATCCTTACCCCCATGGTCCTACCACACAGGTAGCCAATTCCTAGGGTTATGGAGTCACATGGCCCTACCCAAAGGTAGCCCAATCCCTGACTCATGATGACTTGATGGTCCTACCCCATTGGTAGCCATGTACTAAGTCGTTCAATGACCTGATGGGCCTACCCCATTGATAGCCGTGTACTAGGTCAATCCATTAGGCTACAGACACTACTACAGAAACGGCCTTTGGCGTCGGTCGTTTAACCCCATTTGGCGTCGGTTTCCGACCGACGCCTATGTGGGCGCCGCTAAAGGTCGAACACTTCGGCGTCAGTTTTTTAACTGACGCCTATTTAATCTATAGGTGTCGCGCCCCAATCTCACATTAACCACAAACCATGAAATTAGGGCACGACAGGTGGGATTAACACATAACCAACCATTCGTCACTTTTTAAAACGATTAAAAACATTTAAATGATAACCAAGTTTAAACTGTAAACAGAAAACTGAGCAAACTATAGGAACTTTTCTATTTAACTGATTAAAGATACAAGCAAGGTCTACAAAATAATACATTGTTTAACATAAAGAAAGCATAACATTAATTTACATCTTTGTACACATTCTCTCTCTCACTCACACCTTGTCCCAAAGATCGAGGGGAAAGGACTAAGAGACCTCTAACTAGACTAACTACAAACCTTCTATCAACTAAGCGTTAGGATGAAATGATCCTTCCGATTCCTGATGTTGATGCTGACCTGAAAATGTTTGAGTAAAGGGATGAGCCTACTCGCTCAGTGAATAACATTTCACTTAGCTATCACTAAACAACTCGTCAGGTTTATTAACTGAAAATAAACAGATATACAGTTCAAGCAGGACAGTTCTATTGACATAGCAGATATACAGATAATAATCACATTTCTAAGCATCAACTGGTATTTCAGGTAAATAAACAGTTATGTAAACTTACTGTGTCCTATATGATTACTTATTCATATTATTATTATGCCCTAAACATATGCAGTGTACTCTGCATATAAATATCCGCAACAAGTTCATGCTACGGTCCCACTGTACAAGACTTAGCGACACACCCGGGAAATACTAAGTCTGACTGCTGTCCTGGTCTGCTACAGGACTCTCAGGCTCACACGGCCTCACTTCACTCTCAAAAGAGTGTACTCTAGACTCCTCCTCTAACCTGATCACACATGAGGAGAGTCTGGGTTACCACCATGACACACGCATGGATTATTGTTGAATAACCCCTTTACACTCCAGTGCCACCGTGACACACGCACAGATTATTGTTGAACACTGCCTTTCTGCCCTCATGCCACCGTGTCACACACACGGATTATTGTTGAACATGAGTCACCGACCATCTAGACACACGCTAGTAGGTCGTTTCACCCCAAGGTGCAGACCTCTCGAGGGGTTCTACGGTGTTAGGGCACCTAAGTCTATTAACTGATTAGCAAGTAAACAATTAAACAGGAATATTACATAGCAACTGTAAGATATAGAATTTCTTCTTTTTCATCTTTCTTATCACGCAATTCAAGTTCCAATGAACTTATCAAACTACAATGTATTTGCTACACTGTTAAGAGTCATATCAACTGATACTGAAGCAAATAAGCATTTAAAATGAGTTTAATAATGATTTCTAAATGAACTGCCACTCACACTTGAAACTCGGCCGATCACTATGGAACTCGGCCGAACACTTCCCAGAATCTGAAACTCGGCCGACCAACCTCGGCCGACCAGAAGGAAACTCGGCCGATCCTCTGAGGAACTCGGCCGATTGAGACACTGCTTTATATACCTACAAAGAAACTCGGCCGATCAGGACCAAACTCGGCCGACAAAAACGTTGTTCGCTTATCTAAATAAGAAACTCGGCCGATCCAAGACCCAAACTCGGCCGATCCAAAAACACCGTTTAATTGCCCTAAAAAGAAACTCGGCCGAGCAAATAAGAACTCGGCCGAACCGCGCACAGGCAGAAAACAAAAATGACCTGCAAGAGTCGATTTCTCTCGAATCGACGGGCAAAACTCAAACAAACACCGCCAAACGTTCGCAATCGATGCATACCACCAAAACGGACCTGAAGGGGGAAGAGAAACGAGCTAGGGCTGCTCCTTGCGCCCCAATCCTCAAGCCGTTTCCCTGCAACTGTAGCTTCAGCTGTGAAACCGAATCGAATGGACGGAGAAGATGATCAACGGAGGGAAGAGGACGACATGCATCAGCTGATCGGAGCAAAACGAAGCTCCGACATCTCTCCCTTCTCAGCTCCCTCTCTCTCTCTCTCTTTCTCTCTCTTTCTCACGCGAAAGAAGAACGCTTCTGCGTTCCTTCATTTCTGAGAAATGAAACGGATAAGGAAGAGAGAAAGGATAAGGAGGAAAACTTAGGGGCCTAAACGCAAAGTTCAAAAACTACAAACGGGTCCCTATAAGCCCAAAAACATGCAACTTTTGACTCGAAGGTCGGATTCGAACGTTTTCTCTGGCAACGCTTCAATCGTAAGGTCCTACACGCTTTAGAAGCTATAAAACACACTAAGCATGTGTCTTATCCGTTTTAAACATTATTAACAAAAACAGTCTTAAACTTAGCACATCAGCTAATCACATGTTTAACAACATACTTACGGGATAAGCTCGACGCGGGTCGTAACAATCTCCCTCCCTTATAAGAATTTCGTCTCGAAATTCCTAGAAGAGAAAAGGAAACTTGCCACGCATCTCAGACTCTAGCTCCCACGTAGCTTCTTCAAGATTATGGTTTCTCCACAAAACCTTCACTAAAGGAATCTCGCGGTTCTTAAGCTTTTTGATCCGGTGATCAACTATCTGCACTGGTCCTTCAACATAGGACACATCTGTTCTAAGCTGCGCCGGTTCTGGATCTAGAATCTTTTCTGTACCGGGATGACACTTTTTCAGCATAGACACATGGAAGACATCATGAAGATTTGCCAACTCAGACGACAAATCCAATCTGTAAGGTACAGGTCCAATCCTCTCAACAATAGGATATGGACCCATATACCTAGGGGTCAACTTACCCCTCTTGCCAAACCTCAGCACTCCCTTCCACGGTGAAACCTACAAGTAAACCTCGTCACCAACCTCAAACTCAAGAGGTCGACGTCGTCTTTCTGCATAACTTTTCTGTCTGTCCTGAGCAACTTTTAACTGATCCCTGATCACAGATATCTTTTCTGTAGTTACATCAACTAGCTCAGGTCCAAGAATTTCTTTTTCACCAACTTCATACCAACAAACTGGTGATCTACACTTCCTGCCATAAAGAGCTTCATATGGGGCCATTCCAAGACTAGTATGGTAGCTGTTATTATATGCAAACTCCATTAGGCTTAAGTGTTCTTCCCAGTTACCTCTGAACTGTAGCACGCATGCTCTCATCATGTCTTCAAGGGTCTGAATGGTCCTTTCAGATTGACCATCTGTCTGTGGGTGAAACGCTGTACTGAACTTCAGCCTTGTGCCCAATGCACAATGTAACTGATTCCAAAATCTAGATGTAAACTTTGGATCTCTGTCAGAAATAATGGAAACTGGAATCCCGTGTAATCTGATTACCTCATTTACATAAATCTTGGCCAGCTTTGGAACATCAAAGGTCGACTTGACAGGAAGAAAGTGAGCAGACTTGGTTAGTCTATCCACGATCACCCATATTGAGTCTAAACCCTTAGGCGTCCTGGGTAATCCTACCACAAAGTCCATCGTGATGTGTTCCCATTTCCATTCTGGTATAGGAAGCGACTGCAAAGTACCAGCAGGTTTCTGATGCTCAGCCTTAACCTGCTGACACACTCCACACCTTGCCACGTATTCAGCCACATCCTTTTTCATGCCAGACCACCAGTACAGCTCTTTGAGGTTCCTGTACATCTTTGTGTTACCTGGATGCATAGCGTACATAGAAGTATGCGCTTCTTCAAGAATTTGTTCTTTCAACTCACTATTCCCAGGTACGCACAACCTATCATGAAGATACAACACACCATCGTCAGAAAACCTGAATTCCGACCTTTTACCTTCCGACATATTCTGCATAATCTGCCTCAACTCATTATCACTCTGTTGCAATTCCTTAATCTGATCGTAGAAAGTAGGTTTGACCTGCATCTGAGCAATCAACCCACTCTGTCCAGTCACATTCAAGTCTAAGTTCAATTTTCGCATATCTACAAGCAAGTCTCTTTTGAAACATGCCATAGAAAATGCATTGGCTATTGAACTTGACTTTCTACTCAAGGCATCAGCTACAACATTTGCCTTACCAGGATGGTAATCGATTGTCACATCATAATCCTTGATCACCTCCAGCCATCTGCGCTGTCTCAAATTCAAGTCCTTCTGAGTGAAGATATATTTCAGGCTCTTATGGTCTGTAAACACCTGACATGTCTCACCATACAGGTAGTGACGCCATGTCTTAAGAGCATGAACTATAGCAGCTAATTCCAGATCATGAACAGGATAATTCTCTTCATTTTTCTTAAGCTGTCTAGATACGTAAGCCACAACTTTGCCTTCTTGCATCAGTACACAGCCCAAACCTCTCCTAGAAGCATCACAGAACACTGTATAACCCTTATCTGCCTCAGGCAACACTAACACTGGCGCTGTGGTCAACTTCCTTTTCAAAATCTGAAAACTCTTCTCACAGTTATCAGACCAAACAAACGGTGCATTTTTCCTTGTCAAGCGTGTCAAGGGTGATGCTAACACACTAAAGTTATGTATGCACCTTCTGTAATAACCTGCTAATCCCAAGAAACTTCTGATCTCAGTAGGAGTCTTAGGTTGTTCCCACTGAAGTACAGAATCAACCTTCTTAGGGTCAACACTAACTCCACCTCTCGAGATAACATGTCCAAGAAATGCTACCTCGGCCAACCAGAACTCGCATTTGCTAAATTTAGCAAACAACTGGTGTTGTCTCAACAACTGCAACACTACTCTCAGGTGTTGCTCATGTTGTGCATCGTCTCTGGAGTAGATCAGAATATCATCTATAAAGACTATAATAAACTGATCTAGGAACGGTTTGAAAATCCGGTTCATCATATCCATAAAGGCTGCTGGGGCATTGGTCAGTCCAAACGACATGACCAAAAACTCATAATGCCCATACCTGGTTCTGAAAGCTGTTTCAGGAATATCAGAAGCCTTTATCCTAAGCTGATGATATCTAGATCTCAAATCTATTTTAGAGAAGATCGTCGCTCCACGCAACTGATCAAACAGATCATCTATTCTTGGCAATGGATACTTGTTCTTAATAGTGATCTTGTTCAGTTGCCTGTAATCTATATAGAGACGCATGGTACCATCCTTTTTCTTAACAAACAGGACTGGAGCACCCCACGGTGAAGAACTGGGTCTAATGAAACCCTTATCTAGCAACTCCTGTAACTGCACCTTGAGTTCCTTCAACTCAACAGGTGCCATTCTGTAGGCTGGCAGTGCTACTGGATGACTACCTGGATATATCTGAATCTCAAAATCAATGTCTTTGATAGGAGGTAATCCTGGTAACTCTTCTGGAAAAACATCAGAAAACTCACGAACCACAGGCACATCATAAACACTGGCGGTGCTCTTCTCTGCTCTGGTGTCAACCACATGAGCAAGGAACGCTTCACATCCTTTCTGTAGCATCTTATCAGCTACAGCAGCTGATACTATGCACGTAGGCAAAACTTTCCTGTCTCCAGTAAAGACACAAGAAAATTCACCTAGTTGAAAGGTAGCTTCCTTCTTCCAACAATCGAGTTGCACTCGATATGTCTCAAGACAATCCATACCCAAGATGACTTGAAAAGTATTTACATCCAAGGGTATGAGATTAGCAGCAAAGGTGAAACCTCCAAAAGATAAGAAGCATCCAGGGCAAAACTCGGATAAAATTGTTGGTCCACCTAGTGGAACCCTCAACACTAACTCATCTACCAACTCTCGAGTTAACAGATTAAGTTTACTGACTAAAGAGCGTTGTATAAAAGAATGAGTAGCACCCGGATCTATCAAAACTGAAACTGGTATACTATTAAACAAAAGCATCTCTCCTGTAACAACTTGTGAAGAAATTATACCTTCCTGAGGTGTCAAAGAAAAGAAACGTGCTGAAGCTCTCCCTCTGCCACACTGTCCTCTTTGACCACTCCTGCCACTAGACACTCCACCACCTCTAGAACCAGAAGCCACAGAAGAACTCGGAACTTCATGGTATTGAGGCTGGAAAGTTTGTGATGCTGCTTGCCGAAATTGAGGACATTCCCTTTTGATATGTCCTATCTGTCCACAGTGGAAACATCCTGTATAATCTACACCCCAACATTGCCCAGAATGAGATTTTCCACAGGTATTACATACTCGCATTTCCTGCCTCTGTGGACCAGTCACTGAAGTAGATGATCCAGAAGACTGTCCACTAACGGCACTGCTCCATCTTCCTGGGTTGTATCCTCCTCTGCCTCTAGAAGTAGTGACATCCTCAGATCTCTGCCTGCCGAAACAACCAAAGCCACGCCCAAGTTTAGAAAAGAAACCTCTACCTCCACCTCTGTATCCACTACTGGATTGCCCTCTACTGAAATCTGCAGATCTCTTCTTAGACTCGGGCACCCTGTCAGCATTCACAGATTCTTCAACCTGTCTTTCTGCCTCAACAAACTCACCAAAGTTCTCTCTGTTCCTCCTGCTAGTAGCAGAAACTGTATGCCGAATCTCTGGCCTTAGCCCTTCCTAAAACCTTCTGCATCTTTCTATGTTGTCGGGAACAAGCTGTGGACAGAAGTTCACTAACTGTGTGAAAAGCGCTTCATACTCTGTAACTGTCATGTTCCTCTGCTTAATATTCTGTAACTGCCTGATCTTCTCATTAAGAAAAGTGGGTGGATAGAATTTGAGATGAAACTCCTCAGATAAATCCTGCCAGGAAAGCTCTATACCTCTCCTCTTTTCTTCCACACCACGCCACCACAACTCTGCATCGCCTGTTAAAAGGTAGACCGCATGATTGATCTTCTTATCTTCTGGAAGCTCCATCAGACGAAAGACCTTTTCTATCTGTCTAAACCACTCATAAGCTTCGGCAGGATCTGTAGTACCACTGAATTATGTACCACCGAGCTTCTTTACAAGCTCATAAGATCGCATCAGATCTTTACTGCTGGTAGAAGAAGATTCTCACCTATCAGCCTTGTACCTTTCTTTGGTCTCCAGGAACATCCTATACATCCTGGATGCTTCATCCACGTGGTCACCACCACCTGGACCCAAGTACAAAGGATCGGGGCCAACATGGCTCTCAGCCTGATCATCACGATCAAAGCCTCTTTCTGCCATCTGCAATGATATAACAGAACATTTCCTGTTAGAAAACTATAGATAGAAGAAAGACACCTAAACCTTAATCCTATTGGTCTCTTATCGTCCCCTGACCTTAACTTAGAGTATTCATGTACTCAACCTAGGCTCTGATACCAAAAATTGTCGCTCCCCAATCTCACATTAACCACAAACCACGAAATTAGGGCACGACAGGTGGGATTAACACATAACCAACCATTCGTCACTTTTTAAAACGATTAAAAACATTTAAATGATAACCAAGTTTAAACTGTAAACAGAAAACTGAGCAAACTACAGGAACTTTTCTATTTAACTGATTAAAGATACAAGCAAGGTCTACAGCATAATACATTGTTTAACATAAAGAAAGCATAACATTAATTTACATCTTTGTACACATTCTCTCTCTCACTCACACCATGTCCCAAATATCGAGGGGAAAGGACTAAGAGACCTCTAACTAGATTAACTACAAACCTTCTATCAACTAAGCGTTAGGATGAAACGATCCTTCCGATTCCTGATGCTGATGCTGACCTGAAAATGTTTGAGTAGAGGGATGAGCCTACTCGCTCAGTGAATAACATTTCACTTAGCTATCACTAAACAACTCGTCAGGTTTATGAACTGAAAATAAACAGATATACAGTTCAAGCAGGACAGTTCTATTGACATAGCAGATATACATATAATAATCACATTTCTAAGCATCAACCGGTATTTCAGGTAAATAAACAGTTATGTAAACTTACTGTGTCCTATATGATTACTTATTCATATTATTATTATGCCCTAAACATATGCAGTGTACTCTGCATATAAAGATCCGCAGCAAGTTCATGCTACGGTCCTACCGTACAAGACATAGCGACACACCCGGGAAATGCTAAGTCTGACTGCTGTCCTGGTCTGCTACAGGACTCTCAGGCTCACACGACCTCACTGCACTCTCAAAAGAGTGTACTCTAGACTCCTCCTCTAACCTGAGCACACAGGCGGAGAGTCTGGGTTACCACCGTGACTCACGCACAGATTATTGTTGAATAACCCCTTTATACTCCAGTGCCACCGTGACACACGCATGGATTATTGTTGAACACTGCCTTTCTGCCCTCGTGCCACCGTGACACACGCACTGATTATTGTTGAACACGAGTCACCGACCATCTAGACACACGCTAGTAGGTCGTTTCACCCCAAGGTGCAGACCTCTCGAGGGGTTCTACGGTGTTAGGGCACCTAAGTCTATTAACTGATTAGCAAGTAAACAATTAAACAGGAATATTACATAGCCACTGTAAGATATAGAATTTCTTCTTTTTCATCTTTCTTATCACACAATTCAAGTTCCAATGAACTTATCAAACTACAATGTATTTGCTACACTGTTAAGAGTCATATCAACTGATACTGAAGCAAATAAGCATTTAAAATGAGTTTAATAATGATTTCTAAATGAACTGCCACTCACACTTGAAACTCGGCCGATCACTATGGAACTCGGCCGAACACTTCCCAGAATCTGAAACTCGGCCGACCAACCTCGGCCGACCAGCAAGAAACTCGGCCGATCCTCTGAGGAACTCGGCCGATCCTCTGAGGAACTCGGCCGATCGAGACACTGCTTTATATACCTACAAAGAAACTCGGCCGATCAGGACCAAACTCGGCCGACAAAAATGCTGTTCGCTTATCTAAATAAGAAACTCGGCCGATCCAAGACCCAAACTCGGCCGATCCAAAAACACCATTTAATTGCCCTAAAAAGAAACTCGGCCAACCGAATAAGAACTCGGCCGAACCGCGCATAGGCAGAAAACAAAAATGACCTGCAAGAGTCGATTTCTCTCGAATCGACGGGCAAAACTCAAACAAACACCGCCAAACGTTCGCAATCGATGCATACCACCAAAACGGACCTGAAGGGGGAAGAGAAACGAGCTAGGGCTGCTCCTTGCGCCCCAATCCTCAAGTCGTTTCCCTACAACCGTAGCTTCAGCTGTGAAACTGAATCGAATTGACGGAGAAGATGATCAACGGAGGGAAGAGGACGAGCTGTAGTAGCTGATCGGAACAAAACGAAGCTCCGACATCTCTCCCTTCTCAGCTCCCTCTCTCTCTCACTCTCTTTCTCTCTCTTTCTCACGCGGAAGAAGAACGCTGTTGCGTTCCTTCGTTTCTGAGAAATGAAACAGATAAGGAAGAGAGAAAGGATAAGGAGGCGGATTCGAACGTTTTCTCTGGCAACGCTTCAAGCGTAAGGTCCTACACGCTTTAGAAGCTAGAAAACACACTAAGCACATGTCTTATCCGTTTTAAACATTATTAACAAAAACAGGCTTAAACTTAGCACATCAGCTAATCACATGCTTAACATCATACTTACGGGATAAGCTCGACGCGGGTCGTAACAATAGGCGTCGGTCTTTTGGTATATAACTGATGCCAAAAGGGTTCCCGTCACAGAAAATGGCGTCATCTAGGGCACTTTCTACATCGGTTATTTACTGAACAACCGACGCCTATATGGAATATAGCGTCGGTCTTTTAGTAGATAACCGACGCATAAAGTTCCCTAGATGATGCCATTTTCTGTGGCGCGAACACTTTTGGCGTCAGTTATATACCAAAAGACCGACGCCTATAGATTAAATAGGCGTCGGTTTGATACGAATATCCGACGCCATTTCCAGGACTGCTTTGGCCACATCAGGCGTCGGTTTTTATCAAATAACCGACGTTGTATGTCTTTGCTGACGGTTTTCTATAAATAACCGACGCCTATTTATATATATATATTTTTCATATCAGTTTGCAGGCCTGCTGTGGCTGGTCAGCAGGATGAGAACCTGTAGTTCAGTTTTCTGAACTGCAGGTTTACGACATCCATTGATATCAGCCTACAAACAGGCCGCAAACCTGCAAAAGTCACAAGGAAAATTCTACACAAGTACATACATTCAGACATCAATTCAATTCTCACATTCACACATATAGAAACATTCAAATACATGTATTAACATTCAGAAATATTCATTTACAAAGTATCATTCATTATCGCTATCAACATCCCAATTATATCTTACAGTTGCCACTACTTGTATGGCTTTTGCCCATTCTTCTCTTACTTCATTTAATGCTTCCATCGTATATGGAGCATGTATATTTTTTAAGCGTTTACCTATAGTGTGGTCAGTTTTAAACACCTGCAAAGAGAATGATGTATATATATAAGTAATAATATAAAAATAAGATAAGATTGATATATTTCATACTAACTAATGAGACTATATATAATACCTCATGTATGGTATCGATGTCCAATGCGGCATATTTGATAATCATCTGCATAAATCGCATCACATAGTATGCGCATGCCCAGCCATTGTCTTGTGTAGCACACTATAAATTGAAACATACAAAATAATACAACTAAGCACAATTCACATCAATAATATATATATATTCGAGTCGGGAACTTACTTGTACGTTCTGCCAATTTATTGGCTGGTTCTTTTTCCTTGGGACCGTTCCTCCAGCCTTTTTGAATGCATCTAAACCCCTACATGTTAATATAACACAGTAAATTACATAAGTAAATAGTAATGTAATAACATATGTTAACAGATACAAAAATGAAATATTTCTCACCAGAATAATGGCATTCTCATTACGTGTCCAATTTTAGTGTTTAATGTACTTCCCACGGGATCTAGATAATAAACAGTGAACGTCCCAGGGACAATAACTAGTAACTCCCAATGTTTACCGCTAGAGGTAAAAAGTTAACAATTAATAACTCAAAATGCACAATAAAAATGGAATTTTCTTAAGTCCAAATTATAAATAAAGTAAACTTACTTGACATTGAATGGAGCTATTATTATCGTCTTCTTTTGCTGACCAAAAATTGTAAAAGCATCTATACAGTATTGTTGAACATTATCAGGGTCTTTAGCTACCATACTAATCAATGATGGAATCAAAAATCCCACATGATCAAATGCAAATTGTTTGCAATGATCTTCGACTAAGTAGCTGCAAAACATGTATTACGTATGCATTAATATATAATAAACCAGATCACCGGATCTTACACAAGGTATATGGATGTATAAACAAGATCTCACCTTATCCATGTCTCTATCATTGATGTATTCAGCCAATCATACATAAACAGCTCAATAATATCTTGTATAAATAAAGAGCTATCGTATGATTGACCTGCATAATCTGCATCTAAAGAAACTATTATAGGGAAATGTATATTATGTGCCCGTAGCCAACATGACATTCCCCTACAAGCAGGACCTAACGGGTATGTTAGGTCAGTTGGAACCCAAGTTGGTAATGCGGGAAGTGGAGGTGGAGGCCTAGGTGCTCCTGGTGTCTTCTTTTTAACCTGTATATATAATTTCAGATCAGTTGACATCATATATACACATTAACAGTCTAAATCAATGTAAATTTATCTTACAATTTCAGTCGTGTAGACGACATCTGCTTTGGGCCACAATATGACCCCGCCTTCTGCCTCACCAAGTCTATCAATATCTGAGTGGGCATATGGCAACGCAACTTCCCTCCAATCAGGTAATACATGTAGCGGGCTCACACGAATGTAGCCCTGTGGCATTGGAGTCCCATGAAATGTTGCCCCAGGAAGGGACTGGTAAGCCTGCACCTCTGCAACAACATAGTCTTGCATTCTTAAGCGGCATGGCTTCAATGCCTACAAATTTACTTAAAGAATGTTATACATATATACATATAATCTTGAAAACATATCATCTTGAAAAGACTAGCTACAATGTCATAAACAATACTTACAGCAGACGTGCTAGGCGATGGGTCTCCAGGATTACTCGCAGTCTGTGCATCAGGAGAAGAGTGGGTCGTCATAGGCTGATTGGAAGCCTGAGATGCCTGCCACCGTAGCAATTCTTCCTTGACCTTCTCAGCAACTACATCGTTGACCTTCTTAGCAACTAAATCCTCAACTCTCTTATTCTCCTATACATGCATAAAATAAGCATTAGCTTCTTATTAATGAATTTCCTTTTGCAGTAACATTCTAAAAAAAGAATAGGTTACCTCTTCTTGAGAAAGTCCCGCTCTAGGTTTGCGCTGGGATGGCCCAAAGAATGCTTTGATGCCAACACCAGCGCCGACACCTCTAACACGTCCAGGATGCTCTGGGTTACCCAGAGCAACTGTCAATTCATCCCTTGTGCCCTGAGGGATGAACGTGCCTTGTTTCCTCTGCTCGTGCAGCTCCCGCTAATCAGCATAAATAGAAATTGGTAAGTTAACACCACAAATAATCAATATTCAAACGATTTCTCTAAGAGTTGTATTTTACCATTTTTGCAGCCGCCTCAGCAGTTACAGGCTTCTTTATTTCACCCTTCTTGTTTTGCCTGCCAGCTATCCAGATATCATGGCGAGGCATGGGTGTGGCAGACTCCTGAGTAGGAGCAGACTCCTGAGTAGCAGCAGACTGCTGAGTAGCCGCAGACTCCGCCTGTAGTCTTTGGCGAACGCTTGCATAGCCTTTTGGACCCATAGTGTGGTCATGCACATTCAGTGCACGCCTTGGTTTTTGTGCGTCACTGAGGGCCTAGTTAGTATGCACATTAATGATTTGGTTAGTAGCACTAAATGTTAATTAAATTGGGAGTGACGCCTAATACCTTGAATTCTTCAAATTTTCTTGAAGCAACAAAATTGTCCCAATCTTCTTTGTTCAAGAAGTTCCATTGTTCAAGGGCTGATTTCTTCTTCTTATCACCCTCTTTTATGTATTCTATGTTCAGATTTGTCCTATAATTCCTAAGCATCTTTCCAGCGCGTTGCATCACACTTTTACGATGCAACTTCTCATCTAATGCAAACAGATTCTGTAAAATAGAAATGTTATTAACTAGTATCCAAAATAGAATTGCAAATAATAGAATTTGTAATCTACAAAATATAATTGCAAATAATAATAACTCACGCATAAATCCTTCCATATCAAGTCTTTTTTCCCTTGAGGAACTTTATGCCAATTATCATACTTAACACCACAATGGCTCTGAGTGGTACACCCAAGATAGTTTACAAAATTATTGCGGTTCACTCCAATTGCATTTCCTCCATTATCAAACTCCACCACCAATTTGGATCCACTACCACTTAGCGCTAATAACTTCTTCAACAGAGTGATGCCCCTTTTCTTGTTAAGTGTTTGGTGTTGCGCATCAAGTTGCTCCAGTGCTTCAGTGGGTACATGTACATCATCAACCTAAAATTTGACAAAAATAAACACACTAAAGTGATGCCAATATGAATGGTTCACCCTTCTCGCCAATCTTTTCAAAGTTCACCAAAGTGAAACCCAATTCATCCACTATAACTCCTTTGGTGTTATCAACCCAATTACATTTAAAGAGCGGAATTTTGAAATCTATGTAGTCAAACTCCCAAATGTCCTCAATGACACCGTAATATGACATTTTAGCTTCACGTGGACTCTTATCCTTTGCACTTGCAAAGTACATAGTCGACGCTTGAAGAGTGACCCCACTATTTTGGACGACACTCTTATCATCTTGGCGCTTTGTGTAATATGTGAATCCATTAATGTCAAACCCTTCATAAGACATAACATTCAGTTTTGGTTTAAAGGCGAGGCATTTGATAGTTTATGTAATATCATTTGGTGTTTGATATAGTTGATGTAAGACTTTATCTTCAAACCACTTAGTAAAAGTCTTATTATGCTCTCTAGCAAGCCACATTGAACTTGCTCGAGGATGTTGTCTCTTTATGAAATTGGTATGTTCCTCGATATAAACACTCACTTCGTCCATATTGTGTAAAATATACAAGTGAGCTTGTTCCAACTGCTCACGGCTGATTACTTTCACCCGTGATCCCAAAATTCCTTTGCCCTCCTCAATATTCTTGTCATTATCAGGAGTGTCATTACCACTGAGAAAGTCATTGCAAAAATCCATAACCTCTCTCGCCACATAACCTTCAATAATACTCCCTTCAGGCCGATAACGGTTTTGAACATCACCTTCAAAAACGCTCATGTATCGTTCAAAGGGATACATCCAATGCAAGAAAACTGGTCCCAACATTTTCACATCCCTAGTCAAGTGGACAACAAGATGTACCATGATATCAAAGAACGAAGGAGGGAAATACATCTCAAGCTGACATAGGGTAACAACCACTTCTCTTTGCAAATTATCGAGAGTATCAGGGTCAATAACTTTACTGCATAGACTGTTGAAAAAGAAACAAAGTCTGGTAATTGCAAACCTTACATGCTTCGGCAATATAGATCGAATTGCCACGGGTAATATTTGTTGCATTAGAGTGTGACAATCATGAGATTTAAGACCTATCAACTTCAGATCTTTCATTGATACCAATCTACGGATGTTGGATGAGTAACCATTTGGCACCTTAACATTTACCAAGCATTCACAAAAAGTTTTCTTCTCCTTTCTAGACAACGTGTAACAAGCGGGAGGTAAGTATGTTCTTTTACTACCCATTTCACGTAATTCTGTTAATTCTGACCTTATTCCCATTTCACGTAGGTCCAGTCTGGATTTTATCCCATCTTTAGTCTTACCTGGTATATTTAACAGAGTACCAATGATTCTATCACAGACATTTTTCTCAACGTGCATTACATTGATACAATGCCTGACTGTCAAAGAACTCCAATAAGGAAGATCCCAAAATATTGACTTCTTCTTGAATGAAGAATTGTCACTCCGTGTGGCCATACTACATTGTGATTTCTTACCAAATTCATTGACAATGTCTTTTACTCTTTCATAAACAACATCCCCTGGTATAGGTTTAGGTGCACTCCGTTCATCATTCCATCCATTGAATGCTTTGCGCTTCCTACGATACGGATGGAATTTTGAAAGAAACCTTCGATGACCAAGATATACAATCTTGCCACCATGTTTTAGTCTTATTGAATCAGTGTTTTCTTCACATATAGGACACGCTTTAGCTCCTTTGACACTATATCCAGACAAATTCCCATATGCTGGAAAGTCATTAATAGTGCAAAACAACATAGCGTGCAAACGAAATGTCTCTCTTGCTGAAGCATCATAGGTCATCACACCTTCATCCCAAAGTTTCTTTAAGTACTCAATCAAAGGTTCAAGATAAACATCGATATCATTTCCGGGTTGCTTAGGGCCCGATATCAACAATGACAACATAACGTACTTATTTTTCATACACATCCAGGGAGGAAGATTGTATATAACAAGCACGACTGGCCAAGTGCTATGTTGGCTGCTCAATGTCCCGTACGGATTCATCCCATATGTACAAAGCCCAAGTCTTAGATTCCTATCTTCTTCACCAAATTTGGGGTACAATAGATCAATCTTCTTCCACTGTGGGGAATCAGACGCATGTCGTAGGATCCCATCATTATTTTTCTTAACATCTGCATGCCACCTCAAATTCTTTGCATCTTTCGGATTTGCAAACAAGCATTGAAACCGTGATATTATAGGTTGATACCACAACACCTTGGCAGGAGAACCAGTTTTGGACTCCCCCAAAGTCTTCAATTTATACCGTGACGCACCACATTTTGGACAATCTTTCAAATCTAAATAGTCCTTTTGAAATAATACACAATCATTCGGGCATGCGTGTATCTTCTTGGCCTCCATTCCCATTGGGCACAACATTTTCTTTACCTGGTATGTTGAGATTGGCAGCTCGATTCCTTCAGGAAGCATTTCTTTCAACAAAGTCAACAATGAAGTGAAGCTTTTGTCGCTCCATCTATTGTTAGCTTTCAACTTATACAATCTCAACACAGCGCTAAGCTTCGTAAACTTAGCACAGCCTGCATATAACGGTATCTCAGCATCATGCACAATGTTTCTAAAGATAGGAGGTGGATCGGTGTGCTCTACCCTACAACTATCCAGCATCGCATCAACGATGTCTGCTGGAACTGGTTCGTTCACATTTACGTCATCGGAGGCAATTTCTTCTTCCACCCAAGCACTGCTATCGACATCTATTGGTTTCGATTTTGAAATCTCTCCATACCAGTGCCATTCTGTATAGCCTTGTACAATCCCGTTGCACATGACATGACTTTTGATTTCCTCACCAGTTTTGACTTTCAAGTTGTTACCGCAATGCCTACATGGACAGTAGAACCTATCTGTAGGTTTTTTCCTATGTTCCTCGGCAAATCTAATAAACTGATCAAGACCAGATATAAACTCTGGGGTGCAACGATTATGAATGGACATCCATGATCTATCCATTCTATGATCAGAGAAAACAAGTATATATTAGGAAATAAGTATATATTAGGAAAAGATTAGGGTATACACTTACATCCTAAGTGTATAATGTGATGTCATTCTTATATATAATAAATGTGTACCACCTATCCCATCCTTGAACACCTAATCTCACTAGTAAGTGTATAATGTGTATTGGGTTTTCAAGAAAATTTTGGCAGCATTTCCCCGCTATTCTCTAAGTACATATGTACTTAGAGAACAAACGGGGAAATGCTACTGAAATTTTCTCAAAAACCCAATACACATTATACACTTACATCCTAAGTGAGATTAGGTGTTCAAGAACAGTCCCAAACCGGGGACTATCCAAGATTTACTCCTAATGAGTCAATCTTGGACGGGTTTCTAGGCCAACAAACACATTTGATGTCATTCTTATATATAATAAATGTGTACCACCTATCCCATCCTTGAACACCTAATCTCACTAGTAAGTGTATGATGTGTATTGGGTTTTCAAGAAAATTTTGGCAGCATTTCCCCGCTGTTCTCTAAGTACATATGTACTTAGAGAACAAACGGGGAAATGCTACCGAAATTTTCTCGAAAACCCAAAACACATTATACACTTACATCCTAAGTGAGATTAGGTGTTCAAGAACAGTCCCAAACTGGGGACTATCCAAGATTTACTCTTAATGAGTCAATCTTGGACGGGTTTCTAGGCCAACAAACACATTTGATGTCATTCTTATATATAATAAATGTGTACCACCTATCCCATCCTTGAACACCTAATCTCACTAGTAAGTGTATAATGTGTATTGGGTTTTCAAGAAAATTTCGGCAGCATATTCCCGCTGTTCTCTAAGTACATATGTACTTAGAGAACAAACGGGGAAATGCTACCGAAATTTTCTCGAAAACCCAATACACATTATACACTTACATCCTAAGTGAGATTAGGTGTTCAAGAACAGTCCCAAACCGGGGACTATCCAAGATTTACTCCTAATGAGTCAATCTTGGACGGGTTTCTAGGCCAACAAATACATGTGTTGTCATTCTTATATATAATAAATGTCTATAAAGTACAGGCAACATGGTTAATCCTAATCAACAGAGCATTATTAAATAATAAATCAAGAAATCAATATACATCCTAAAGTGCCACAAATCATATAATAACATTAAACGCTACTCAAGTCCTAATCTAGAGTTTAGGTTTCCTTATTATCCTGTTATCATTAGGGTTATTCTTGAACCCCCAATTCCTAAGTTCATTGATTTAATGACATAAAAAGATCTAGTTCATATTATGTTTAGCCATGATTATAAAACTATCATGTTATGATATTAGGACCACTTAAAGCAGATTAGGCACATTAAGCAAGCAGAGTAGGGAGCCAATTTCGTGCAAGCAGATTAGGCAAGCAGATTAGGTCGGCACATAAAGAACCAATTTCGTGCCTGGGCAAGCAGAGTAGGGCGGCAGGTACCTGGGCAAGCAGAGTAGGGCGAGGTCGAGCTGGTTGAGTACGTGGGCGGCGGCCGGCGAGCTCCAGAACCAGCAGCAGCGACTCCGACGAGCAGGGAGCGTCAGCGGCGGCAGGCAGGCAGGCGGCCAGGCGGCGGCAGGTAGGCAGCGACCAGGCGGAGGAGAAGGAGAAGGGGGTGTGGCGGCGGAGGAGAAGGAGAAGGGGGCGCCGGAGTAGCAGTGGCGGCAAGGCGGCGCTGTCGTGGAGAAGAAGGAGCAGAGAGTCGGGCGACAGCAGAGAAGAAATCGCTCACAATGAAACAGAAGAAAGGGGAAGAGTCGGGCGATCGAGGGTTATGAAGTTCCCAAATAGCGTCGGTTGTTTACAACAAACGACGCCTAAACATCTTTAGCGTCAGTTGTTTGCAACAACCGACGTCCAATTGGACGATGTTTTCATGAAAAATGTTTGGCGGGAACCACCTTCAGCGTCGGTTATACAAGGATAACCGACGCTGAACGTGACATTTTCCGCGCAAATTTTCATCGCACATAGTCGTCGGTTTTCTAGGTATATAACCGACACTGACAATGACACTATTTTTTTATCGAAATATGGATTTCGCGGGCGACTTTAAGCGTCGGTTTTTTATAAACCACTGACGCTTAATACAAAGCGGTACCCGCGTCTGGCTGGTCTTCGAATATAGACGTCGGTTTGCTTAAACAATCGACGCCTTATATGTTAGGCATCGGTTTTTCTTAATAACCGACGCCCAGAAAAGTGACACTGAATGCTATTTCTGTAGTAGTGAGAGGGGACTAGGATCTGAGCTAGTAGGCACATCTCTTATGTGATAGTCATATTTACATTATAATTTGCATGAATTAAATGCAACCAACAGTTTAATTCAAGTCATCGATAAAACCTCGAAAATCCTCGAGAAACTAATTCTGGATATTCATAGGCGTAATCACATACCTGTCAAGTTGATGTGAGGCAGAAATAATCCAATCAACCAATAGGCAAACAAGCATTCAATAAGATCCTGAAACAATTATACAATTTCCTTTTATTACTCATGTCATTAAGATCTATTAAATCTAGCTCGCTTCCCAGGGTTTCTAGTTCACTTTTAGGGTTTCCATTGGAATTAGGGTTTCCCTTCATCTTTTACTATTTTAAACCTTAATTTAACGCAATTGATCACAAACTCTAATTATCTCAACATCTAATCCTTAGTTTCGGATTTAAGGCATAATTAACCATTAAATAAGTCCATTAAGTCTCTTTTACATTAAAGCTACTATTTTTATCCTTTTAATATATGACAAGATCATTACGCTCATTTATCGTCAATTCATTATTCATTATGATTGAATTCACATACGAACTCTATTCGTCATTAATCCCATCTTGATTCATTCAAAAACCCTAATTTCTATATTCAGGTTATTCATCCACAAATTACGAACTTTAATGCTCGGAATCGCTTATAACCATGAAAACTCGGTTATATACATGAAATCGAATAACTAAAGCCATTAGTAGTCCTAATTACCAACATTAGGGTTTCAAGGCCCATTAAAGCCTATTTATGCACATAAACTATAAATTAAATAATTATATGAAAAGTTCATCCTTTTTGTTCCTAATGTTCTTTTTTATCATTAACAGGCTAGTTATAAACTTTAACCATCAATTAAACCCTACTAATCACATTAATCATATCAAAATAGGGTTTCTTAATCATCATTACATTAAAGTTAATAACTTCTATTTCTTTTCGAATTGCAATCAGAATCAAGCTTCAGTTATATTTTTAATAGATTCCTCATGTTCTGCTGAGCAAAATTCATATATTATGCATATTCATCCGAGCTACAGTTAACGAGATATGAATTTTGCAAATTAAACTTATTTTGGGTCAATAGGGAGGCGCCACGTAGCCTCTATACATGCAACACGTTTGCTTTGGAAAAACATTTTGAAAAGACGTTCTTACCCCTAGTTAAGTTGACAACTCTTTAATCCCGTAGAGGGCATATCCGTCCAGCACCACTTACCCTTTCTTCAACCTTGAGCAGGTCGACACCTGCTTCCCTAGCTGTCGTTTTACAACAACCACGTGTGTGCTCCTTCCTCTCCAAGGTCCGGCGACCATCGGGGATGATGTCCCTCCTCCGATGCGTCTCCCTGCACTCAGGGCGGTCCCCAGCTTGCACCCAAGAGGGCTGGTTCGTGCTGGCCATGCCCGCGACCCACAGCAAGTCTTGCAACCGTGCGACCACTGCTGTGTGCAGGTTAGGGTATAGCGACGTCAACCAAGCTTCTCACAGCTCCGTGGGGTGACATGCTTCCATCCCAAACCCTTCATAGTCCCTCGTAGTTCCCTGATCATGCCACTCTTCTTGGTTAGGGTTTAAGGACAAAAATGAGGAAGAAGAAGAAGGTAGAAGAACGTGGGGTTCTCTCTTCCCTTCAAACCAAGGCTCTACCCCTTATATAGGGGTGGGAAACGAAGCCATAGGTTGGCTATTCACAAATCAAGGAGTCCCTTTCCAAGTAGGAAGTCAATTCCTTCATGAAAAAGCAAGTTTCTCTCTCCTTTGATATTTCTTATTTCTTGGATAATTGGGAATTTGAAATTCCTCTCACTTATTCTCTTTATTCTTTCCTTTTACTTTATTGTCCAAGAAAATATATTTCCATTAAGTAGAAAATACCACTCTTTTAACAAAACCACAAAAACCATTAATAATGTATTACATTATTCTCTTATTTTTCTTTATTGGTATTTTCTCTTTCTTTCCTCTTTATTGGGGCTCCTTTGACCCCAAGGAACTCCAAGAATTTGAAATTCTTTTTATTGGATACTCATTCTCCTTCTAGATGCATCTAAATGCATTATTCTTTATTATTCCTCATTATCTTATTTATTTCTTATTAAAATATCTCTTTTTGAGGTTGTCTCTTTATTTCTCTTTTATTTTCCTCACTGGTATCCCTTTTATCATTAGAAATCCTTGGGATACGAAATTCCACTAAGGATAACTCAATTGTACATCTTTTTACTTATTTTCCACATATTACCATTGTTTTCAATTTCTTTCTTAATAAAGAAATACTTAATTGATCTTTCCTTTTCTTATTGCATTCTCTATGCAACTTTGGACTCCTTGGGACCCAAGGAACCCTAGAGGCATGAAATCCAACCTTGGATTATATTCTTTTGTCTTTGGGAGGTTTCCACACCTTTCTTTTCTCAAAAACTCAATTATTCATTTACTAATTGAATTTTCTTGTTATTTGGGCCCAATAGCCAATAAAGCCGACAACACAAACATCAAGGCTATTGTAAACAAAATTCATGCATTCAATCAAAAGACATCATTATTTGTTCATTTATCTTTAATATGAGAAATTACATTTCTCAGCAAATGAACCCCAAATTGGGGTTGTAACAACCATCACAAATGTAGTATCTATCTAAACTTATGGCAGAGTCTACTTTCTCTCCATATGTTAATCTTTCCCACATTTCCACTGTTTCGACATGACCATGTCATTCAGGAACCCTTTCAAAGCCCAAAGTTTCCGCATTAAGGACTGGTAACCTAGGTTGTAATGCTAGTATCCAGTCTTCTATATGCATCACTGTTGTCCTAACCTACCCTTCAAGAGCATAAACATAGGATTCTCTATCCTGATTAGGTCAAGATGGGAATTCTCAGGCACTTGTTCTTCTCTTGCCTGATCCCATGCACCCTCTCCTGGTGCAACAACATTGCCCTTAGCAATGTGTTCCTCGTGTTCCCCGGTCATTTATAAACTTTACCCTTTATTCTGCATAAGCAGAATTCACTATAGGGTATATTGGAGGTCACTAACACAGACTCAACAACTTAGTCCTATGTCTCTGTAGACTCAGTGAACCTTAAGCTCTGATACCAAAACTTGTGACGTCCGACAAATAAATCGTCATTAATTAAGTGGAATAAACATAAACAACGGATTCACAAAAATCACTAAAAATTAAAACCATTTTGCAAAGAGATCCATTTCAAGAAAAACTCTTTAAGGCAGAACCAAAACTTTATATACATCATTGTTCACATTGTACATACACTGTACCATATTTTCTTGAGGATAACATATAGTAGTTGCTCTATCAAAACACATACTGAAGCAACATAAAACCTTGAGGCATTCACACCAAAATCCTCAGATTATCATAAAATAAGTACAGATCAACTCCAAGGACCTGAGAGTATAGAAATGACACATAGGACTACTATCTACAAGACACAACAGGCAGTACACTCAACCTGAGTTTTCACTGCTGTCCCTGTTGCTGATGTTCTTCCTCAACAATACAGTCCCAATCCCCCTCGTGCACGTCCACCTAAAAAAATGTGGATCCCACGGGGTGAGACAATTTTCCCAGAGAGATATATAACTCTCAGCCAATAATATTATTATCACAGTTTAAATGGTATAAAACTGAGAAGAAGATAAGCAGTTTAGAATATTCTCATATTTTAAATCATTGCAACTATCTGTGATAGAGAAGTAAGTCATTTATGCTCTTTATAAGGAATGGGAAGAACATGTATATCATTTACTCATCTACTATATCAACATTTCAAGCTTATCCAGTGAAACTCATTATTATGGTATGTCATCCATGAATCATTCTTGTTTCTATTTGTTGGCCTCAGCCAATCTGCTAACTAGAAATTTAATTGTACCAGTCATGTGAGTATACATCATCATATTATATTCAAGCATTGGACTATGCCAATCCTGTGCAACTATTTCAGGCATTGGACTATGCCAATCATGTGCAAACATCACTGTATACCAAATCACTTTTACTAGGCATTATACCTTGGCCAAGACATCATGCTTATTCACATCCTTTCTATAAACAAGTATCCCGCTCATATATTTCAAACACTATAGCCCTTATTTGGCTATAAGCATAAAGCATGTATGATCAAAATTTCATTATTATTATTGTATCCATTTATTATTATCATTATATTACTAAGTTTCCATTTCTTAGTTTATTTTGAACATTATCATTTCTTACATGAGACTTTTATAAACACCTTGTTACCACTCACTAGGCAACAACTATCCTCATGGCTCACAAGGCCCATTAAGTATCTTGTCACCTCTCACTAGGCAACAAATTATCACATGGCTCACAAGGCCATAACACATCTTGTCACATCTCACTAGGAAACAACTTATTCTCATGGCTCACAAAGACATAACACATCTTGTCACCTCTCACTAGGCAACAACTTATTCACATGTATCACAAGGCCCATAACACATCTTGTCACCTCTCACTAGGCAACAAATTATCACATGGCTCATAAGGCCATAACACATCTCGTCACCTCTCACTAGGCAACAACTTATTCTCATGGCTCACAAAGCCCATAACGCATCTTATCACCTCTCACTGGGCAACAACTTATTCTTATGGCTCACAAAGCCATAACACATTATACTTGTTATACAAGTATTTAGCATACCTTTCAAGGCTTATGTAATAAGAGAATTACAACCATCCCATCATTGGGATTAGGGTTTCCCCTTTATGACCGATTAAGGTTTCATGTATATTTTATTGATCCAAACCCTAATTCATTTCTCCACACATCTAGGAGCATACATTTCTATCATAAGTATCCAATCATACTTATTTATTCTCAACATTTATCATTAAATGATTACCAACACAAGGTACGAGTTTCTCTCTCATCCTCTCTAGGATATTGATTACATCATACTTTATTATTTTGGCTTAACCCTTTCTCAAGGTATGTTAGCCTACACTTATAAAAGTGTATTAAACTCATTACATTTCAATGTAACAATTGTCATGACACACTTCATGTGTTACTCATCCATACATATTGGATTTAAGATGCATCAAGGTATATATACTTGTTGCACATGATGGAAGGTAAAAAAATGAGGTGTCATTATTTTGAACTAGTAGGTGCCACGTGTCCATGCATGGGTGACACATGTCCAAGCATGCATAATCATTTATCTTGTCTTTCAAAACAGTTGAGAATCATCTAGAGATGCAAATTCGTCCATTACTTATCCTTTTGAATAAAATATATCAATCACAACCCGATACAGCTTTGTTAAGGAAGCTATAACTCGATACAAACCACCTCCTTGAGGTGCTTTGCACGATATGGACTTTGCCAAGATTTCACAAAACGATCTGGGACACCTCCTTGGGCTCCTTGGCTGATAGGCACTCATATATAAGCTTTTCAACTTGATACAACTCAAGTTAAGCTTTCAAATTCAACCCTTTTTTTGGTCATTTCTTCACCAAGATTACCATCATTCATAATGGAATCAAGCATGGTGTATACTCCTTTATATCTCATCTACATTATGATAAGAGGGATTAGGAACACTCTAGATGTGGTAATTTGCATATTAACCCCACATTTTGGGTAAATTGCAATTTGTACCAAAATTGGTGCACAACGCTCCAACATTGTTCAAACAAGTTCAAACTTGGAATTTAGGCTTTCCACAAGCCACCACTTAGCATAATTCTCTCTCTTATGATTTTAAAACACATGTGGTACATTCAAAATGTGATATTTTGCATTATAACCCCTCAACTTGGGTAAATTGCACTTTGGTCCAAAATAAAGGAACAATCCTCAAACAACATTCAATCAGGACCAAACTTGAAACATAAGTGTGTTACATGATTACAAAACTCCTTAGAGGATTATATTAGAGTTCTAAGCAACTTTATTAGCCAAAAAAAATAGGGTTACCTCATAACCCAGGTCAGGATTGTTACAAGAATCATGAACTTTCTAGAACCTACAAACAACGAACTTGTTAGTTCACACACCCAACTGGTCAGTTGGTGCATGAGTCGGTCAGTTTACTAAGTAAATCGATCGGTTCACACAATTTCCTATTCTAAATCACATTGGTATTCAATGCCTAATTAATGCTAAACATGACATCAACATCAATCATTGTTCCAATTGAGTTGGCAATAGAACCAGGTGACCCAGAGGGTGAAGCAATCATCTCACATAGTGAAACGATTGTTTCACATTGTGAGATTGTCATTTCACAAGTGAAATAGTTGTTTCACTTGTCCAATTTAGGTACAATTCAACCAATATTCATTCTAATTGACCTGGCACTGTAACTGTTCGATTCAACATTTGAATGGGTCAGTTCAGAGTTCAATCATTCAATTTTGAACCACAATTGTTTAATTAAATACATAAATACCTTTAGTAATCATATTTAACATCATTCATGAATATAATCCTTTAATCCAAGTATATCCTATGCATATGACCCTATAGGTCCAAAATTACGTCGGTAGTGAATGTCTATAACCAATTATGACATCACAAGCAAAGAGTGGTGCTTAGTCACACATCATTGCTACCTAAGTAATTGAAAAGCTGAAGAACAACTTCAACCTACAATCCAATGATTAGTGTTATTGTGATCCTATAGTTCCTTTGTCTCTAATATTCAGAGTGAAGTCGAGGCGTGGAATCATCATCCTCTCAACATTGAATCTACGTTCCTTGAACTAGAGAAGACTGTCTGAGATGCATGTGAGTTCACATATCACATATAGAATCACAAGTACAACTGTACAATTATCAATCTCGTTTATCAAGAGGCCCCAGGTATCAATCTCCTGTAGGAGGGACAAATTCCATCTACATCACTCACATCTACTTCCCATGTGTCACAACTACCCAATCATCAAATTTATCACAATCCTTATTAAAGGTTACATTGGATGATGTCAAAGTATACCATACGACATGTGATGAATGTAGTGACTTCAGGTCTAAGAACCACAATCACCACTATCACTATGAGAGTTGATTCTAACTACCATTCTATGATCTACATGTATCACTCTCATGGTAGGTCTGTCTGATACACTGTTCTCTAACATGTATTTATGTGCTTGACTTGATATCACATATCATGACTAATGAGACTTTGTCATCAGTCAACACACACTCTAGTCTTATGATATACTATTGTCTATTTTTCTTCCACAATAATATCTGACTAGGGACATAACAAGAATGTATGCACTCTTATCATACATATGATCTCATTATTCAGGTCCTGAACCTGAAGACATATATCATTGAGTAACAACATTCTTTAGACATTTATTTATGTATGTGTCATCATATCATGACTGATACAAACATAATGGATATAATTACCTTTATCATTATCAAATCAAGTATCTACCACCACACTCCAATCATCATATGATTTTCTCTTTGGGCATACATACCAATACCAACTACAAACAAGTCATGAAAGTGATTGGGGGTGGACAAAGATAAAGAGAAACTCCCTTGTGACAATATAAGTAGGAGACATGGGGTGGATAGAGAGGATACATCTATAGAAGGATTTTCTTGATACAGTTGGAAAAGTTGTGTGTTGGAATGTTCAACAAGCCTGAGAGAACTCGACCATACACTTAAGAAATCTTGGCTTTGTGCTTGAAAGGAATGAATCCTTGCACATGAGAGAGGTTGATCTTTTCTTGAGAGTGTATCACATCACACACGTGAGTATATGACTTCTTGTTGGTGCTTCATAGAGGTTGCCTTGGTGAGGAAGTTGTAGTAGAAAAATTAGTAAGTTGTAGTAGAAAAACCAATTACCAAATCTGATGTAGTGTGTGGCCCTACTACAAGATCTAGAGAAGAAAATAAATGTATCTTTGTGAAACCCTTATGGAGAAGGGTGGATATCTCACTATATGCACTAGGTCAAACAATAGATATGATACGATTTATCATATTTTGACTAGAAATGACATGTGGGGTGGATGACACGTAATGTCAAGACTTGTTAGGGAGTTTCTGACCTTTGACATAATATATATATGGACTGATAAACGTGATGTGTTTGAAGATGCATGGAGAACTAATTTGGGGCACACTATGTTCGACATATGTCATGTCGTATCACTGTTTCCACTTCTGCTGACTAATTTGAAACCCTAATGGTGACACACTGTGTAGGATACTGACACTACATGTTGACTAGAATAGATGTTAATGAATCAATGTGTTTCACTCTAACACAGAGATTTGAGTAGAGTATATTTTTGGTGACATGTCATGTTGGATTCCTATAAGCCCTATTGATGGAGAACTCCAATGTGAATGGACTTACACACCATAGAGATGATTTACACATAGTTCAACCTGTTGTTAAGGAATTTTTGATCGGTCGATCTAGCTAAGACCAAATTAGAAATAGCAGAGGACTTCCATCCTATACCCATGAATGCTTCTTAAAGGTAGAGGTAGATTTGGAGATGAAAGATCGAAAGGTCTTTGGATTTACACATGGGAAAGTAGAGCGACATTTGTTAGATGGTGGAGATGACTTCTACCATTGAAACATCACCATGGGGTTGTTGATCATGACAGAACTTCCAGCTATCAGTACAGTTGGTCCTTAATTGGTGCATCTAGACTTGTTGTCACATAGGAGGATAGTTTCATATGGATTTTGTGCTTGGGGGAAGACAAACCCAAAGAAGACAGAACCTATGAAAATATATACACGGGGAATGCTAGATGATGATGAAAATGATGAGACCATGAATACGATCTAGATTTGATAGTGGAGATGATGAAGACCTCAGAGAGAGAGGGTAATTGATATAATGACAACTCTTTAGAGAGATAGTGAGGGTGAAGGAGATGGTGATGACTCTTCAAAAAGAGAGGGCTATATAGATGGCCCTGAGGAGAGGGTAATTGTGGAGACACATCCCGCTATCACACACACAACGATGTGCCACGTGAAAACGTGCGGAAAACACCATAAACCACTTATTACCAAAAACACGGATTAATTAAAACTGATTTTGACAAACAGATAAACCAAGAAATTATTACATTCAAATCCCCATCCTGCAAGAAAATAGGTTATATAAACATTTATAAGTCTTGATACGTGTCCACAGCTTAACATGGTAGCTGTCTTATCATCACATGATTTCATCACCTATTTATATACATAACGGGCCACATCTAGCCAGCAGCAGGATATACAAAGCTTCATCAGCTATACATTGTGAAACAATGTCAAAACTCCTTTGAGGACCTGAGAGTACATGGATGACTCTAAGACTCTACTACAAAACAACCAAAATGGCAGCATATCCATCTCTTGCCTTCTACTGCTCATCTTGCTGCTCGGCCGCAACCCCGCGGCCACCACCACGTCTAGCGCGGACACCTAAAAAGGGTTGTAAACCAACAGGGTGAGACACACTGTCCCAACGAGAAACATAACTCCCCGCCGAAGCCATAAAACCTCAGAAAGATTAAAGCAATAACAGCAGATAACTGATAAAACATAGAATAAGAGCAGCATACTAAGCAAAGCTATTCATACCATCAATCTTACCAAGATGTACGGAAGGAATTTAACCAAGTATTTCTTTATGGAACATGATTGACAAGATAAGATTTATAAGATCTTACCACATAATATAAGGAACATATAAGTAACTACAACGTATAACAAGATAAACTACAAAAGCAAGGCCTCAATCAATGTTCCGTGTACTGCCTTAAGCAATAAATACTATTCGGCTGGATTACATATTGTTATGCCCTGAGGAAGTGACCCGTACCGCTCAAATCCAACTGACGGCTGTGAAACCCGGAGCCGGTGCCATATAAGGTTAATGGAAGAGCCAGACTCTACGACCTCCCACCTCATGGTCAGTGTACGAGAACCAAAGTAGGACTACAATCTCATGCTTAAGTGGCCTCAACCACAGGGTCAGCTCCCGCAGGCTACCCTTTATCTAGCCCGCCTTGGTACAGGTCTCGGCGCTAGTATATCTGAGCCACAGGCTAGTTCATCATGCCCCCTGAGCCATGAATGCATTCATCCTCTATCACACTGAGCCATGGGCATGTTCACCATGCTCTATCTATCCCGAGTCTGCAACCACAGCTGCACTCGAATCCTTACTATTTTAGGCTAGGAGAAACCTCACATATTCAACGGGTTAACCCGCAGGAGAACCCGTTTCACTAGGGCAAACTACATGAAATTTTTCATTGTAATTAATTAGTATATTTTAAGTGAATTGTTGAGGCAACCAGGTTGTAACACATTCATAACATTAAGTTACCATGTTATCACCACCATCACAATATCCCGGGATCTCAATCCCTCATCACAAGAAACCACTGCCTCTTAAGGCATTCTCATCACTGGAAATAAAAATCCCAGATCTCTTAATCAGAGCATAACACCTCAACTAGGCACTTAAGCCAAACCCAGGTCCTCATACCAAAACACATAAGACTAGTGATGCATGTTATCTCATCATCAAGAATGACCATCAAAGCAGTGTTATTCAAACATATATATCTCATAGCCCTTTACCTGGTTATGCATCCACATGAAATACCTGCATGGTTAGTATACACAATCATGGAGATAACTAAAACCCTCATAGATTAATAGAATGATTATATTGTCAATATAGGGCAACATTGATGATTGCATGCTTTATCATTCATGCCTCAACCTGTGACCATAGACATGGGTCACATCATCATGTGAAGCAACTCATATACTTCCAAACTTATCATTGTATATATATGATTTCAAGATGATCATAAATACATGTAATATCATGGCATTCGAGTTCAGATATGTCATGTTTACATTGGTGTGTTCTACCATATCAAGTACCTCACTACTATCAAACATGTCAAAGGTTCATGAACCATAGCCATAACTCTTAACAACAAGAATGTGATCACACGATAAAGAACTATCAGATGGGCTTTTGGGTGGAACAGGATCCTCACTAGAAGTGCCCACTACCCTCACAAGAAGTGTGACTTTCCTCCTCTAATGTTGAAATCATTGTAAGATGTTGATCATAAAACATATTAATGATGTTAGATTTGAACGATCTGAATATCATGGCATATAAATGAATTCCTCCTGAACATTAAAAGCATGAACAAAACATGTACCCTTAGGGGTGATGTAATCCTAAGATATCATAAAGTCATGTTATGGCTAAGACATTAAGTGATGCTTCCACATATATAGAAGGTGGGGTGGACACACCCAAGAATCTCTAGACCCTAAGATGACAACTTAGAGTGCATGCAATTATGGTGGTCATAGAACCTAAGCAATGATGATGTATATGAAGTTGAACTCCTAAATAGCCTCTTAAGAATGAGATTAGTTGAATTTCGAGGATGAAATTCCATCTAAGGTGAAGTGAATGTGATAACCTAGATTTTTGAGTTTTAATAACTAATACAATATTCGAGAGACAAGCATGCTTTGTATATGAGAAATACCAAACTGAGGAATTGGTAATCCTAATACAGATTCTTTCACCTAATTTTTAGGTTATGTGAGATACGATAGAGGGCTATGATGCCTAATTGAATTCAATTGTGAATCAATACCCTTACTAATTGATTAATCTCTCATGAGACCAATCATTCATTTAGTGATACAGTGAGTAGTGAACTAATTTCTTTTGAGGAATTATGTACATATGAATCAATGTTAAAGTTTGATGTCAAATAAATACATATTTAGGTGTTAGATCTTTGGTTGATTTGACTTATTGAGATCAAGAATTATACTCGGATATATTAACTTCGTATCACATGAGCCTAGTTTTACAGGTCTGATAGTCTCGTAGATCTGAGAACTGAGGAGCTGGTGGCCATCAAGGTTGCCACAATCTAGACTCTTGAGGAACTAGTCATCGTGACATTCCTGCATAATCTATGGAAGTTGTTGTGTTTCACATTGATCAGCATAACACCAGACAACTCCACTCCCTCTCTCACTAGCGCATCTCCATCCTTCTCCTAGAAAGGGGCGAGGGAGGACCAAAAGGACTTGGCAAGTCCTTGCTACAGGAGAGCTCACCACCACTGGCCAGAGACGCCGACCTCAGGGACTGGTCAGTGGACATGCCTCTATTGCCCACCATCACCATGATGCTGAAGTTTTTATGAGGGAGATGCATCTTGTTAAGTTGTCCACCAGTGTGAACCCAATCATGGCATTGCGAGTGGAGGAAGACAACCTATGCTCCATCGATCTCTAGTCAGATCTAGGCCTCAAGATGACAACATCTACACCCACTTGATGCAGGAAGAGGTTGGGCTCATGGGTCCCAGCAACCTACTTCACCGCCGCCACCATCATCTGAGACATCGGCAGGGATCTGGTTCCTGGAGAACTCACTTGCAGCAGCATCACGTTATCAAGGAAGGTGGAGATCGGAGCTGGGAGTGGTGGAGGTCCTTGCGAAGCATCCTGGAACAACTGATCGTAGATCTACGGTGAAGGGCAACACCCATTGGAAGTTGCGGATTGACCAACCACACCCCTTGATCCACCAATACTCACCGGAATAGAGCTTCCTTCTACGGTGGATCCATATGAAGACTCATTCCCGACCATAAATCTTATAAATCTTGGACCTCGATGGATTTTCTCTCACCGGAATCAGACTTCACGGTGGTGGTAGGCTTGCAAAAAATAGAGTTCTCACACAGCACGATACTCCCAATGGAACGCAAGAAGGAAGAACCCACGTGAGCTGGGCCAGACCCTCCTGGGATTTACGGCTACGGCTGCTGCGCTATACCTTTTTTGGTGACGGAGTAGCAGAGAGGGAAATCGCGATGTGGAGATCGCCAAAGCATATCTCAGGTCCAAATCGGTGGGTGATGGCTCTAGACTCAAACCCGATCCTTGCTGCACCTGCTGGAGCTCTGCGAGCAAAGTTCTACCTTTGAAGATGAGGCATCACCGAGTTCCTTCACATCATGTCAGAGCTTTGGAACTTCCAGTTGAGATGGGAAGAGGAACCATGGCACCCTCTACCTTCATGGGTGGCAAGTGAGGTCGTGCTAACTATCAGGCTCCAAGGTGGGTGCTGGCAGCTTGCAGGGTTCCCCACTGGGAACCAAGCCTCTACGCGACTGCAATCACACAGGATGTTGGAGCATGTGCAATGGTTCGTGAGCCTGATCGTGATGGGGAAAGCGAACTAGGGTGAGATCAGTTTAGGCAGACCATCCACTAAACCGGCCACCCTAATCAAACCAAGGATGTGAACCGCTCAAGGTAAATACTTATAATTTCCAAAAAAAATGTCACTTTCTTAGAAAATGCTTTATAAATAGACCCCTTAGCCAATAAATTCCCCAAAAATACTCCTAGACTCAGAAAAATGCCATGTACATTAATGGACCCTTAGATCGGACCTTTGATGAACTAATATTGATGATATTTAATTTAGATGAGAATGCTTCATTTAAATGGTATAATTAGAAAATGGTTGAGGTTAAATCTGAGAAAATTAAGTTTGAACCCTAATATAATCTGGAAATTAAATGTGGACTCTGATCTTAATATTATT
Source organism: Alisma plantago-aquatica (assembly GCA_963693085.1). Lineage (NCBI taxonomy): Eukaryota > Viridiplantae > Streptophyta > Magnoliopsida > Alismatales > Alismataceae > Alisma > Alisma plantago-aquatica. The sequence continues at coordinate 619,552,291 of OY856413.1, forward strand.
GAGAAATTTTAGGTCTTTTCTCATTATTGCCTAATTACATGTTTGTAGCCTCATATTAATTCTAGAAAATAAATAAACCATCAGAAAAATATGAAACTCAGACCAGACCCCTATAATGACCACCTGATCAGTATGCAAATATTATAAACATGTTCTAGGTCAGTAAAACCTAGATTTGGTCAAAACCCTAATTTTGGACCTAGAATACCAAGAATATGATGTACATATATTAATGATGATTAATTTCTTTAAATCAGGTCATGGACAAAGTTCTAGATGATCATGGATATGATTAGAAATCTCTGAACTTAGGTACGTGGGATTTATTAAGTATAAGACTAGTTTTATGGTTGCCTATGATATGTAATATCTTGAATGCTCGTATTTGGATATGATTGCTTGGTTGAACTAGTATGAGTTATACTTCGCCAAATCTAATAGATCATAAATGAGTATGATGGGTTGTAGCTACTAGAGCACATAGCCTGGTGTGGATGTATGTTGCCTAACATGGATGTATGATTCCTTGGCCCATGTTAGATGTATGATGATACTATGTTGCCCACACTAGATGTAAGTCAAGTGCAAGTATGTGTAGTACAACCACATCAAAGTGAATGCAATAAAAGGAATGTTTACTTGATTATTGATTTAAACAATGTTTTCTTTTAATCTTTCTTTCTCAAGCTATTTCAATTATGCAAACATATTAGTAGGTATCTTTCTACCCACGTGCACAACACCTTGTGTGTTGATTCGTTGTTTCACATATGTTTTAGGTTCAGAGATAGCATGGGAGGAAAAAGATGGGAGTGAGCAGTTGTACAAGTTGTACCTATTGTCTAAGATCCTATTAGCATACATGTTCAGACTTGTAGAATTTTCATTCAATATGTAACTGTAAATCATTTTGTAATAATTCATATTGTATAATTATGCATGTTGAATGTTGAGTATGTTATGGTTGTATGTTCATGTATGTGTATTATGCTTCTGCATCGCTCTCTGATATAATTGCTAACATTTTTGGATTTTATCTTCTCATCTCCATGGGGTTTTGAGAAGGTGAAAATCCAGGGACGTTACACCTGGCCTTGTGTGTTGGTCGATAGGATGAGGTTAGTGTGGTTGGGAGATAGGCTTTCCTCTGCTACCTGTTTGAGTTGTACCTTTGGCTGTTGTGCCTAGAGGTGTTTAGTTGTTGGGCGATACCTTGTGTGTTGGGTGTTATACCTTGTTGAGTACCTTGCTCGATACACCTAGTGTGATAACCTGACCTTTTCTCTCTCCTCAAGTGATATGTTCCTCCCTTATAAAGTGGCCCATTACTAATTTTGATGTCAATTTCATAATTGGAGGGTTGAGATTTTCTAACTTGGCCACTATAATGATCAATTTCACATTGTGTGCATTTTCATTTGCCCTCTTGATCTACATTTCACTATTTAATGATTCACTACTTTATAAAATATATTGAACCTGATTAGTATGATCACCCTCTATAATATGTTTCAAAATATCTAGTGTTCATTTATCTTCCCAACGGTACAAAAATTACCTCATTTGGAGCATCCTAGCCCAATATATGGGTATTTGAAAATTGACCCAAATTGTACATGTTTTAACTACTTTTGTGAGTTTGGGCCTTAATGGGCCTAGTTTGGCACTTGACCCTTGCTTTACCCTTGTTCCTCACTGATCCTCTTTCCCCTTCAGGAAAGTACTGAAGAGAAGTAACTGCTCACCTTCGTCCCTTCCAAACCAAGAGATGGAGGCGGCGGATGAAACCAGCCCTGTACACACACCCCCATCTAAACCCTAGGTCTCAAGTTCCTTTATAAGCCCCCTTGACCAACCCCTTCTTCATTTCCTTCCTACCCCTCCTCCTTCTCTGGTTCCTCACCACATGTATTTCCTCCCTGTACTGGTTCTTCTAGTCGACGACTACGACAACCATCTAGCCTCCTCGCACGCCACCACAGTGGCACTCCGGCACGGCCGGGCTCCAAGCGGTCGGCGTGTCCCGAACCTCCAGAAGCTTTGCTGCTTCTTCCCCAGGCTAAGCGGCCATGATGGCCATGTTGTTTGGTGGGGGCGCGGAACCCCTATACCTCCCATGTTCGATGGAAGGAACAGAGCAATCCCGAGTGGGATCGCAAGGAGCAGGAGGTGGTGGTGAGCGAGGGTGCACGACCCCTCGTTGGCAGTTGATGGCATCTCGGCGCGGTGCCTGGCCGATGGAGACCGCTAGGCCAACACCTGGAGCGGTGAGAAATGGGCGCGAGGATGCCCAAACTAGAGGTGGGCGCGGTGACGAGCGACCCTGTCCGTGGCCGCTGATCCCCGATCCAAGGATCCGTGTCACAGGGGAAATAATCAAGGGTATGCTGCTTGGATTCTCTATAGTTTGACTCATAACCTTCTAAAATCAATATCTCCCAATTCCATTGGACAAAATATACAAAATTATATATCAAATCGATCAAATCGAAAAGATCTACAACATGAGAACAGTTTCAGACCCTGAATCTTCTTCTAAATCTCTGATAATGCTAGATATGTGATCTTTGACTTCTTTGACCATTCTTAATGCACAATGATGATGAATCTTGAATATTTGATGTATACCTACCATCCTAACCTTGAAGTCAATAACTTTTGTACATATTGAGTTTAATGGGAGTCATCATTATCCCTATTTCTTATACATTACTCTAGTTGTAGGTATATACTAGTGTTGAGATTCTAATGATGTACCCTGCCCTAAATTGATAATCTAGCTACTTAATGATGAAATAATGTCTAATCAACCCCAAAGAAGTAATATATGTCTCTTCTTGACCTTAATATCAGCCTCTAGCATCCTCCTTGCTATGGTTATTTCTTTTGACATCTAATGCATGTTTATGCCCCTATTATGTGAATGTTTGATTATACTTTGAACCAATGTTGGGTTGACCTAACCTATGCATGTCTCTATGTCTTTATGTTGCTGATCTTGACCATCCTTGATGCTTGGTCCCCTTGAATTGCTAATCTTTGACCTGGATTACTCTATTATGAGTCTCGTGACCTAATTTGAGCATAAGTGTCCTAAATCTCGTAATGTCCGCATGAAACCTCGAAATGATATGAAACTTGAACCATACTCTTATGATGGACCCTAGATCAATATGAGATCATATAATGTACTAATAACCAACCTTGAAACCAACTTGGCCAAAACCCTAAAATGCACATAATTAGGGTTAATGATGAGAATCTAATGTATATATGTAATCTTGTTGTTAATCAGGTTTGGCACGTGGCTAGATGGTGAAGGATATGTTAGGTTATGAAATCTCTGAATCAGGTATGGGCCTTATCTAGTTATATGACTATCACTTTCTTGCTTGAAAAGACATATATTGTATGCTTGTTCGTTTACTTGCTCAAATATTGCCATGTAGTATTGCTATGTCTTACTCGATGTTTGCCTCATCAGTTTTATAACTTGAACACACACACACATATATATATATATAGAACTCCATTATAATATTTTTGATAAAGGGTTAACTCTTGGTTATGTCCTTGAGGTCCCTCTCATATAAAAGGGTTAGCTAAGCTTGAGCACCCTTACAGACCCTTCCGATGGGAAGATGGTCAAAGGCCTTAAACATGGTTGATATTGTTGCTATAATGGAGTTAAATGACATAAAATATGGTTTTACATTTGTTAAACAATTAACATGTTTATTCTTGTTCGTTTAGTCTTGAAATCTTCTCAAAATTATGCAAAGCTTATATATATGTATCTTTCTGCCCCATACTCAACACCTCGTGTGTTGACCCATTTCTCATATTTTGTTTTTAGGTTCAGAGATGGCTAGAAGGTTGATGGGCTTGGTAAGCTATGCTAGGTGTACTTGTTGTAAGATCCAATTTTAGTGCACATGGATGACTTGTACCTTGACTATGGAAATATGTAATTGAATTCATGATTATAATGCATTTTGTATAATTTATACTTGTTGAATTTTGAGGCTATGTTGGTGCCTTTCTCTTGTTACTTGTTCATGTGTGCTAAGCTTTAAGCTTTCACATTTCACCTTTGGTATACGTTTGGTTCATGGGACTGGGATTCTGGTTCTGTGACACCTAGCTTGGGTAGTGGCTTGGTGCCTGATATACATTGACGTTATGGAGCTGTGGGCTAGCTTTGTGTTGGGCATCATGGTTGGGTGGTGATGCCCGATATAGTGGTAGATGGTAACCCTAAACCTGGTTGCACAACACATAAGTGCACGACACCCCTGGTTGCACGACACATAGGTGCACGATACCAATGGATGCCCGATATCCATGGATGCACGATACACATAGTTGCACGACATGACCTTAGACCTAGCTGCACGTCATGCCTTGTGCACGATATGCCTTGGTCTCTAGTTGCACTGCATGCTTTGAGGTGGTAGCCCGACACCCTTGCTGTGATGGGCCGATATGCTGCCCGATGCTGCTTCTAGTGCGGGTCATGTTCCACCCGGAAGCCCATCTGATGGTTCTTTGGCATGTGATCACCTTCTTGTTGTTATGGTTGTGGTTTGTGAACCTTTTTCATGTCGTGGTTATAATAAGGTGTTTGATATGGTAGAACGCACCTATGAAAACCATAACACAACTGAATGTGCTTATGATCTTATTGAAATCATATATATATCTAATGACAAGTTTGGAAGTATATGACTTGCTTCACATGATGATGTGACCCATGTCTATGGTCACAGGTTGAGGCATGAATGATAAAGCATGCAATCATCAATGTTGCCCTATATTGACAATATAATCATTTGGTTAATCTATGAGGGTTTCAGTTATCTATATGATTATTTATACTAACCATGCAGGTGTTTCATGCGGATGCATAGCGAGGTAAAGGGCTATGAGATAACATGCATCACTAGTCTTATGTGTTTTGGTATGAGGACCTAGGTTTGGCTAAAGTGCCTAGTTGAGGTGTTATCCTCTGATGATGAGATCTGGGATTGTTATTTCCAGTGATGAGAATGCCTTAAGAGGCAGTGGTTTCTTGTGATGAGGGATTGAGATCCCAGGATATTGTGATGGTGGTGATAACAAGGTAACTTTATGTTATGCATGTGTTATAACCTGGTTGCCTCAACAATTCACTTAAAATATGTAACTAATTACAGTGGAACATATCATGTAGTTTGCCCTGGAAATAGATCCATCATCGTCAGTAGTTGGTGATGGTGAAACGGGTTCTCCTGCGGGTTAACTCGGAGCACATATTATTGAATATGCGAGGTTTCTCCAAGCCTAAAATAGTGAGGATTCAAGTGCAGCTGCGGTTGCATACTTGGGATAGATAGAGCATGGTGAACAGGCCCATGGCTCAGTGTGATAGAGCACAAATGCGTCCATGGATCAGGGAGTATGGTGAACTGGCCCGTGGCTCAGTTATACTAGCGCCGAGACCTGTACCAAGGAGGGCTAGAGAAAGGGTAGCTTGCGGGAGCTGACCCTGCGGCTGAGGCCACTTAAGCATGAGACTGCGGTCCTGCTTTGGTTCTCGTGCACTGACCACGAGGTGGGAGGTCGTGGAGTCCGACTCTTCCATTGACCTTGTATGGCACCAGCTCCGGGTTTTGCAACCACGAGCGATACAATTCACTTCCTCAGGGCATAACAATACGTAATCCAGCCAAATAGTATTTATTGCTTAAGGCAGAATACAGAACATTGATTGAGGCCTTGCTTTTGTAGTTGATCTTGTTATACATTACAGTTACTTATACATTCCTTATATTATGTGGTAAGATCTTATAAATCTTATCTTGTTAATCATGTTCCATAAAGAAATACTTGGTTATATGCCTTCCGTACATCTTGGTAAGCTTGATGGTATGAATAGCTTTGTTTGGTATGCTGCTCTTATTCTACGTGTTAACAGTTATATGTTGTTATTACTTTAATCTTTCTGAGGTTTTGTTGTTTTGGCGGGGAGTTATGTTTCTCGCTGGGACTGTGTGTCTCACCCCGTTGATTCACAACCTTTTTAGGTGTTCACGCTAGATGTGGTGGTGGTCGCAGGGTTGCGGATGAGCAACAAGAAGAGTAGTAGAAGGCAAGATATGGACATGCTGTTGTTTTGGTTCCTTTGTAGTAGAGTCATAGAGTCATCCCTATACTCTCAGGTCCTCAGAGGAATTTTGACGTTGTTTCACGATGTATATATGATGAAGCTTTGTATATCCTATTGCTGGCCGGATGTGGCCCGTTATGTATGTATGACAGGTGATGAACTCATGTGATGACAAGACAGCTGATCCATCAAGCTGTGGATATGTATTAAGACTTGTAAATGTTTATATAACCTGTTTTCTTGCAGGGTGAGGATCTGAATGTAATAGTTTCTTGGTTTATCTGCTTTCCGAAATCAGGTTTAATTACCTCGTGTTTTTGGTACTTTAGTGGTTTATGGTGTTTTCCGCACATTTTCACGTGGCACCTCGTTGGGCGTATGATAGCAGGATGTGTCACCACAGATGGTGTCTCCAAATCTTTAACGCATAAACCACTACTTCCAACTCCAAGTCATGAGTCAGATAGTTCTCCTCCTATTTCTTAAGCTGTCGTGAAGCAAAAGAAACCACATGGTCTTCCTACATCAGCACGCATCCTAAGCCCTTCTTGGAAGCATCACAGAAAATAAAATAGCCTTTCCCAGGCTCTGGCAGGACTAACACTAGAGCACTAGTCATCATCTCCTTCAGACTCTAGAAAGCTTGCTGGAAACAATCATTCTAGAAAAAAGGTACATCCTTTCTAGTCAACTTTGTCATCGGCAACGCGATCACACTGAAGTCCTTGATAAACCTCTGGTAGTATCCTGCTAATCCCAGGAAACTGTGAACTTCAGTCGGCGTCTTCGGCTGTTCCCATTCTGCAACTGACTCCACCTTCCTCGGGTCCACTTTAACTCCTTCTGCGGATATCACATGACCCTAGAAAGTTACTTCTTTCAACCAGAACTCACACTTACCAAACTTGGCATACAACTGGTGTTGGCGAAGGAGGGTCAACGCTTATCGAAGATGTTGTTCATGCTCCTGACTTTCCTGACTGTAGATCAAGATGTCATCTATAAAGACTACAACAAACTGATCTACAAACGGACGAAACACTCGATTCATCAGGTCCATGAAAATAGCAGGTGCATTGGTTAGCCCAAACGGCATAACCACAAACTCATAGTGACCATACCTTGTCCTAAAAGCTAACTTTGGTATGTCATCTGCCTTAATCCTCAACTGATGATATCCAGACCGTAGATCGATCTTTGAAAACACTATAGCACCACGCAACTGATCGAATAGATTGTCTATCCTTGGTAATAGGTATTTGTTCTTGATCGTGACTTTGTTCAACTACCGATAATCTATGCATAGCCGCATCGATCCGTCCTTTTTCTTAATGAACAACACTGGAGCACCCCAAGGCGACGTACTCAGTCGGATGAAACCTTTCTCCAACAACTCTTATAACTGCTTCTTTAGTTCTTCCATCTCTACTGGAGCCATCCTATACGGTGTCTGTGCAACTGGCTGTCTTCCTGGAACCAAATTGATCTCAAAATCAATCTCTCGGGGTGGAGGAACACTGGGGAACTCATTAGGAAACACATCTGCAAACTCTCGGACAACCGTCACCTCCTCAAGGCTAGGTCCCTTTGTCTTGGTATCGACAACGTAAGCTAAGAATGCCTTACATCCTTGTCGTAACAACTTTTCTAGTCACCAACGCTGATACTAGACACATCGGAAGAATCTTCCTATCTCCTTGGAAGATCCACTTTTCTCCACAAACCTCAAACACTGCCTGCTTGGAACCATAGTCCAACACAATCTTATACTTCTCTAAGGTATCCATACCAAGGATCACATCGAATCCATGCATATCAAGTGGTATATGATCCACTTGTATGTTGTATCCCGAAAAAGATAAGACACAAGATGGGCACTCCTCTCGAAGCATCGAGGAACCATCAAGAGGGGTTTCTAACAACAACCTATCTTTCTTACAGCTAACATGTGACAAATAGTTATCAAGCATAGGACGTGTGATAAAAGAGTGTGTAGCACCCGAGTCAACCAAAACAGATATAAAGCAAGAAGAAGACAAATCAGAATGAGATAACTCCATCTGACATGCCACCACTCGTGGGTTGACTATTGCCTCTGGCTGACTCTTCGCATAGAATCGAGCCGTTGCTTGTTATCCACGTCCTCTACTTCCTTGAGCAGACGATCCTGCTTGTGACGCTTGATCGCATCCTCGCCCTCTACTACTACTGAGTTGCTGTCGGTGTGACCCTTGTTGATTCTGTCTCAGCTACTGTGTCACTTCAACATCTTTACTTGGGTAATTCGACTTGATGCCATGTCTGTCCGCAGATATAGCATGCCCTATCCTCAAACTGTGGCCTAGATGGCCCTGTCACTGCCACTGAAGCTGTACTATGTGCCTTTGACAGTGAAGAACCATATCCTCTTCCCTTACTCAGAGACCACTATGACGGTGCACTGGAACCTCTTACTCCAGAAGGTGCTAAAAACCTTGGCTTCTTGAAGCCACCAAACCTCTGTCCCTGGTACTGAGCATGCCTCTTCTTACACATGAATTCTCTTTTCTCCCTAACTGACTGTTCGATCCTCCAGACAGATTTCACAAACATAGCAAACCGCTCTTGGTTCTCCAACGCAGAAGCAGGTGTTGTCAGCTCAGCACTCAGGCCTTTCTCAAAATGTCTGATTCTCTCATCATCCGTCGCTGCCATGTGAGGACAAAACCTCAACAGGTTCATAAACTTGGCTTCATACTCAGTGATATTCATCGCTCCTTGACGCAAGGGCTCAAACTAGCTGATCTTCTCATCCTGATACGTCTTCAGAAAGTATCTGATGATGAACTTGCACCGGAAAACCTCTCAACCGATCACCTCACCGGGTCACTTCTCCTCCTCGATGGTCCACCAGTGACCAGCACTACCCTTCAGAAGGTAGACAACATGCTTGACTTTGTCTGCTTCGGGGATGTCGAGGATCCGTAAGGCCTTTTCAAGACCTATCAGCCATAGATCTGCATCTGCTGGATCAGCCGTCCCAGCATAGTCTGAGGCTCTGACTCGGCGAAGCCACTCAAAGGTCTTCCAAATACCCAATGTTTCACCATGGGGAGCCTATGCTCTCGGCGGAGGCATTGGCAATCTCTCTACCATGAGATTCATCATAGCCATCATCTGCCCCATAAGCTGTTGGTAGGCAGGGTTTTTGAGAATGGCTGGGTCAAGTTGGGGAACCTCGGGCACCCGATCTCCATGTGCCTGCCCTTCAGCTCCATCAACAGATGCAACATCACTGCTCTCGGCAGCATGTTCTTCATGGTTTCCAGACATCTTGGCTTTTTCTTCCGCTGGGGGTAGAAGATAATCGTAAGAAAATCTGGAGGACTCACAAGAATAGATGCAACCAAGTCCTAGATCCATGTAGACTCAGCGAACCTAGAACTCGGATACCAAAAACTTGTAGCGACACACCCCGCTATGACACAGACAACGAGGTGCCACACAAAAACGTGTGGAAAACACCATAAACCACTTATTACCAAAAACACGGATTAATTAAAACCGATTTCGAAAAACAGATAAACCAATAAACTATTACATTCAGATCCTCATCCTACAAGAAAATAGGTTATATAAACATTTATAAGTCTTGATACATGTCTACAGCTTAACATGGCAGCTGTCTTGTCATCACATGAGTTCATCACCTGTTTATATACATAACGGGACACATCCGGCCAGTAGTAGGATATACAAAGCTTCATCAGCTATACATCATGAAACAACATCAAAACGCCTCTGAGGACCTGAGAGTACATGGATGACTCTAAGACTCTACTAAAAAACAACCAAAATGGTAGCATATCCATCTCTTGCCTTCTACTGCTCATCTTGCTACTCGGCCGCAACCCCGCGACCACCACCACATCTAGCGCGAACACCTAAAAAGGGTTGTAAACCAACAGGGTGAGACACACAGTCCCAGCGAGAAACATAACTCCCTGCCGAAACCATAAAACCTCAGAAAGATTAAAGCAATAACAACAGATAACTGATAACGCGTAGAATAAAAGCAACATACTAAGCAAAGCTATTCATACCATCAAGCTTACCAAGATGTACGGAAGGCATATAACCAAGTATTTCTTTATGGAACATGATTGACAAGATAAGATTTATAAGATCTTACCACATAATATAAAGAACATATAAGTAACTGCAACGTATAACAAGATAAACTATAAAAGCAAGGCCTCAATCAATGTTCTGTGTTCTGCCTTAAGTAATAAATACTATTCGGCTGGATTACGTATTGTTATGACCTGAGGAAGTGAGCCGTACCGCTCAAATCCAATTGACGGCTGTGAAACCCGGAGTTTGTGCCATATAAAGTCAATGGAAGAGTCAGACTCCACAACCTCCCACCTCGTGGTCAGTGCATGAGAACCAAAGCAGGACCGTAGTCTCATGCTTAAGTGGCCTCGACCACAGGGTCAGATCCTGTAGGCTACCCTTTCTCTAGCCCGCCTTGGTACAGGTCTCGACGCTAGTATATCTGAGCCACAGGCCAATTCACCGTGCTCCCTGAGCCATGAACGCATCCATGCTCTATCACACTGAACCATGGGCCTGTTCACCATGCTCTATCTATCCAGAGTCTACAACCATAGCTGCACTCGAATCCTCACTATTTTAGGCTAGGAGAAACCTCGCATATTCAACAATATGCGCTCCGGGTTAACCCACAGGAGCACCTGTTTCACCATCACTAGCTACTGATGATGATGGATCTATGGCCAGGGAAAACTACATGAAATATTTCTCTGTAATTAATTAATATATTTTAAGTGAATTGTTGAGGCAACCAGGTTGTAACACATTCATAACATTAAGTTACCTTGTTATCACCACCATCACAATATCCCGGGATCTCAATCCCTCATCACAAGAAACCATTGCCTCTTAAGGCATTCTCATCACTGGAAATAACAATCCCATAACTCATCATCAAAGGATAACACCTCAACTAGGCATTTAAGCAAAACCCAGGTCCTCAGACCAAAACACATAAGACTAGTGATGCATGTTATCACATCATCAAGAATGACCATCAAAGCAGTTTTATTCAAACATATATATCTCATAGCCCTTTACCTGGCTATGCATCCGCATGAAACACCTGCATGGTTACTATACACAATCATGGAGATAACTGAAACCCTCATAGATTAATAGAATGATTATATTGTCAATATAGGGCAACATTGATGATTGCATGCTTTATCATTCATGCCTCAACTTGTGACCATAGACATTGGTCACATCATCATGTGAAGCAACTCATATACTTCCAAACTTATCATTATATATTTATATATATATATATATATATATGATTTCAAGATGATCATAAATACATGTAATATCATGGCATTAGAGTTTAGATATGTCATGTTTACATAGGTGTGTTCTACCATATCAAGTACCTCACTACTATCAAACATGTCAAAGGTTCACGAACCATAACCATAACTCTTAACAACAAGAATGTGATCACACGATAAAGAACTATCATATGGGCTTTCGGGTGGAACAGGATCCTCACTAGAAGTTCCCACTACCCTCACAAGAAGTGTGACGGGTAGGGCGCCCCCACTAGAGATGGTATCGGGTAGGGTAACTTTCCTCCCAAAAAGCATATCGGCCCACCACAACAAGGGTATCGGGCTACCACCTCAAGGTATGTTGTGCAACTATAGGTATCGTGCATCCATGGATGTCGGGAATCCATGTGTCATACATCCATGTGTCGTGCATCCATGTGTCGTGCATCCATGTGTCGTGCATCCATGTGTTGTGCATCCATGTGTCGTGTCAGGGTCACCATGACACTATATCGGTCATCCTCACTAAACCATGGCACCCAACACAAGACTAGCTTATAGAGCTCCATAACGTCTAAGGTATATCGGACACCAAGCCACTACCCAAGCTAGGTGTATCGGGCAGGGAACTCAACAAGGCATAACGCCCAACACACAAAGGTATCAACCAACAACCAAACACATCTAGGCACAACAGCCAACGGTACAACTCAAACGGGCAGCAAAGGAAAGCCTATCATCCAACCAAGATAACCTCATCCTATCGGCCAACACACAAGGCAAAGACCAAGGTGTATCGCCCAACACAACCTCATCACAACAACCCCAAACTCTACATCAAGAGAGGGTATCGGGCAGCACCAACCCAAAGCCATATCGTGCAAGATACATCCCAATAAGATCATCATCAACCTCAAGAACAAGGGCACCAAACCCTAGATTGATCAAGAAGATCGACTCACCTCTCAACAACCAAGAGAGAGGGATTTTGCACAACCTCTATCACAACTCGGGCAACTACAAGGATCAACCCCCACATAGATCTACATCTACCAAAAAGCTCATCTCTCGAATCCATGGTGAGAGGAGGGTGTTGCTCAAGCAACTAGAACACAAGATCACCTCTCAACTTAAACGAGAGAGGGGTATTGCTCATATTACTAAAGCTCAAGCTCACTTCTCTAGACCAAGGAGGGAAAGGAGTGTTACTTAACAAGGAAACCCTAAAAACATGGTTCGGCCAACTAGGTGCAACTAAACAAGAAGCTTATCTTAGAACATACTTGGCCGATTATGATCATAAGAAAACATACAAGAACATAGAAGAAGGTAATATGATTAGGGTTAGGAGTTATGTAACCCGCCTTAATCAAGATCCAAGCTCCTAGATCCACCACAAGAAGGAGAACAAAGCACTCTAGGGTTCAGCCACCACTAGAGGAAGAAGAAGAAGACTCCAAGATAAGGATCGGCCACCAAGCTTTGCAAAGGAAGAGGTGTCGTGCACCAAGGGAGAGGGGAACTAAGGAACTAAAGGGATCTTTAGTAAGAGAAAGAAGGTACATATATATGAGAGGATGGAGGAGAAACCAAGGTAGGACAAGGCAAGGTTTCGCCCACCTAGGGACACTTGTCCATTGGGAATGCCACCACTCTAACTTGCCTTAAACACATGTCCAAGGCCATTGCCACATGCAAGCATTAAGCACCGAGTGTCCACTAGTGGTGACACAAACAAGGTCAAAGGGTCAAAGGGAGGTCCATGGCCAATACACCTCATCTCCATGCCCAACATCACTCCCTGGGCGACACACCTATGGCTGATACAAGGCACTCCTGCCCGACATAAGGTCAACAAGGCAAGGGAAAGGTTCAAGCAAGGCATCTCAAGGCCCAACAAGCGCATCCAAGCCCAAAGCAACTCAAGAAACGAGCCTAACCTTTCCTCTCAATACTAGAGGAAGCATGGAGAGAGAGGAACACTTCTCAAGGTGACAAACTTGCTCAACAACCCTAGACTTGGGTTAATTGCAAGTAGCACCTCCAGCTCTCAACAAAGCACAAACAAACACTAATCACCACTAAAGATGATTAGCAAGCAACTAAGCACCAGGGTTAGGCAAAGCAAAAAAGATAAGCCCTAAACGGAGGTCAGGGTCCTTACAGTGATGGAGATGGACCCACAAGTAGAAAACCATGATGGAGACAACTGCCCATGGATGGCGACTTGTTATTTTCTCTGTAGGGTTAGGATTTATTCTCTAACACCATGTAGAAGGGAAATGATATGGATGATATATTGAGAGTCTATTCACAATATGTTCGATACAAGAGAATCCCCCCTCTCCTTTATATAGGAGAAAGTGGGCATGACTAGAGTTTCCAGACCTGAATAGACTCTGTTTGGGCCTACAGAATCAGGCTCATATATGATATGAGTATTTCTTCTAACAAAGATATTGTTAGAGTTCATGAAGGCGCGTTGAAAGGAGGGTGAATTTTGGTGTCCTTGAATGCAAGGATGTGGGACTTCATATGGAACTAATAGAAAAACATAAGGATATCCTATGTCAACAATTTTATTCATATTCTCTCAAGAGAACCCCAACATGAATAAAGAAAACTGTGAGTTATGGCAGTAGTGTGGGATTCAGGGTTACAAATTAAGTGGCACCAACCAACCTTATAGTTGTAAATGATTTGATCTACTCTGTAAAACGAGAAGCAATGATTGTCATGAGGGTGGAAGAGTGGTGTATGAATATTTGATAAATTTGGATAAGAAAGGGAGGACAAAATAAAAACAACATTGTTATAGGTCTATGATTTTGTAGGTGAAGAGTCATTTTAACAACATATTATATTGTATCACATCATCTTTTGGAAAAACAATTTCTTACTTTAATAATTAAGACATAATCAATTGAAAATAAATATGAGTGGATGACCTTAATACTTACATATTAAATATTTTGAGTTATGGTTTAACAACTTTAAAGAAAGAGTGTAATATCCCTAAAATTCATCACATTAATAAACCTAATTAAAAGTCTTTAGTTAGAAATTTTCTTATGTTTAAAAGTGTGAAACTCGTAACTAGGATTTTGAGGTGGGAGATGGTGGAAGTGAAGTCAAAGTAGGTGGAAACGAGAGGGAAAGGAGTAGGTGGTGCCTTTAATGCTCGTAGTGGCTAACCTTCAACTCCCAGTTGCTTCAAATGTATATATGGGTTTGGGAAGGTTAGGGTTAAGTGGGTTTAGAATAGGAAAATATGTAAAGAAATCTACTAGGATTTATTGACAGCACGAATGTGGTGGTAGAAGGGTGAAATGGTCAGGCTAGGAGGGAATGACTATCGTGGTGGAGAAAAAATCACATATAAGATTTGGATTTTGAAGGTTGGTACCATGCCTATGTTGGACATCACGACAGTGGTGGAGCTAGGTGGCTCAGTGTGAGGTTGGCGTGTGGTTGTTCTTATGAGCTCGAGCATTGTGGGAGCTGGCAGCACGACCGCTTTGGCTGGCACCACCGTCAGGATCTTCTTGGCATAGTCGTGCTCCTGGACTTGCCTGGAGCTTGTGCTTTAAGTCTGCACAACTGTTGTGATCCCGACATGGTAGGATGACTGTTCTATGGTACCACGACTGTGATGGGGTCTTTTGTTTGCCTTTCATCTTATTTTTCACCATCCATGGAGTTCATTGCTTTGGCTTGACTCTTGGCCATTACAAGTATGTAAAGAACCTCCAGTGTATTTGACAATAATACGCTTATTGAGGGAATTAATATGTATCCTAACATGTTTATAGGTGATTAAAGAGTAAAATAACATAAGACGAAGCCCTAAATGAGGGCAACATCAAGGAGCATTTTTTGTTAATAAACCAGGAGAGATGATATTCATTCCACCTCTCGTAGCGGGCAAGTTGTTCCACAATAGATTCTCTCTCTCTCTCTCTCTCTCTCTCTCTTATACATGCTCTTCTCATTCTCTCTATGATATCTTAGTCTCTCTCATACATTATTTCTTCCTTCTCAGACTTAGCTTCTTCTCTCACTCATACAAACTCCCTCAGTCCCTATCTCACTCTCTCTTCTCATACAATCTCCCTCTGTCTCAATCCGACTCACTCTATCTCTTACGGCCTCTTCTCTCTCTCACATACAAATTGCCTCTCTCACTCTCACTATCTCTTTTTCAAGTCTCTCTCTCTCTCTCTCTCTCTCTCTCTTAAATACTAATCTCTCTCTTTCTTTCGCTGGGGAGCACGGCGAATAGAATTGTTCCGTGTTAATTTCAGAAAAGTGCAGATCTTATAGTGGGTAACCATCCCTGTTATAATAGAATCTAAGACAACAAAACTCCCCACGTACGAAGCAATTGCAACGTGTTTCTCACTACTGTATAAGTGTATATACTACATAACACGTGGGAGATACAAGTGTGAGCGAACGGGGAACAAAAGAGTCACGGCGGCGGAAAGGAAACAAAAAGATAGCAAAAGGTGATACTGATACGAGTCATATGACGAGTCAAGAACAGAAAAGGAACTCCTCTATTCCTCACACAGCACCCACGTATACACAACGAGAATTGAGAACAAACCCGCACGTGGTCAAACTTTACGGACTTGCGGCGGTCTCCAGTCTTACCGAATCATCGACTGCTTCTTGGTTTTGATTCCAAACTTCGGGAGCATATGTATCCACGTACTCACTCCAGCGAGAAGCTTCGTTTGCAGTCATATGACCGATTCAATTCTATGCAGACAACGACGTCGGGAGTCGGCTACCTCTGCTTCCCCGCTGGCTTTCCGTCTGCCAGCCAACTCTAGCATTGTTCAACTTTTTTGTCCTTCTGGATTTTCATAACGATCCCGACGATCCGCGGAACTGTTTTACCAGATTATCGTGTCCGTGCCCACCGTCTGCCGCGAAGTTGTGGTGGTCTTTCCATCGACTCGACGCGGTAATTTTGGAGTTTGTGGTTCGTGGAAGGGAAAGAAAGTAGACGGAGACCATGAGTCAATGAGTCTGGGTCGTGCTCGTGGATATGTTCTACTGCAGCGACTTGCTCAACGCCAGTCCTCGCTGTTGGAGAAAGCAACGGCAGTCGACCTGGAATCTGGGAAGCCGTTGATCCACCCACGGCGTCCGCGGAAGTTCGCTACAAACGGTATCTCCCACCTCCTTGACAAAGAAAATATGGAAATGAAAAAGTGGTCGCTCAATAGACGACAAAGATTCCATCCAAAGATATACATTTTCATACTCGTTTCCTAAAGGGAAAAAAACAGATACGAGATGTTGAATATAAACCAGCTAGGGGTGAGCATTCGGTTAATTCGGTCGGTTACGGTTAATTCGGTTCGGTTAAATGGTTAATTTGTGGTTTGAGATTTTAACCATTAACCTAACCAAATTGTGTCGGTTAATTTGGTTATTTTCCAATCGGTTAACGGTTAATTCGGTCGGTTAATTTGGTTAATCAAATAACACATGTGTAATAATGTTATTTGAAATACTCATTAAATTTTGAACAATTGTTATATTATAGTGGTATTTCTGGAAATATAATGTTGTATGGCTCATGAAAACTTGATTACTATGTATATGGAGAAGTTTTTTGAAATAAAAGTACAACTATATATGTATATATACGTGTGTAGGATATTATTTAAGAATAAAATATAACTATTCGGTTAATTTGGTTAACCATACAAAAAATATCTTTAACCATAAAATTAACCATTTAACCGATGAACCAAATTAAATTAACCAAATTAACCGAATTAACCAAATAGTCTAAAAAAAATTAACCATTCGAAATTAACCATTCGGTTAATCGGTTATTAACCAAATTCTGCTCACCCCTAAAACCAGCTATATATATATATATATATATATATATATATATATATATATATAGAGTCAGGCTAGAATACACTCGAGTGTATCCGGAGCGGAATACACTCAAGTCGTTTTCCATGATGCAATATTTTTTTTGAAAATCTAATCCGTTGATCTTCTTGAACATCTTGTGAACAACTCATACGCAAAATTTGAGCACATTTGGATATGTATAGCTCATGCTATGAAGACCGCAAAAATTATGCATTTCAAATTAGTTTCGCGCGTCGATTTTGTTGCCCTTGGA
Organism: Alisma plantago-aquatica; assembly: GCA_963693085.1. Lineage (NCBI taxonomy): Eukaryota > Viridiplantae > Streptophyta > Magnoliopsida > Alismatales > Alismataceae > Alisma > Alisma plantago-aquatica. The sequence goes on from OY856413.1 coordinate 619,569,965, forward strand.
TGAGTGACTTACACTCATCCAAATGGGCTCAAAATTTATATGTAGCCTAGTTATAGTATGACGGTGAAGATCAACGGTTTACATTTTGCAAAAAATAGTCTTGATATGCAAATACACTTGAGTGTATTCGTGCGATCCGTACACTCGAGTGTATTCTAGCCTGACTCTCTCTCTCTCTCTCTCTCTCTCTCTCTCTCTCTCTCTCTCTCTCTCTCTATATATATATATATATATATATATATATATATATATATATATATATATATATATATATATATATATATATATATATGAGTTTGACTTTGCTGCCCGCGCCGGTAACAACCGTTCACTACCCGTGGCTGGACTTTGTGACTCCCAATTAGAATATTTACGATGTATGCCACCGCTTCTTTTCTTCGATAGGAGTTTGGTCCGACTCGTTGAAGCGGTTTGACTCGTCCACTGCGCTCGTAATGGTCGACTCTCCGCTAAAGGCGTTGGTGGTGGCGTTCTTCCCGCCGTCTCTGACTCTGCTTGCTTCCACGCGTTTTACAGCCATAGGAAGGGACATATGCGAAGGAGCTGCCGCTGCCGCCGGAGACGGCACACGAAAAGGGCATTGCGGCTTGTGGTTCGGAATTCAAGGACTTCTTGCCCACCATGGCCAAGAAGCTCGTCGGGGAGGCACTCATCGAGGAGTTGTGCGGTGGGTTCCAGCTCCTGATGGACCCACACAAGGGCCTGATCACCTTCGAGAGCCTGAAGCGTAACGCGACCCTGATGGGGCTCGACGGCATGAGCGACAATGAGCTCATGGGGATGATGACGGAAGGTGATTTGAATGGTGACAACGCGCTGGACCAGACGGAGTTCTGCGTGCTCATGTTCAGACTCAACCCCGAGCTCATGGACGAGTCGTGGAGGGTAGCAGATGAGGTGCTCAACAGAGAGCTAAGGCAAAATCAACAACATGAGTGCCGTCAGAGAGGGTACCGATCATATTAGCGCACCTGATCTGGGCTAGCGACTGCTGTGCGCTTCCCAAAATTCCTCCATCTCTCCTTGTTTTTTCAACAATACCTTTTCCCGCGATTCTTCTGAGCAAAACTCCAGGAATGAGAATTTATTGACACGGTTTCTACTATGCTCCACGAAATTGTTCCCCTGTGTAGTTTTTCGTTTCCCCCCGTGGTGGAATTCTTGCTCTAGAATGATCTTGCGTTGGAATTCGCTCGCCATAACAAGCTGTGGGGTGCATGGAATTGACTCAACTACTAAATTATCAATTCGACATGTTGCTCCATCAAAACCCGAGTTCTTGACCATCAATCTGGGGCAACTTCTCTTGTTCTACCCGCCTCGCCTATGGGGCACGTAAATTGATCAGTTTACCGTCCATTGGATCTGCGAGTAATTACATATGCAATTAATTGTTACCGTTCAAGTCAGTTGTGCTAGTAGAGAAACCAAGTGTGTACAAAGATAAGAGTTGTTTTCACATGCATTCACATAATATACGAGAGTCAGACTCCCCATGAACTGCGTTAATGATCTACTCGTCCACACACCAAGTGTTCAAAAACCATCCATCCATTCATCCTTTTCAAATTGGTTGCTTGGCAGCATCAACTATTATCGCTGGCTGGTGGTACTGGAACCACAAACCGGTTAATTGCTAAGCAACAAAAATAGAGAGATTATATATGGGAGAGGTAATCGGGCAGAGTTCCTTCTGGGCCGCTCTTTCTGTTGCATCCACATATATCTTCTTCCTACATCCTCAGTGTTGCCACTTGCCAGCTGCCGCCCGTGCTAACAACTGAGCAAGAAGCTATAGTCACAGACGACGGAGACTATGGTGGCATCGTCGTTGCTTCCACACTCTGTCGTATCGTATATGCGCCGTCCAGCTTCTCCGCGATCATGTTCCAATTCTGTGGCCCGTACTGGGCCACAAGCTCCTGGAGCTTCACATCTTCTACTGGCCTCGAGTGACCCCTAGCACAGAGCCTAGAAACCATGGAACATATTGTAATAAGCAAGTGTTATTTATAATATGGACAGTCACATTAATGTAATAGGAAATAGCCAACAGTAATGTAAGTAATAATTTTGTAATATGGATAGTCATATTGTAATAAGCAAGTGACAGTTTGTAATATGGATAATCATATTGTAATAAGTAAGTGTCATCTGTAATATGGACAGTCACGTTGAAATAGGCAAGAGCCAACTGTAATGTAGGTAATTATTTTGTAATATGGATAGTCATATTGTAATAACCAATTGTAATATGGATAGTCATATTGTAATAAGTAAGTGTCATCTGTAATATGGACAATCACGTTGAAATAGGCAAGAGCCAACTGTAATATAGGTAATAATTTTGTAATATGGATAGTCATATTGTAATAAGCAAGTGACATATATCATATGGACATTCGCATTATAATATGCAAGAGCCAACCGTAATGTTGGTGACAGTTTTGTAATATGGATACGCATATTGTAATAAGAAAGTGTCATTTGTAATATGGACAGTCACATTGTAATAGGCAAGAGCCAACTGTAATGTAGGTGACACTTTTGTAATATGGATAGCAGTTAGAGTAACTATGAAAACAATATGTCTCATGTTGTAGTTTCAGATTCCTGGACCAAGCTGCTACTTGTAAAGGTGAAGATGGGCCTCATGGTCGCTGCCATCTTGCTGGATTCATGGTGGGGCAGTTCACGTATATTGTTGTTGAGGCATGCCTTGGTTTGGAAAGCGTTCAACTGGAGTGTGTTCAAGGAATTTCGTGCATTCACAACGCTGGAAATTGTGTCTGTCATCATGTGTTACATGTCTTGATCGTCTTTCTTGTCTTAATAGCCACTGACTTAATTTTTGGACATCTATGGAATTTAGACTGTCTGCTAATACCTACTGTCTTTTTTAGTAATAAACAAGTGGATAGTCATATTGTAATAAGCAAGTATAATATGTAATATGGATAGTCACATTGTAATAGGCAAGAGCCAACCGTAATGTAGGTGACCGGTTTGTAATATGGATACTCATATTGTAATAAGCAAGTATCATATGCAATATATACAGTCACATTGTAATAGACAAGAGCCAACTGTAATGAAGGTGACAGTTTTGTAATATGGATACTCATATCGTAATAAGCAAGTGTCATCTGTAATATGGATAGTCACATTGAACTAGGCAAGAACCAACAGTAATGTAGGTGACATATTGTAATATGGATAGTCATATTGTAATAAGAAAGTGTCATATGTAATATGGACAGTCACATTGTAATAGGCAAGAGCCAACTGTAATGCAGGTGACAGTTTTGTAATATGAATAGTCATATTGTAATAGACAAGAGCCAACAGTAATGCAACATGCGTTGGCGCCAAGGGCATCGCCGCCACAGACGGGCCACTAGTGAACTCGGTGACCCTCATCCTTAGCGTCTGCTGCAATGGACTGTCCCTCACAGAAATCGGAACCAGCACCAGGGGCTCATGAGAGAAACCAACACTCGACGGTTCCCTGCCATGTTGAGAAGCACAGTTGTATCGATGGGGAAGGGGGATTCTGGGAACACGAGCTGGTGTCCCGTGAGCGGGTTGAGTAGCAATGGGATCCTCTTGTCGGAGTCGAGGTGAGTGATGAGGTAGCCATTTGAGAACCTGATGCAGCGGAGAGACTCAGGAGTGGTGGTTGGTCTGGAGAGTCACGTCGAGTAGAAGCGGTGGTCGCGGAAGTTGTAGATGGTATAGTTGTAGCGGGCAACATCTGTAGTAGTAAACCTTTCCCTATCACCCTTCTCCTCAACTTGTTCGGCTTCCTACTCATCAGTTTCTTCTTCTTCCTCATTTTTTGAGCAGAGGACAAGAGGGGAGTGAGCGGACATATAGTTCGTCCTAGCCGCAGATGCAACATGGCTCCAAGAATGGCATACACGGTCGAAGGAGTAGTAGTCGGAGAGGGAGGAAAGGCAGGTGGCGACATGGTGGAGTGACAGCGTTGGGAGGTCGACCCACGGTGGGGGAATCATCGTCGATGATGACCCGATGTCACCAAGACACCTAAAGTAACACCAAGACTCGTCATCTAAAAAGGTTTCCCAAGCCATGATGATGCCCAAGTAATGCCCAATGTGCCGGTTTGTCAACCAAAGATCTTATAGTTGTTTATTTTAATCATCCAGCAGTTGAGGACCAGTTATACCCATACGTCTTCAGACTATGGAGGAATTCACATAACAGAGCAACACAAACGTGAAATATTGAATACATAAATTTGTTATTCGTGACTCATATATACACTTGTCATTTTGTAATTGATAGAAAAAATGACAAGTACGTAGCTTTGCATTAGTAGCATAAGAAACGTAATGAATGTTGAAGTGTTGTTGTATTCTCATAAGTCATGTTTCAGCTATTATGTCAAACATATCATGTGCATGATTTAGAATCACGTTAATGGAGCATGTTCAAAATGGATCACTCTTAGAAATCAAGGACCCAACTCATGGAGGCCAAGACAGTAAGTTGTGAGCCAAGCTTTTCATCAAAATCTAATACTTAATAGAGGCCAAGACAGAAAGTTGGGAGCCAAGATTTTCATCGTTAGCCTTCTTTGCTTTAACACAAAGCTTCAACATCGGTGGACCTCGATGACGTGCCATTCGCGGTGATCGACCCAATGAACCTCGCTACCGTGCAAGTCGACGCGGCGGCCAACTTGGCCTGTGTTGAGGCCGGCGTGACCCTTGGAGAGGTCTACCACGCCGTAGCAGAATCCAGTTGCAGGAAGCTCACGCTGTCCGCAGGGTCAATCGTGCCCGACCGTCAGCGCCGACGGCCACGTTGCCGGGGGCGGGTTCGGGCTCCTGTCGCGGAAGCACGACCTGGCGGATGACAACATGCTTCTCCTACGACGAAATCCACAAGGCCACCCAAGGCTTCCGTCAAGGTCCACACCCGAGTGCCTCTATCTGATGCATCTCTATCTTTAATCGGATTGGTTTATCAAATTGTACAATGGGGCAACGAGAGAAATACAGAAACATTAAAGAGAATCTTGAATCCGTTATTGCAGATAAGCTGGTCGGGAGGTGTACAAAGGCGTGCTAGAAGAGGGCAGCGAGGTCGCGGTGAAGCAGGTAGCATCCCCGGTTGCAGCTGCAGTCGAGAGGAAGGAGAGGGAGTTCTTAACGGAGAGGGAACGGGGAAGTGTTTCTAGTCTGTCCAGTACATCTCACCTCTGGTAATCAACCCTCCTGGCCACCGTTAACTGCTTCAAGCCGTCGGTAACCGAATCGATGTGCCGGTTCCTTAGCCCACTCCGCCGCAGCAGAGTTGGGGTGTTCAGATTTTGGACCCAGAGGGAGTGAGGACGGCGGACTGAACGAAGTATTGGGACCTGTTTAGTTGCTTTTTTACAAGTGATGCCACCACGTCTTAGTCACCGGGTAACATAGCGAATCTACCCGCGCGAGCATTGAATAAACTCCATATATATATATATATATATATATATATATATATATATATATTTATATATAGCCTATATTTATTGCCCACGCGGGTAGCTACCCGCCCACCACTTTTTTTCAAAAAAAATTTTACAATTGCGGAGGAGTATTTTATCAAATCTCTCCAAAAAATTTCATCTAAAAATAATATCATTTGCCCCCCCCAAAATAAAAAAACCCGTCCTTATATATATTTTGTTGTATATTTTGTATAAAGTTACTTTTTTAGTCGTTTAGTTACTTTCTTATCTCCATAGTTAATTTTTTGACAGCAAAGTTACTTTTGTGACCATAAGAGTTACTTTTTTTGCTGCTGGGTAGCGAAATTCCAGGATACCCGCGCGGGCAATGAATAAACGACCATATATATATATATATATATATATATATATATATATATATATATATATATATATATATATATATATATATATATATATATATATATATATATATATATATATATATATATATATATATATATATATATATATATGTGTGTGTGTGTGTGTGTGTGTGTGTGTGTGTGTGTGTCTCTCTCTCTCTCTCTCTCTATATATATATATATAAATATATATATATATACATATATCTCATTTGGATGAGTGTAAGTTACTATCCAAAGACCACAAAATCGACGCACAAAACTAATTTGAAATACATGATTTTTATCTCCTTTAGATGCACGACTTATAAGTGTCCAAATGAGCTAAATTTATTATATAGTATATTCTTAAGATATTTAAGAAGATCAACGGTTAAAATTTTTCAAAAAGTTTTTGCATCTTTAAAAATGAGTGAGGTGTACGGTGACTCTGGTACACTCGAGTGTACACTAGCCTAACTCTCTCTCTCTATATATATATATATATATGTATATATATGTATATATATGTATGTATATATATATATATATATATATATATATATATATATATATATGAATGTATATATATATATATATATATATATATATATATAGACACACACACAATGCATACAAGGCCAAAGTAAAAGTTATCGTGCGTTTTGACAACTCTTATCATGTTCTTAAGATAAAATCATTTTTGGCTCTGAACATTTCCTTGTACCTTGTGAGTCAAGGCCTCTTATTAACTCTTGTGCACAAAAGAGTAGTGGGACCCCCTATGTTGCGTTGGTATGGAGAGTTTATGCTCAAGTATGCCAGAAGTCAATAATGTTCATTTCAACCATAATAAATTGGCATAAAACTAAAGAGACACAAAGGAAGTCGATTCTAAAGTAAAATGAGAAATGTAAATGCAAAACTAAGCTAAAAATACAATTTAAATTAGGATGCATATGCATTCATAAGTGTCAATATAATAGCAAAGATAGAATAATTTTGATGAACTATACATTAAAAACTTGATGTGCTTTATATATTAGTTGACAACCACAAGTGTTATCGTATTCTCTATTAATTTTTATTATAAAAAGAAATCATTTGTAACCCCTTGAAATTTGATTGACACTGCCTTTGAGGTCATCACATCATCGACCTACGACTGATTAATAGAAGAAATAAGTAAGAAGAGTGAAGAAAAGTGGTAGATAGTCTAGATGTTGTGAATGACATAAGCTTTAAATGTGTTTATGTAGGCCCTAAATACAAAAAGCTTACGAAAAACTTTAAATGCTTCAAGAGGTATATAATGACTTATGCAAGGTGTATGAGATGCATGAAGGAATTGTAAAATAAATGATATATGCATATCATCCTAGTTTAAGTTGCATTTTAGCTTAGTTTTTTAATTGATATTCTTCATTTTGCTTTGAATTTAGCTTTTATTTGGTTTTCCTCAGTTTTATGTTTAATTGTAAGATTTTGATCGACTTCATTGATTTCCATGGTTGGTTTGCGATTGAACTACATACGAGATGGTTGTCTTGCAGGCCTAAAGAAATTTCAAAATTGTATAGGATCTTCATTAACTATCCCTTCATCTGTTGTCGATTTCATCAGTCATCTTCACAAGCCCTTGTCCACATGTTAATAGCTCCCACCTTCTGGGTGGGTGTGCTTCTTTTAAATCTTCATCAGTTTGCATACCATGTCCTTCAATTGATTGATAACTAATAGGAAGTCATGCAAACATCAACGAAAGGCCAAGGATCAACAAGAATCCCCCCATATGCAAATCGATGAAAATACCCCTCTCTTCTATCAATGGAAATCAACCACAGATGGAACCTTGACATTGTCTACCATTGAAAATGATTTAGATACCTTATTGTTGAAGTTTTCAACTCATCAACTAATGAGAGTTTTGGATCTCATGCCGATGAAGCCTTCTGTGATAAATATGCACTCCTGAAACAATGAAGACATTGTAGGTGTCCACTGATGAAAGTCTTGATACTACCCGCTAATGGGACTTTCTCATTCATCTACACATTACATATTAGCCTTTTCCTATCACCAAAATTTCTATACGAGAACAACTGATGGATCGTCTGCCTTTCCATCAGTTGACAACCGATGTAACTTCAATAAGCACCAATTTCTTGAAATGCAAGCTCCATCTATTGATGGAAATACATACTCCGCCCAGTGATTAAAATCATCTGTGAATAAATGATGGAGATTTTACATCTTAACTACTCATGAGATTTCTTGGCACTTGAAAACTAATGTTTTTTACAGTGATGGAAATTTTGGGAGTTGCATGAGACCTCCCGTCTACCTCATGCATCCACTTCTTTACATCCATGATGCCCCAATGAATTAACAACAGATGGTTGGGAGGGTTGTAAAAGCATCCATCAACAAATATGATCCATGGTCTCCATAAAAAAGGATATGCACTTGACGTCGCCATACTTCCCAAATCCAAATTGAGCATCTACTTTTAGCTCTGTCATTTCCATCGGTGGATGGAACCTCTACCTCCTCTAAGTTTTCAAGGTCCTGACCTTTAAAGAGGCATCACTACTACAGAACAAGCCTTTAGCGTTAGTTAATTAAGGGCTTTAGTGTCGGTTTCCAAGCAACACCCAAGTGGACAACGCTAAAGGTGGACCCCTTCAGCATCGGTTCCCAACCGACACCAAAAAGCTTCCCTCCATCGAAAACGTGCCAACAAAGGGACTATAGGCGTCGATTTTTTAAGAAAACTGACACTATAGAATGGTTACAGACATCAGTTATTAAAAGAACTGACGTCAAAACCCTTCCCGCCATCAAAAACGTGCCAGCAAAGGGACTATAGGCGTCGGTTTTTTAAGAAAATCGACACTATAGAATGGTTACATATGTCAGTTATTAAAAGAACCGACGTCAAAATACTTCCTGCCACCGAAAACGCCCCAACAAAGGGCCTATAGGCGTCAGTTTTGAAAGATAACCGACGTCATATCATCTGAACCGACGTCGGTTTTGTGCTAATAACCGACGCCATATCCCCTGCCACCACAGTCATGCTTTCCAGCACGACCGTAGTTCCTGGCCACATAGACGTCAGTTTTTTTGTCAAAAACCGCTGTCATATGTCTTTGGTGTCAGTTTTGTTCAATTAACCAATGCTTATGTTATGATTTTTTTTCTTATCAGTTTGTAGGCCTGTTGCATGGCTGGTCAGCAGGATGAGAACCTACAGTTCAGTTCTGAATTGTAGGTTTATGACATCCATTGGTATCAGACAACAACATGCCACAAACCTACAAAATTAACAAGATGGAAAATATTATATATATGTGATTCATACACATGTATAAGTACATTTAATTCATATTATTTTGTCATCACACACATGTAGAAACTAGTAGCAACCTGTAGTTCCATTCATTTCATCTCTTTTCACATTCAGACACATGTAGAAACATTTATGTATTGATCATCTTCACACACATTACAATTCATAAAATTTCATTCACATTCACATAAAAATAATTATGAGAACAAAGTTATTCTTTATTCATCATTTTCATCATTGTCAATAAAATTATATTTAAAAATTCCTACTCTTTGTAGGGATTTTGCCCATTCTTCTCTTACAACATCTAATTCATCTCTCACATAGGGAGCATGTACATCGAAACGCTTTCCACCTGTGCTGAAGTCAGCAGTTTTAAAGACCTGTAAAGAGAATGACATATATATATAATTACTAATATATAATAAGATTGATATATTTCATATTATCTAATGTATCATATCGATTTCCATTATGACATGTTTGATGATTAGGTTCATAAATCACATCATATAGTAGGAACATGTCCAACCATTGTCTTGTGTAGCACACTATAAATTGAAACATACAAAATATTCAAAAATACAAATAAGCACAGTTCACATAAATAATATATACATTGGAGTTAGGAAATTACTTTCACATTCTCTCAAATTAGTGACAGATCATTTTTCTTGGGGACCTTTCCTCCATCTTTTTTGTACTCTTGTAAAGCCCTACATATGTTAATGTAACCCATTAAATTGTATAATTAAATAGTAATGCAGTATAAGATGTTAACAAATATAAAAATATGAAATATTTCTCACGAGAATAATGGCCTTTTAATTGCATGTCCATATAATGTATCCAACTCATTCCCCGTAGGATCTAGAAATAGATAGCGAACGTCTTGGGGACAATAACTAGTGAATCCCAATGCTTACCAATACAGGTAAGAAAGTAGAAAATTAATAACTCAAAATCCACAATAAAAATGTAATTTGCTTTAGTCCAAATTACAAGCAAAGTAAACTTACTCGACATTGAATGGAGCTATTATCACCGTCTTATTATTTTTACCAAAATATTAAGAAGCATCATAGCAGTATGAAGTAACTAAAAATGGGTCTACATCTACAAGACTAATCAAAGACGGAACCAAAAATCCCACATGGGAAAACCTAAAATCTGTACATATCTTGTGTAAGTGGCTGCAAAATATGTATTATGTATGCATTAATATATAAGAAACCAGATCACCATATATAAAACAAGGTATATGGATTTATAAACAAGATATCACCATATCCACAACTCTATCATAGATGTGTTCAGCCATTCATAACTAAATAACTCCAAAATATCTTGTATAAATATCTTGTTTTCGTATGATTGACATGCATTAATACATACATATGCAGAACTTGTATTGCATATGCATTAATACGTATACTAAACTTGTATAAATATATTGTTATCGTATGATTTACCTGCAACATCCTCTGGAATAGTAACAATTATAGGGCAATTTGGATCATGTTTGCCGATCCATACTGCCACACCCCTACAATTAGGACCTATCGAGGCGTGTAGGTCCCTTGGAATCCAACTTGGTAGTCGAGGAGGTGGAGGAAGAGATGTAGCGGGTCTCATCTTTTTGACCTGTATATATATTTTCAGATCAATTGACTCATATATACACACTAACAAATTAAAGTAATGGAAATTTATTATACAATATCAGTATAGAGGACATCTGCTTCGGGCCACAATATCATTTCACCTACTGCCTCACCAAGTATTTCAGCATCTAGGTGTGCATGAGGCAGTGCACGATCCGTCCAGTCAGGGAGTACATCTATCGGGCTCACACGTACCACACCATCTGGTACTAGATACCAATGAAACATGCACCCTTTAAGGGGTGGGTAAGCCGACGCCTCTGCAACAATATATTCTTGACTTTTTAGTCGGCATGACTTCAACCCCTATAAATTTACGTAAAGAATGTTATATGCATATCTATACAAACATATCATCTTGAATAAACTAGCTATTATGTCATAAAAATACTTACAGTGGACGTGCTAGGTGGTGGGTCTATAGGATTGCTCCCAACCTCCACAGTATGAGCAGTACGGGAAGAGCGGCCCACCACAGGTACTTTCTGTGTGGTAGTCTGAGATGCCTACCACTTGCTAATTGCTTCTTGGAGTCTCTTATCAAGTACTTCCTCGACTCTCCTATCAATTAACAAATCTACCTATACATGTATAAAAGAAACACTATCTTCTGATTATTGAATTCCCTTTCACAATAACATTTTAAAATAATAATATGTTACCTCGGCTTGTGAAAGTCTCACTTTTGGGACAGGTTTACACTGGGATGGACCAAAGAATGCTTTGATGCCCACACCAACGCCTGCACCCCTAACACATCCAAGATGCTCTGGGTTACCCAGAGCAACTGTCAGTTCATCCCTTGTGCCCTGAGGGATGAACTTGCCTTCCTTCCTCTACTTGTGCAACTCCCGCTAATCACCATCAACAAAAATTAGTAAGTAACCATAACAATAATTAATATCGATTGATTGCTCTAAGAGTTGATTTTTACCATTTTTGCAGCCGCCTCAGCAGTTGCATGCTTTGGTATGTCTCCCTTCTTGTTTTCCCTCCCAACTATCCACATAGCATGGCGAGGCAGAGGTGCAGGAGCAGTAGTAAAGGACTCTGCAGTCTCCTGAGTAGCAGTAGGCTGAGCAGACTCTACCTATAGCCTTTGGCAAATGCCTGCATATCCTCTTGGACCCATTGTGTGGTCGTGCACATTCAGTGCACGCCTTGCTCGTTGAGCATCGTTGATAGCCTAGTCAGTTAGCACATTGATTTGGTTAGTAACACTAAAGGTTAATCTTGAATAGGTGAATACATAAAAATGTATATTAAGTAAATTGGGAGCGACAGTTAATACCTTGAATTCATCTATTTTTATTTGGGTAACAAATGCCTCCCAGTCTTTGAGGTCCAGGTAGTTCCATTGCTTTGTGGCTTCCTTCTGCCTAAATTTATTTTTTAAAGAGAATATAAACAAAGATTATTAGTGTAGAGTTAGTGAAATAGTGATCAATGTCTAGAATTGGAAATCAATCAAGAATCTCTTCTCAACATCGCGTATGTAATCTTGGATGAGATTGGTCCTATAGTTCCTTAGGACCCTCCCACAGCGTTGCATCACACATTTATGATGCAACTTTTCATCCAGATCAAATATGCTCTGCAAATTAAATAGAATTGCTATTAACTAGTATCCTAAAAATTAGTATTCTACACAAATAGAATTACAAATAATAATAAGTCACACATAGTTCCTTCCATATGTGGTCTTTGTTCCCCTTAGGAACTTTATGCCAGAATTCTAGGTTAGGACAACAATGGTTGCGAGTAAGAACCCCAAGATATGAAACAAATGAGTTGCGGTTCACTCCATATGGATTTCCTGCATGATCGAAATCCACAGCCAATTTGGGTCCATTGCCCCTTTGCTGTATTAACTTGTTCATCATTGTGATGCCCCTCACTTTATCAATTTTCTTTTTCTTCTCATCAAGTGTTGTAATTTCTTCAGGGGGTACATCACCAACCTAAAATTTGATAAAAAAACATACATGATATAATTATAAATGAACATATAGATAGAAACCTTAGGGATATATTCTAAAAACTTACATTGTCAAGCGACACAAGCACGTCCTCACCCTCACAATGATCATCGACACGGTCATCATGGGAATGCTCAGCCATCTAAAAGTTCACATTCAAATTATAAATTTCACATTGTAAAGTAACACGAATTGTAAATTTCACTTTGTAAAGCACACATTCACATTGTAAAGTAATTCACATTGTAAAGTTCACATTCACATTGTAAAGTTCACATTCACATTGTAAAGTAATTCACATTGTAAAGTTCACATTCATATTGTAAAGTTCACATTCACATTGTAAAGTAATTCACATTGTAAAGTCCACATTCACATTGTAAAGTTCACATTTAGAAAAATAAAACATATAAAAAATATAAACATTCATGCCTCTAATATTGTGATCTTTTATCAATTAACAATCCTTCATTGTGATCCCCGTGAACATACAAGTCATTGTGATCCCCAACTTCAATGTTTGGTGGTGTTGGCAACCCAACTGAGAATGGACTGCAGTCATCATACTTATCATAATACTCTTCTTGATCTATAGTGTAACATCCCTGACCTAGGTTATGCTTTAACCCTAGATGTTTTGATTAAGAAAGATGATTATATGTTTAATATTATCTTTTGAAAAGTAATTAGGGCTCATGAGGAACTTATGATTCAATTTTGGTCCTTTTTGAACAATGTTGAAGCAATGTTTGCTTATTTTGGACTAAAGTGCAAAACGATTACCCAAGTTGAGGGGTTAAATTGAAAATGTTGCATTATAAGAGATGTGTTGAAGCATCATGAGAATATAGATGATGCAAAGGTATGGCTTGTGGTAGCCTGAGTACCAAGGAAGAGCTGATAAAGAAATGTTTATGCATTAAAACTTAGTTTTGGTGTAAAGTGCAATTTACCAAAAACCTAGGGTTCAATATGCAAATTACCACTTCAATAAGGTCCCTAATGTTTCTTGTCACCATGTATAGCAAAGAAAATGATAGGGGCACCTCATTTGAATTAAGTTGGAGAAGAGAGAATCTTGATATTAAAATAATCAAGATTTAATCCTAATTGAAACCCTAATTCGATTTAGGGCAAAAATAAATGTATTAATTAAAGGGCCTTCAACCAAAATTTAAATGGTTGAATTCAGATGTGTGTGACATACTTTAGCCTTGCATGGACCACGAAAATAACCAAGGGAGTGGATAACTCACACACAATTTTATAAGAAAAAGAAATATCCACTCACATATGGATATTAATATAATATGAATTGAGGTGCTTAATTTGCTTTTCTTTAAATCATGGATAATTGAGAGGAATAAGAGGCAAAACATATAGCCTCGTCCCTAAGGAAGATGAGGGGGAAGAGGCGGCCATATTTTTGGGATTAAATGGACTTTTACAAAGCATATTCTCTCTCATTGATTTTTTTTATAAAAAGACCTTTTACAAGCCAAATGAAAGGCTTTTTTCGACCCCACTTCTTCTCCTTGCTTGGTAAACGACCAAGGGAGCTTGGGAGGGTCAGGAGGACGGACCCCAACCTGTTGGTAAGGTTCTTGATCCATTTCACCTTGATTCCATGGTGGAAATTGAAAATAAATTATGGATTTCTTCTTATTTCGATCTCCTCTTCAACCCTAGCTAATCTTTTCAACCAAAAGCTTGAGGACGAGCCTAGGGGGAGTTGCAAAAGCTTCATCCACCATTTTTGCCATGATCTTGGAGCTTTGGAGCTCAATTGTAGGCGGGTTTTATAACTTGAAACCCTAACTTTGTTATTGCATTCAATTCCTTATCAAATAATGATCATTTCCATAATTGCAATAATTGATTTGGTTGATTGATGCAATCACCATGGAAACCACACAAGGTTTCATGATTTTAGAGGTTGAAGATGATAAGAACACACCTCTACAAATATCCAAGGCAAACGGTCTTGTCTGAGTTGCTCAAACGGTTTCCCAAACCGTTTGGGAGCAAACAGTTTCAAACCGTTTCGAAGCAAGCAGTTTCACCAAACCGCATGAGACCAAACAGTTTCAGACCGTTTGGTGGAGTTGACCAAGGTTGAGCATTTCAAGATCTGTTGAAAATGATCTAGGTTAATGACACACCAATTATGATTGGTTAGTTCTAATTGGTTCATGAGTTGAAGGTCAATCAATCACCAAAACCCTAATCGGGTTAAGTGCTGATTTCCAAGTTGATTGAGTTTGAAACTTGGGTTGATTGACCCAAACGGTTTCAAAACCATTAGGGAATCACCCAAACGGTCTCAAGACCGTTTGGAGGTCAACCAAGACCGTTTGGAGGTCTAGGGTTGAGTATGGTTAAGTATTTGAAGATTCAAACATATGGTATAAACCCTAATCGGCTGAGTGCTGATTTTGCAATTGAATGAGTTGATGCTTTGGGTTGATTGACCTAAACGGTTTCAAAACCCTTTAGGGATCACCCAAATGGTCTCAAGACCGTTTGGGGGTCTCCCAAGACCGTTTGGAGGTCTAGGGTTAAGTTTGGTCAAGTGTTTGAAGGTCCAAGGATACCAAACTGAAATACAATCAAGTGCTGATTTGGTGACCAATCCTAGGATCCAAACCCTAATTGAATGATATGGTTAATGATGATATGATGGGAAAACGGTTTCAAGACCATTTTGAGGTCATCCAAACGATCCCAAGACCGTTTGGGGGTCACCCAAGACCGTTTGGAGTTCTAGGGTTGACTATGGTTAGGTGTTTGAAGATCTAATGGTACTTAGTTGAAGTGCAATCAAATGTTGATTTGGAGATCAATCCAATGATCCAAACTTTGATTGATTGACTTGGATTTTGATGTTGACATGGGAAAACAGGCTCATGACCATTTGGAGGTCATCCAAATGACCTCAAGACCGTTTGGGGTTAGGTCATGCCCAATTTGGATGATGGTCCAATGGTTTTAAAGTAACTAGTTTCACATTGGTTAATGTTGAAGGATCATCGATTCCAAACCCTAATCCAATTGATTCAAACACTAATTCATGATCATTTGAGGGGTCAATTAAGGGTCAAATCAGTTGAAGGTTGACCTATTTAACTCAATTGAAGTATGGTGATAGGTCCAATTGATGATTGGATACATGAATTCAATGATTGAAGGAACCAACATTGGAAACCCTATTTTAATT
The DNA here is from genome assembly GCA_963693085.1 of Alisma plantago-aquatica. Classification (NCBI taxonomy): domain Eukaryota; kingdom Viridiplantae; phylum Streptophyta; class Magnoliopsida; order Alismatales; family Alismataceae; genus Alisma; species Alisma plantago-aquatica. The sequence goes on from OY856413.1 coordinate 619,586,060, forward strand.
TGATTGGTTGAGACCATATTTGGTCCATGCGGTTTTGAGGAGGTTTGGACCAAAAAGTCTCAAGACCGTTTGAGTCCAAATGGTCTCAATACTGTTTGGGACTAAACGATCACAAACCGGTTGAGTCCATGTGGTTTCAAAAAGGTACTTTAGCAAACGGTTTCAAGTGACCACCTTTAGCAAACGATCTTGAAGGTCACCTTTAGCAAACGGTTTCAAGTACTTTCTTTAGCAAATGATTTCAAACCGTTTGAACTTTGAAAGACCTAGACCGTTTGGGGTCCAAGTAGTCAAAATTGATTGAGGACTCAATTGGTCAATTCAATTGGATACCTTATGTATTGGAGGTCCAATGTAATTGAATCTCTTGAGAATTAAGATGATGAATGATCCATTGATCCAATGATGATTAGTAATGACAATTAATTATGGTACAAGGTTAAAACCCTAATAGTACCTAAGTGATTAGAGATAATTAAGGTATGAACCCTAATTGCTTATCGGAACAATGAGGTGGTACTCTATGTTAATCATAGTTGTATGTACTTGATTGAAGGGTTGATATGACCTAATCAAGTTGAGAAGATGATAGCATGAGGTTCATACATGAATATGATTCATGAGGTGATTAAGGGTATGATTCTTAAGCAAAGATATCATGAAACCCTAATAATGAACATAAACCCTAATTGACAGGGCTATTGAACTCTAACCCTAATTGAGGGAAATTCTGAATGAAACCCTAATCCAGGGTGAGGATGTAACCCTAATCTAGGGTAATGATATATGAAACTCCAATTTAGGGAAATGAGATGTAAAACCCTAATTGGAGATGAATAGTAGACCCAGGCTGTAGGCAACCATAGTGGAAACCTTAATTAAGGTTGATTGCATGTGAATTCCTAATTGAGGTTGATTCAATGTGAATCCCTAATTGAGGTTGATTCCATGTGAATTCCTAATTGAGGTTGATTCAATGTGAATCCCTGATTGAAGTTGATTCCATGAGAAACCCTAATTGAGGGTGATGCAATGATAAATCCCTAGTTGGGATGAATAGTAAACATTAAGTATAGGCAATGAGATGTGTAAGCCTAATGAAGGGTGATGCTATATGCAATCCTAACTCTAATGAAGTATGATAGCATGTGAAATCCCAAAGCCCTAATAAAGGGTAAAGGTATGTGAAACCTTGATTGAAGTTATAATTCATGAAGCCTTAATCTTGAACAACATGATGACAACCTAGAACCCTAATAATAAAACAGTGGGTAAAACCTTATAAAGGTGAAATATCATAAATGGTTGATTATAGGCAAGCTTATTGTAAGAAATGCCTTAACCTGAGATGAGTCCATATCAATAAAGATAGTTGGACCATTCTTATGTGTAACCTCTGCACTTCATGGTAAGAGTGATAGGTTTGTGGATGAAATGATTAAGATGGGAAATAACTTAATCCAAGATAAGTTGATAACTTAAGAAAGTTGGAAGTAATGAGGTAAGTGATACATCAAGATATGAATGACTTCACAGTTAGCATCTCAAAGTTGATATACTTTGATAACTATGAAATCCTAATGTGAGATGGGAAATCTTAACCCTAAATTGGGTAATGGGACATGAGAAATCATAATATGATATGAATAGTAAGACCTAACCCTATTGAGGGAATAGAGGTGTTACTATTGTATTACATGAAGTAATATGTTATCATTGCCTAGTGAGAGGTGACAAGATGTTTAATGGCCTTGTGAGACATATGGTTAAATGTGGCCTAGTGAGAGGTGACAAGATGCTTTATGGGCCTTATGAGACATGAGAGCAATTATGGCATAGTGAGAGGTACCAAAATGATTATAAAAGTTTATTATAAGAAAGGATATTGTTTTAATAAACTTAATCAGAGGAACAACTGTATTCAATAAAGAATGTGTAAAGCTATGTAGGCTAACCTCAGGGTTCAGAGCCTAAAGTAGTATGTGATGATCAATGATGAGTTAAACGAATTAAATTCCATGAACTATGTAATTAGGATTGGTTAGAGTCCAATGTCTGGTTTTGTAATCAGGTTTGGTTAAAGTCCAATACCTGGCAGAGGTGTAATGCCTGAAATTAGGATTGGTTAAAGTCCAATGTCTGGCTGTGAAATCAAGATTGGTTAGAGTCCAATGCCTGGCTGTGAAATCAAGGTTGGTTAAAGTCCAATGTCTGGCTGTGAAATCAGGATTGGTTAGAGTCTAATGCCTGGCTGTGTAATCAAGGTTGGTTAAAGTCCAATGCCTGGTTGTGTAATCAGGTTTGGTTAAAGTCCAATACCTAGCAGAGGTGTACTGCCTGTAATCAGGGTTGGATAAAGTCCAATGCTTGGCTGTGAAATCAGGATTGGTAGTGTCCAATGCCTGGCGGTGTAATCAGGTTTGGAAGAGTCCAATACCTAGCAGAGGCTATATGCCTGTAGTGATAACACATGGTTGATAATAACCCAATGCCTGTAATGATGATTAAGGATTGGCATTAATCCAATTCCTGTATTGATGATAAATGAGTACATGGTAGTTATATCTCTTTATTTGTTTAACAGGTTGGCTAAGGCCAACAGAATGAAATAAGAATGTTTCATGGGTGACATAACAAGATGATGAGTGTCACAAGAAAAGTTTGATATGATGGTATAACATGTTGAATAAATGATATACATGTCATTCCTATTTCCTTATTAAAAATAATAGATGATATATTGCTCTATCATAAATAGTTGCAATGCTTACAAGTCGAGAATGCTTTAAACTGCTTAACCTCTGCTCAGTTTCATATCTTTAAATTGTAATACAATGTTTTGGCAGAGAGTTATATCTCCCGCTGGGACAATTTACAATTGTCTCACCCCCGTGGGATCCAATGTTTTTAGGTGGACGCGGACAAAGAGGGAGGAAACCTTTAGCAGAGAAGGAATAGCAACAGCTTCAAGGACAACAGTAATATCTCAGGTGGAGATACTGCATGTCTAGTTGTATAGATAGTAGTCCTATGTGTCATCTCTGTACTCTCAGGTCCTCGGGATTTATAGATAGTGCTTTCATCATCAACTCGAGATTTTGGCTTGATGCCTCGAGGTTTTATGCTGTCTGTACATAATGTTGAATAGGACAGCTGATGTTGTAATCCTCGAGAAGAGATAGTACAGGTTGTGTGATTATGGAATAGAATGTAAATATTATATTATGGTTCTTGATGAAAGAGATTTCTTATGTTTGGATCTCTTTGCAAAAAGTTTTAATTTTTAGTGATTTTCAGTAATCTGCTGCAAATGATTCGCTTCTTCTTAGTTAATCTTGTGTTTTATAAGTTGGATGCCACATATAGGATCTTCAATGAACTGTCTTTTACCATGAAGAACAACCGACAATTTATCATTTGCAGGATCATCGATATAAAATACTTGTTTCACCTGTCATTCCAATATGAATGGTTCACCCTTCTCGCCAATCTTTTCAAAGTTCACTAATGTGAAACCCAATTCATCCACTATAACTCCTTTGTTGTTGTCAACCCAATTACATTTAAAGAGCGGAATTCTAAAATCTACATAGTCAAACTCCCATATGTCTTCAATGACACCGAAATATGACATTTTAGCTTCACGTGGACTCTTACCCTTTGCACTTGCAAAAAACAATGAAGACGCTTGAAGGGTGACCCCACTATTTTGGACGACACTCTTATCATCTTGACGCTTTGGGTAATATGATAATCCATTTATGTCAAACCTTTCATAAGACATAACATTCAATTTTGGTTTATAGGCGAGGCATTTGATGCTTTCAGTAAGATTATCTGGTGTTTGAGATAGTTGATGTAAGACTTTATCTTCAAACCACTTAATAAATGTCTTGTTATGCACTCTAGCAAGCCACATTGAATTGGATTGAGGATATTGTCTCTTGATGAAATTGGTATGTTCCCCGATATAAACACTCACTTCGTCGATGTTGTGTAAAATATACAAGTGACCTTGCTCCAACTGCTCATGGTTGATTCCTTTCACCCGTGATCCCAAAATTCCTTTGCCAAAATGCTCCTCAATATTCTTGTCATTCACAGGAGCGTCATTACCACTCAGAAAGTCATTGCAAAAATCCATAACCTCTCTCGCCACATAACCCTCAATAATACTCCCTTCAGACCGATAATGGTTTCGAACATCACCTTTGAAAACGCCCATGTATCGTTTAAAGGGATACATCCAATGCAAGAAAACTGGTCCCAACATTTTCACTTCCCTAGTCAAGTGGACAACAAGATGTACCATGATATGAAAGAATGAAGGAGGAAAATTCATCTCAAGCTGACATAGGGTAACAACCACTTCTCTTTGCAATTTATCAAGAGTATCCGGGTCATTAACTTTGCTACACAAACTATTGAAAAAGAAACAAAATATGGTGATGGCAAACCGTACATGCTTCGGAAATATAGATCGAATTTCCACTGGCAATATTTGTTGCATTAGAGTGTGACAATCATGAGATTTATGACCTATCAACTTCAGATCTTTCATTGATACCAATGTATGGATGTCGGATGAGTAACCCTGTGGCACCTTAACATTTACCAAGCATTCACAAGAAGCTTTCTTCTCCTTTCTAGACAATGTGTAACAAGCGCAAGGTAAGTATGTTCTCTGATCGCTACTAACTACTTCTGTTAATTCTGTCCTTATTCCCATTTCACGTAGGTCCATTCTGGATTTTATCCCATCTTTAGTCTTACCTGGTATATTCAACAGAGTACCGATGATGCTATCACATACATTTTTCTCAACGTGCATGACATCGATACAATGTCTGACTGTCAAAGAACTCCAATAAGGAAGATCCCAAAATATTGACTTCTTCTTGAATAAAGACTTGTCACTCTGTGTGGCCATCGTACATTGTGATCTCTTTCATAAACATCCTCCCCTGATATAGGTTTAGGTGCACTCTGTTCCTCATTTCGTCCATTGAATGCTTTACACAACCTACGATACGGATGAAATTTTGGAAAAAAACTTCGATGACCAAGATATATAGTCTTGCCACCATGTTTTAGTCGTAGTGAATTAATGTTCTCTTCACATATAGGACACGCTTTAGATCCTTTGACACTATATCTAGACAAATTCCCATACGCTAGAAAGTCATTCACAGTGCAAAACAACATAGCATGCAAATGAAATGTCTCTCTTCGTGAAGCATCATAGGTCATCACACCTTTACCCCAAAGCTTCTTCAATTCATCAATCATAAGTTCAAGATAAATGGCAATATCATTTCTAGGTTGTTTAGGGCCCGATATCAAAGATGATAGCATAACATACTTATTTTTCATACACAACCAGGGAGGAAGATTGTATATAACAAGCATAACTGGCCAAGTCCTATGTTGGCTGCTCAATGTCACGTACGGATTCATCCCATATGTACAAAGCCCAAGTCTTAGATTCCTATCTTCTTCATCGAATTCACAGTACAATAAATCAATCTTCTTCCACTGTGGGGAATAAGACGCATGTCGTAGGATCCCATCATTATTTTTCTTAACATCTACATGCCACCTCAAATTCTTCGCATCTATAGGATTGTCAAACAAGTGTTGAAACCGTGGTATTATAGGTAGATACCACATCACCTTAGTAGGAGAACCAGTTTTGGACTCCCCCGAAGTCGTCAATTAATACCTTGACGCACCACATTTCAGACAATCTTTCAAATCCACATAGTCCTTTTGAAATAATACACAATCATTCTGGCATGCGTGTATCTTCTTGGCCTCCATTCCCATTGGGCACAACAATTTCTTTAACCGATATGTTGATATCAGCAGCTCGTTTCTTTTAGGAAGACTTTCTTTCAACAAAGACAACAATGACATGAAGCTTTTGTCACTCCATCAATTGTTAGCTTTCAATTTATACAATCTCAACACAGTGCTAAGCTTCATAAACTTACAACATGTGTATAACGGTATCTCAGCATCATGCACAATGTTTCTAAACATGGGAGGTGGATCGGTATGCTCTACCCCACAACTATCCAGCATCGCATTAACGATGTCTACTGGAACTGGTTCGTTCACATCTACGTCATCGAAGGAAATTTCTTCTTACACACAAGAACTACTAATGACATCCACTAATTTCAGGTTTGAAATCTCTCCATGCCAGTGTCATTCTGTATAGCCTTGTAAAATCCCATTGCACATGACATGACTTTTGATTTCGTCACCAGTTTTGACTTTCAAGTTGTTACCGCAATGCCTACATGGACAGTAGAACCTATCTCGAGGTTGTTTCTTATGTTCCTCGGCAAATCTAATAAACTGGTCAAGACCAGAAATAAACTCAGGGGTGCAGCGATTTGGAATGGACATCCATGATCTATCCATTCTATGATCAAAGGGAAAACAAGTATATATTAGAACAAGATTAGGGTATAGGGTTAAAATATTTGGGTTTATGGTTAAAACTTTAGGGTTTAAGGTCTTATATATAATTAATGGTTAAAACATCCTAAGTGAGATTAAGTGTTCAAGAACAATCCCAAAGTGGGGACTATCCAAGATTTACTCCTAATGAGTAAATCTTGGATGGGGTTCTAGGCTAACAAATACATGTGTTGTCATTCTTATGTATAATAAATGTGTACCACCTATTCCATTCTTGAACACTTAATCTCACTAGTAAGTGTATAATGTGTATTGGGTTTTCAAGAGAATTTCGGCATCATTTCCCTATTGTTCTCCAAGTACATATGTACTTAGAGAACAAATGGGGAAATGCTGCTGAAATTTTCTTGAAAACCCAATACACATTATACACTTACATCCTAAGTGAGATTAGGTGTTCAAGAATAGTTCCAAACTGGGGACTATCCAAGATTTACTCCTAATGAGTAAATCTTGGACGTGTTTCTAGGCCAACAAATACATGTGTTATCATTCTTATATATAATAAGTGTATACCACCTATCCCATTCTTGAACACTTAATCTCACTAGTAAGTGTATAATGTGTATTGGGTTTTGAAGAGAATTGGGGCAAAATTTCCCCATTGTTCCCCAAGTACATATGTACTTAGAGAACAAATGGGGAAATGTTGCCGAAATTTTCTTAAAAAACAAATACACATTATACACTTACATCCTAAGTGAGATTAGGTGTTCAAGAACAATCCCAAACCGGGGACTATCTAAGATTTACTCATAATGAGTAAATCTTGGACGGGTTTCTAGGCCAACAAATACATGTGTTGTCTTTCTTATATATAATAAATGTGTACCACCTATCCCATTCTTGAACACCTAATCTCACTAGTAAGTGCATAATGTGTATTGGGTTTTCAAGAAAATTTCAGCAGCATTTCCTAGTTGTTCTCCAAGTACATATGTTCTTAGAGAACAAACAAGGAAATGCAACCAAAATTTTCTTGAAAACCCAATACACATTATACATTTACATCCTAAGTGATATTAGGTGTTCAAGAACAGTCCCAAACTGGGGACTATCCAAGATTTACTCCTAATGAGTAAATCTTGGACGGATTTCTAGGCCAACAAAATATAACACCACTCATAAGTAGGCGTGTCTGATCACATTAATAATACATAAAAAATTCAATAGTTACAAACATACAATAATTCACAATGCAATATTATAAACTACATGCAACATGGTTATTCCCCACACTCCAGTAGACATACTAACAACACATGGTCTTTCTACCATATAGTCGTATACCATTACTATAATCATCAAATGATAGGATCGGAAAGGTATTCGTCAATCGAACTTGTTGCAAACTAGAAAAACTTATGATGACTAAAAACATTAAGATCAAAATGGTGGAGTTAAAAATAAAGATTACAAACTTGCTAATAAATTTAAAAACACACACATTCAAATTAACTAAGAATGTCATGCATACCTAGCTGAGCATTCATATCATCAAAGATAAGATGGATTGTATAAATTTATAGACGTTTAGAGAAAATGAGTGTGAATCTTGTTAAACATACCAAGATTTCTAACCAGGACACAAATTGCCTTTAACATTTTACAAATATATGCAAGCACAAGATTTGTTCATATCCTAGGTTGATTTACAATAGCAACATATAAATAAGTAAACTCAAAGCATTAGATAAATAAATATAATCAATAGATAAACAAATATAAAGAACTAGATAAAAAAGTACAGCTCAGTTGATAAACAAATTTAAATCAGTAGATGATTAAATAATTTTAAAAAGTAGATGAACAAATACAAAGCCCTAAATTTAAATAATGTGATAAATAAAAAATCACTTGATGAACGAATGAGTAGACAAGTAAATACAAATCAGTAGATAAGTAAATACAAATTAGTAGATATATAAATTCAAATCAGTCGATAAGTAAATTCAAATCAATAGATAAGTAAATACAAATTAGTAGTAGTAAATATGAAGGGCAGGGAGCAGACAGAGGGTAGGGAGCAGAGGGGGCATACCTTGGGCGGTGAGGGTAGGGAGCAGATGGAGGAGGATGGGTAGGGAGTAGGAGGAGGGGCGAGCAGAGAGCCGGTGAGCACAAAGGGCACCAACGAGTAGATAGCCGACGAGCACAGAGCGACTCCGACGAGAAGATAGCTGACGAGCACAGAGGGAGTGGGCGGTGGCCGGCCGGTGAGTAGAGAGGGCGAGCAGAGAGGGAGAGGGTGTCGAAGACCAAGGAGCACGCCGCAATAGGGAGCGGTGTGGCGGCACGAGCACAAAGCAACAGGGAGAGCAGCGGCGGGCGGTAGCACACAAAATCAATCACCAGACCTATTCTTACGGGGATGAAATAGAGAAAGGGGAAGAGTCAGCTTCACACGGGTGCTATAAAGTTAACCATCAGTGTCAGTTATTAAAAACAACCGACGCTAATAACAATAGTCGTCGATTACCATATAAAAACTGATGCCACAGGGGTGTAAAAAATTTTAGGCAGACAGTGTGGGAACACCCATTAGCGTCGGTTATTTCAAGCCAACCGACGATAAAAATGCGGCTAATTTCTGTCTCACGAAAAACCTTTAGTCGTCAGTTTTTAAGTTAATAACCGACGTCGTATGTTAAATTTTAAAGGTAACATTTCACTGGAAAATTTGGAATTGGTGGTCGATTTTAGGCGTCAGTTGCTTACTAACGAACCGATGCTACATTAAAACCGATATCCGTGTCTGGGCGCTCTTCACTTATAGATGTTGGTTTTTGTATTTAGCCGACATTGTACACCTTAGGCGTCGGTTTCTTGTATACAACCAACACCTATAAATGTGACGTTATAAACCATTTCTATAGTAGTGACATGACCAGTAAATCCCACATCCATCAGTTGATGCCCTCCTCCCTCTTCCACTCGTTGCTCTTTCCCTATAATAAATACATTCTAGCCATGAGAATGTAGACAATGTACCCAAGACCCTCTTCAATGAACATCAGTGAGAAATCTTATTTTTGTGTTGACTTCCATCATCCCCAACCTTGAACACATGCATCCCAACACCATAGTGCTCCTTCAATGTCTACTGCGACGATGCCTTTCTTCCCTTTCTCCACTTTTAATCTTGATATTGTTGTCATGAGTGAGTGGTTCTTCATCTAGGTTGTTGGAAGTAGACTTGTCAGACATTTCATTCTTGTTACTATATATACTCTTATATGAACCATAATATGTTTTGAATCAAATATTTTATACTTGCAAATCTAATTTGGCCAACTATTTGAATGTTTATAATATCTTTGATGTAGAGAACCTTGAAACCATGATCTAGGATATTATTTATTTCAATATAAACTATAAAGAGTGCGCCCTGAGGGGGGATCAAATCAAATGGTATAATACATAGAACCATGTAATAATAAATAAGTAGAAAACATAACAAATTTACTTTTTAAAAAATATCCTAGATACATTGTTATTCACCATAAGATGGTCGTAATACAAAATAGATAGTGTTAAATCTATTTAAATCTAAGACTCCTAGTAGAGGGTAACTAAGTCATTTCAAGATATCTTGATGTTGACTTTCATTTCAAGATATCCTGATGTCGACTTCGTAAAGGAGATCATCTTCAGTCATTTCCATCTAGCACTCCTCCATCTAGGTGGCTTTGGAAATAAAATCCAGTAAAAGGAAACAAAATGGTCTGTGTTAGAATACTTCTGAATATGTGCACAAAATAACATTTAGCCATTTTAGTACAAGGTGACTAAAAAAGGAGGTTCTCATGGAAGAGATGACTCTAAAATGTAGGTGAGTTAAAAAATATATAAATAATATAATGAGGCATTCAAAGAACAATAACAGTTCACAATCTGTCTTGATATGAACCAATTCATAACATAAAACAATTGCATGTAGACAATGTAGAATACAAATTAACTGAAGTAGTGCAAAGACACCCAATATCCTTGGCCTAAAAATAGAGATGGTGGAATAGCATGATTGGGAAGAATAGCACACCCCTAGTTTAATAAGAGTCGAATAGCGCATCCTGGATGAAAAGCATGCCCTTATATAAAAAGATGGTTCTGGAAAAAATTCCATGTTAGTTAAAATAGTCTAAAAACACATGCAAAATATGGATGTAAGAAATATGTCATCGATCACATTAGGAAGATTAATTTATATGGAAGGAGGGGTTACAAATCCAAAATAACAAGAATTAACATAATTTAAGGATATTTGAAAGGATTGCCACATGAAAGGCATAGATTTGCAAATAAGAAGTAATTTCAAGAGTTGCCTCATTATAGGAAAGTTTATGTCAAAGTTGTATACATTCCTAAAATTAAAATAGAGATTTCACATACATGATCTTCATGGTTAAAGGATCACATAGTAGGTATACTTGGTCCCCAAGGTCGAGTATTCATCGTAGAAACAAATTATGTATGTCAGCCGACCAAATCAAACGTTTTTATACATTATATCATAGATTTTCATATTTTTCTTATCCTACTCCCGATCAACTAATGACATATTACATTTAGACTTATTTGTGAGCATGTGATATGTTAGATATCTTTTTTAGTCTAAATATCCATATTTAATAGCCTAAGTCTAAATATGTCTAGATTAAATATTTATATTGGTAAAAATTGGTATTCCTCCAGTTTTGATATTTCAAATTTTCTCTCTCTCTCCACACACACACACACACACACACACACAGATATATATATATATATATATATATATATATATATAATCTAAGTTCAGTGAACTAGGGTCAAATATATTCATGTTATTAATTAGTTACAAATGATCTTATAATATCCATTTGAATTTGTTTTTATCATGAATTACAAATATACATATGTGGATCTAGGGTTTTCGATTGATATGCAACAAACACTAAGGTGAAAGATCAACTATGTCAGATTACTATCATGACAGCCAACATATTCTCCTTATTATCAAACCTTCTATTTAGTATACAAGTGAAAACTAATATCCTTAGAGAATAAATTGCATACCTATCAATTAATAGTACTATCTTTGTATTATATGTGCTAAATGATAAGTAGTTGGGAACTCAATCAAGAGGTTTGTTTTATAATCATTAACATTCTCATTGAATAATTTCTTTATACAATAAGCAATCGTAGGCACCTTGAACATCAACATAGAGTTTGTTTTGCAAGTATTAGTTAACTAATGTATATATGTGTGGGGGTTTTGTATTAGATAATTTTTTTACCCCATTAACTACATTTGCATCCCTTAAGAATTCACCATATAATTTTTACCGATTGGTTTTATACATTTGAATGAGAGATGAAGTACTTTACTTACTATAGATTGTAATGATCACCTTTTAGTGAAGTTTTGTGGATACTTTTCTTGGTTGATCTTGGCATCATAGAGTGATGGATCTCTCATCTATGGATCTCCCAAACCTAGACAAGGGTGACATGAGGTGTATTGAGGAAATAGACTTCACATTTGCAAGGTTCAACATTGGGTTGTCAAGTTCTTATCTTCAGACCTCTAGTTGGTTGATGCATTCAACAATTAGGGAGGGTTCTTTATCTCTTAGGCTACTGCAAGGCTTGATAAGGATATATATGACTGATGTATGGGTTTTGAGTCACTTATTACATACCTAGTTTACTGTGGTTTTGTGCATTTGTTAGTCAATTCATTGATCATATCTGCATAAATCTGTATAATTGGCATGTATAATTTGCTTGCATCAAACTATGCTTATTTCATCATAATTTTAGTATTTTACATATTTCTCGGCTTGATACATGATCTTTTTCAATTTTTAGGAATTTCAAATATTTGAGGAGTCGGTTCTACCGACCACCCTGGTCGGTGCCACCGAGATGACATCAGAGACGAGCCTTGATCGACCAACCGAGTCGATGGCACCGACCACCCAGGTTGGTGCCACCGAGATAGCATCAGAGATGAAGGGGAAAACTCGCATCAGATTGGTGCCACCAACATCCCAATCGGTGGTACCAACTCAGCCAGAGAGCGACCAAAACCCGATATTGTCGGTGCCACCGACTCTGTCGGATTTCAACAATCTAAACCGGCTGCCCCGATCCAACAGACCACGTTATGTGGTACCGTAAATAACCTAGCATAAAAAGGGAGGATGTACAAACCTAAAGGAGAGGAGTTTTTGCACCGTACGATGGCCAGAGAAGATAGGGAGAGAGCACAGAGTCGAAGGATGACAATTGGACGATTTGAGCACCTCCGACGGACGTTTCTACTGCCGAAAGACTGTAGGATGCACGTTTCTCGTGGAGGATCATCTGGAGCACCTTCTTTCCAGGGGTTATATGAATCTCCTTCATGTTTCCCACATTTTTCTTCTCTCCTTCTATGTTTTCTCAACTGAAAATCATGCGGGGCTAAACCCTCTTTTCCTTAGGACCTAGGAGTAACCCGGGGGATCGTTGCATTAACTTTCTACATGATTTAGTATAAATTTCTCTTTAATCCTGGATATATAAGTGTGGATTTGAATGACTTATCACTGCTTGATCACCAATGATATGATTACATACCAATAATTACTCCGTAAGGGGGATTAAAGGTTAGAAAACCATAACGTGTACACTTTCCTACGCGTTCCTTGGAAAAGGTGATGCATGGTTAGTGGAAAGAACCCAGAGTTTTCATTAATGTCCTAAACTGAGAAATAAATTACCATAGACATGGAATTGGCTTATATTTAAGTAGTGAATTGTATCTCAGAAGTGAGCAATTCTACCTACAGGCTTTCTATCTAGGTTAGGAGTAGGAATTTATATTAATTCAGTAGAAACGATATACGACGAGACCCTGTGCTAAAACTGGTAACCCTAAGGAATTCAACCATATTCAAATCAAACATTTTCAATTTCTCTTAATTTTCTATTATTTTGTTAAAATTCAATTCAACATTTTCAACCGGATTAGTTGATCGTATCGTAGTAAGTAGTAGTCACTGAGACTACGTCTTCCTGAGTTTGACTCGGGCCTCACAAAGGCCTATATTACTCGACTCGTGCACTTGCATTTTTACACACGGTTTTGGTGTATCAAGTTTTTGGCACTGTTGTCGGGGAAGACGGCGATGTCTGAGTACTACGAGTGCTACAGTTGGCTACTCTAGGAAACTTTTTAATTTTTGTGCAATTTAATATATATATATATATATATATTATTCATATATCGAATTTTCTCTAAAGGTACCTTGGCTAACTACTTTCAATTTTTTAGGTACTAGTGTATGGTGACAACGAGAACCACAGTCTACGGAGAAACTACACCTGAGGTTCCAGTCACTGTCGAGGCTCCGATCCAAACTACTTCATTAGAAGGCATACCAGTGTCACCCAGGTGACGAGCAATGGGGGATGGAAATCCAGGAGTAGAGAGGACCATTGTGGAGAGGATAAAGGCATCCTCTTCAGTTGCACAGATAGGGCCAATAAAAAAGCAACATGTGAATGTAGCTAAGTATAATATTGATCTGGGATTGATCACCATCGTCAAGTCACAGACGTTCTATGGGAACACTCATGAAGACCCAGTGACACATATTAGTAATTTTGTGGAGATCAGTGATATGGTCAAAGTCGAAAGGTTTCCTCAAACCGCCATCTATCTAAAGCTTTTTCCATCATTGCTAGCTGATAAGGCAAAGGAATGGCTGCACAACCTGCCAAAAGAGTCAATCGAGACATGAGACAAAATGGTAGAGGCATTCTTTAAAAGATATTTTCCTCCAGAGAAGACAAATGAGTTGATTAAGAATATCCACAACTTCAAGAAACATGCATCCAAATCTTACTTCGATGTGTGGGAGCACTTTCAGATAATGCTCAGGAAGGTTCCACACCATGGGATAGATTTAGAAAATTAAGTGAAGATGTTCTATTTTGGACTGCAAAAAAGCGAACATACTACTTTGGACAGTGCATGCTCATGGTTCTTTCTTAATAACACTTGTTACAACTCACATTGAGGTTACTCAGTAAGTACCTCGATTAGCATGAAGTACCTTGATTAGTGCTAAGTACCTTGTTAAACATCATGGTTAATCATGATAAGCTAAGATGTGAATCATTAGTTGAGATTGATTCATCTGATGTAATTAATGTTAACTGCAATGTTAATCATTAAGTTAATTACCTAACATGATTAACCTAGATAAGATGGTTTAGTTATTGACTTTTTATGCTTTGAGGTTGTAGTGGATCTTGTGCTTAAAAATTTGCAAAAGAAATCACTTGAATCGGACCTCCGAGGCAAAATATATGACATTCTCAAGTTCCTTGGACCTAGACTAAAATTTACCCATAAGTTATAACCCCTTTCCCTTATCCCCTACCTCCCGATCGGTGCAAGCATTGCTTGAGCGGCGCATAGAAGCAGCCCGATCGACCAACAATAGGGGAAAGGGAGGGGCAATTTTTGAGCCCCTTAGCTCCGATCCACCTTGGGTCCGTCTTCCTTTCTTCTTCTTCCTCCTTCCTTCCTCCTCTTCCTCGCCCAGCTGCGGTCCCGACCGGCTAGGGTGTCGGCCGGCCAGCAGCATCACAACAGCCTTGCGGCGCCAGCCAGGGGCCATTTTGGCATGGCTAGCACCATGAAATGCCACCTTTGAGTCTGGCCTTGAGGCCCAAGTTGGAATCTACAACTCCCAACTAGATTACCCTCTCCTTTCCTCAACTTGAGCACGGGAAAGAAGCTGCTGCTTGCAGCTGGTCCAAACCAGGGCAAGCCCTGGGTTGAAGACAACCCCGTGGATGCCCAAAAGCAGGCTTTGGGTGCATTTCCAGTCAATTTCGACCATCTCGAACCTCTGTGAGTAGAATCTCACTCACCAAACAAGATTTAACTCCAATAAATGGGTGTTTTCGATTAAAACTGAAAACTACTAGGGGGGGGGTGAATAGAGTTTTATAGTGATTTTAATAATTATTTAACTCAAACAACCAAAATTGAGATTAGAAGAAGGAGACAGGCGTTTAGAGTGGTTCCAACTATGGCAAATACTATAGTTGTCAGTCCACTACCCGGTTTCTTACCCAACCGGGATTTGAAAGTATTTATTTTATTACCTCTCGAGGATTTATACAAAATACAATACTTTCAACCACACCCTTTGAACAGCCTTCACTTGAAGTAGGTGCACCAACCCTGAGGTAGCCTTCTTGAAGTAACTCCAAGCTCCCCCTTGAAGTAGCCTTCCTCTCTAGAAGTAACCTCCCGTTGCACCAGCCTTCTGAAGTAGCTCAAAGTCTCCTTCTTTGCCAAGAAGATCTTCACCCTCTCCAATCCGCAGCCTCCAACCTAGGAGTAGCAAGGAGAGTACAAACAGTAATAGGGAATAAGAAAGAAAAAGGAAATTACAACTTATTCTTTAAAGCCCAAGGCTTGATATGCCTAGATCAAGCGTATAGATCTCCTAACCAAATGTGTGAACTTGTGATTGCTGTGGGTAGGAGATTCTAGCCTATAGGACACGAATTTGAGCTAAGGAGAAAGTAGGCCAATGATCACAGTGCTCAATTTGCTTACAACAGATTGCTCAAGTATGCTCAAGTATTTCTCAAGTGTAGCAAGTGTAAAACAAGTGAGTTTGAGTGTCCTATGGCTTGTCCTATTTATAGGAATGGCCTAAGGAAGCTTAAGGACATTCTAGACAACTTCTAGGGGTTTCTAAGTGCTTAACTAGCCGTTAGGTACAAAGTTGTTTCTTTAGCAACGGCTAATTAATTAATTCTACAGTTGCTGTCAGAGACCATCTCGGTCGACAAATGGTCGACCGAGACACCTACTCGGTCGAACTTTTGTCGACCGACAGGCTCTCTGGAACAAGTGATTTGCAACGTCTTTCATCAACTGCCAACTAACTTGTCTGTTGTGTCTAACGGCTACTTTGGATCTTTCTCGGTCGAGAAGATTGTCGACCGAGAGTGTCTCGGTCGAGGAGTTTGTCGACCGAGATTGATCCTGTTTCAAGGTTTCAATTTAGGCACTAATTATGTGTGTAAGTGTGCATAAGTAATCCTATTTGAATGGGATGACTTGTCTAACTGTGGTGTTTAGCTAGGGAGAATCTAACGCTTGATTTACATGCAATTCTAAGTACTTGTACATTATATTTTTGTACAAGTTTTTACAACAGTGATTACATTGCATGAAATTATAAGTATGTAAGCTTGTAGATTTTCCCTTGTTGCTTTGTCATCCTGCACACTCAAGTAGCACATTAGATTAATAAGAATGAAATGTTTGTCATAATCAAAACAAAAGAAATTTATAGATGTCCATTTAGCCAACAATCTCCCCCTTTTTGAAGATGACAAACATTTCCAAAATATGAAATAAGGAAATATAAAGCATGTGAGTTTCATACCTGAGGATTACCTTTTGTAGCCATTCTTGTCTTGCAAGTGAGTGCTGGCTAAGATGTTATGAAACTTATTTACTCATTTATATTTTTGATTTTATATTCTTTCTCCCCCTTTGTCATTTCAAAAAGATATCCAAGTAAAATATTTTATATTTCTTCTCCCCCTTAATTTTATACTATGCTCCCATCCTGTTAGGTTCATGGCATATGTATTGATTTCTCATCCATTTTACAAGGGATGTTAAGCCCATAAAATGATATGAGAATCCTTTAATCTCAGAGTACATAAAAATGTCTCCATCCAAATGCAAGGGATGTTAAGCCCCGATTTGTTTAGAGAGTTCCTTTAAGTACAAGTTATATCATTTTTCTGAAATTCATAGATTTCTTCATAACCAAAAAGAAAAATACTAAGGTCGTAACAAGCTCCAAATGATGTTTACAATGTTTTTGTAAGCTTCTTAATCAAATAATCAAATTTGTTTTTATGAGCTCCCCCTTAATCTTACAATTAAAGCAATTTAAGGCTTCTAAGGTCACAAATGATTTTAAATTTTGATTTTGACCTTTATCAAAAGTATACTAAGATTAAGTACATTAAAATGATGTCCATATAAAAACCAAGAGCTTGTGTTTAAGTAGCACCAATATCAAAGAAAACATCTTCCAATGTGGAAGCGGTTTAGCCAATTTTATCTTCAACATGATGAAGAGAAACATGATTAATTTGCAAATATATTCAGTTTTATTGCAAACTTGACAACAGAAACCTGCTCGGTCGACGATCTTTTGACCGATAGTGTTCTCGGTCGAACAGTTTCTCGACCGAGAATGTGTCTGGATTTGTTTCATAGCTGTTTTAAGTAATTGTGTCATAGATCCTTGTCAATTTGTCACAATTTTAAAGGTTGCATTTTTATTTATTACTCCCCTTATTTTGTATGTTCTACAATGATGATCTTATAATCCATATTTTGAAGATGTCTCACATAAAAATATCCATTGGAATCAAGTAAAGATGGCCAATTTCATTAAAAGCATGTATTACAAGTATAGAAAGATAGACACATCATATAGAGATGACCCATTACAATTATTCAAAAGATATCATTACAATAACTCCATCATTTACTGGAAAGACTTAAGGATTACATCAATGTCAGGGTCTTTCCCAAGAAAAGGCTCAGTTCCATAATACTGGACCAAAGTTTGCCAATCTAGAGTACCTGTCTTAGTTAAAGCATATGCTTCCAAGAATGTAGGAACTCGGTCAAATCGGAAATGAGCGGCAATATCTTGCAGTTGCATGGATGAAAACTGAGTGTGCGTAAGATCCACAGATGGTGGAGGTGGAGTTTGATAATAGTTGTATGAAGGATTGTATGGATTGAGCATGCCAGGATTTAAAGAATACGAATATTCATCAGGTTGGTTTGGTGAAAGGGTTTGCATTCTTTGGTTTATATAAGTCATGGCATGATGGTTATAGTCTAGTTGTTTGCTCAGGTGATATTGGGAGCCAGCAATATAAGTAAGAGTGTTTTGAATGGGGTCATGTGATAGGTTAGTAGAAGGAGGGGGTGGTGGTATGTCTTGATGAGATGTTTCTCCTTCAACTCTAGCCCTTTTATGACCAAAATCAATTCCCATTTTTTCTACTGTATTCTTACTTATTTTCTGTGGTCTACGCTCCCATGTATATCCCAGATCCTCAAGTGGGGTCTTAAGGAAATGTTGAGTAATTTGGCATACAAAATCGGCATATGGAGGATTGCCAGAAAACTCAATCATGTTTTTAAGAATGATGCGGATAAAATTTGTGGGAATACGTTGGATAATGGCATATATTAGACACATACGAAAAACAGAAACTTCAGACTTATTGGCTCTAGGATGTATGTTTGTTGAAACAATAAGGTTTACAATCCTAGCAGCTGGTTTAAGATTTATAGCATAATATGTGCCTCTATCTTCGTGACAGGTTGTATTGGATTTAAAAATGGTCCTTTTAATGTCACTAAGACTAATGGTATGGTCATCTTGGAGAAATTGGTTAAGGGGGTTTCCAGAAGTAAGGTCAAGGGTGTCTTGATATTCATCTATGTCAATGTGTAGCATGTCAAGAATGTCCCCTTCAGAAAATCGGAAGCTATGCCCATTGACCATAGTGTAGAAGAAGATGGTTTCATTTTCATTGTGGGAAATGAGGTTTGCGTAGAATTCATTCACTACCTTGATTGAATAGGAAGGAAAAGAAGGGTTGATGAATTCTTTTAACTTTTGTACTTCGAAAAGGTCCTCCAAGTCGACGATGTTGATGAAGTCCATAACTTCAACTGGTCGTCATGGGAGAGGAGCTTTGGAGGAAAGCCGTAGATATCGATCACCAGCATCTCCATCGAGGAAGGCAATGTCGTTGATGATCGTAAGTGGTGGAGTAGCTTCCCGAGCTCCCCTTCCTTTCCTGTCGGCGACCTTCTTCTTCCCACGAGCAGATGATGAGGCCATTGTGTTGCTTGAAGGTGGAGAAGAAGCAAGGAAGGCTTGGGGATGAGGATGCTAAAGAGTTGCACAAAAATGCACTAGAGAGGGCCTATGGAAGCAAGAGTATGCAAGTGTGAGGAAGTGACCCGTCTTTGGTTCCTTT
The DNA here is from genome assembly GCA_963693085.1 of Alisma plantago-aquatica. NCBI lineage: Eukaryota > Viridiplantae > Streptophyta > Magnoliopsida > Alismatales > Alismataceae > Alisma > Alisma plantago-aquatica. Next base: position 619,605,647 of record OY856413.1, read on the forward strand.
TATAACAATCCAGTGACCTGGTCGGTCGACGACTCGTCGACCGAGCGTCCGCAACGGTCATGTTGCAGACGCGCCACTTGGCTCCCCAACGGTCATATAACGGTCATAAACGGTCATAACGGTCGGTTTACAACGGTCATATCTAACGACTATTTCTCGGTCGAACACTTGTCGACCGACATTGTCTCGGTCGAGCATTTGTCGACCGAAAGTGTGTCCGATACTAAATTTGTCTAGATTCTCTCGGTCGAGAGAGAGGGGCTGACCGAAAGGTTTTCTTGTCGAAGAGTTCGTCGACCGAGAGACTTACTGAGTACGAATTTGAAGCTGATTTTTAATGTAATTGATAGACTATTTTTGTAGAACACATATATAGATTTTCCAAGGGAGTAATATTGTGTTTATTATTGACAATATTTGGACAAGTTGTGATCATTAATTATTCTTTTAATCATAAAAGGATATCCAAATAGTTATTATGTCAAACTTTATTTTAGGTCGAATTTGACTACGACCATAGCGCCCCTTGGTCAAATTTTATTTTGACCAAGAGGCTAATTTTGTAGATTTTCAGATTCAATATGTTGAGTATAGTATCTGCATAAAATTTAATTAAATATCAAGTTGAAGCATACCACTTAATTGGAGGCACAATTAATTATTTCAAAGATACTAAGTTTAGAGATTTTTATCTTTTATGTGTTGCAAGCAATAACATATAACCAATAAATCATTTTACTTGCCTATATATATATTTTCATGGATCCATACAATTTTCATTATTTATGCGCACCTAATAATGAAAGTATATCCATGGTGTAACAATAGTAGCATATAATGATGATTCCATCACATGATTTTTAAGTAGATACTTTTAGGAACAATCATGTGAAACTATGAATTTTCTTTTCATTGAACCAAGCATAATTTCAGTTTAAGCTTAAATCATCCAGGAAATAAATTTGTAGAAATGATTTCCAAAGATATATCCAGTCATCAATCATAAGTAGATAGCAATTTCATCGGATTTAAAATAAATGCAGCAATTTTTGTCGTAGACTGGAGAACAGTAATGTGCTCGGTCGACAATTTTTCGACCGATGTTCTTTCGGTCGACAGTTTTTCGACCGACAAGATTCCTGGAACTGTTAATAAAACATATTTGTGTGAGTTAACTATTTAGATATTTATTTGTAATCTCATTATGTTGAGTTGAGATAGACATAGAAGTATGCAACTTGGTCATATCTCAACTTGATTCTGTTCATTTAGTTTGGAGGTTTTGGAACCCAAACTAGCTCGACATCTTTTCTCTTATAAGGACATGAAAAAGAGTAATGTCCAAGACGTGAGCAATAATGGCAACATATAGAATCAACCTCAAGTCGTTTTCTATGGTTTTGTTCTAGGTTGTTCTTTGGTACAAATGTATTTGTTCCTTTAGGTACATATACATATTGATGGGTGTGTGTCGTTTTCCAACTAGGTTGATAGGACTTCCCTTTAGGCTTATAACCTAGTCCTCTTCTCCCAATTTGATGATAGGAATTCTCTAAGATTTGATCAAGAATGCCATTATTATTTAAATTACTGACTTTTTGTTGTAACTTGGCAATCTCTTCCATTCTCTTCTTAATATCTAGTTTTGCTTGGTCTAGATTAGATGACAATAAATTTCTTTCTTTAACAATAGTGTCATAATCTATATGGGTGCACAATAATGGTTGTTTTTGAAGATCGTTTACTTGAGTCTGCAATTTTGAATTTTCAACAGAAAGGAGCTTGCAATCGGCTTCCATAGATTTTAACTTAAGATCAGAATATTTATTTCCCTCTTTGAGATCCTCATTTTCAGATGCAAGAGCAAGAAGTTTAACATTTAGATCATCATTTTCTTTATTTGATTTCTTTAATTTCTTTTTGCACTCAACATATTTATTGTGTGTCTCTTCAATAATAGCAACTAGTTCTTCTTTAGATAAATCAAAAAGACTTACCTCTTCTTCTTCTTCACTAGTTGTAGCAATAAGACATTCTTTGTGCTCTTCCTTTGATCTCCATGGCATCCGGTTGTTTTGTGGCTTGTTCCTAAACACCAATTGCAGCATGTTGTGGTTTTGTCCAAACATCACCTTTCACCATTTCCCTCCATTCTTCAAGACCTGGTTAGGGTTCCTTGAAGCCTGCTCTGATACCAACTGAAAACTACTAGAGGGGGGGGGGTGAATATAGTTTTATAGTGATTTTAATAATTATTTAACTCAAACAACCAAAATTGAGATTAGAAGAAGGAGACAGGCGTTTAGAGTGGTTCCAACTATAGCAAATACTATAGTTGTCAGTCCACTACCCGGTTGCTTACCCAACCGGGATTTGAAAGTATTTATTTTATTACCTCTCGAGGATTTATACAAAATACAATACTTTCAACCACACCCTTTGAACAGCCTTCACTTGAAGTAGGTGCACCAACCCTGAGGTAGCCTTCTTGAAGTAACTCCAAGCTCCCCCTTGAAGTAGCCTTCCTCTCTAGAAGTAACCTCCCGTTGCACCAGCCTTCTGAAGTAGCTCAAAGTCTCCTTCTTTGCCAAGAAGATCTTCACCCTCTCCAATCCGCAGCCTCCAACCTAGGAGTAGCAAGGAGAGTACAAACAGTAATAGGGAATAAGAAAGAAAAAGGAAATTACAACTTATTCTTTAAAGCCCAAGGCTTGATATGCCTAGATCAAGCGTATAGATCTCCTAACCAAATGTGTGAACTTGTGATTGCTGTGGGTAGGAGATTCTAGCCTATAGGACACGAATTTGAGCTAAGGAGAAAGTAGGCCAATGATCACAGTGCTCAATTTGCTTACAACAGATTGCTCAAGTATGCTCAAGTATTTCTCAAGTGTAGCAAGTGTAAAACAAGTGAGTTTGAGTGTCCTATGGCTTGTCCTATTTATAGGAATGGCCTAAGGAAGCTTAAGGACATTCTAGACAACTTCTAGGGGTTTCTAAGTGCTTAACTAGCCGTTAGGTACAAAGTTGTTGCTTTCGCAACGGCTAATTAATTAATTCTGCAGTTGCTGTCAGAGACCATCTCGGTCGACAAATGGACGACCGAGACACCTACTCGGTCGAACTTTTGTCGACCGACAGGCTCTCTGGAACAAGTGATTTGCAACGTCTTTCATCAACTGCCAACTAACTTGTCTGTTGTGTCTAACGGCTACTTTGGATCTTTCTCGGTCGAGAAGATTGTCGACCGAGAGTGTCTCGGTCGAGGAGTTTGTCGACCGAGATTGATCCTGTTTCAAGGTTTCAATTTAGGCACTAATTATGTGTGTAAGTGTGCATAAGTAATCCTATTTGAATGGGATGACTTGTCTAACTGTGGTGTTTAGCTAGGGAGAATCTAACACTTGATTTACATGCAATTCTAAGTACTTGTACATTATATTTTTGTACAAGTTTTTACAACAGTGATTACATTGCATGAAATTATAAGTATGTAAGCTTGTAGATTTTCCCTTGTTGCTTTGTCATCCTGCACACTCAAGTAGCACGTTAGATTAATAAGAATGAAATGTTTGTCATAATCAAAACAAAAGAAATTTATAGATGTCCATTTAGCCAACAATCTCCCCCTTTTTGAAGATGACAAACATTTCCAAAATATGAAATAAGGAAATATAAAGCATGTGAGTTTCATACCTTAGGATTACCTTTTGTAGCCATTCTTGTTTTGCAAGTGAGTGCTGGCTAAGATGTTATGAAACTTATTTACTCATTTATATTTTTGATTTTATATTCTTTCTCCCCCTTTGTCATTTCAAAAAGATATCCAAGTAAAATATTTTATATTTCTTCTCCCCCTTAATTTTATACTATGCTCCCATCCTGTTAGGTTCATGGCATATGTATTGATTTCTCATCCATTTTACAAGGGATGTTAAGCCCATAAAATGATATGAGAATCCTTTAATCTCAGAGTACATAAAAATGTCTCCATCCAAATGCAAGGGATGTTAAGCCCCGATTTGTTTAGAGAGTTCCTTTAAGTACAAGTTATATCATTTTTCTGAAATTCATAGATTTCTTCATAACCAAAAAGAAAAATACTAAGGTCGTAACAAGCTCCAAATGATGTTTACAATGTTTTTGTAAGCTTCTTAATCAAATAGTCTAGTTGTTTGCTCAGGTGATATTGGGAGCCAGCAATATAAGTAAGAGTGTTTTGAATGGGGTCATGTGATAGGTTAGTAGAAGGAGGGGGTGGTGGTATGTCTTGATGAGATGTTTCTCCTTCAACTCTAGCCCTTTTATGACCAAAATCAATTCCCATTTTTTCTACTGTATTCTTACTTATTTTTTGTGGTCTACGCTCCCATGTATATCCCAGATCCTCAAGTGGGGTCTTGAGGAAATGTTGAGTAATTTGGCATACAAAATCGGCATATGGAGGATTGCCAGAAAACTCAATCATGTTTTTAAGAATGATGCGGATAAAATTTGTGGGAATACGTTGGATAATGGCATATATTAGACACATACGAAAAACAGAAACTTCAGACTTATTGGCTCTAGGATGTATGTTTGTTGAAACAATAAGGTTTACAATCCTAGCAGCTGGTTTAAGATTTATAGCATAATATGTGACTCTATCTTCGTGACATGTTGCATTGGATTTAAAAATGGTCCTTTTGATCTCACTAAGACTAATGGTATGGTCATCTTAGAGAAATTGGTTAAGGGGGTTTCCAGAAGTAAGGTCAAGTGTAACATCCCTGACCTGGGTTATGAGTTAACCCTAGATGTTTTGCCTAAATATGTAATTAAATCTTTGTGATTAACTCTAAGCATGTAATTAAGTTTCTCAGAAACGTATATTTCAGTATTTGCTCCTTTTTATTTAAAGTTGTAGCATTGTTTTGATATACAGGGACCTATGTGCAATTTACCCAGTTGAAAGGGTTAGCTTGCAATTTGCACATGATGAGATGTTCCTCTGATGTTGAGACATCATGAGAATCTCTTTGGTAAAGTTTGAGGGATTTCCCAAGCTAGAGCACCAAGGTGCAGCTGTGGAAGCAATCCCAGGGCTTGAAACCCTAATTTGGGGTAAAATGCAATTTACCCAAATAAAGGGATGTAATTTGTAAAGAATGTCATCTAAAGTATCTTTTTAGACTCTTGCCATTATTTAGAGAAGAAATGATGAGGAATTCACCTCAATTGAGTTATCAAGTTAAGAAATAGGCTTTGTGATTGAATAATCAGGGTATATGTGCAATATCCCTTTAAGTATGAACTTTATTATTAGATTGTTCTTCCTTGCCTTATTTTCTATAACTTAAGATAAGGTTTGTCCTTAGAATAAATAGGAAGGGACGAGAAAGTAATAAAGGAAGGACTTAGTTGGAATTAAGGGAAACTTATGAACTAATGTTGAAAATCCTACCCCATGTATATAAGCTCTCCTTCCCTTAGTTGCTAGGGAACTTACCCTTCGTTCCCTTACTGTTTCATTTCACCAAAGACGACCAAGGACTGCCTTGGAGCTAAGGAGGACGAACAAGGGGTTCAAGGTAGGTTTAAACCCCTCTTCTTGCCTAATTCCATGGTTAGAATTCGAATTCAAGGTCAGCTTCATGGCTAATTCTCGAAACCCTACCTTTCTAGCCGTCTCTTTTCATCCTTCCTTGGAGTTTTCACCTTGGCCAACCTGTAAGAACTCAAGGACGCCATTAGAGCTTGGAGCTTGAAAGCTTGGAGCTCAAGAAGCAAGCTTTAGGCGGGTTTTATAACTCTAAACCTATGCTTTACTATGTGCATCTTTTTATGCGTTTTAATGATAGCTCTTAGTGTTTCCCTACTTTTCCCTACTATTTTGCAAGCAAACCCGTGGGATATCTGTACTGTTCTTGAGCTAGAAGATGAAGGCGTGATTTACAAGAAAAACCCACCGCTTTTCTTTTCCTTAAATGGTCCTAACAGTTTGCTCTCTCGGACTCAAGACCGCGAGGTGAGCAAACGGTCTCGAGACCGCGACAGGGCAAACGGTCTCAAGACCGTTTAAACCCGTTGACCGAGCATGGACCGTATAAGAAATCTGTTACTAATTATATAGGCTAATTACCCTCAAAATGTGGGAGACGAACTCCAAGGGAATCGGGAGATATGACCTTTTTAAGTCACAACTTTAAATGAATTAATTGCTGATTTTCAAACAGTCTGAAATTGCCTTCTTGGGCAAACGGTCTCAAGACCGTGTAAGGTCGTTGACTAAGCGTTGACCGTATGAGATTACTGTTCAAAATTATGTTAATTAACAACTCACCAAGTTTGATGGTCTAATTCCAAACGGGCTAAGAGTTGAAGGGTGAATACTAGGGCTAACCCTAGATAAAATCAGTACTGAAATTATGGTGACCTAATTAGAGTTTTTAGGGTTGATTGACCTAAACGGTCTCAAGACCGTTTGGGGGTCACCAAACGGTCTCAAGACCGCGAGGGCAATCAACCAAGACCATTTGGAGGTCTGGGGTCACGATTTGTTGACCAATTGAGGGTACAATTACATCAAATTACATTGCAATTAAATATTGACATGATCATCAACTCAATGGGTCAGACCTTGATGAATCTGCACTAGAATCCAAATTTTGGATGGGCAAACGGTCTCAAGACCGAGAGGACAATCACCCAAGACCGTTTGAAGGTCTAGGGTTGAGTAATTTGACCAATTGAGGACCCAATTGCAAATAAGTTATTAATTTAATCAAAATTATGTTTTGTGGTTCAATCATGGTTCAACCCCTATCAAATCACCTTAGACTTTGATGAAATCTTGGGAAAACGGTCTTAAAACCATGTGGGGTCCACCCACATGACCGCAAGACCGTTTGGGCCAAGTTTGGGCCCAATTGGAACTCAATTGAAGGGTTCAACCTTGTGTTGATGCACACTGTTGAGTGTTGATGGGTGAACATTGATAGACCCTAATTGAATCGATTTCAACCATAATTGGTTAACCATTATGGGTTAAATGAATGACCAAGTGATCAAGCATAATCTTAATTGACTAAATCCATAAGTGGTCAACATAGCTTTGACCATTTGAGGGCTTCAATATGGGTTGACATTATCGGTTGCATCTTTGAGCCTTGTTGAAGGACCAAGCGGCTGAGACCATGAGAGCCTCGCGGTCTCAAGACCGTGAGAGGGCTCGCGGTCTCAAGACCTTGAGGGGGCTCACGGTCTCAAGACCGAGAGGAGGCTCGCGGTCTCAAGACCACGAAGGGCCTCGCGGTCCTGAGGTCAAAGAAGGGCAAACGGTCTTCATGACCCTCGCGGTCTCAACTCAGATTGGTCTTCACGGTCTCAACATTAACTTGAACCCTTGAAGAGGCTCGCGGTCTTGAAGCCTAAGGGGGCTCGCGGTCTTGGAGTTAGAAAGAGGCTCACGGTCTTGGAGGGTAAATGTGGGCAAATGGTCAACACTTTCAACCAATCTCAACCCAATTGATGATTAATGATTGAAATCAATCAATGTGATTCAAGGTTGACCTCATTCAATCATTTGATGATGTAAATGGTTCAATGTTGCCCAAATCAAACCCTAATGATAATCTAGGATAGTAAGGGGTTATTTGACTAAGGTTTTTGACCATGATGATGATCAATGGGGTGAATTACCAAAAATACCCCTGAAGGGTCAATTAAGTTATACCTTGCTCAATTCAAACCCTAATTACATGAGAATGATGTTTTTAGTCATAATGACTCTATCCAGCTTGATCTAGTGTAATGGTACCATTAACCATTAGTATGATGAAAGAGAGAGTACTCTAGAGAGAGAAAGTAACCTAGAGAGAGAAAGTAACTCTAATCACATAATGATGATGTTTTTGGCTATGTTAGCCTATGATGCCTCAATCCAACCTGTTTTAGAGTGATGTTGACATCACCTAACATTATGATGAGAGAGAAAGTACTTCTAGAGAGAGAAAGTACTTCTAGAAAGAGAAAGTACCCTTTTTAAGTGGAAACTCGAGTAAAGTATCTCCAATGCACATAAATGAGCATAATTAGGGTATGATCCACCTGTGTGAGATCATAGAAACCCTAATTATGATAAATGATGAATCTTTAACTAATCCAAGAGTATCGATGAAGATGTTACTCATACATGATGATGTTATGAGTTTAATTCACCTTGATGTGAATAGTAAACCCTAATTCAAGGGTGATGACATGTAATGTGAATAGTAAACCCTAATTCAAGGGTAATGGCATGCTTTTGAGCAATAAACTCTATTTGAATTGAATTAAAGATTTCACTCTTATGACAAGAGTAGGAAGTACATTCCTTATTGTTGTATTACCTTTATCAGATGTATTAACCATGCAGGTTCTGATATGAAGGTAATCATATCCAGGTATGGATGTTGATGTTATATTCATTGAAGGCATGTTGTTAGCCTTATGAATAAGTAAAGTAATCTGATGCCTTGCCAGTGGCATCCTATGCTGATAATGGGCTATGAGAGCCATGAATACCATCAAGGTCATGCCTTAGAGATGACTTGTGATGAGGATAAGGAGAAATAATGATTGATATGAGTTAGGCCTGTTACATTTAGTATTCTTCTTTTATAGCTGCTATGCTATTGTTATTGTTTGCAGAACAATGTATGCTGTTAAAGAATACTGAATGTACCTAACTAATCAAGTATAATGTAGAGCCCTGATCATAGATCCATCATTGTCAGAAATTAAATGATGGTGAAACAAGTTTTCCTCAGGGAACTCTTGGAGCACATACTTTTGAGTATGTGGGGTACATGGATGTGTAGAACCTTACATCCTAGTGTAGGAAAGTGATGTAGATGTGGAATCCATCAATCATTCACTATAGTTCCATACCGTATCAGTGGTAGGTAAACATGAAACCTCCTGATGACGAAGAAAGCACAGATATCCGTATCAGTGGTAGGTAAATATGAAACCTCCTGATGACGAAGAGAGTACAGAACGCCATTGTGACTCTAGAATAGCGAAGGACCAGTTTACCCTGGTGAGCTATAGTAGTAGAGACACGAGATGTCCTACAAGTGATCCTCTTACTGACTGAGGAAGGTGAAGGTCATGAGAATCCGGCTCTCTTAATGACCTATGTATGATACTGATGCTACTTCTCACCGATCAGTTGGAGTATGAGTGGTAAGCCTCATCTCCACAGGGCATAATGTTGTTTGTAAAACATAATCAACCATATAGTATAACTTGTTAGAGATAACTCCAAGTTAGTTGATTGATGTTACATTGCAATAGTGTTTATATTCTCCATATCTCCTAAATGGTTGAGATCTTGTTATACCTGCAACTGTTACAGAATGCTTTGAAGGATTTACTATTTAAAATATTCTTTTATGTTATAATAAAGCTTCTGGCGAAGAGTTACAACTCTCGCTAGGACAATTATGTATAATTGTCTCACCCCGTAGGCTTCAACTTTTTAGGTGGACGTCGGAGACGAAAGAACCAACCTACAGGTGACCAGTCTCAGCAGCAGCAGCACCAGGGGCAGCAGTAATCTCAGGTGGAGATTTGTCCTGCCATGTGGTGTAGTTAGAGTCAGTCCTATGTGTCCTCTGTACTCTCAGGTATTGGAGTCTTTTGTATAGTGATCTTGAGATTTTGTATCTTGATGTATATAATTACTCGAGAAGTAATTATCCTGAGATGTAAACAGTTTATCTCTCTTTATGAAAGAAGCTCTTATGGATTCAAGCGCTTATCTCGAAAAGTTTTAATTTCCTGTGATTTTTGTCTTCCGCTGATTACCGATTCACTTCCGCTACGTTTTAATCGTGTTTATGTCATGGTTTGGAGATCAGACCCCACAACTAGTGGTATCAGAGCTCTAGGTTCAGTCGAGTCTATAGAGGCATATGACTTAGGATGTCGAGTCTACCTTTAGTACTCCTTCCTCATCTAATAGAATCTTCTGCTCCTCAGGAGAAGAAGATACATAAGAATGTCAGAACATCGTGATGAGCACGTGGCAGAGAGTAGTGCTAGTGCGCCTCGAGGCGGTGCAAGAGTTCCGAGAATAGAACAACCTGCACCTGAGTCGCCAAGAGAGCCACCCCAGTTTGACCCAGCTGACATGAGTGATCCAGCTGTACAGACGATGTTCGGGCAGTTTATGACTGCCATGACACATATAACCAATAGGATGCCCATTCCTGCACCTAGGGCACCTGTCCAGCCTAAAGTACAAGGTATTGGTAAGACATTCGAATGACTTCGTCGTGTCGGAGCTACCGAGTACTTCGGAACTGCCGACCCTACAGATGCTGACTTATGGTTGACAGAGTTGGAGAAGGCTTTCAGGATTCTTATGATTCCGGAAGCTGAGAAGGTTAGACATGCTATCTATCTTCTCAAAGGCAGTGCTGGTCACTGGTGGAACATGGAAGAGCAGAAGAGACCTGGAGTAGAGTTCTCATGGGAAGAGTTTCGTCGGGAATTTATCAATAGATATTTTCCAAAGACCTTCCTAGATGAGAAGATCTCTCAGTTTGAGAAAATAAGGCAGGGTATGATGAACATTAGTGAATATGAAGCTAAGTTTATGGAGTTGTTGCGGTTCTGTCCGCACATGGCTGCTACGGATGAGGAAAGAATCAGAAGATTCGAGAAGGGTTTGAATTCTGATATGTCAACCCCTGTGTCTGCCTTAGAAAACAGAGAGAGATTCTCTACCTTCGTTGAGTCAGTCCGAAGGATAGAGAGATCTGTGGTTGAGAAAACACAAACCCATAAAAGATATCCACAGTTCCAGGGTTCTTCATCTAGGGATTCCAAGAAACCTAGATTCTCTGCACCTAACCCTCCACCACCCAGATCAAGTTTTCAAACTCAATGGACACCAAGCAGAGGTAGAGGGCAGAGTCAACCGCTTCAAGGGACGCACAGTTCTACATCAGTGTCAGTTACTGGGCCACCCAGACCACAGCAACAGGAGAAGAGTTGCTACAACTGTGGTAAGGTGGGACACTTGATGAAGGATTGTCGTTCTAGGCCTGTCGGTGTGACACAACAACCCCCGAGATAGAATCAACAGGGATCTCAGAATAGACAACATCAAGGATCATCTCGAGGACGTGGAAAAGCGTCTCAAGCTGGATCATCAGCACCACCTCAACACCAGGCGACTGCGAGGTTCTATGCTATGAACCCACCTGAGGCAGTGGTCAATCCACGGGTAGTGGCAGGTCAGATGAAACTTTTATATTCTGATATGTCTATATCCTGTGTTGTATCCGTTCTGATTGATCCGGGTGCTACGCACTCTTTCATCACTCGTGAAGTGATTCGTAACTGCAATATGACTGTTAGTCATAGAGCAGATAGTTTGTTGTTAGAGACTCCGTTGAGTGGGTCTGCCGTTTTGCAGGAGGTGTGTTCTCCCTGCATCCTTTTCTTTTCTGACCATCGCATTCAAATGGATCTTATACCACTTGATATGCAGGGATTTGATATAATCCTCGGGATGGATACCTTAGAAAGGTATAGAGTTGTCTTGGATTGTGAGTCCAAGTTGGCTGTGTTTGCTGATGAAAGCAACACATGGATCTTTCAAGGTGAAAGAAAGCTTCTGCCCACCTGTCTTGTGTCAGCTATGGTTGCTGATAAGCTGTTGAGGCAAGGATGTTATGCATTCTTAGCCCATGTGGTAGATGTTACCAAGGAAAGGACCAACCCTGCTGAAGTTCCCATAGTCAGGGAATTCGATGATGTGTTTCCTGGAGAACTTCCTGGTATACCACCACCTCGGGAGATTGATTTTGAAATCAATCTGATCCCAGATACGAAACCCATAGCTCAAACTCCATATAGGATGGCGCCTGCTGAGATGGCAGAACTCAAGAAACAACTTCAAGAGTTACTTGAGAGAGGTTTTATCCGACCGAGTACTTCACCTTGGGGTGCTCCGGTCTTGTTTGTTAAAAAGAAAGATGGGTCAATGCGGTTATGCATCGACTATAGACAACTCAATAAAGTGACAATAAAGAATAAGTATCCTCTGCCAAGGATTGATGATCTCTTTGACCAGTTGCGTGGTGCAACAGTCTTTTCAAAGATAGACTTGAGGTCTGGATATCATCAACTCCGTATTAAGGATAGTGACATATCCAAGTCTGCCTTTAGGACAAGATATGGTCACTATGAGTTCACGGTTATGTCGTTTGGACTAACCAATGCACCAGCTGCATTTATGGAACTCATGAATAGAGTTTTTCGACCTTTCCTTGATCAGTGTGTTGTCGTCTTCATAGATGACATACTGATTTATAGTAAGAATGCTCAGCAGCATGAGAAGCATCTTCGCCAAGCTTTGACCTTGCTAAGAGAACATAAGTTGTACGCCAAGTTTAGCAAGTGTGAGTTCTGGCTGCCGGAGGTATCTTTTCTTGGACATGTAATATCCGCCTCGGGAATTCGGGTTGACCCTACAAAGGTAGAATCTGTTCTACAATGGGAACAACCGAAGACAACGATGGAGATTCGAAGTTTCTTGGGGTTAGCTGGCTATTATCGAAGGTTCATAAAGAACTTTAGTTCTATAGCCTTACCTTTGACCAAGCTAACCCGGAAGGATGTTCCTTTTTCTTGGAGTAATAAGTGTCAACAATCTTTCCAGCTGCTGAAGGAGAGGTTGACAAGTGCACCTGTATTAGTGCTACCTGAACAAGGAAAAGGATACATAGTTTTCTGTGATGCTTCCAAAAATGGACTAGGATGTGTGTTGATGCAGGATAAACAAGTGATTTCTTTTGCTTCCCGACAGCTTAAGAAACACGAGGAGAATTATCCAACACACGATCTGGAGTTAGCAGATGTGGTTCATGCTTTGAAGATCTGGAGACATTATCTCTACGGAGAGACATTCCAGATTTTCACAGACCACAAAAACCTTAAGTATATCTTCTCTCAGCATGAGCTCAACATGAGGCAACGTCGCTGGATGGAGTTAATCAAGGACTACGACTGTACAATTGATTACCATCCAGGTAAGGCCAATGTTGTTGCAGATGCCTTGAGTAGGAAATCAGCAACATCAACCATGAATAGAGCACAACTAAACTCTTTAGTATGCTCTAGGAGAGATATGCTTATCTCTTTAAGGCAAGACAATGTACAGTTGAAGGTGTCATTGCTAGCCGGTTTGTTAGCTGAGATGCATATTAAACCTATCCTAAGAGAGCAGATTAAAGAAGCACAGCTAGGTGATGCTGCAGTTCAACATATAAGATCTGAGTATGGAAATGAGAAGCAAGATGGTTTTCATGACTCAAAAGATCAAGTAGCTTGTTATAATGGAAGAATGATAGTGCCGGATGTGGACAACTTGAGGAAGTTAGTCCTGGAAGAAGCCCATTCTTCCATGTATGCTATGCATCCAGGGAGCACCAAGATGTATCGGAATTTGAAGGATCTGTATTGGTGGCCTGGGATGAAGAAGGACGTTGCAGAGTTTGTTCTGAGGTGTCCTGTGTGTCAGCAAGTTAAAGCTGAACACCAGAAGCCTGCAGGAACAATGCAACCTTTACCCATATCACAGTGGAAATGGGACCATGTGACCATGGACTTTGTTGTTGGCCTACCCAGGACAAGCAAAGGACATGATTCCATTTGGGTAATTGTTGATAGGTTGACTAAGACAACACATTTCTTACCTGTCAAAACAACCTATTCTGCTGAAAGGTTATCAGAGTTGTATGTTCAAGAGATAGTGCGTTTGCACGGAGTTCCTGTCACAATAGTTTCTGACATAGGTCCTCAGTTTACAAGTCATTTTTGGGAACAGTTGCACAGAGCCTTAGGCACCAAGCTAAGATTTAGTACGGCCTTTCATCCACAGACTGATGGACAGTCGGAAAGGACCATACAAACCTTAGAAGACCTGTTGCGAGCATGTGTTCTCCAGTTCACCGGAAGTTGGGATCTACACCTTAGCCTGATAGAGTTTGCCTATAACAATAGCTACCAGCATAGTATTGATATGGCACCTTATGAATCCTTATATGGTAGACGTTGTAGATCACCCTTGTGTTGGTTTGAGACTGGTGAGCACCAGTTGTTAGGTCCTGACCTGGTGCAGCAAACCACGGAAAAGATTAAAGTTATACAACATAAGATTAAGACTGCTCAGGATAGGCATAAATCTTATGCTGACAAACGTCGTAGACCCTTAGAGTTCTAGGTTGGAGACAAAGTGTATCTTAAGGTCTCACCTTGGAAAGGGGTCCTTCATTTTGGAAGGAAAGGGAAGTTAGCTCCTAGATATATGGGGCCTTATCCAATCATTGAACGGATTGGAAAGGTAGCATATAAACTAGAGCTTCCCCCAGAATTACAGAGGTTACATCCTGTGTTTCACATTTCTATGTTGAAGAAATGTCACCCAGACACCGAGTCAGTTCTACAACCTATGGAGGTAGAATTGAATGATGACATATCCTATGAGGAAGGACCAGTGTCAATCCTTGATAAATGAATTAAAAAGCTAAAGAAGAAAGATATAAGTCTTGTGAATGTCCTCTGGAACCACCGTGGTATTGAAGAAGCCACTTGGGAGTTAGAGGATGAGATGAGAAGGAAGTATCCTGCCCTTTTCTCTTAGTATGTTTATCGATTTCGGGGACGAAATCCTTGTAAGGGGTGGATAATTTGTAACATCCCTGACCTGGGTTATGAGTTAACCCTAGGTGTTTTGCCTAAATATGTAATTAAATCTTTGTGATTAACTCTGAGCATGTAATTAAGTTTCTCAGAAACGTATATTTCAGTATTTGCTCCTTTTTATTTAAAGTTGTAGCATTGTTTTGATATACAGGGACCTATGTGCAATTTACCCAGTTGAAAGGGTTAGCTTGCAATTTGCACATGATGAGATGTTCCTCTGATGTTGAGACATCATGAGAATCTCTTTGGCAAAGTTTGAGGGATTTCCCAAGCTAGAGCACCAAGGTGCAGCTGTGGAAGCAATCCCAGGGCTTGAAACCCTAATTTGGGGTAAAATGCAATTTACCCAAATAAAGGGATGCAATTTGTAAAGAATGTCATCTAAAGTATCTTTTTAGACTCTTGCCATTATTTAGAGAAGAAATGATGAGGAATTCACCTCAATTGAGTTATCAAGTTAAGAAATAGGCTTTGTGATTGAATAATCAGGGTATATGTGCAATATCCCTTTAAGTATGAACTTTATTATTAGATTGTTCTTCCTTGCCTTCTTTTCTATAACTTAAGATAAGGTTTGTCCTTAGAATAAAGAGGAAGGGACGAGCAAGTAATAAAGGAAGGACTTAGTTGGAATTAAGGGAAACTTATGAACTAATGTTGAAAATCCTACCCCATGTATATAAGCTCTCCTTCCCTTAGTTGCAAGGGAACTTACCCTTTGTTCCCTTACTGTTTCATTTCACCAAAGACGACCAAGGACTGCCTTGTAGCTAAGCAGGACGAACAAGGGGTTCAAGGTAGTTTTAAACCCCTCTTCTTGCCTAATTCCATGGTTAGAATTCGAATTCAAGGTCAGCTTCATGGCTAATTCTCGAAACCCTACCTTTCTAGCCGTCTCTTTTCATCCTTCCTTGGAGTTTTCACCTTGGCCAACCTGTAAGAACTCAAGGACGCCATTAGAGCTTGGAGATTGAAAGCTTGGAGCTCAAGAAGCAAGCTTTAGGCGGGTTTTATAACTCTAAACCTATGCTTTACTATGTGCATCTTTTTATGCGTTTTAATGATAGCTCTTAGTGTTTCCCTACTTTTCCCTGCTATTTTGCAAGCAAAACCGTGGGATATCTGTACTGTTCTTGAGCTAGAAGATGAAGGCGTGATTTCCAAGAAAAACCCACCGCTTTTCTTTTCCTTAAACGGTCCTAACAGTTTGCTCTCTCGGACTCAAGACCGCGAGGTGAGCAAACGGTCTCGAGACCGCGACAGGGCAAACGGTCTCAAGACCGTTTGGACCCATTGACCGAGCATGGACCGTATAATAAATCTGTTACTAATTATATAGGCTAATTACCCTCAAACTTTGGGAGACGAACTCCAAGGGAATCGGGAGATATGACCTTTTTAAGTCACAACTTTAAATGAATTAATTGCTGATTTTCAAACAGTCTGAAATTGCCTTCTTGGGCAAACGGTCTCAAGACCGTGTAAGGTCATTGACTAAGCGTTGACCGTATGAGATTACTGTTCAACATTATGTTAATTAACAACTCACCAAGTTTGATGGTCTAATTCCAAACGGGCTAAGAGTTGAAGGGTGAATACTAGGGCTAACCCTAGATAAAATCAGTACTGAAATTATGGTGACCTAATTAGGGTTTTTAGGGTTGATTGACCTAAACGGTCTCAAGACCATTTGGGGGTCACCAAACGGTCTCAAGACCGCGAGGGCAATCAACCAAGACCGTTTGGAGGTCTGGGGTCAAGATTTGTTGACCAATTGAGGGTACAATTACATCAAATTACATTGCAATTAAATATTGACATGATCATCAACTCAATGGGTCAGACCTTGATGAATCTGCACTAGAATCC
Source organism: Alisma plantago-aquatica (assembly GCA_963693085.1). NCBI lineage: Eukaryota > Viridiplantae > Streptophyta > Magnoliopsida > Alismatales > Alismataceae > Alisma > Alisma plantago-aquatica. The sequence goes on from OY856413.1 coordinate 619,622,258, forward strand.
AAAATTTGGATGGGCAAACGGTCTCAAGACCGAGAGGACAATCACCCAAGACCGTTTGAAGGTCTAGGGTTGAGTAATTTGACCAATTGAGGACCCAATTGCAAATAAGTTATTAATTTAATCAAAATTCTGTTTTGTGGTTCAATCATGGTTCAACCCCTATCAAATCACCTTAGACTTTGATGAAATCTTGGGCAAACGGTATTAAGACCATGTGGGGTCCACCCACATGACCTCAAGACCGTTAGGGCCAAGTTTGGGCCCAATTGGAGCTCAATTGAAGGGTTCAACCTTGTGTTGATGCACACTGTTGAGTGTTGATGGGTGAACATTGATAGACCCTAATTGAATCGATTTCAACCATAATTGGTTAACCATTATGGGTTAAATGAATGACCAAGTGATCAAGCATAATCTTAACTGACTAAATCCATAAGTGGTCAACATAGCTTTGACCATTTGAGGGCTTCAATATGGGTTGACATTATCAGTTGCATCTTTGAGCCTTGTTGAAGGACCAAGCGGCTGAGACCATGAGAGCCTCGCGGTCTCAAGACCGTGAGAGGGCTCGCGGTCTCAAGACCGTGAGGGGGCTCACGGTCTCAAGACCGAGAGGAGGCTCGCGGTCTCAAGACCGCGAAGGGCCTCGCGGTCCTGAGGTCAAAGAAGGGCAAACGGTCTTCATGACCCTCGCGGTCTCAACTCAGATTGGTCTTCGCAGTCTCAACATTAACTTGAACCCTTGAAGAGGCTCGCGGTCTTGAAGCCTAAGGGGGCTCGCGGTCTTGGAGTTAGAAAGAGGCTCGCGGTCTTGGAGGGTCAATATGGGCAAACGGTCAACACTTTCAACCAATCTCAACCCAATTGATGATTAATGATTGAAATCAATCAATGTGATTCAAGGTTGACCTCATTCAATCATTTGATGATGTAAATGGTTCAATGTTGCCCAAATCAAACCCTAATGATAATCTAGGATAGTAAGGGGTTATTTGACTAAGGTTTTTGACCATGATGATGATCAATGGGGTGAATTACCAAAAATACCCCTGAAGGGTCAATTAAGTTATACCTTGCTCAATTCAAACCCTAATTACATGAGAATGATGTTTTTAGTCATAATGACTCTATCCAGCTTGATCTAGTGTAATGGTACCATTAACCATTAGTATGATGAAAGAGAGAGTACTCTAGAGAGAGAAAGTAACCTAGAGAGAGAAAGTAACCTAGAGAGAGAAAGTAACTCTAATCACATAATGATGATGTTTTTGGCTATGTTAGCCTATGATGCCTCAATCCAACCTGTTTTAGAGTGATGTTGACATCACCTAACATTATGATGAGAGAGAAAGTACTTCTAGAGAGAGAAAGTACTTCTAGAAAGAGAAAGTACCCTTTTTAAGTGGAAACTCGAGTAAAGTATCTCCAATGCACATAAATGAGCATAATTAGGGTATGATCCACCTGTGTGAGATCATAGAAACCCTAATTATGATAAATGATGAATCTTTAACTAATCCAAGAGTATCGATGAAGATGTTACTCATACATGATGATGTTATGAGTTTAATTCACCTTGATGTGAATAGTAAACCCTAATTCAAGGGTGATGACATGTAATGTGAATAGTAAACCCTAATTCAAGGGTAATGGCATGCTTTTGAGCAATAAACTCTATTTGAATTGAATTAAAGATTTCACTCTTATGACAAGAGTAGGAAGTACATTCCTTATTGTTGTATTACCTTTATCAGATGTATTAACCATGCAGGTTCTGATATGAAGGTAATCATATCCAGGTATGGATGTTGATGTTATATTCATTGAAGGCATGTTGTTAGCCTTATGAATAAGTAAAGTAATCTGATGCCTTGCCAGTGGCATCCTATGCTGATAATGGGCTATGAGAGCCATGAATACCATCAAGGTCATGCCTTAGAGATGACTTGTGATGAGGATAAGGAGAAATAATGATTGATATGAGTTAGGCCTGTTACATTTAGTATTCTTCTTTTATAGCTGCTATGCTATTGTTATTGTTTGCAGAACAATGTATGTTGTTAAAGAATATTGAATGTACCTAACTAATCAAGTATAATGTAGAGCCCTGATCATAGATCCATCATTGTCAGAAATTAAATGATGGTGAAACAGGTTTTCCTCAGGGAACTCCTGGAGCACATACTTTTGAGTATGTGGGGTACATGGATGTGTAGAACCTTACATCCTAGTGTAGGAAAGTGATGTAGATGTGGAATCCATCCATCCTTCACTATAGTTCCATACCGTATCAGTGGTAGGTAAACATGAAACCTCCTGATGACGAAGAAAGCACAGATATCCGTATCAGTGGTAGGTAAATATGAAACCTCCTGATGACGAAGAGAGTACAGAACGCCACTGTGACTCTAGAATAGCGAAGGACCAGTTTACCCTGGTGAGCTATAGTAGTAGAGACACGAGATGTCCTACAAGTGATCCTCTTACTGACTGAGGAAGGTGAAGGTCATGAGAATCTGGCTCTCTTAATGACCTATGTATGATACTGATGCGACTTCTCAGCGATCAGTTGGAGTATGAGTGGTAAGCCTCATCTCCACAGGGCATAATGTTGTTTGTAAAACATAATCAACCATATAGTATAACTTGTTAGAGATAACTCCAAGTTAGTTGATTGATGTTACATTGCAATAGTGTTTATATTCTCCATATCTCCTAAATGGTTGAGATCTTGTTATACCTGCAACTGTTACAGAATGCTTTGAAGGCTTTACTGTTTAAAATATTCTTTGATGTTATAATAAAGCTTCTGGCGAAGAGTTATAACTCTCGCTGGGACAATTATGTATAATTGTCTCACCCTGTAGGCTTCAACTTTTTAGGTGGATGTCGGAGACGAAGGAACCAACCTACAGGTGACCAGTCTCAGCAGCAGCAGCACCAGGGGCAGCAGTAATCTCAGGTGGAGATTTGTCCTGCCATGTGGTGTAGTTAGAGTCAGTCCTATGTGTCCTCTGTACTCTCAGGTCTTGGAGTCTTTTGTATAGTGATCTTGAGATTTTGTATCTTGATGTATATAATTACTCGAGAAGTAATTATCCTGAGATGTAAACAGTTTATCTCTCTTTATGAAAGAAGCTCTTATGGATTCAAGCTCTTATCTCGAAAAGTTTTAATTTCCCGTGATTTTTGTCTTCCGCTGATTACCGATTCACTTCCGCTACGTTTTAATCGTGTTTATGTCATGGTTTGGAGATCAGACCCCACATCAAGGGTGTCTTGATATTCATCTATGTCAATGTGTAGCATGTCAAGAATGTCCCCTTCAGAAAATCGGAAGCTATGCCCATTGACCATAGTGTAGAAGAAGATGGTTTCATTTTCAGAGTGGGAAATGAGGTTTGCGTAGAATTCATTCACTACCTTGATTGAATAGGAAGGAAAAGAAGGGTTGATGAATTCTTTTAACTTTTGTACTTCGAAAAGGTCCTCCAAGTCGACGATGTTGATGAAGTCCACAACTTCAACTGGTCGTCGTGGGAGAGGAGCTTTGGAGGAAATCCATAGATATCGATCACCAACATCTCCATCGAGGAAGGCAATGTCGTTGATGATCGTAAGTGGTGGAGTAGCTACCCGAGCTCCCCTTCCTTTCCTGCCGGCGACCTTCTTCTTCCCATGAGCAGATGATGAGGCCATTGTGTTGCTTGAAGGTGGAGAAGAAGCAAGGAAGGCTTGGGGATGTGGATGCTAAAGAGTTGCACAAAAATGCACTAGAGAGGGCCTATGGAAGAAAGAGTATGTAAGTGTGAGGAAGTGACCCGTCTTTGGTTCCTTTTATAACAATCCAGTGACCTGGTCGGTCGACGACTCGTCGACCGAGCGTCCGCAACGGTCATGTTGCAGACGCGCCACTTGGCTCCCCAACGGTCATATAACGGTCATAAACGGTCATAACGGTCGGTTTACAACGGTCATATCTAACAGCTATTTCTCGGTCGAACACTTCTCGACCGACATTGTCTCGGTCGAACATTTGTCGACCGAAAGTGTGTCCGATACTAAATTTGTCTAGATTCTGTCGGTCGAGAGAGAGGGGCTGACCGAAAGGTTTTCGGTCGAAGAGTTCGTCGACCGAGAGACTTACTGAGTACGAATTTGAAGCTGATTTTTAATGTAATTGATAGACTATTTTTGTAGAACACATATATAGATTTTCCAAGGGAGTAATATTGTGTTTATTATTGACAATATTTGGACAAGTTGTGATCATTAATTATTCTTTTAATCATAAAAGGATATCCAAATAGTTATTATGTCAAACTTTATTTTAGGTCGAATTTGACTACGACCATAGCGCCCCTTGGTCAAATTTTATTTTGACCAAGAGGTTAATTTTGCAGATTTTCAGATTCAATATGTTGAGTATAATATCTGCATAAAATTTAATTAAATATCAAGTTGAAGCATACTGCTTAATTGGAGGCACAATTAATTATTTCAAAGATACTAAGTTGAGAGATTTTTATCTTTTATGTGTTGCAAGCAATAACATATAACAAATAAATCATTTTACTTGCCTATATATATATTTTTTCATGGATCCATACAATTTTCATTATTTATGCGCACCTAATAATGAAAGTATATCCATGGTGTAACAATAGTAGCATATAATGATGATTCCATCACATGATTTTTAAGTAGATACTTTTAGGAACAATCATGTGAAACTATGAATTTTCTTTTCATTGAACCAAGCATAATTTCAGTTTAAGCTTAAATCATCCAGGAAATAAATTTGTAGAAATGATTTCCAAAGATATATCCAGTCATCAATCATAAGTAGATAGCAATTTCATCGGATTTAAAATAAATGCAGCAATTTTTGTCGTAGACTGGAGAACAGTAATGTGCTCGGTCGACAATTTTTCGACCGATGTTCTTTCAGTCGACAGTTTTTCGACCGACAAGATTCCTGGAACTGTTAATAAAACATATTTGTGTGAGTTAACTATTTAGATATTTATTTGTAATCTCATTATGTTGAGTTGAGATAGACATAGAAGTATGCAACTTGGTCATATCTCAACTTGATTCTGTTCATTTAGTTTGGAGGTTTTGGAACCCAAACTAACTCGACATCTTTTCTGTTATAAGGACATGAAAAAGAGTAATGTCCAAGACGTGAGCAATAATGGCAACATATAGAATCAACCTCAAGTCGTTTTCTATGGTTTTGTTCTAGGTTGTTCTTTGGTACAAATGTATTTGTTCCTTTAGGTACATATACATATTGATGGGTGTGTGTCCTTTTCCAACTAGGTTGATAGGACTTCCCTTTAGGCTTATAACCTAGTCCTCTTCTCCCAATTTGATGATAGGAATTCTCTAAGATTTGATCAAGAATGCCATTATTATTTAAATTACTGACTTTTTGTTGTAACTTGGCAATCTCTTCCATTCTCTTCTTAATATCTAGTTTTGCTTGGTCTAGATTAGATGACAATAAATTTCTTTCTTTAACAATAGTGTCATAATCTATATGGGTGCACAATAATGGTTGTTTTTGAAGATCGTTTACTTGAGTCTGCAATTTTGAATTTTCAACAGAAAGGAGCTTGCAATCGGCTTCCATAGATTTTAACTTAAGATCAGAATATTTATTTCCCTCTTTGAGATCCTCATTTTCAGATGCAAGAGCAAGAAGTTTAACATTTAGATCATCATTTTCTTTATTTGATTTCTTTAATTTCTTTTTGCACTCAACATATTTATTGTGTGTCTCTTCAATAATAGCAACTAGTTCTTCTTTAGATAAATCAAAAAGACTTACCTCTTCTTCTTCTTCACTAGTTGTAGCAATAAGACATTCTTTGTGCTCTTCCTTTGATCTCCATGGGCATCCGGTTGTTTTGTGGCTTGTTCCTAAACACCAATTGCAACATGTTGTGGTTTTGTCCAAACAGCACCTTTCACCATTTCCCTCCATTCTTCAAGACCTGGTTAGGGTTCCTTGAAGCCTGCTCTGATACCAACTGAAAACTACTAGAGGGGGGGGTGAATAGAGTTTTATAGTGATTTTAATAATTATTTAACTCAAACAACCAAAATTGAGATTAGAAGAAGGAGACAGGCGTTTAGAGTGGTTCCAACTATAGCAAATACTATAGTTGTCAGTCCACTACCCGGTTGCTTACCCAACCGGGATTTGAAAGTATTTATTTTATTACCTCTCGAGGATTTATACAAAATACAATACTTTCAACCACACCCTTTGAACAGCCTTCACTTGAAGTAGGTGCACCAACCCTAAGGTAGCCTTCTTGAAGTAACTCCAAGCTCCCCCTTGAAGTAGCCTTCCTCTCTAGAAGTAACCTCCCGTTGCACCAGCCTTCTGAAGTAGCTCAAAGTCTCCTTTGCCAAGAAGATCTTCACCCTCTCCAATCCGCAACCTCCAACCTAGGAGTAGCAAGGAGAGTACAAACAGTAATAGGGAATAAGAAAGAAAAAGGAAATTACAACTTATTCTTTAAAGCCCAAGGCTTGAGATGCCTAGATCAAGCGTATAGATCTCCTAACCAAATGTGTGAACTTGTGATTGCTGTGGGTAGGAGATTCTAGCCTATAGGACACGAATTTGAGCTAAGGAGAAAGTAGGCCAATGATCACAGTGCTCAATTTGCTTACAACAGATTGCTCAAGTATGCTCAAGTATTTCTCAAGTGTAGCAAGTGTAAAACAAGTGAGTTTGAGTGTCCTATGGCTTGTCCTATTTATAGGAATGGCCTAAGGAAGCTTAAGGACATTCTAGACAACTTCTAGGGGTTTCTAAGTGCTTAACTAGCCGTTAGGTACAAAGTTGTTGCTTTAGCAACGGCTAATTAATTAATTCTGCAGTTGCTGTCAGAGACCATCTCGGTCGACAAATGGTCGACCGAGACACCTACTCGGTCGAACTTTTGTCGACCGACAGGCTCTCTGGAACAAGTGATTTGCAATGTCTTTCATCAACTGCCAACTAACTTGTCTGTTGTGTCTAACGGCTACTTTGGATCTTTCTCGGTCGAGAAGATTGTCGACCGAGAGTGTCTCGGTCGAGGAGTTTGTCGACCGAGATTGATCCTGTTTCAAGGTTTCAATTTAGGCACTAATTATGTGTGTAAGTGTGCATAAGTAATCCTATTTGAATGGGATGACTTGTCTAACTGTGGTGTTTAGCTAGGGAGAATCTAACGCTTGATTTACATGCAATTCTAAGTACTTGTACATTATATTTTTGTACAAGTTTTTACAACAGTGATTACATTGCATGAAATTATAAGTATGTAAGCTTGTAGATTTTCCCTTGTTGCTTTGTCATCCTACACACTCAAGTAGCACGTTAGATTAATAAGAATGAAATGTTTGTCATAATCAAAACAAAAGGGATTTATAGATGTCCATTTAGCCAACAAAAACTATGTTATTCATGGGTAACAACAGTTACCCAGGTGTTGTGCGGTATTGGCGTCGCCTGATTTTTATTTCACATTTTGCTTCTTCACGTTTTGTATGATTTAGTTTGTTAACTGATTTGTATGATTTGGATTACTGAAACTATATGATTGATCAAATCCTAACCTGTTCAGTTTAGAGGTTAAAGTCATTAGCACACTACCCTGATTTCCAATAGTTGTACGGTTTGGGTATAAACCCAGGATATAGAATTTTAGTAATTAACTAGTTGCATGATTTAAAGAAATATACAATGACTCGCAATGTCTCAATATAAATCTATTGCACACTCTCTGTTATAGTTAATGTGTGTGATTTAGTATTAACACAAATTGGAATGTTTCTTAAGGATATCATTAGAAATTCTTAGTTATTATTAATAATTTTGGCCATGACAAGTAATTAACTCTTAATTATGTTATGTGATGTAAAACTCAAAATTTGGGTTGAGGTGCACGTTTTCCAAGTAAGTACAAATAGTTTATAGGTCCTAATGATGATTATTCATATGTCAAGTAATTAACTCTTATTAGTGTATTAATAAGTTCAATTGCATGATTCTAGTGTATAAAGTATCAAGTGGACATGTATTCTGTTTATTAAAGAATTTTAGTCTGTCTGCAGGTATAAAATGTTGATTTCTCAGTATATTATAGTGTTTGAGTATACTTCTCTACCAAGTTTAGAATGATATACATGTCGTACTTATAAACTTTAGATAAATAGACGTGGTACCATAGAGATACCAGAGTCAAGTATAAGTAAGGAAAAGATACAATATAGTAAGAGCTTTCCAAGAATAATAAAATAATAGACTTAGGAGCCCTGAACACTGTAGACTCCCTATGAGAGGTCTGCACCGTAGGGATGAAATGACCTAACCCTGGCAGTGTCTAGTATACAGGGGTTAGAATGTACTAATAGATTGTACGGGGGATGAAGCCCTAGTGGTAGTCTCCTTAAAATATAGCATGTAGTGTCCAACATCAACCAAAGGTCCTGGTGGTGCTAGAGTACATAAAAGCCAATAGGTGGCTTACCTCTCCTCCTATGTGCTCAGTTTAGAGGAGAACAGTTTTATGGCCCACAGGTGTGCCGAGGCCAGAGTGCCATTTTCCTATTGCAGACCAGTGACGTAGTCAGGCTTAGCATCCCGACTGTGTCAGCTAAGTCTTGTACAGTGAGATTGTAGTTCACTATGAGTCTTCATATATAGAGTACACTGCATATGATCAGGGCATAATCTAAAATATGTTCATATAGGTTTAAAGAGTTTCTTATAAGTAAGAAAGGTTAAGAAAGATTCGGGTACATTTTCACATCAGTTGTTCTTTTAATGTAATATTTACATTCCCTGTGGTATTTAATTATAATTGTTAGATCTGCTTAGTGTAGAAATTCCTATATTTTATTTCAGTTTAATAAACATAAATGAGTTATCTACGATGTTTGGTTGAAATTCTATTCACTGAGCCAGTAGCTCTCCAACCTACTGATTTGTTTTTTAGGTAAATGTCAGTACGAGGAAGCTGAAGGATCTTATCACCCAGACTCTTAGAAGGTAGTTTATAGTTAGAATAGAGGTATCTTAGTCCTTTCCCCTCAGTCCTTGGGGCTTGTGGTGTGGTAGGGAGAGAATGTAATGTAACATGTAGTTTAGTTTTAAGTTATCTATTGTGCTTTATATTCCGCATGAAAAATGTAATATGATGTGTAAATGTGCTTTACCTACCTAGTAATGTAAATAGTAGTTGCTTCCACAGTTTAGTAATATTTCAGTTTATTCCAAGTTATAAGTTTTTCCTTTAGGTTAATTTTAAGTGATTAACTAAAGAAAAAGTTAAGGGTGGTTTACCAAGGTTGACTCTCTTATCTTTGGGGTCATTAGAGATGGCACGGGGATCGAGACGTCACAATGATTTTGGTATCAAAGCGTAGGTTGAGTATGTAGTTACTCTAAGCCTAGGTCAGGGGACGATAAGAGACCAATAGGATTAGGATGTTTTCCTCTTTGAAATACAATTTTCTAACAGATGTGTTCTATTATGGATATGCAAAGATGGAAGGAAGAGGATGTGGACATGGTGAGGAACAAGCTCAGAGCCATTATGACCTTGACCCTCTAGCAATGGCTCAAGGTGAAGAGGATAATGAGGCAACAATGATGTATCATATTTTTCTGGAGACAAAAGAAAAATACAAGATGGACAGGAAGTCTTCATCTTCAAGTAAGGATCTAATGAGATCCTATGAGTTGGTGAAAAAGCTTGGTGGAACTGAATTTTCTAGAAAAATAGATCCAGCTGTGGCGGAGGTGTGGCTTCGACAACTGGAAAAGGTCTTTCACCTAATGGAGTTATCAGAAGATAAGAAAATCAATCATGTAGTCTATTTACTCAAGGGAGATGCTGAGCTGTGGTGGTGAGGAGTGGAAGATAAAAGGAGAAATGTAGAGATGACCTGGAAGGACTTTGTCGATGAGTTTCACCTTAAGTATTTTCCACCTACCTTCCTAAGTGATAAGATTAAATAGTTGGAGAATATCATACAATGAAATATGACAATTGGTGAATACGAGGCACATTTCACAAGGTTGGCAAATTTCTATCTGCAACTTGTACCTGATGATGTAGAAAAGTGAAAAAGATTTCAACAAGGATTAAGATCAAAGATTAGACACACTGTGTCAGCCATTGGTCGAAGAGACAGAGAACATTTTGGGGAATTTGTGGAAGCTATGAGATGTGTAGAAGAGTCAGTTAATGTTGATAAGCAGTCTGAGAGTAAGAAAAGATCTGGAGACTTTATTAGAGGGGGACAAAGTAGTGGTTGATACATAGGAGGTGGTGGTTTCTTTTCTAAGATAGGACGAGGACTTGGCTATTTTGGGAGATAAGAATTAAGGTTTTCACCAAGTGGAGGAAGGTCCATTTCTAGTAGATGGAATACACAGTCTACATGGACACCTCCAACAAGGTCTTCTAGATCATCGGCCTCAGTGATCGGTCCGCCAAGGAGAGAGATATCAATGTGTGATATCTATGGAAAGATGCACTCCAGTCAGTGCTGGGGTGCAGATTTTCAGGGATGTCACATCTACGGATAGGTGGGACACATTAGAAGGCAATGTCCCCAATTATAGCAAGTGGCAACACAGGGTTCCCAGTCACAATACTAGAATGTTTCGTGACAGGCTCCAGCTGGAGGAGCGAGTTCTTCAGTAGCTTCAGGTTCCCAAGGAGAAGGAGCACCCAGTGGAAGGGAAGGACAATAAGGACATCATGGGAGAGGAAGAGCTTCAGGATGCTTCTTCTCTCTAACACAACAAGAAGGTATTGTTTCTTCCCGAGTAATTATAGGTGAAATGCTTTTCTTTAATAGCATTTCAGTTACATTTTTGATAGATCTGAGTGCTACTCACTCGTTTATATAGAGTTCTTTAGCTTGTGAGCTTAACCTGTTAACCCAGTAGTTACTGTTTGAATTGTTGTTGAGGGTTCCATTAGGTGAACTGATAGCGTTGACATAGTTTTCTCCCAGATGTTTATTGACCTTTTGTGTTTACACCATCGTGGTTAGTCTTATACCCCTAGATATTAACTCTTTTCAAGTTATCTTAGGTATGGATTGCCTAGAGATGTATCGAGTTCAACTCGACTATTGGAAGAAGGAGGCTGTCTTTCAAAAGGGTGGACTTTCTTATGTCTTTTCTGGAGACAGCAAAGTTTTGCCTATGTGTATCATATCAACCGCTGTAGCTGATAAGATGTTGTAGAAAGGTTGTGAGGCGTTCTTGGCACATGTAGTAGATACTAGAGTGGAGAAGAGCACAGTCAGCCTATGGGATGTGCCAGTGGCCTGTGAGTTCACAGATGTTTTCCCAGATGAGTTGCCAGGTCTACCTTCTGAAAGAGAGATAGACTTTGAGATCCAGGTGTTTCCAGGAAGGCACCCTGTAGCGTTTCCAGCCAACAGAATGGCACCTGTAGAGTTGAAGGAACTGAAAATCTAGTTACAAGAGTTACTGGATAAGGGTTTCATTTGACCTAGTTCTTCACCATGGGGAGCTCTAGTCTTGTTTGTGAAAAAGAAAGATGGTACTATGAGGTTATGTATAGACTACATATAGTTGAATAAGATCACCATCAAGAATAAGTACCCACTGATAAGGATAGATGATCTTTTGATCAATTGAGTTGAGCGATGATCTTTTCTAACATAGACTTGAGATCTAGATATCATTAGTTGAGGATAAAGGCTTCAGATATTCCTAAGTCAACTTTCAGAACAAGATACAGGAATTATGAGTTTTTGGTCATGTCATTTGGACTAACTAATGCCCCAGCAGCTTTCATGGATATGATGAACCGAATTTTCAAGCCGTTTTTGGATCAGTTCTTGTTGGTTTTCATAGATGACATTCTGATTTATTCCAGAGATGATGAGCAACATCTTAGGATAGTGTTACAGTTGTTGAGACAGCACCAGTTATATGCTAAGTTCAGTAAGTGTGAGTTTTGGTTAGCTGAGGTGTATTTTCTTGGACATGTCATCTCAGGAGATGGAGTAAGTGTTGACCCTAAGAAAGTCGAGTCTGTTCTACAGTGGGAGCAGCCTAAAACTCCTACTAAGATCAGAAGCTTCTTAGGATTGGCAGGTTACTACATGAGGTTCATCCAAAACTTTAGTTGGAGCATCACCTCTGACATGGTTAACGAGAAAGGATGCACCATTTGTCTGGTCAGACAACTGTGAGAAGAGTTTTCAGATATTGAAGAAGAGGTTGACTACAACCCCAGTGTTGATCCTGCCTGAGGTAGATAAGGGCTACACAGTGTTTTGTGATGCTTCAAGGAGAGTTTTAGGCTGTGTGTTGATGCAGGAAGGAAAAGTAGTATCTTATGCATCTAGAAAGCTTAAGAAGAATGAGGAGAATTACCCAATACATGATCTAGAGTTAGCTGCAGTAGTTCATGCTCTTAATACATGGCGTCACTATCTTTATCGTGAGGTGTGCCAAGTGTTTACAGATCATAAGAGCTTGAAATGTATCTTCACCCATAAGGATCTAAATCTTAGACAACGGAGATGGTTAGAATTGATCAAGGATTATGAAGTGACGATAGATTATCATCCTGGAAAGGCGAATGTGGTAGCAGATACCCTGAGCAGGAAGTCAAGTTCAACTGCTGATGTATTCTCCATGGCATGTTTCAGGAGAGACTTTCTAGTAGAGATGCGGAAGTTGAACTTAGACTTAGGAGTGACAGAACATAGTGGTTTGATTACTCAGATGCAAGTCAAGCCTACCTTTTATGACCAGATCAAGGAACTACATCAAATTGATAGTGAGTTACAGCAGATCATGTAGGACATGACAGGGGGAAAAAGACCAGAGTTCAAGTTTTCAGATGATGGTTTGTTGTATCAGCATGATAGGTTGTGTGTACCTAGAAATAGTGATTTGAAAGAACATAGTCTTGAGGAAGCACATGCATCGTTGTATGCTATGCATCCAGGTAACACTAAGATGTACATGAATCTTAAGGAGTTGTACTGGTGGTCAGGTACGAAGAAAGATGTAGCTGAGTATGTAGCTAGGTGTAGTGTGTTCCAGCAGGTTAAGGCTGAGCATCAGAAACCTGTAGGTACCTTGCAATATCTTCCTATACTAGAGTGGAAGTGGGAACATATCGCAATGATTTTTGTGGTTGGATTGCCCAGTACGTCCAGAGGTTGTGACTCGATATGGGTAATTGTGGATAGACTAACTAAGTCTGCTCACTTCCTTCCTATTAAGTCAACCTTTGATGTCCCAAAGTTGGCTAAGATATATGTGGATGAGATAGTCAGGTTGCATGGTATCCCAATTTCAATAATATCAGATAGAGATCCTAAGTTCACATCTAGGTTTTGGAATTAGTTTCATCATGCTTTAGGCACAAAGTTGAGATTCAGTACAACTTTTCACCCACAGATGGATGGCCAGTCAGAGAGGACCATTCATACTCTTTAGGACATGCTGAGAGCATGTATCCTACATTTCAGAGGAATTTGGGAAGAACACTTGAGCCTTATAGAGTTTGCATACAACAATAGTCACCATTCTAGTCTTGGTATGGCCCCGTATGAAGCTCTGTATGTAGAAAGTGTAGATCACCTGTATGTTGGTATGAGGTGGGTGAAAAAGAGATTCTTGGACCAGAGATAGTGAATTTGACTATAGAAAATATTATAGTGATCAGAGAACTATTGAAAGCTACACATGACAGGCAGAAGAGTTACGTTGAGAAGAGGTGTAGACCTCTTGAGTTTGAGGTTGGTGATGAAGTGTATCTGAAAGTTTCACCATGGAAAGGAGTGTTGAGGTTTGGCAAGAGAGGCAAACTGACTCCTAGGTTTACGGGTCCATATCCTATCATTGAGAGGATAGGACCTATAGCCTACAGGTTGGATTTTCCATCCGAGTTAGCTAATTTACATGATGTGTTTCATGTATTAATGTTGAAGAAGTGTTACCCTGGTATAGAGAAGATAGTGAACCCAAAACCTGCACAGCTCAAAAAAGATGTGTCCTACGTTGAAGTACCAGTAGAAATAGTTGATCGAAGAATTAAGAATCTCAAGATGTTGGTGTGTATGCCGAGAGAGCCAATCATGGGATGATTGGTGGGATACATTAAGATTGATTTGATAAACATCAAAGGCAAGCTTCCAATTCTATCTAGTTCAATCATATGAGATAGTGATAGAACATATTGAATGTCTAGAGAATGACAGTACTCAATGACGTATGCCTTCAGGTTCATGACCTGAACGATGAGATCATATGGATGCTAAGAGTTTGTACATTCTTGTTATGTCCCTAGTCGGATGTCATTATGGAAGGTAGATAGACAATAATGACACACAAGACTAGATTGTGGTGTTGGTTGATGACATAATCTCATTAGTCATGATATAGAGATATCAAACCAAACACATAGGTACTTGTTAGAGAACAAGTGTACCAGACAGACCCACCGTGAGTTTGACACATGGAACCATGAGATGGTAGTCACAGCCAGTTGTCACAGTGATGGTGGTGAGTGTGAATCTTTGACCTGAAATCACTACACTCAAAACATGTCGTTGGGCACACTTTGACATCATCAAACACAGTCCTGAAACATGGGTTGTTATAAAGGTGATGATTGGGTGGCTTTGACACATGGGGCTTTTGAGGGGTGAGTGATAGATATGGGATTTGTCCCTTCTAAGGGAGTTTGATATCCATGGCCACTAGATGAGTAGGATTGAGATAGGCATGCACATGCATGTGTGAATCAGTATGTGATATTGATGTCATACATATCTCCTTCAATCTACTCTGAGATCAAGAAAGTGAATGAACGTTGACAGGATGACTGTTCCATGCCTCGAGTTCATTTGGGATATCAGTGACAAAGGAATTATACATTCGCTGTAACACCATTCACGGATTGTAGGATGAAATTTTTTCACTTGGGTAGCAATGATGTGTGACTAGGCACCGCTCTTTGCTTGTGAAGTCATAAGTGTTATGGACTTTCACTGCCAACGTGAAATGGACCTGCAGGGTCACACACATAGGATTTAACCTGGAAGAGGAGTTTTGTCCACAAAGTAATGTTTAGATTGATTCTAAAGGAGTTTAGTAGTTCAATTAAACACTCAATCAGTCGATGGCTCAATATCATATGGTTCAACGTGTTGGACGCATTGGTTGGAATATCGGATTGATTGAAATCACAATTGACTGATTCTGCACAACCTGCACTCCCAACCGATCGAC
Organism: Alisma plantago-aquatica; assembly: GCA_963693085.1. NCBI lineage: Eukaryota > Viridiplantae > Streptophyta > Magnoliopsida > Alismatales > Alismataceae > Alisma > Alisma plantago-aquatica. The sequence continues at coordinate 619,637,568 of OY856413.1, forward strand.
TCAAGTGTTGAACCAGTCAGCTGAGGTTGTTGAACCGGTCGGCTCAATCCCAGGGTGAAACGAGCGGTTCAAGTGTTGAACTGATCGGTTCAACTGGTGTAACCGAGCAAGTTGGGAAAGTCAGGTCGGTGAGAATTTTCCTTGCGTTCCACTTGCCCAATTTGATTGGAACAAGGATTGGTATTCGATACCAATTAGAAATAAAAGAAGGAAAGTCAATGGGGAACTGATCAGGACCACGAACCGACCGGTTCAGAAGTGAACCGATCGGCTCATGGGTCCCAACTGATCGGTTGGTGCTCCAACTGACCGGTTCAGGTCCCCAACCGACCGGTTCACTTGTGAACCGATCGGTTCAGGTTGTGAGTTGGTTGCTTTTTGTGGAAAAAATCTCGAACCTTTCTACTCCTGCTTTAGTCCTGCATTGCCCGGGATGGAGAACCCTGTCCCATGACCCTCTTATATATAGGCGTATTGGGGGCTTCTCAAAGGGCAACTCAGTACAACTAGTTGCTCTGCAAAGTTGTCGTTCTCTCTGGTTTTGGTAACCAAGAGAGAGCCCAAGCAAGTGCTTCCCGCAAAAGCGAGGTGCAGCAAGGGAAGGACAACTGTAGTTGCAACTGGAGGCAGGAGAGTGTGTTGGCGACTAGTACGTCAACAGGAGGGTGCGACTCCTTCCACTTCCTTGTGGGACAAGGAGTGTGGAGTTCCAGGTGGTCCGTGTGGACTACTACAGAGGCGGGAGGACACTTCCGCTCAGGAGGACAACTGTCATCCGACAGTCTGGTAGGAGGAGGAGTTGTCAGTCCCGGTGCGACCAGGAGCTGCACAGACACCGTCTAAGACCGGAGTTGAAGACCGTGCATTGCGTGAGGTATTGTCACCGAGCAAGCCTCGGGACAAGGTATGATTCCACAAACCATCCCTTTCCTATTATATAGATGTTGAAACGTTTCCTCGGTATGGGTTTGGGGGAGAAATTTTTTATTTCCGCTTCCTTCTCTGCCTCCCCTAAATCCCAATAGTGGTATCAGAGCCACGTCAACTTCTCTATATTTTAGGAATATCGATATGATCAATTTTGGTTTGTCACCTTTATTTATTGCATACGATGCGAATAATATTGGCTTTATGCATATCCAATCCTAAATCCACAAATCCCAATTTACATATATGACATGTATTATTAATGCACTCGATACGCGTCTCCCTTAAACGAGTTTTGTGGTGGATGTGTGTAGCATGATTATGGCCTATAAACCCCTATCTGTGTGTGGTTGTTTGTGGTTGCTTGCATCTCGGTCTGTGCACCGATCTTTCCTCTCTTATTCCTGATGTAACTCGAAATAATTCGAGATTATTTCCTACCTTTGCTCCCCCCAAATGTAACTCGGGGTTTCCCTTTTAAAGCAATGTAATAATAGGATAGATTTTATTTCCTGTTATGTCGAAGACTGGCGGACATCAAGACAACATCTAAAACGATCGGTTCAAGGCGTGAACCGATCGGTTGACATTCCAGACGGTCGGTTTAAGGAGTGAACCGATCGGTTGATGACCGATCGAGGAGCGAGACGACCGGGTGGCTGACATGACGAGATGCACGACGTCCAGGCGAATCGATCGGTTGGAGGAGCCAATCGATTAGCTGGTCGCACCCAGACGACCGGCTGGAGGGTACAGATCATTCATGTGATGAGTTGATCAACTCGGATGGCAAGGCACAGATGTTCATCTTGTACAGGTTGCATGTGATGTTGACCTAGATGACAGTGATTCCTCTTGGCTCGAGGAATCACATTAGGATGGCCATAATCATCACTTTTATCGTTTGTGCATGTTTTCTGTGGGATATAGCATGTATATGATACATACTATGTATTGTGGTGATTGGATAAGTATATGTATATAAAAACCAAATCCCTCATTAAAATATTAAGTTTTAGATGACTTCCAAATGTGACACACGTGAAAAGCTTGATCGACCAAGTGTGGGCACGCCCAAGCGTGGTGCACCATCTATCTCGTGGAAGCGTGAAGGATGAATGTGTGGGTCTGCCCAAGCAGGGTGCATATTCATCGTGTTTTCTTTGGGTCAGACTTAACAAGGTGACCTAGATAGGATCTAGCGCCTTGAGGCATGGATATGATCATGGCAAGGAGTTGTATATCTTATCAAAAGTTGCATATGATGCAATTGGCAAAAGTTGCCTACCTAAGAGATCTAAGTTGTGGACGATCAGCCCAAGCTGACTTATGACTTAGAGGATTTCAGGATCTTACCCACTAGAAGGTTGTACACTGCAATCTTCTGAATTGATGGTGAGGGCTATAAATTTGAACTAAAATAGTTGGAGCGATAATTAATTAAAGGCCTAATTATATCGTCAAATTTTTTCAAATCAATCAAATAAGTCAAAAATGAGTTTTTGGACTAAAATTGCATATTTCCTTTTGTAGTACAAATGACGACAAACAACAACAACTTTTCTTTGCGATCGGTCCTTGACAAGGACAAGCTAAACGGGACTAACTTCCACGACTGGTATCGGACATTGAGAATTGTTCTAACTCAAGAGAGAAAGCTCTATGTCCTGGATACTCCAATTCCAGAGGAACCCGCTCCTAATGCACCAAAGGCAGAAAGGGATGCTTACAAGAAGCATGTTCATGATGCCATTGATGCAAAGTGCTTGATGTTATGTTCCATGAACCATGATTTGCAGAGACAACATGAGAACATGGGTGTCATTGAGATGATTCAGCATCTCAGGAACATGTATGAAGATCAGGCACGGCAAGAGAGAGACAATGTTTCTAGGGCGATGTTCAAGTGCGTCATGACATAAGGAGATCCAGTTGGTCCTCACACACTCAAGATGATTGGGTATGTGGAGAACCTGCAGAGACTGGGATTTCCACTGAGCCAAGAGTTGGCTACTGACGTGATACTGCAATCGTTGCCAGAATCATACAATCAGTTTGTGATGAACTACAACATGAACAACTTTGATAGGCCACTGTCAGAGTTGTTGGGCATGTTGAGGACAACCGAGATACAGATGAAGAAGGACAAGCCCAAGTCTGTGATGGTGATCACGGGCAAGAAAGGCAAGTCCAAGCACAAGGGAAAAGGCAAAGCTAAGAAAGGTTCTGATGCTAGCCAGGAGCCCAAGACGACTTCAGCTCTCAAGGCCAAGGGAGGTGTGACCAAGAAAGGAAATTGCCACCACTGTCAAAAGCCAGGACATTGGAAAAGGAATTGTCCTCTCTATCTGGAAGAACAAAAGAAGAAGGAGGCGACTGAAGCCTCTACTTAAAGGTGTCATGAAAGTAAACTTGTAACACTTTTTGAGGTATATGACACCAAGATGTAAAGTGTAAAGCACTCATAATTGGGGAAAGTGTTGCCGCCATAGATAGAGTACTTTAGTTTATTTTCAGCCTACAAGGCATGTAATACAGTTATGAACTGCTATTTCATATATATTTCCAAAAGATAGAAACACTTTATTTTGCATATTGTATGACAATGATGGCAATTAATAAAGTTGAGTTTTCAATCTTAAAGATATGATCTTTGTGGCAATGCCTTGTTTATCTTGTGGTATTTGATATGCATAAGATAAAATGATACCTAAAAGGTATTAGATAACTCAAACAATCAAATTAGCATCAATCATGAGAAATTCATTTCTAGTTTCCATGTGATGGATAAATCTAGACTCTTTTGGTTAGAGAACTAGTAAGAGGCATGAATATCGTGGACATGATTAATCAACCTTCACTAATGGTAGTGGGAGAATGATTATCCTATTAGGTATAATACATGTGATGTATTTACATACCTATTGGAATAAATGCTAATACTTCAAATGGTGTTTAGAGAAATACCAATATGAGTATCTTGAAGTGTTCAAGATTATCATAGATGAAGTGCAAATTTGGTAAAGTGTTAATTCTTGATAAGATCAATGAATGAAACACTTGAACCAAATGTTTGAGATCCTTACGAGTGATTATGATAATGTATCATAGTGAACTCATGATTAAGGCATGGTGATGTCTAAATCAAGAAGGAATCATACTCTAAGGAGTTAGAGAATGATTATCGAATAACTGAATTCTTCTTAATAAAAGAATACCCCACACTAATAAAGGAAATTAAGAATCACAAGGGTTGTGAGTTCTTATATCTTTAACAGATACACCTCAATTATCTAAGTGATGAGTTGTTCATGTGATGAGTAAACTATCTAGATGAATATGAGGAACCGAATTTTGAGTTATGATTTATGATCATTACATCCTAAATGATTTCCATGTAAACCATAAGGTATGACCTTGATGGTAGCACTCATTGGATGAAATCCATAAGTGCAAATGAGTCTTAAGTGTTAAGACACATGTATAACATTTTGAGAAGGATGATGCTTGTTGATTGCAACTTAATGACTAAGACATTTGGCATATGGATACTAAAACCACATTCCTATGAGGAATAAACCAAGGATGTGTACGTGACACAACCTATAAGGTTTATGAATCCACTAATGCAAATGAAGTCTATAAGTTACAATGGACTAATCAATGTGATTGATTGAGTACAAGCACCTCAGAATTGGATCTTTACTTTGATGATATAGTCAAAGGGTTTGACTGATATGTCAAAGATAAAGAAGGGATCTGTCATTTAGTGGGAGTGTATTCACCTTCCACATGTTGATGTGAAATGGAAATGTTCTAGAATGGAAATCCAAAAGTGGAAATTATCTTTAAGGAAGATAGAGATGTTTCCTATGTGATAGGAATAGAGATCTATAGAGATAGTTCTCGAAAACCTCTTGACCTGAAAAGAGAAAGCATACATTGGCAATCTGTACTGAAGTGTTCAGTATGCACAGATTCAGTGGGAGAAAACTTATCCATGTTATATGGACATTAATATCCTAAGGCCAAGTGTCCAATTCTTATGAAGAATGGGAACACTAAGAATAGATATGGATCTATCATGTATGTAATCATCCCATTATCTTGCATGTAAGACATGGCAAGAACAAAATGCATTCATCATCTTGTATGTATGACATGGCAATATGATGTGCTCATCCTGATAACTCATATGTGGGACATGACGAGTGGATGTCTGTCTACTTCCAGTAAGGGTTACTGGAATACCATGAGAACTTGACAAGTACTTATGAAGTACTAGTTCTATGGAGATAAGGAAGAGTTCGATGTAAAGAGTTACATTGATGAGAACTTCTGAATGGACAGAAAATTAATTGCAAAATATACATAGGATGTATAAAAGTGAAAGTTTGTTGATAATTGGAAGTGTTCCAATAAAACCATTTAAAGGGAAATGTCGAGTATCTATGCGTTAGTGAACAACAGTAGATACTATATGGATCTGGAAGTTCATGAGATGAACTTATAGATATTCCTCTCATTGATGACAAGTCTGGAATCCTTGATCATGCAATGTGGCTAAAGGTTAGCAAAGGAATACTGGATCGCATATTATGGCAACTCCATCTCATACATGTGACGTACAGCACAGAGATGTGAGACATGCAGTTTAAACTGACTTTGGCAAGGTGTTGCCATTACTCACTATGTTGGCACTAGAGCAGAGTGACATGTGGGACATGTTTGAAAATCACTATGAATATGATTCAAGGGTGATTGGCTCGCAGTGCAAGTGGGAGTCTGTTGGTGTGTATGCCCAGAGAGCCAATCATGGGATGATTGGTGGGATACATTAAGATTGATTTGATAAACATCAAAGGCAAGCTTCCAATTCTTTCTAGTTCAGTCATATGAGATAGTGATAGAACAGATTGAATGTCTAGAGAATGACAGTACTCAATGACGTATGCCTTCAGGTTCATGACTTGAACGATGAGATCATATGGATGCTAAGAGTTTGTATATTCTTGTTATGTTCCTAGTCAGATGTCATTGTGGAAGGTAGATAGACAACAATGACACATAAGACTAGATTGTGGTATTGGTTGATGTCAGAATCTCATTAGTCATGATATAGAGATATCAAACCAAACACATAGGTACTTGTTAGAGAACAAGTGTACCGGACAGACCCACCGTGAGTTTGACACATGGAACCATGAGATGGTAGTCACAGTCAGTACTCACAGTGATGGTGGTGAGTGTGATTCTTTGACCTGAAATCACTACACTCAACACATGTCGTTGGGCACACTTTGACATCATCAAACGCAGTCCTGAAACATGGGTTGTTATAAAGGTGATGATTGGGTGGCTTTGACACATGGGGCTTTTGAGGGGTGAGTGATAGATATGGGATTTGTCCCTTCTAAAGGAGTTTGATATCCATGGCCACTTGATGAGTAGGATTGAGATAGGCGTGCGCATGCATGTGTGAATCAGTATGTGATATTGATGTCATACATATCTCCTTCAATCTACTCTGAGATCAAGAAAGTGAATGAACGTTGACAGGATGACTGTTCCATGCCTCGAGTTCATTCGGGATATCCGTGACAAAGGAATTATACATTCGATGTAACACCATTCACAGATTGTAGGATGAAAGTTGTTCTCCAACTTTCTACTTTGACTTGGGTAGCAATGATGTGTGACTAGGCACTGCTCTTTGCTTGTGAAGTCATAAGTGTTATGGACTTTCACTGCCAACGTGAAATGGACCTGCAGGGTCACACACATAGGATTTAACTTGGAAGAGGAGTTTTGTCCACAAAGTAATGTTTAGATTTCTTACTAAAGGAGTTTAGTAGTTCAATTAAACACTCAATCAGTCGATGGCTCAATATCATATGGTTCAAGGTGTTGGATGCATTGATTGGAATATCGTATTGATTGAAATCACAATTGACTGATTATGCACAACCTGCACTCCCAACCGATCGGCTCAAGTGTTGAACCGGTCGGCTGAGGTTGCTGAACCGGTCGGCTCAAGTGCTGAGCCGATCAGCTCAATCCCAGGGTGAAACGAGCGGTTCAAGTGTTGAACCGATCGGTTCAACTGGTGCAACCGAGCAAGTTGGGAAAGTCAGGTCGGTGAGAATTTTCCTTGCGTTCCACTTGCCCAATTTGATTGGAACAAGGATTGGTATTCGATACCAATTAGAAACAAAAGAAGGAAAATCAATCGGGAACTGATCAGGACCACGAACCGACCGGTTCAGAAGTGAACCGATCGGCTCATGGGTCCCAACCGACCGGTTCACTTGTGAACCGATCGGTTCAGGTTGCGAGTTGGTTGCTTTTTGTGGAAAAAATCTCGAACCCTTCTACTCCTGCTTTAGTCCCGCATTGCCCGGGATGAAGAACCCTGTCCCATGACCCTCCTATATATAGGGGTATTGGGGGCTTCTCAAAGGGCAACTCAGTGCAACTAGTTTCTCTGCAAAGTTGTCGTTCTCTCTGGTTTTGGTAACCAAGAGAGAACTCGAGCAAGTGCTTCCCGCAAAAGGGAGGTGCAGCAAGGGAAGGACAACTACAATTGCAACTGGAGGTAGGAGAGTGTGTTGGAGACTAGTATGTCAACAGGAGGGTGTGACTCCTTCCACTTCCTTGTGAGACAAGGAGTGTGGAGTTCCAGGTGGTCCGTGTGGACTACTACAGAGGCGGGAGGATAGTGTCGCTCAGGAGGACAACTGTCATCCGACAGTCCGGTAGGAGGAGGAGTTGTCAGTCCCGGTGCGACCAGGAGCTGCACAGACGTCATCCAAGACCGGAGTTGAAGACTGTGCATTGCGTGAGGTATTGTCACCGAGCAAGCCTCGGGACAAGGTATGATTCCACAAACCATCCCTTTCCTATTATATAGACGTTGACGCGTTTCCTCGGTATGGGTTTGGGGGAGAAAATTTTTGTTTCTGCTGCCTTCTCTGCCTCCCCTAAAACCCAACACAAGAATCAAGAGATATCATAAGTGAAAGTTCTGTGAAGGAACCACAACCTAGAGGAAGCCATGTGGGAGCTTGATCCAGAGATGCGTAACCAGTTTCCTTTTCTCTTTTAGGATTTTCGGGACAAAATTCTTTTAATGGAGGGAGATTGTTACAACCCACATTGAGGTTAGTCAGTAAGTATCTCGATTAGTGTGAAGTACCTTGATTAGTGCTAAGTACCTTGTTAAACATCATGGTTAATCAAGATAAGCTAAGATGTGAATCATTAGTTGAGATTGATTCATCTGATGTAATTAATGTTAACTGTAGTGTTAATCATTAAGTTAATTACCTAAGATGATTAACCTAGCTAAGATGGTTTAGTTATTGTGTTTTTATGGTTTGATTTTGTAGTGAATCTTTCACTTAAAAATTTGCAAAGGAAATCACTTGAATCGGACCTTCAAGGCAAGAGATATGATATTTTCAAGTTCCTTGGACCTAGACTGCAATTTACCCATAAGTTATAACCCCTTTCCCTTATCCCCTACCTCCTGATCGGTGCAAGCATCACTTGAGTGGTGCACAACAACATCCCGATTGGCCAGTAGTAGGGGAAAGGTAGGGGTGATTTTCAAGCCCCTTAGCTCTGATCCACCTTGGCGCCGTCTTCCTTTCTTCTTCTTCCTCCTTCCTTCCTCCTCTTCCTTTCCCAACTGCGGCCCCGACTAGCTAGGGCGCCAGCCGGCCAATAGCAGCACAAAATCCTTGCAGTGCAAGCCATGGGCCGTTTTGGCATGACTAGCACCACAAAACGCCGCCTTTGAGTCCGGCCTTGAGGCCCAAGTTGGAATCTGCAGCTCCCAGCTAGCTTTCCCTCTCCTTTCCTCAACCTGAGCATGGGAAAGCAACTGCTACTTGTAGTAGATCCAAACCAGGGCAAGCCCTAGGTTAAAGACAACCCCATGGACACCCGAAATCATTCTTTGGGTGTGTTTCTATTCGATTTCGACCATCTCAAACCTGTATGAGTAGAATCTCACTCACCAATCAAGATTTAACTACAATAAACATGTGTTTTCGGTTAGAAATGTGTTATTCATGGGTAATCGTAGTTACCCAGGTGTCGTGCAGTATTAGCATCGCCTAACTTTTATTTCACATTTCGCTTCTTCACATTTTGTATGATTTAGTTTGTTAACTGATTTTTATGATTTGGATTACTGAAACTATATGACTGATCAAATCCTAAACTGCTCAGTTTAGAGGTTAAAAATATTAGCACACGAACCCGATTTCTAGTAGCTATATGGTTTGGGTATAAACCCAGGCTATATGATTTTAGTAATTAACTAGTTGCACGATTTAAAGAAATAGACGATGACTTGCAATGTCTCCATATAAATCTATTGCACACTCTCTGTTATAGTTAATGTGTGTGATTTAGTAATAACACAAATAGGCACGTTTCTTAAGGATATCATTAGAAATTCTCAGTTATTATTAATAATTCTTGCCATGACAAATAATTAACTCTTAATTATGTTATGTGATGTTGATGGGTTGAGGTGCACATTTTCCAAGGAAGTACAAATAGTTTATAGATACTAATGACGATTATTCATATGTCAAGTAATTAACTCTTATCAGCATATTTAGAAGTTCAATTGCATGATTCTTGTGTATAAAGTATCAAATGGATATGTATTCTGTTTATTAAAGAATTTTAGTCTGCCAGCAGGTATAAAACGTTGATTTCTCAGTATATTACAATGTTTGAGTATACTTCTCTGCCAAGTTTAGAATGATATACATGTCATACTTATAAACTTTAGATAAATAGATGTGGTACCATAGAGATACCAGAGTCAAGTATAAGTAAGGAAAAGATACAATATAGTAAGAGCTTTCCAAGAATATAAAAATAATAGACTTAGGAGCCCTGAACACCATAGATTCCCTATGAGAGGTCTGCGCCGTAGGGATAAAATGACCTAACCCTGGAAGTGTCTTGTATATGGGGGTCGGAACGTACTAACATGTGGTACGGGGGACAAAGCCCTAGTGGAAGTCTCCTTAAAATACATCATTTAGTGTCCAACATCAACCAAAGGTCCTGGTGGCACTAGAGTATAGAAAAACCAATAGGTGGCTTGACTCTCCACCTGTGTGCTCAGGTTAGAGGAGGAGTCCAGGTTTACAGCCCACATGTGTGCCAAGGCCAGGGTGCCATTTTCCTATTGCAGACCAATGATGTAGTCAGGCTTAGCATCCCGAGTGTGTCATCTAAGTCTTATATGGTGAGATCATAGTTCGCTACGAGTCTTCATATGTAGAGTACACTGCATATAATCAGGGTATAATCTAAAATATAGGTTTAAAGAGTTTCTTATAAGTAAGAAAGGTTAAGAAAGATTCGGGTACAATTTCACAGCAGTTGTTCTTTTAATGTAATATTTACATTCCATGTGGTATTTAATTGTAATTGTTAGATCTGCTCAGTGTAGAAATTCATGTATTTTATTTTAGTTTAATAAACATAAATGTGTTATATATGATGGTTGGGTGAAATTCTATTCACTGAGCCAATAGCTCACCAACCTACTGAATTTTTTTTTCAGGTAAATGTCAGCACGAGGAAGATGAAGGATCTTATCACCCAGACTCTTAGAAGGTAGTTCATAGTTAGAATAGAGGTCTCTTCGTCCTTTCCCCACAGTCCTTGGGGCTTGTGGTGTGGTAGAGAGATAATGCAATGTAACATGTAGTTTAGTTTTAAGTTATCTATTATGCTTTATATTCCACATGAAAATGTAACATGATGTGTAAATCTGCTTTAGCTACCTAGTAATGTAAATAGTAGTTGCTTCCGTAGTTTAATAAGATTTTAGTTTATTCCAAAGCATAAGTTTTTCCTTTAGGTTAATTTTAAGTGATTAAGAAAAGAAAAAGTTAAGGGTGGTTTACCAAGGTTGACTCTCCAATCTTCGGGGTCATTAGAGATGGCACGGGGATCGGGGCGTCACAACCCTCCTTCAACATGTCAGGTAATTTTGAAGAATATGAAGAAGAATTAGGCTTGGGGGCAATGAGAGGGACAATCCATAGAAGATCAAGAGCATAGGGGAATCCAAAGTCATCACATCCTTAAACGAAAAGCTAGACTTGATAGCAAAGAAGCTGCTTGAGAAGGACAATAATTCATCAGATGAAGAAGGCCAGGTAAAGTATATGCGACAACAAGGATATAGGAACAATGACTATGCGTGGAGAAATGATCCTAAATTCTATTAGAAAGATTCTGACAATTTTCTTCAAGACCCTGATAAAAAACACCAGCATAGAAATAACCAGCAGCAGTGACCTACAATAGAGGAGACCACAAATGAGATTCTCAACCACATAGTGAAGCAAAATGAGTAACTGATAAATGATTTCCAGCATGATCTTCAAAACCAAGGGGCCCAGATGAGGAGCTTTGAGACAACTTTGTCTCAACTAGCGGCAGATGTGGCGGCTCTAAAAAGCCCTCTCGGCAGGGGTTTCCAGGAAATACTGACACTCCAATGAGGAACCAGCAGGTCAAGGCCATACTATTGAGAAGTGGGAAGAAGACATTGACCCAACAAACTGAGGAGATTGAGGTGATCAATCCTGTTGACAGTGGTGACTCAGTGGCAGAATAGGCTCAAGCAGAACCCAAGGCAAGAAACACAGGGGAGGAGCAAAAGCAAGAATTTGAGGTGGAAAAGAGGACGTCATATGTGCCACACTTCATAGAACACAGATAGTGATGATTCCGTATCCTAATAGTTTGAAGGAAACCAAGATGGATCAACATTTCAAGAAGTTCCTGGAAAATTTTAGGAAGCTTTGTATAAATATACCATTGATTGAGGCAATTGAAAAAATACCCTCATATGGGAAGTTTTTTAAAGATATCATCAGCAAGAAGAGGAAGATCCCATATTCTGAGGTGGTTGTACTAAGAGAGCAAGTCAATGCCTTCATCTTAGGTATGCTCCCACCAAAGAGGTAAGACCCCAGTTGTTTCAACATCACATGCTACATCGGGAAGAAAAAGATTGGTGAGGCACTCTGTGATTCGGGGGCAAGCATAAAATTGATGCCCCTATCCACTTTCAAAAAGCTTGGTCTCAAAACATCAAGGAAGAGTAGTATGATGATTCAGTTAGCAGAAAACTCAGTAGTTACACCGTATGGCATTTGCAAGGATGTGCTTGTCAAGGTGGACCAATTTGTTTTTCCTACAGATTTTGTAGTGATCGAGATGCAAGTTGAACATGGTGATGAGCTTCTTCTAGGAAGGCCCTTCCAAGCAACAATCGACATGATCTTGGAGATGGGAAGAGGCCGCTTGACTATGGGAATTAAAGATGACAGGTTTGAGATAACCATGCAAATAATTCCAAGTCATCCAATGCTCAGGAGTAGTGTAATATGATGCAACGCATGAATAACAATATTTCTTTGTTCTTGGGAAAACCATTTCTAGACATGGAACATGTTATGACAAAAGTGGAGAAGGGTACACTTGTTGTGGACATCATGGAGAACACTAAGGTGGTCTCACTTGATAAGGCGGTAGGATACCCAGATGATAGAGAAGAAGTAAGATTATCTACTGTGGATGATGATGCAGAGGATTCCATACTATAGGTCCATCTATAGCTATCCCTAGAGGCTTGTCTAATGAACATAATGGATGTTTGTGTTCGGGACCGGTCACTGGAGGACTGTGCAAGGTTACTGAAGGCTTTTCCATGTCATTACATGAGGCATTTTGAGGACTTAGGACCTCTACCACCACCATTGGTTCCTTCACTTCTAAACCCACCTGAGTTAGAGCTAAAGCCGCTACTGCCTCACCTGAAGTGTGTTTTTCTAGCCGCAGAGGAGAAGCTACCAGTCATCATATCAACATCATTGAGTATCTCAGAAGAAGAACAATTGATCACTGTGTTAAAGAATCACTGAGGTGCTTTTAGGTGGTCCGTGGCCGACATCAAGGGGATTTCTCCCACCTTGTGCCAACACAAGATTCAGTTAGAAGGAGTGAAGCCAGTCATTCAAACTCAGTGTTGCTTAAATCCAATCATGACAGAGGTGATGAAGAAGGAGGTAATCAAGCTACTATCGGCAGGTATAATCTATGCTATTTCAGATTCTAAGTGGGTTAATCTGACGCATGTAGTGCCTAAGAAGGGGGAATTACTTTCACTACTAATTCATCTAATGAGCAAATCACCACTAGATTAGTGATAGGATGGCGAGTTTGCATTGACTATCACAGGTTGAACACTGTTACACTCAAGGACCATTTTCTATTATTGTTCATTGATCAGATTTTTGAGCGACTCATCGATCGCTCCCATTTTTGTTTTCTCGATGGATATTCAGGCTACAATCAGATTTCAATCGAGCCTAAGGACCAGGAGAAGTCTACCTTCAGCTACCCTTATGGCACCTTTTCATACCGCTGCCTGCCTTTCGGGTTGTGCAATGCACCCATAACTTTTTAAAGGTGTATGTTGGTGATTTTCTCGGATATGGTGGCGAGATGTCTCATGGTTTTTATGGATGATTTTTTAGTTTATGGGACATCTTTTGATGATTTCTTGAAAAAATTAGATAGTGTTTTACATATGTGTGAAGACACACATTTACTGCTTAATTGGGAAAAATGTCACATGATGGTTAGTGAGGGCATATTGTTAAGCCACAAGGTGTCTAGCAAGGGCTTGGAGGTGGATCCAGTTATAATAGAAGTGATCTCCAAACTCCCTCCACCAACATCGGTGAAGGCAGTTCAGAGTTTTCTAGACCACATCGGGTTTCATCGCCGCTTTATTAAGGATTTTTCAAAAATCACTAAACCATTGTCTGAGCTTTTGAAAAAGGACGTCGAATTCAATTTTGACGAGAGTTGTTTAAAGGCTTTTAAGATTTTGAAGGAAAAACTCATATCTGCACCGGTTGTGCAGGCTCCAGATTGGAGCCAACCGTTTGAGCTGATGTGTAATGCATCAGATTATGTTGTGGGGGCAGTGTTGGGGAAACACCTAGACAAGGTTCCTACAGTCATATACTATGCATCTAAAACACTTAATGGTGCACAACTTAGTTACACCACAACTAAAAAAGAGTTACTTGCTATTGTCTTTGCTTTTAAAAAATTTTGACAATATCTTGTGGGAGCAAAAGTGGTGGTGTGGACTGACCATGCAGCTATTAAGTACTTACTATAGAAGAAGGATGCTAAACCAAGATTGATTATATGGATCATTTTATTGTAGGAGTTTGATATTGAGGTCAAGGATAAATTAGGAGTAGAGAATGTGGTGGCTGATCACCTATCTCATTTGGAGAGGGTAGATGAGAAGGACATGAATATACCCATTCTAGAGACCTTCCCTAATGAGCAGTTGTTCGCCCTTAAGAAAAAAGATCCTTGGTTTAATAATATTTTGAATTATTTAGCTTGTAAGGAATTGCCTACAGATTGGGGTTATCAAGAAAAGAAAATATTTTTTTCATTCTTTGTGATATTACTTTTGGGATGCTCCTATTTTGTTGAAACAATGCAGGGATGGAATTTTGAGGAGATGTGTACCTGAAGGAGAGTATGAGAGTGTGTTGAAACATAGGCACACACTACCTACAGGTGGACACCATTCTAGTTCTAGGATATATATATATATATATATATATATATATATATATATATATATATATATATATATATATATATATATATATATATATATATATATATATCTATATCTGTGTGTATGTATATGTATCTATATGTATATATATATATATATATATATATATGTGTGTGTGTGTGTGTGTATGTCCGACCCTATTCAAAGATGCATATGACTTTATGCATATGTGTGATGCATGTCACCAGTTAGGGAACATACCAAAGTGGAAGGAAATGCCCTTGAATGTGTTCCAAGAAGTAGAGGTTTTTTTGTGGGGTATTGATTTCATGGGACTCTTTGTGTCCTCTAACTCCAACCTTTACATCTTGTTGGCTGTAGATTATGTGTCAAAATGGGTGGAAGCAATTCCAACCCGAACCAATGACGCAAATGTTGTGTGCAAATTTGTTATGGATCACATTTTCTGTAGATTTGGAGTGCCAAGGATGATCATAAGTAATGGAGGAACTCATTTCACTAATCAGAAATTTGGGGCACTTATGAACAATGGAGTGACACACTGTGTGGGTCACCATATCACCCACAAACACAAGGACAAGTAGAGGTTTCCAATCATGAGATTAAAAATATCCTTGAAACGATGGTGTCGTCTAGTAGGAAGAATTGGAGTGATTTGTTAGTTGATGCGCTATGGGCCTATAGGACAGCCTACAAGACACCCATAGGAACCACACCCTTTAGGTTAGTCTATGGCCGAGTGTGTCATCTTCCTAGGGGTGAGCAAATAATGGTCCATACCGCAAAACCAGACCGGACTGCTCAATTTGGTCCGGTCTGGTCCGGTCCATTTTGAGTTTGGTCTGGTCCGCAGTCCGAGAATTTTGATGAGTTTAGTCATCGGTCCGATCCGGTCTAAAACCGGTGTGTTCCGGTCCGGACCTCATACTGACTTTTATATAAAATTCATATATATTTGAAGGTGTATTCTATCATAACTACAAATAAAGTACATATATAACCACTACTAGTATAAATGTTTGATACTAAAGTTATATAATTGTTAGAAGTATCAACTTTGTACAATTAAATAAGTTGTAAAACATGTAAAAAAGGTTGATTACGGTCCAAACGGTCCGGTCCAGTCCTAGTACAAAATGGTTTGGTCCCGGTCCGGTCTTACCTCAAAACAGTTCGGTCTGCAGTCTATATATTTGTTGAAATCCGATCTGCGGTCCTTTCTGGATAGGTTCGGTCCAGTCTGGTTTTGGACCGATGCTCAGCCCTACATCTTCCTCTACAATTAGAACATAGGGCTCATTGGGCATTGAGAAGGATATATTTTGGTCTTGATGAAGTAGGAAAGATAAGGATGTTAGACTTGCATGAGCTTGATGAAATTCAGATGAATGCTTATGAGAACTCAAGATTGTACAAGGAAAGAACTAAGCAAATTCATGACCACAATATAGCTAGGAGAGTCTTTTTAATGGGAGAGAGTGTGTTGCTCTTTAACTCAAGGTTGAAATTGCACCCCGAGAAATTGAGGTCTAGGTGGAGTGGGCCATTTATAATAAAGGAAGTGTTTCCCCACAGAGCTGTTAGGATCAAAGAGGGAGAGAGATCCTTCTTGGTCAACAGCCAAAGACTGAAGCATTATTTTGGGGAATATTTTGTTAGAAAGGAGCATGAGGTGAAACTTAGTGCCCCTAATTAATCTCGATAATGGAGTTGTCTAGCCTAGGACGTTAAACAAGGGCGCTCGTTGGGAAGCAACCCAACCATTAGGATGTTTGTTTCTTTCATTTCCATTAAGTTGTTTTATTAGTACTTAGTTTTTGAAAATTTTCTGTAAAAATGACACGCTGACTCATTTGTTGAGAGTGCAGACTGTGATTGAGTTGGTGGCACTGACTTGGAAGTCAATGGCACCGAGATAGGGTCAGAGAAATGGGTAGATCGGCTGGCAGTAGTCAGTACCACCGACATACTTGTCGGTGCCACCAACATTTCTGAAGAAAGTGCAGAACTCAGATGCGGTTAACTGATAAGTCGTTGGTACCACCAACAACTAAGTCTGTGGCACCAACTTAGTATGAGGTCCCAGGCTCGGTGGGTGCGTCCATGCACCGAAAAAAAATCGATCATCAAGTCAGTACCACCGACTCTTTGTCGTTTCCATCGACCTAAGAAAACACTAATCCGTGGAAAACCCCGATCTATGGACCGGATGTGCCTATGTGGACAATTCACAGATTCGATCCAACTAAAAAGTCGGTGCCACCGACTCGTCAGCAATTCATAAAAAGAAGATTGTGCACTGACACCCGTCGATGCACTGAGGGCCCATATTTGGCCCTAGAAGTCAGTGCCACCGACATCATGTCAGTGCCATCGACTTTGTCGCAATAGGTTAGAGTCGGCCCTATAAAAGGGAGGTCGTGGTTTGTTTTTTTCTCACAACCCAAAGAACCACGACTCCCACAAGCACGAGCGGCTACTCTGAGCATCCAGAGGCTTCATCGAGCTCTTCCTTTCTTATTCTTCTTCCTCGCTCACTCCATCCTCATGGAAAGATGAGGAGGACCCCCTGGCGCTCTTACGCCATGACCAAGCCTCATCCACCCCTCGACGGAGGTGAGGAAGGTCTATGAGGAGCTTGCCAAGTGGCCATTCCCACCAATGCAATACGAAGATCATCAATTACTAGAGGATGTGGGCTTCACCGACAACATGGCGTATGTCCTCAAGAGACAAGAGTTCACGAAAAGGTCTGTGGATCCCATCTTTGGTGGATGGCCGACATATAAAGAAATCTTCATCGAGTTCATGGCATCCTTGGAGATATGTGTCACCCCCTACCAAGCACAGCCATCGAGCGGCGAGTGGAGACAAGGAAGGGTGGATTTTCATTTATACAACACCAACTACACCCTTACTCTCCGTGCCTTCAATGAAATTTATGGGTGGCCACATATGCCCTGCCGTCAGCCGAAAAACATTGATTTGGACACCATTTGGAAGGATTTTGTGACAACGTTGGAGGGTAAAAAGATGAACTTCCACCATAGTTCTTTGGCAGACTTTGAGCATCCCTTTGTTCGGGTGCTCCATCAGATGTTGACCAACACGCTATTTGTGGAAACACATCCCACTATCACACAGACAGCGAGGTGTTATGCGAAAACGTGCGGAAAACACCATTAACCATAGATTACCAAAACACGAGTTAATTAAAACTGATTTCGGAAAGAGGATAAACTAAGAAATTATTACATTCAAGTCCTCATCCTGCAAGAAAACATGTTATATAAACATTTACAAGCCTTGATACGTGTCCACAGCTTAGGAGATCAGCTGTCTAGCCATCACATGAGTTCATCACCTGTTTATACATACAGAATGGCCCACATCCGGCCAGTAGTAGGATATACAAAGCATCATCAGCTACACATCGTGAAACAACGTCAAAATGCTCCCAAGGACCTGAGAGTTTAGGGATGACTCTAGACTCTACTGCAAAACAACCAAAATAGCATCATGTCCATCTCTTACCTTCTACTATTCATCTTACTGCTCAGCTGCAACTCCGCGACCACCACCACGTCTAGCACGAACACCTAAAAAGGTTACAAACCAGCGGGGTGAGACACACAGTCCCAGCGAGAAACATAACTCCCCACCGAAACCACAGAACCTCAGAAGATGAAGCAACAACAACAGATAACTGATAGAAGATATAACAAGAGCAGTCTATATAGAAAAGTTATTCATACCATCAAGCTTACCAGGCTATACGGAAGGCAGATAACCAAGTATTTCTTTATGGAACATGATTAACAAGATAAGATTTATAAAATCTTACCACATAACATAAGGAACGTATAAGTAATTGCAAGTATAACGAGATTAACTACACAAGCAAGGCCTCAATCAATGTTCCGTGTTTTGCCTTAAGCAATAAATATTATTCGACTGGATTATGTATTGTTATGCCCTGAGGAAGTGAGTCGTACTCCACGACCTCCAACGTCAATGGAAGAGCCAGACTCCATGACCTCCCACCTCATGGTCAGTGCATGAGTACAACACAAGCAGGACCGCAATCTCATGCTTAAGAGGCCTCAGCCACAGGGTCAGCTCCTGCAGGCTACCCTCTGCCTAGCCCACCTCGGTATAGGTCTCAACGCTAGTGAAATTGAGCCACGTGCCTATTCACCGTGCTCTGATCCATGAACGTATTCATGCTCCCATATAACATATCCTGAGCCATGGGCCTGTTCACCATGCTCTATATATATCCCAAGTCTGCAACCGCAGCTGCACTTGAATCCTCACTATTTTAGGCTAGGAGAAACCTCGCATATTCAACAATATGCTCTCTGGGTTAACCCACAGGAGAACCCATTTCACCATCACCAGCTCCTGACGATGATGGATCTATTGCCGGGGAAAACTACATGATATGTTCCTCTGTGATTAGTTAGTATCTTTTAAGTGGATTGCAAGATTCAACCAAATTATATAATCTACAAACTATAACAAGAAGAAACAACATGAAACTCAAAATCATGCTTTTACTGTCATCAACATCATCATGATCCATCACCAGGATCCAACATTACATTGCCATGGGATCTCAATCCCTCATCACATAGTGTCACTTCCTCTCAAGGATTACATCATCACCATGGGATAGCAATCCCAGATCATCATTAGAGAATAACATCTCATCAAGGCACTTTAGCCATCTCAGGCCCTCAGACCATAATACATCATGCATGTTACCTTATCATCAAGAGTAACCATCAGAGCAGTGTTACTCAAACATATATACCTCTTAGCCCTTTACCTGGCTATGCATCTGTACCTGCATGGTTAGTATGCACAATCATCATAGATTATCAGAAAGATCAGATTATCAACAAAGGGTGACATTTATCATTCATGTCTCAACCTGTGATCATAAGCATAGGTCATATCATTAAGCAAGCATCTTATAGGCTTACCATTTACTCAGATCATACAGATAATTCAAGATAATTATAAACATAGGTAATGTCTTGTCTAGATACTTAGATGTGATCTACTATAACAATTACCATCAAGTACATCAGGATCATCATCGTGACTGCATGTACACGATCTAACATATCGGTTCCCATATAAGGATCAAGACCCTCACTATAAGCACCCACTACCCTAACCAGAAGAGATATCAGCAGGGTACTTCCTCATATCGTCCAAACACTTCTCCCACATATCGGCCAAACAAGTTAGCCACATAACGGCCAAGCACACAACAAGGGTGTCGACTATCAGCTCAAGATGTATCGGGCAACCCTAGGTGTCGTGCATCTCAGGTGTCATGCAACGCTCCCTCAGGCACCCACATGTATCGGGAAACCAAAGCATAACGGCCACCAACACAGCCTGCAACTCGATCTATCGTGCAAATGAGCCCAAGGGGCATGTCGTGCAAGGTGTAACGTGCAACACCAAGACGTCCAGCACAAGGCTAACCACTGAACTCCATAACGTCCAGGATATAACAGGCTTTAGGCTACCATCTCAGGTTAGATGTATCGGGTAGCACAACTCAACAAGGAGCAACGCCCAAAGGTGCAACTTAAACGGGAAGCAAGGAACCTATCGTTCAACCAGCCTATCCATGACCTATCGACCGACACAAGGCAAGGACTGGTGTGACGCCCATCACAAGGCCAGCCCACAACGCCCCCTATTGTCCACGATGTAACAGCACTAAGCAACCACCTGAGCTAGGCGTGTCAGGCAGGATACTCAACCAGGTGTGACGCCTGACACTCATAAGGACAGGAGTCATGTGTACGCTCAATACATCCTCCTCACTACAACTGAAACTTTAAATCAAGAGGGTTATCAGGCAGCATCAACCCCAAGCCATATCGGCCAAGATGCAACTCCACAAGGTCATCATCAACCTCAAGCACAAGGGCACCGAAACCCTAGAGGATCAAGAAGATGGCTCACCTCTCAACAACCAAGAGAGAGGGGTCTTGCCTAACTTCTTATCACCAATCGGGCAACACAAGGACCAGCCCTATCAAAGGTCAACAACCACCACAAAGCTCACCTCTCGAATCCATGGTGAGAGAAGGGTGTTGATCAAGAAACTAGAATACAAGCTCACCTCTCAACTCAAACGAGAGAGGAGTATTTCTCATATCACTAGAGTTTAAGCTCACTTCTTAAGACCAAGGAGGGAGAGGGGTGTTGCTCAACAAGAAACCCTAGAACAAGGTTCGGCCAACAAGGAGCAACTAAGCAAGAAACCAAACTAGCAACATACATAACCGATAGGATCATTAGAAGCATATAAAAAAGAAAATAGAAGATGATAATGTAGTTAGGGTTAGGAGTTTTGTAACCCGCCTTAAGCAAGATCCAAGCCCCTAGCTCCAAGCTCCAAGCACCACCAAGGAAGAAGAGCAAGGCACTCTAGGGTTCGGCCACCACTAGAGGAAGAAGGAGACTCCAAGGCAAGGATCGACCACCAATTTTGCAAAGGAAGAGGGTGTCGTGCACCAAGGGAGAGGGAGACTAAGGAACTAAAGGGATCCTTAGCAAGAGAAAGGGAACACATATATAGAAGAGGATGGAGGAGAAACCAAGGTAAGACAAGGCAAGGTGTCGTCTACCTAGGGACACTTGTCCATGGGCAAAGCCACCATTCTAACATGCCCTAAACACATGTCCAAGGTCATTTCCACATGCAAGCATCAAGCTCCAAGTATCCACTAGTGGTGACACAAATGAGGTCAAAGAAGGTCAAAGGGTCCATGGGCGACACACCTCCACACCATGGCCGACACACTCCCATGGGCGACATAACTCAGGCCGACACACACCCTGGGCGACACACCTAGGCCGACATAAGGCTCACTTGCCTGACACAAAGGTCCGACAAGGCAAAGGAAACACACAAAAATGCCCAACAAACTCAACCAAGCCCAAAGGAACTCAAGCAACGAGCCCAACCCTTCCTCTCAACACTAGAGGAAGCAAGGAGAGGGAGGAACACCTCACAAGGTGACAAACTTGCCGACAAACCCTAGACTTGGGTGTATTGCAAGTAGCACCTCCAGCTCCCAACAAAACACCAACAAACCCTAATCACCACTAAAGGTGATTAGAAAGCAACTAAGCATCAGGGTTAAGCAAAGCAAATAGGATAAAACTTAAATGGAGGTCAGGGTCCTTACAAACTAACCCTCAACAAAGGGATTTTGTCCTCAAAATCCAAAGAGAAAAGTGAGGGATACTTCCTCCTCATCTCTTCCTCAAGATCCCACGTGGCTTCCTCAATGCCACGATGATGCCAAAGAACCTTCATAAGAACTAGGTCCTTCCTTTTCAGCTTCTTAACCCTTCTGTCCAGGATCGTCACATGACCTTCCTCATAGGTCACATCTTCATCAAGCTCAACTTCGACTGGTTGTATCACTGTTCCTGTATCTGGATGACTTTTCTTCAGCATACTGACATGGAACACTGGATGTAACATGTGCAACTCTGGCGGCAACTCTAACTCATAGGCTACCTTTCCCATACGTGCTATGACCGGGTATGGCCCCATATATATGGGTGCGAGCCTACCCTTCCGGTCAAACCTTAGCACACCTTTCCACGGCGAGACTTTAAGATACATTTTGTCTCCTACCTGGAACTCCAAAGGTCGTCGTCGATTGTCTACGTAAGACTTATGCCTGTCCTGCGCTGCTTTCAATTGTTGCTGTATCACTCTGATCTTCTCTATTGTCTGTTGTACTAACTCGGGACCCAAAAGCTGATATTCACCAGACTCATACCAACATAACGGAGACCTGCACTTCCTGCCATATAAGGCCTCATAAGGAGCCATGTCAATTCTCCGCTGATAACTGTTGTTGTAGGCAAACTGTATCAAATTGAGGTGTATGTCCCAACTGCCTAGGAACTACAAAACACAAGCTCGAAGGAGATCCTCCAAAGTCTGAATAGTTCTCTCAGACTGTCCATCTGTTTGCGGGGGGAAAGTGGTACTGAACCTCAACTGCATTCCCAAAGCTTTGTGTAACTGTTCCCAGAAATGACTCGTGAACTAAGGACCTCTGTCGGAAACTATCGTCGTTGGCACCCCGTGCAAACACACTATCTCATCCACATATACTCGAGCGAGCTTCTCGGTTGTATACATTGTCTTTATAGACATTAAATGGGAAGACTTCATCAATTTGTCCACTATCACCCAAAAGGAATCATGATTCCTAGTTGTCCTGGGCAGACCAACTACGAAATCCATGGTTATATGATCCCATTTCCACTACGGTGTCGATAGTGGTTGTAACATACCTTTCGACTTTTAATGTTCAACCTTGACTTGCTGACATACCGCACACCTAGCCACAAACTTGGCTACATCTTTCTTCAAACCAGGCCACCAATACAAGTCATTCAGACTATGATACATCTTGGTGACTCCTGGATGCATAGAATACATCGACGTGTGCACTTCCTCGAGCACTAGCTTCCTCAGATCATCAGCATCGAGGACCACCATCGTATCATGATAGCAAACTAGTCCATCCTCAGACTCATAGAACCCATCACGCTTTTTGCTGCTAAACTCTGATATGATCAACTGTACTGTATCAACTGTTTGTTGTGCATATTTGATCTGCTGTCTCAGCATAGGCTTGACTTGCATATGTGCTAAAAGTCCATCTAACAAGGAAACTTCCATCTGCACATTCATCTGTCGCAAGGAAACAAGCATATCCCGTCTATGGCATACCAAGGAACTCAACTGTGCCTTCTTTGTAGAAAGAGAGGAAGACTTTCGGCTAAGCGCGTCATCTACCACACTTGCCTTACCAGGATGATACTCGATGGTACAATCGTAATCATTGATTAGCTCCATCCATCGATGTCGTCGCATGTTTAGCTCATTCTGCGACAAGATGTACTTCAGATTTTTATGATCCGTAAAGATCTCACACACTTCCCCGTAAAGATAGTGTCTCCAAATCTTTAGCGCATGAACCACCACTGCCAACTCCAAGCCATGAGTTGGATAGTTCTCCTCGTGTTTCTTAAGTTGTCGTGAAGCAAAAGAAACCACATGATCTTCCTGCATCAGCACACAACCTAAACCTTTCCTGGAAGGATCGCAGAAAACAACATAGCCCTTTCCAGGTTCTGGCAGCACTAGCACTGGTGCACTAGTCAGTTTTTCCTTCAAAATTTAGAAAGCTTGCTGAAAACAATCATCCCAGACAAAAGGTACATCCTTTCTAGTCAACTTCATCATTGGCAACGCAATCGCACTGAAGTCCTTGATAAACCTCCTGTAGTAACCTGCTAGACCCAGGAAACTACAAACTTCTATTGGCATCTTCAGCTCCTCCCACTCTGCAATGGACTCCACCTTCTTAGGGTCCACCTTAACTTCTTCTGCAGATATTACGTGTGCCAAGAAAGTTACTTCTTCCAACTAAAACTCGCACTTACTAAACTTGGCATACAACTGATGTTGGCGAAGAAGAGTCAACGCTAGTCGAAGATGTCGTTCATGCTCTTTCCTGTCCCGACTATAGATCAAGATGTCATCTTTAAAGACTACGACAAACTGATCTAGAAACAGACGAAACACTTTGTTCATCAAATCCATGAAAGCAACAGGCGCATTGGTTATCCCAAACGGCATAACCACAAACTCGAAGTGACCATACCTCGTTATGAAAGATGACTTCGGTATGTCATCCGCTTTAATCCTCAACTGATGATATCCGGACCGTAGATCGATCTTTGAAAACATTGCAGCACCATGCAGCTGATCAAATAGATCATCTATCCTCAGCAATAAGTATTTGTTCTTGATCGTGACCTTGTTCAACTTCCGATAATCTATACATAACCGTATCGATCCATCCTTCTTCTTCATAAACAACACTGGAGCACCCCAAGGCGACGTACTCAGTCGGATGAAACCTTTATCCAACAACTCTTACAACTACTTTTTAAGCTCTGCCATCTCTACAGGAGCCATCCTATATGGTGTATGTGCAACTGGTTGTGTTCATGGAACCAGATTGATCTCGAAATCAATCTCTCGGGGTGGAGGAACGCCACAGAACTCATCAGGAAACACATCTGCAAACTCTCAGACAACCGACACCTCCTCAAGGCTAGGACCATTCGCCTTGGTATCCACCACGTGAGCTAAGAATGCCTTACATCCTTGTCATAGAAACTTTTCTGCCACCATAGCTGACACTAGACATGTCATAAGAATCTTCCTATCTCCTTGGAAGACCCACTTCTCTCCATCATTATCAAACATAGCTTGCTTGGAACCACAGTCCAAAACAACCTTATACCTCTCCAAGGTATCCATCCCAAGGATCACATCGAAACCATGCATATCAAGTGGTATAAGATCCACTTGTATACAGTGTCCCAAAAAAGATAAGACACAAGATGGACACTCCTCTCGAAGCATTGAGGAACCATCAAGAGGGGTTTCTAACAACAAGTTATCCTTCTTACAACTAATAGGTACAAGGCAGTTCTCAAGCATACTATAGGAGATAAAAGCGTTTGTAGCACCCGGGTCAACCGGAACATATATAAAGCAAGAAGAAGACATATCAGAATGAAATAACTCCATCTGACCTGTCACAACTCACGGGTTGACTATCGCCTCCGGCTGACTTATAGCATAGAATCGAGTCGTTGCTTGCTGTCCACGTCCTTTGCTTCCTTGAGCAGACGATCCCGCTTGCGACACTGGACCACATCCTCGCCCTCTGCTACTACTGCACCACTGTCTATCTGACCCTCGTCGATTCTGCCTTGGCTGCTGTGTCACTTCAACATCTCTATTCGGGCAGTTGAACCTGAAATGCCTGATCTAACCACAAAGATGGCATGACCTATCTTCAAACCGTGGCTTAGATGGCCCTGTCACTGCCACAGAAGTTGTACTATGTGCCTTTGACGGTGAAGAAACATAACCTCTTCCCATACTCGACGACCACTGTGATGGTACACTAGAACCTCTCATCACGGAAGGTGCTGAAAACCTTGGCTTCTTGAAGCCACCAAACCTCTGTCCTTGGAACTGAGCATGCCTCTTCTTAGACATGGATTCTCTTTTCTCCTTAACTGACCGTTTGATCCTCCAGACAGATTCCACAAACATAGCAAACCGCTCACGGTTCTCCAACGCAGAAACAAGTGTTGTCAGTTCAGCACTCAGACCCTTCTCAAAACGTCTGATTTGCTCTTCATTTGTTGCCGCCATGTGAGGAAAAAACCTCAAAAGATCCATGAACTTGGCCTCATACTCAGTGATGTTCATCGTTCCTTGGCACAGGCACTCAAACTAACTGATCTTCTCATCCAGATATGTCTTCTGAAAGTATCTGCTGACGAACTCGCACCGAAAAACTTCCCAAGCGATCACCTCACCGGGTCGCTTCTCCTCCTCGATGGTCCACCAGTGACCAGCACTACCTTTCAAAAGGTAGACAACGTGCTTGACTTTGTCTACTTCGGGGATGTCGAGGATCCAGAAAGCCTTCTCAAGACTTGTTAGCCACAGATCTGCATCTGTTCGATCAGCCATCCCAGCATAATCTGAAGCTTCGACTTAGCGAAGCCGCTCAAAGGTCTTCCCAATACCCGATGTTTCACCATGGGGAGCCTGTGCTCTCAGCAGAGGCACTGGCAATCTTTCTACCATGATATTCATCGTAGCCATCATTTTCCCCATAAGCTATTGATAGGCAGGGTGTTCAAGAATGGCTGGGTCAGGTTGGGGGACCTCAAGCACCCGATCTTCATGTGCCTTCCCTATAGCTCCATCAAATGATGCAACATCGTTGTTCTCGGTAGCATGTTCTTCATGGTTTCCAGACATCTTAGCTTTTCCTCCGCTGAGGGCAGAAGATGATTGTAAGAAAATCTGGAAAATTCACAAGAACAAACACAACCTAGTCCTAGATCCCTATAGACTCAGCGAACCTAGAGCTCTGATACCAAACTTGTGGCAACACATCCCACTATCACACAGACAGCGAGGTGTTACGCGAAACCGTGCGGAAAACACCATAAACCACATATTACCAAAACACAAGTTAATTAAAACTAATTTCAGAAAGAGGATGAACTAAGAAATTATTACATTCAAGTCCTCATCCTGCAAGAAAACATGTTATATAAACATTTACAAGCCTTGATATGTGTCCGCAGCTTAGGAGATCAGCAATCTAGTCATCACATGAGTACATCACCTATTTTTACATACTGAACGACCCACATCCGGACAGAAGAAGGATATACAAAGCATCATCAACTACACATCATGAAACAACGTCAAAATGCTCCCAAGGACCTGAGAGTACAGGGATGACTCTAGACTCTACTGCAAAACAACCAAAACAGCAACATGTCCATCTATTGCCTTATACTATTCGACTTGCTGCTCGGACGCAACTCCACGACCACCACCACATCTAGCATGAACACCTAAAAAGGTTACAAACACAGCGGGGCGAGAAACATAACTCCCCACCAAAACCACAGAACCTCAGAAGATG
The DNA here is from genome assembly GCA_963693085.1 of Alisma plantago-aquatica. Lineage (NCBI taxonomy): Eukaryota > Viridiplantae > Streptophyta > Magnoliopsida > Alismatales > Alismataceae > Alisma > Alisma plantago-aquatica. Next base: position 619,664,781 of record OY856413.1, read on the forward strand.
AAGCAAAAATAGCAGATAACTGATAGAAGATATAACAAGAGAATTCTATATAGCAAAGTTATCCATACCATCAAGATGACCAGGCTGTACGAAAGGCATATAACCAAGTATTTCTTTATGGAACATGATTAAAAAGATAAGATTTATAAAATCTTACCACATAACATAAGGAACGTATAAGTAACTGCAAGTATAACGAGATTAACTACAAAAGCAAGGCCTCAATCAATGTTCTGTGTTTTTCTTTAAGCAATAAATACTATTCAGTTGGATTACATATTGTTATGCCCTGAGGAAGTGAGCCATACCACTCAAATCCAACTGACGGCTGTGAAACCCGGAGCCGGTGCCATACAAGGTCAATGGAAGAGCCAGACTCCACGACCTCCCACCTCATGGTCAGTGCATGAGTACAACACAAGCAGGACCGCAGTCTCATGCTTAAGTGGCCTCGGCTACAGGGTCAGCTCCCATAGGCTACCCTCTTCCTAGACCGCCTTGGTATAGGTCTCGGTGCTAGTGAAACTGAGCCACATTCCTGTTCACTGAGCTCTGAGCCATGAACGCATTCATGCTCCCATATCACATATCCTGAGCAATGGGCATGTTCACCATGCTCTATACATATCCCGAGTTTGCAACCGTAGCTGCACTCGAATCCTCACTATTTTAGGCTAGGAGAAATCTCACATATTCAACAATATGTGCTCTGGGTTAACTCGCAGGAGAACCCGTTTCACCATCACCAGCTCCTGATGATGATGGATCTATGGCTAGGGCAAACTACATGATATGTTTCACTATGATTAGTTAGTATCTTTTAAGTGGATTGCAAGATTCAACCAAGTTATATAACTTGCAAACTATAACAAGAAGAAACAACATGAAACTCAACATCATGCTTTTACTGTCATCAACATCATCTTTATCCATCACCAGGATCCAACATGACATTGCCATGGGATCTCAATCCCTCATCACATAGTGTCACTGCCTCTCAAGGCTTACATCAGCAGCATGGGATAGCAATCCCAGATCATCATTAGAGAATAACATCTCATCAATGCACTTTAGCCATCTCAGGCCCTCAAACCATAGCACATCATGCATGTTATCTTAACATCAAGAGTAACCATCAGAGCAGTGTTACTCAAACATATATACCTCTTAGCCCTTTACCTGGATATGCATCTGTACCTACATGATTAGTATGCTCAATCATCATAGATTATCAGAAAGATCAGATTATCAACATAGGGTGACATTTATCATTCATGCCTCAACCTGTGATCATAAGCATAGGTCATATCATTAAGCAAACATCTTATAGACTTACCATTTACTCAGATCATACAGATAATTCAAGATAATTATAAACATAGGTAATGTCTTGTCAAGATACTTAGATGTGATCTACTATAACAATTACCATCAAGCACATCAGGATCATCATCGTGACTGCATGTATAAGATCTAACATATCGGTTCCCATACAAGGAACAAGACCCTCACTATAAGCGCCCACTACCCTAACCAGAAGAGATATCGGTAGGGTACTTTCTCATATCGTCCAAACACTTCTCCCACATATCGGCCAAACAAGTTAGCCACATAATGACCAAGCACACAACATGGGTGTCGACTATCAGCTCAAGATGTATCAGGCAACCCTAGGTGTCGCGCATCTCAGGTGTCGTGCAATGCTCTGTCGGGCACCCACATGTATCGGGCAACCAAAGCATAATGGCCACCAACACAGCGTGTAACTCGATCTGTCGTGCAACTGAGCCCAAGGGGCGTGTCGTGCAAGGTGTAATGTGCAACACCAAGATGCCCAACACAAGGCTAACCACTGAACTCCATAACGTTTAGGATATAACGAGATCTAGGCTACCATCTCAGGTTAGATGTATCAGGCAGCACCACTCAACAAGGAGCAATGCCCAAAGGTGCAACTTAAACAGGCAGCAAGGAACCTATCGTTCAACCAGCCTATCCATGACCTATCGGCTGACACAAGGCAAGGACTGGTGTGACGCCTGTCACAAGGCCAACCCACAACACCCCGTATCATCCAAGATGTAACATCACTAAGCAACCACCTGAGCTAGGCGTGCCAGGCAGGATACTCAACCAGGTGTGACGTCCGACACTCATAAGGATAGGAGTCATGTGTACGCCCAACACAACCTCCTCACTACAACCAACACTCTAGATCAAGAGGGTTATCGGGTAGCATCAACCCCAAGCCATATCGGCCACGATGCAACTCCACAAGGTCATCATCAACCTCAAGCACAAGGGCACCGAAACCCTAGAGGATCAAGAAGATGACTCACCTCTCAACAACCAAGAGAGGGGTCTTGCCTAACTTTTTATCACCAATCGGGCAACACAAGGACCAACCCTATCAAAGGTCTACAACTACCACAAAGCTCACCTCTCGAATCCATGGTGAGAGAAGGGTGTTGCTCAAGCAACTAGAACACAAGCTCACCTCTCAACTCAAATGAGAGAGGAGTATTGCTAATATCACTACAGTTTAAGCTCACTTCTCAAGACCAAGGAGGGAGAGGGGTGTTGCTCAACAAGAAACCCTAGAAAAAGGTTCGGCCAATAAGGAGCAAATAAGCAAGAAACCAAACTAGCAACATACATAGCCGATATGATCATAAGAAGCATATAAACAAGAACATAGAAGATGATAATGTAGTTAGGGTTAGGAGTTATGTAACCCGCCTTAAGAAAGCTCCAAGCCCTTAGCTCCAAGCTCCAAGCACCACCAAGGAAGAAGAGCAAGGCACTCTAGGGTTCGTCCACGACTAGAGGAAGAAGGAGACTCCAAGGCAAGGATCGGCCACCAAGCTTGCAAAGGAAGAGGGTGTCGTGCACCAAGGGAGAGGGAGACTAAGGAACTAAAGGGATCCTTAGCAAGAGAAAGGGAACACATATATAGAAGAGGATGGAGGAGAAACCAAGGTAAGACAAGGCAAGGTGTCGTCTACCTAGGGACACTTGTCCATGGGCAAAGCCACTATTCTAACATGCCCTAAACACATGTCCAAGGTCATTGCCACATGCAAGCATCAAGCTCCAAGTGTCCACTAGTGGTGACACAAACGAGGTCAAAGAAGGTCAAAGGGTCCATGGGCGACACACCTCCACACCACAGCCGACACACTCCCATGGGCGACACAACTCAGGCCGACACACACCCTGGGCGACACACCTAGGCCGACACAAGGCTCACTTTCCTGACACAAAGGTCGGACAAGGCAAAGGCAACGCACCACAAGGCCCAACAAGCTCAACCAAGCCCAAAGGAACTCAAGCAACGAGCCCAACCCTTCCTCTCAACACTAGAGGAAGCAAGGAGAGGGGGGAACACCTCACAAGGTGAAAAACTTGCCCACAAACCCTAGAATTGGGTGTATTGCAAGTAGCACCTCCATCTCCCAACAAAACACCAACAAACCCTAATCACCACTAAAGGTGATTAGCAAGCAACTAAGCATCAGGGTTAAGCAAAGCAAACAGGATAAACCTTAAACAGAGGTCAGGGTCCTTACACTATTCACCAACTCAACCCAAGGACAAGCCAAGGTACAACTGCTAGACTTCTATTTTCTGTATCAACTTATGGAGGGAGAGTCAGTCAACTGGGGAGCATTCTTTCTCCAACACATTATCACGGTGAGGCACAATGTCAGGCGGGTGACACCCATACTTTTTGGGGGACTTATCACCCCCATTTCTCTTCACTTGGGCCTTGATCTCTCTACTCTGGAGCCACTGAACTCCAGGCTACGCATCGACCGACTTCATTTCAAGCAATCAAGCCTTATCACTATGGAAGACGATGTCATTTACTCCACATGCTCGATCGATGATACTTTCTACTAGCGTTGACTTCCTGATCCCATCTTCAACATCAGGGGAGTCGGGCACTATAAATGGTCGACCCTAGATGAAAACGACAATGATGGACAACATGAAGGCAATTCTAAGGAGGTAGAAGAGGATAACGATGATGTGTAGGAAGTGGAGCCCACCATTCCTGTGAGACATAGTGTAGCTCCACGGAAGCATTCTCACCATTACACTGCCTCATCATCTTCTGCCCCTCCACCCTCTCAAGAAGGAGAGGATTCCTATTCTATGGCGGGTATGTATACTATGTTGCAGGACATCCAGACACATCAACAACAACAAACCCAATCGCTGACTGGCATTCAGGACGTGCAAGGTCGGCCACTCAGATTTATTTGCTCATGATTCTTCCACAACCACCTATTTCAACCACCCATTGCTCTTATTAGTAGGCCATTTAGATGATTTTCTCCTCATTCATTACTCTATTAGGAGAACTACTTCCATGTAGATGGTAGGTAGAGAAAAGAGCAATGCAGATAGGAGATCACAGGATGCATCAAGTATGAACCGAATGATTCTATCATATTAACTTCTCTAACCGATAGTGTCTGATTGATTGGGGGTGGACATCTTGGATAGAGGTTTTTGGACGCCTATAGGGAAGTTAGTGTTTAGTGGTCAGTAAAGGCCAAAACAAGGACCGAAAGGAAGAGACTTTTTAGATGTACCTTATGCATTATGTCCTCTAGCTGACTTATCACAATCAGATCCAAAGGTGTTGTTGCTCAAGGACGAGCAAGATTTTAGCTTAGGGGAGTTTGATGTATGGGTTTTGAGTCACTTATTACATGCCTAGTCCACCGTGGGTTTGTGCATTTGTTAGTCAATTCATTGATCATATCTGCATATATATGTATAATTGACTTGTATAATTTGCTTGCATCAAACTATGCTTATTTCATCATAATTTTAGAATTTTACATATTTCTCGGCTTGATACATGATCTTTGTCAATTTTTAGGAATGTCAAATATTTGAGGAGTCGGTGCCACCGACCACCCTGGTCGGTGCCACTGAGATGACATCAGAGACGAGCCTTGATCGACCAACTGAGTCGATGGCACTGACCACCCAGGTCGGTGCCACTGAGATAGCATCAAAGAGGAAGGGAAAAACTCACATAAGCTCGGTGCCACTGTCATCCCAGTCGATGGTACCGACTCAGCCAGAGAGCAACCAAAACCCAATATCGTCGGTGCCACCGACCACCAAGTCAGTGCCATCGACTCTGTCGGATTTCAACAATCTAAATCCGCTGCCCGGATCCAACAATCCACGTTATGTGGTACCATAAGTAACCTAGGACAAAAAGGGAGGACGGCCAGACCTAAAGGGGAGGATTTTTTGCACTGTAAGATGACCAAAGAAGAGAGGGAGGGAGCACAGAGCCGAAGGACAATAACTAGATGTTTCAAGCACCTCAAATAGACGTTTCTGCTGCCAAAAGACTACAGGACATGTGTTTCTCGAGGAGGATCATCCAAAGCACCTTCTTTCCAGGGGTTACACGAATCTCCTTCATGTTTCCACATTTTTCTTCTCTCCTTATGTGTGTTCTCAATTGAAAACCATACGGGGCTAAACCCCTCTTTTCCTTAGGACCCGAGAGTAACATGGGGGATCGTTGCATTAACTTTCTACATGATTTAGTATAAATTTCTCTTTATTCCTGGATATATAAGTGTGGATTTGAATGACTTATCACTGCTTGATCACCAACGATATGATTACAAACCAATAATTACTCTGTAAGGGGGATTAAAGGTTAGAAAACCATAACTTGTACACTTTCCTACGTGTTCCTTGGAAAAGGTGACACATGGTTAGTGGAAAGAACCTAGAGTTTTCACTAATGCACCTAAATTGAGAAATAAATTACCATAGTCATGGAATTGGATTAGATTTAGGTAGTGAATTGTATCACGGAAGTGAGAAATTCTACCTACAGGCTTTCTATCCAGGTTAGGAGTAGGAATTTATATTAATTCGGTAGAAACGATATACGACGAGACCCTGTGGTGAAACTGGTAACCCTAAGGAATTCAACCATATTCAAATCATATGTTTTCATTTTCTCTTAATTTTATTTTGTTTTGTTAAAATTCAATTCAACATTTTCAACATGCTTAGCTGATTGTACTGTAGTTAGTAGTGGTCACTGAGACTACGTCTCCCTGAGTTTGACTCAACCCTCACAAAGTCCTATATTACTCGACGCGTGCACTTGCGTTTATGCACACGATTTTGGTGAGTCAATGACATTAATGTTTGGGTGGATTGGTTTGGTGAGGTTTCAAGTAGGGTTGAAGCAAGAAGTCGTGAGGCATGTCAAAAACCTAATGTTGTCGTGGTCCATCTAGAGATACAATTCATATAGGATGAATAGAGGGTGCAGTTTTTCCCTCTTCTTGATCCAGAAGGTATATAGGTTTATATATTAGATGAAAAAGTCTAGACAAGAGTTGTGCGATCTAGAGGAGCCAACATGCAACATGAGTTTGATGTTGATGGATATGAATGAAGGTGTTTTCAAGTCACCAACATGATGTAGGTCTATATTGTTTCCATCAGAATAGAGGAAGTGAAGGACACACTAGAAGAAGATAAGATAATGAAAAAGAGGGTAGGAGGAGGTAAAGGAAGTTGGGTCCCTCAAATCAGTTGTGGTAATTGTTTAGTCATTGTTGGTGGTAGATGGTTTAGAATATGACTGTGATGGTCCATGGAACTGTAGCACCACTGATAACTGCTACGTCTAGTGGAAACAACTATGGATTGAAGATGAAGTTTGTAAAGGTTTTTAGGAGTTTTGGAGTCATTATACATGTTCGAAGGTAGTTGCACTCCCTCAAGCACCGTTGTAGTTGCTGTTATGATACCAAGTTAAGGCCTCTATCAGTGAACATTGTTGCATGTGATGATTTTTGTTGTCATTCTAAGCACAAGGTGATGATTAGAGGTGGATGAGGAGGAGCATAAGAAGAGTAGTGTTCATCCCTAGTTATGTTTTAGATGCTATGGGTGATGATAATCATGACAAGATGTTTTGCTAACTGCCTACAATTATTGTTGTAGGGTGTAAGGGGGAACATACGTGGGGTGTCTAGGGTTTAATACAAGTTGCAGAGAAGGAGGAGATCAAGAGGAGGTATGGAGCAAGAGATATATGGGAGGATGACAAAGTATAATAGAAGAGAAAGAAGGAGAGTCGATGTAGAAAAGATGGTTGTGTTGGTAAGGTATGCCCATAGAGCCAATCATGAGATGATTGACATGGCATATGCCATACAATATTTTTTTAATACTCATAAAGGCAACCTTCCAATTCATTCTATTTTGTTTAGTTATGAGATGATGTGGAAACATTATGAATTTCAAAGAATGACAATACTCAACGACATATGTCTTCAAGTACGTGACTTGGAGGATGAGATCATATGAATGTTAGGAGTATAACATTCTTGTTATGTCCCTAGTCAGTTGTTAATGTGGAAGGTAGATAGACACCAGTAGCACATAAGACTAGAGTGTGGGTGGGTTGATGATAGAATCTCATTAATCATGATATGGAAATATCAAACCAAGCATACAGACACATGTTAGGGAACTGTGAATCATACAAACAATAACATCCTCAAAATTTGTATCTTATGAATAAATCCTAAATTGCAAAACCCTAATTTGGTAATGTAATATTTCTTTTATCAAATAGAACATATTATGATCTTTAAGTCCCATTATAATTAATTATTCTCATAACCTCAAATAATGGTTTAATCAAGTCACTCAGGAATGGATAATTCCATTAGTCTCACCTTTTAATGATATATGCATTAAGATAATGACTATATGAGTTTGATGAAAAAAAGTTAACAAAAACCAAAATCTAAGTTGGTAGGGAGATTCTATACCCTCTAATTAACTTGAGGTCCAAATTTGAAGTCATTCCAACTTTGTTTGACCCCTTAATTTAATTTAATAAGATTATGTATAGTTTTGTTTTTATTTAATGGATAAGTCCTAATACGCCATCTATCTTATGTTTCTGATTTCAACCTTTGGTCACATGGTTTTTATCTTGAGTCCCAATTGGATCTCAGACTAGATTCCATCGCGGGTCGGGGAGTCACCTCCTCCGCCCAACACTCGTTCTTTACTGGGACTCCATAGTTTGTATCCCCTCCCCTTCTACACTCCTCGAATCATGCAATCTCACCGAGATCTAAAGACTTATTATATTTCCTCATATCAACCTAAATCCAAGGATCCCTATTTTGATAGGGTTTCATCCGTTGCAATTCCCAGACCGCAAGAGACTCTTCCCCTCCCCTATTTTCCCCATGTGGTTGGGAATCCCGATTACACAAGAGCAGCGCACCTATATGAAGAAGACCCCTTTGCGACCATGAGGCATCCTCGGTGCCAATCCTGGCTCCAGATACTTGCCATTTCCACTAAGCATTGGTCCCCAACTCCACCTACCTACTGGTTCTACTAGTGCGACCAATTGAAGGCTCAATTCAGCATTTGAGACCACCAAAGTGCCTCCCAGAGGTCTGGGAATCTTCCTTTCATGCGTACAAAGCTTTTCAAGCATTCTGTTCGGCCAAATAAAGGTACAAACATTGTTTCCTCTTTTGTACCTTTTTCAATAGTTTGTGAATCCATGACTGATCTGGGCAAGAGGTTGACGAACTTTTGTGTTTGTGCTCTCTTTGTCTTCACCCCGACCTATTGAGTTTATTTAGACACTATGTACTACTTTATCTCCTTCGTGGCCTTTTTTTCCATGATCGTGTCAAGCTGAGCCTGGAGGGAGCATGTTCTATGGCTCTTGAGAGCCAAACCGCCTGTGTATAACCTACTACCTTCGATGATGTTCAATAGAAGTTATGCTAATATCAACATGATTTTATCTTGTGGGTTTATCACCCCTAATTCTTGAGAATCGGGAGTTTTCACTGAGGTTTCGCTCTGCCAGTGGGTTTCTAAAGAATTCACTTATTCCTTCGATGATTGAAGAACAAGGTAGCACATTATCCAGTTTTGCCCCCGCCAGTGTAATTTGATTAACATGATGACTTGGGTGTTTTTTTATTTTTTTTGCCATCCATCAAAAGGGTTTTCCTATGAGTAGTCCCCTTTTCCAGTTGCCTATGTGTGATTGGACAACTCAGAAGGGGCTCAACGCCTCATAGCCTTATTATCGCCAATGTGGCTTTTTCGAGTTCTCTGATTGGTCAAAACAATACATAAGCTTTATAAATTCAAGGAAAATGCTACAAACCTTGGATGAGGGTGAACCTTATATGAATTTTGCTCAATTTTTTGAGATCTAGATGATGGACAAGGTTTCAATTCCTGTTTTGATTTAGTTTTCATGAACATCAGACTTCGTGTAATTAAGGTTTAATAAACCATGAAACCCTATAATTTAAGATGAATATTATTGTTAATGAATGTCATTGTGTTGAATAGGATAATTAGGGTTTCTTAACCCCAAGAACGTGACTAAGGTTTCATCAACCTAAGAAGAACAGTTAAGATCTTCACTATGAGAGAGGTAAGTAGGTTCATGCAGTTTGAATATTTAATATGAGTTTTAATCGTCTTATGTTTATTAAACCATGATGATCAAGTTAAACTACATGCATAGACATGTTCTTAAATTGGAATACTTCTTGAAACAATGTTATTATATGATTCTTATGCTTCCAAGTTCTATCTTCAAGATTTATGTCATGTTTATGGAGAAATCCAATTAAAGTTGATTATGTCTAGTTAATGATGAATCATGCAATGAGTTACATAATATGTCGTCATCATGTAATGATAAGCCTACTAGCCTTATGAGCACCATCAGTGCATAAGTATCAAGGATACTTCAATCAACCACCAAGATTAAGTTATGTGAATCGAAATCTACTATTATGTTCAATTAGTATTATGCTTTTCCATATTGCCAAGTTATTATGTCATTATAACAATACTCAATGTCGCTTACTCTAATGTAGTTTTTATGCATGGATGGGGGCATGATTCTCACAGGTACAGTGATATGTCAAGGATAGATCATATGAAGATCAGCTTAAGGAATAGATCAATGTTTTTAAAAGACACATATGGTGGGGTGCCACCTACTATAAAAGATCCTAATGAGTATAGATAAGTTCATGTACAAATAATATTTAGTCATGTTTGGTTTATTTAGTTTCAATTCAAGAACTCATTTGTAAACAATGTATAAATCAGGTTTAGTATCTGTGCATGGTTATTGTTTTTTTTAATTTGAAATGATTATTATGATTATGACATCCCTTTAAGCTAAAGTACCCCATGTTATGGAAAACATGGGAGTTTCTTCCGTTGTTATATGTATTCTTAAAGGGGGTGGTTACACAGACCCACCTTGAGAATGACACATGAAAACCATCTTTGGTGGTCATAGTCATCTCTCATATTGAAGGTGGTGATTGTGATTCTTAGACCGGAAATTACTACACTCTTCATATGTCATTGGGTACGCTTTGACATCATCAAACGCAATCATGAAAAATGGATTGTGATAATGGTGATGATTAGGTAACTTTAACACATGGGGATAGACTATGAGTAATAGAGATGGGATTTGTCCCTCCTACTGGAGTATGATATCATGGCCACTTGATAAATGAGGTTGATGAATGTATATGCATGCACATGTTAATCAATATATGATATTGAGGTCACATTATCTCAGAAAGACTTCTCTTGGTTCAAGGAACATGGATTGAACATTGAGAGGATGATGATTCCATGCCTCAAGTTCATCATGGATATTAGTGACATAGGAATTATACAATCACTACAACACCTTACACAAATTGTAGGGTGAAGTTGTTCTCCAACTTTCCATTCACTTGGGTCGCTCTCCAACTTTCCATTCACTTGGGTAGCACTGATGTTTGAGTAGGCACCACTCTTTCCTTGTGATGTCATAAGTTAGTTATGGACATTCACTGCCAATGTGATATGGGACCTATAGGGTCACAAACCAAGGAACTCATTTAGAAGATGATTTAAATCTTTAATGGTGATTGGATTGAGTACTAAAGTGTTTTTGTTACAACCCAAATTTTGGGTTCATGTGGAGAGAAATGTAATTTCTCATATTAGATATATTGGAACAAATGATGATATAATTGGTGTTGAATAAATAGATTTCGTTTACAATAGCCTTGATGATTGTGTTGTGGGCTTTATTGGCTATTGGGCCCAAATAACAAGGAAATTCAATTAGTAAATGAATAATTGAGTTTTTGAGAAAAGAATGAGGTAGAAACCTCTAGAAGGAAAAGGAATGTAATCCAAGGATGGATTTCGTGCCTCTTGGGTTCCTTGGGTTGCAAGGAGTCCAAAGTTGCAAAGAAAAGGCAATAACAAAAGAAAAGATTAATTAAGTATTTTTTTATTGAGAAAGAAATTGAAAACAATGATAAAATGTGGAAAATAAGTGGAAAGAGGTGTAATTCAGTTATCCTTAGTGAAATTTTGTATCTTAAGAATTTCTAATATTAAAAGGAATACCAATGAGGAAAATAAAAGAGAAATAAAGAGAAATTCTCAAAAAGAGATATTTTGAAAAGAAATAAATAAGATAATGAGAGATAATGGATAAAAGATAAGTTGAAGGCTAAGGTATATCCCCAAGATGAGATTTCAATCCATTAAGGTTCCTTGAGGTTCAAGGAACTCAGAATAATAATTTAATAGCGATGGAAAGAGAAAATAGGTGAAATATATATAATTAAAGTGATATATTATACCTAAAGCAAAGGTACGTTTTCTTTTATATTATGAGCCCAATTTTGGCACAAAAGTAGATTAAGTCCTCATTACGTTTCCCTCAAAATTTGGAATTAATTGGACACTCGGTTTGGGAGATATGGATTTTACCAAATTCATAAAGTGTAGAGGAAAGTATTTTGTCACAATTTTATTAGATCTATTTTGATATAAACGTGAGACACCACATCCGTTAGATTCAGATCCAACAGAGGCTGTGCTGTCACCTTCCTCAGTCAAACAAGGAAATAGTAGGTCAAGATGGTAGTTTTTCCTAAACTGATATCTTGCAAAATAATGGACAAATCATTATGGTGATTAGTCCAGTGGATTCAGGAGAAGAATCGGAACCTAGAAGACCTAGGTTTTGGTGAGTTTTGTAGATGCCAAGAAAAATGCCCAAATCTTCCTGGGACCACCTCGTCGACCTTCCTATATATAGGGGGCATTGGACCCCAACGAAATGGCAAAATCCTCTCATGTGTTCGGCCAAACTCCGCGAGGGGATTTGCTCTTTCAATTGCTTCTGGAGGTGCGTCCCTTTGCACCCATCATCTTTGTGAACTTGCTGAAGGGGCGGGAAGCTAGGTGGCCTGGTCTACATGACCTCGGGGCAAGTGAGGCCCCAACCACCTTTAGCGGAGGAGGGGCGACGTGGCTGGCCATCTGAGGTGGGCAGGCCGAGGAGGAAGAGAGGTCGCCCCGTTCCTCTATTTTACACAGTAAACAGGGGAGGCTGGCTCCCCTTCCATGTGAGGAAGACGATGCGGGGAGCAGGTAACCGGGTTGTCAAGCAATTAGATCCAAGGAAGGATCCACGAGAGAAGGAAAAGGATCGATTTAGCAAGAAGTGAAGGCGCTGACTTGGCAGGCTACGATTGGCCCATAGGTAATACTTTTTGTGAAATTCATAGAATTTGCTAGAAAACTCAGATGAGGAAAGCTAATACATGAAAGTTGATAAAAAAACATGAAGAGCCCAATAAAAATATAATTGGATCATGTTTCTGCTTAAAATTCAAAAAGTATACAAAGATGCTATCTTTAATAGTTTAATCAATGAAAAACCCTAACCTTTGATGATTAATGAATTAGAAAAGGGTTATATGGGTGTCTAAAATAGATATTAACCTATTGATAATACAAAGGGCATATTATATCTAAAAGGATGATCTTAATGCATAATTTGATTAATTTAGGGTTCCATATGCTTTAATGAATCTAGAACCCTAACTTTGGTAAATATTATCCTTAATGATTTAATTGGTCAAATCCATGTACAAAGCTGAGATATGATGGTTCTAATCTATTTAGAGTACAAAAGTCCTTAATTCTGGATAAATACCCTAAAAAGTAGTGATTAGGGTTTTCTCATGAATAAAAGGTAGAATTATGGCAAATCGAGTTCATATGACCATAATGAACTTTGAATTGATGATGAATGAGCATAATAATCTTGTCATGGATTAAAAGGATAAAAATGGTAGTTTTAATATAAAAGAGGCATAATGGGCTTAATTAATGTTTAAGTGTGCTTTTAATCCAAAATTAGGGTTTGTAAATAATTGTATAAAATTAGGGTTTAAAATAGTGAAAGTGAAGTAAAACCCTAATTGCAAAGTAAACCCTAATTGCAAAGTAAACCCTAAAAAGAGGTAGAAATCCTAAAAAGGAATAGAAACCCTAAGTAGAAAGATGGTTTGGATAGATTTTGATAAAAAGGAATTGAATGTAATTTCAGGATTCATGTACTTGCTTGATTGGATGTCATTGATTGATTGGACTATTCTATCTCAGATCAGCCTAACAGGTATGTGGTTCATTATGAATGACCACCTTAGTTTCCTGAGGATTTTTCAGATGGTTAACTGCATTGAATGCAAATTATCAGTTTGGATGTTCATTCTTGAAAATCATAACGTCACTATGATTATCACATTAATAATGGAAGTATGTATTCTCGCACCTACATGCCACCCTGATGGATGATGCCAAAGGTCAGGCCCAGATGGGTAGACCAATGGGCACCAAGAGTGGTGACCCCAGGCACCAAGCTCAGGAATGAGAAGGTGGCCTATGATATTTAATGACTAACGGGCACTATGAAGGGTGACCCCTAGGCACTAAGCCCAGGATTGAGAAGGTGGCCTTAAGTCATTGGCAAAAGAAACCCTAAGGTGGGTATGCCAGGGTTAGGGAAAAAGCGGTGGAGAATGTCATACTGAAAAGCGTAAATTGGCTTGTTAATTAACTTGATTGTGATAATTAGATTGTTATTCATATTTGCAAACTTTTAGTTGTCCCCACATACCGACATATTCCGATATGCTGATCGACGTTTTGTTTGTCGGCGTTTTAGGTACAAGCTTGAAAAGGAAAAACAGTAAAGCGGCATATGTGAAATTAATTAAGAGTTAAAGTACAAATGAGGATTAGTTAGAGTAGACTCTTGATACGGATAGATGTAGATATCCCAGTTTTGATAAAGGTATGCAAAGTTTTATTTTATACCAGTTTCCAGTTTAGTTGGTAAAATTTATTAATTGTTATTGATTATTTGTCAAACCTTTGATCTGGGTTATTAGATAACGGTTCTGATCACTTGGTCTCCCTTAAGTGGGGGTTACCGGGAGGTGGGGTCATTACAATTGGTATCAGAGCATAGGTTCCTCACTTAATCTTTAATAATTATTAAATTTTACAAATTCCATAGTACCGAGGGAGTTATTAGAGGATTGTCTGAAAGATTGAGGTGTCTAGAAAAGGATCACGTCTGGGGGCTGGTAATATTTTCTCTGCACCGCTAGTCGGAATACAAGGACTCCCGAATTGTGTGGCTGACTGGCCGATGTCTTAGGATATGACTTGAAATAAGATACCTTTAGGATTCTCTCATCTTGTTCATCCCTTCTCAACTCAAATTCTATTAAGGACCTTAAGGATTATGGTTTTCTCTCTTCTCCTCACCCTCTTGAGGTATGGATAAGGTTAATAAGGTCTAAGGAATCCTCCACCAAATTAATGAAAAGCATGTAAATAAGATGTCATGGACATAAGCTTAATAGATTTAGCACAAACTAAAAAATAGATACATGATTAGGTCGTATGACACGAGTTGTCATTTCTCTCAGGAGAAACCTAAGTCTAGACCACCTTATCAGGAGGATGAGTTGAGAGAGTTAGTCTTAGAGGTAGAGACCTCCATTAAAAGTAGAGACCTAGCACATCCTCTAAGGATGAGGTTAACCCTAACCCTAAGTGAAGGTTAGAGAGAGAGACATGACATGAAGAGTTAGATGCCATGGTATACCAGGCATTTAGATAGACATGCCTTGGATGCCATATGAGTCATGAGAGGTTGGATGATCAAGTACCTATGGCAACCCAACCCTGGGAAGGGTCATGCACGTTTGAGCAAAAGATAGCTCCTTCATGGATGAGGTTAGAGAAGAACCCATAGAAACCTTATGGGCTGTTGCAAGTAGGATATAGCTTGCACCCAGAATACATCAGTAAAATGAGCAGTAAGTTTAAACCGAGGCTAGAAGGACATGATGGATGTATTATGAGATAAGCATAAGGGACTATGGATAATCATGAGCAAACATAAGTTTGAGCATAGGCTTCACCCACGTAGAGGTATGCCTGTGAGCTTGATCCTTCATCAACAGAGGACCTCTAATAGTAAGGCTGGATGTGGAGTTACCTCTAGAGAGAGAAAGAAGGACCCCAACAAGGAGGTTGGAAGCCAAAAACCCCAAGATATGAGGAACAATGGGGAGTTGAGGATGATGTGACCTCAGTGGATGATAGTGGTTGCCTTATGATTGACCCCTGGAGGCTGATGATATCTTGGTTACCTTTAGAGGAACCAAACCCTAGAGAGAGAATGATGCTTCTGGTACCTATGTGCCTGTGGTATAGGTGTTTACCTTTTGAGACAGGAAGAATAGTTCCTTAGACCTAGAGAGGTTTGGTAACAGGTTGTGAGGCCTTGTACCTTGTTGGTTGTCCTTGATGGGGACTCGACCCTAATGTGTTGCTCGAGTTGAAGGATAATAGGGAATGCATGTCATGCCTTATACATGCTTGATTCGTGGTTAAGAGTTTGAGCATGCAGTTGGACACCCAAAGGGTGAACTTAGGGTTCCTAGGCCTAAGAGGGGAAGCAGTGTACCCAACGCTCATGATGAGATTTGAGTCTCTATAGTTTTGAGCATGCTACTCCTCATGCATAGAGGTAAAGGAAACCCCTTAAGTTAAGGGTATGTTTGATGAACCCCTCACGACTAAGTTGATCTAATGTTGAGGAAAGAGAACAAGTATGACCTAGCATGGTTTAATAGGTGGTCTGTTTGTACCTGAGTAGCTGTTGGGTTAGGCATGTTCATGTGGACGCATACCCTAACATAAGGACATTTGTGACCATTGTTATCAAGGTGTAGTTTCCTCCCATCATGGGAGAGGGACCCTTTTGTAGGGTGTATACTAATTTTGTTGATTTTGAGGTAACCTAAAGAGGTTTCATATGATCTTGAGAAGCTAAGTGATGAGTACATGGTATGAGAATGAACCTGTAGACCCATAGATAACCATCTCTATGTGCATGTGAATGTGTTACCATGGAGGTAACCGGTATGGGGCCTGACCAAGGTAGGCAGGTTGCCATGACCCCTATGAAGGGATGAAAGTCAGTCGTGAATGCAGAGAGAGATGATGAAGGCATGGGTAAGGTTCTAAGTTGGACATGTACTATAATAGAATCCTAAGTCTATCCTAGGGTTAAGAAGGGATAAGACCGATAGAAGTAGGAGTTCCTAATTCCCTAGTTGCACATGACCATAGGGTTGGGAGGTAACAACTATCATTATCTAAAGGCCATGGGTTAGGAGATTGATCACCTTCATGAACTCATAGGACCCAAAGGGAAGACGATTAGGGTACTCTCTAGGTGCATAAGGGAAGAGGGATGACCCCAAAAGTACTGGCACCCTATAGACCTAGAGGTGATAACCAAGGATTGTGTAGTGACCCAAGTAGGTTCGAGACCGGTTTTCCATGGAAGTAATTTTTCATATTGTGATGTTTGTAGAAACATATGTGGCATGTTTCAACTTAGATGTAAAGGTGTACTGGAAAGGTGGGATGTACCATCTCTATTCTTGGAATAGGAAGAACTCTGTATTTGAGTTGCAGCTAAATGCTTATTTCCTTTTGTTATGGGAGTGAGAGATAGGACAGTACGTGTAACATCCCTGACTGGGTTATACTTTAACCCTAGGTGTTTTGATTAATAAATATAATTAAATGCTTAATCTCATCTTGTGAAAAGTAATTAGGCCTCAAGAGGAACTTATGCTACAATTCTAGTCCTGTTTGAATAATGTTGAAGCAATGTTTGCTTATTTTGGACTAAAGTGCAAATTACCCAAGTTGAGGGGTTTAAGTGAAAATTGTGCATGACAACATGTTCCTCATGTGTTGAAGCATCATGAGAGTGAAAATGATACTGAGGTATGGCTTATGGAAGCCTGAATACCAAGAAAGAGTTGATAAAGCAATGTATGTGAATGAAAACCTAGTTTTGGTGTAATGTGCAATTTACCCAAAACCTAGGGTGAAATATGTAAATTACCACTTCAATAAGGTCCCTAATGTTTCTTGTCATCATGTAGATCAAAGAAAATGAGAGGGGAACCTCATTTGAATTAATTTGGAGGAGAGAGAATCTTGATATTAAAATAATCAAGATTTGATCCTAATTGAAACCCTAATTCGATTTAGTGCAAAAAAAAATGTATTAATTAAAGGGCCTTCAACAAAAATTAAAATGGTTGAAATCAGATGTGTTTGGACATCCTTGAGCCTTGCAAGGACTACGAAAATATCCAAGGGAGTGGATAACTCACACACAATTTTTTTATAAGAAAAAGAAATATCCACTCACACATGGATATTAATATAATATGATTTAAGGTGCTTGATTTGCTTTTCTTTAAATCATGGATAATTGAGACAAATAAGAGGCAAACAAGATATACTCGTCCCTAAGAAAGATGAGGGAGAAGAGGCGGCCACAGTTTTGGGATTAAATGGATTTTTGCAAAGCATATTCTCTCTCATTGATTTGTTTTATAAAAAGAACCTTTACAAGCCAAATGAAAGGCTTTTTCGACACCACTTCTTCTCCTTGCTTGGGAAACGACCAAGGGATCTTGGGAAGCGACCAAGGGAGCTTGGGAGGATCAGGAGGATGACCCCCAACCTGTTGGTAAGGTTCTTGATCCATTTCACCCTAATTCCATGGTGGAAATCAAAAATAAATTATGGATTTCTTCCTATTTCGATCTCCTCTTCAGTTCTAACCATTCCTTTTCACTCAAACCTTGAGGACGAACCTTCGAATGGTGAAATAAGTTGCATCCACCATTTTTGTCGTGGAAATGGAGCTTTGGAGCTCAATTGGAGGTGGGTTTTATAACTTGAACCCTTGATTTTGTTATTGCATTCAATTCCTTATCAAATAATGATCATTTCTACATTTACAATAATTGATTTGGTTGATGGATGCAATCACCATGGAAACCACAGTAGGTTTCGTGATTTTAGAGGTTGAAGATGATAATCACACACCTCTACAAATATCCAAGGAAAATGGTCTTGATTGAGTTGCTCAAATGGTTTCCCAAATCATTTGGGAGCAAACAGTTTCAAACTGTTTAGAAGCAAACAGTTTCACCAAACTGCATGAGACCAAACAAATTCAGACCGTTTGGTGGTGTTGACCAGGGTTGAACATTTGGAGATCTGTTGAAAATGGTCTAGGTTAATGACAAATTAATTATGATTGGTTAGTTCCAATTGGTTCATGAGTTGAACGTCAATCCATCACCAAAACCCTAATCGGGTTAAGTGCTGATTTCCAAGTTGATTGAGTTTGAAACTTGGGTTGGTTGACCCAAATGGTTTCAAAACCATTTGGGGATTCACCCAAACGGTATCAAGACCATTTGGAGGTCACCCAAGACCGTTTGGAGGTCTAGGGTTGAGTATGGTTAAGCAATTGAAGATCCAACGATACTAAGTTGGAGTGTAATCAATTGCTAATTTGGTGATCAATCCAATGATCCAAACCCTAATTGGTTGACTTGGATTTTGATGATATGATAGGAAAACGGTCTCAAGACCGTTTGGTGGTCATCCAAACGACCTCAAGACCGTTTGGGGTCAGGTCATGTTCAATTTGGATGATGGTTCAATGGTTTCAAAGTAACTAATCTTGCATTGATTAGTGTTGAAGGATCATCGATTCCAAACCCTAATCCAATTGATTCAAACCCTAATTGATGACCAATTGAGGGTCAATTGAGGGTCAAATCAGTTGAAGGTTTTCCTATATAACTCAATTGAAGTATGAGGATAGGTCCAATTGATGATTGGTTCCATGAATTCTATGATTGAAGGAATCAACATTGGAAACCCTAATCCAATTTGATTGGTTGAGACTATTTTTAGTCAATGCACTTTTGAGGAGGTTTGGACCAAATGGTCTAAAGACTGTTTGAGTCCAAGCGATCTCAAGACCGTTTGGGACCAAACGATCCCAAACCGGTTGAGCCCATGCGGTTTCAAAAAGTTGCTTTAGCAAACGGTTTCAAGTACTTGCTTTAGCAAATGGTCTCAAGCACCACCTTTACCAAACGGTATCAAACTGTTTGAACTTTGAAAGACCAAGACCATTTGGGGATCAAGTAGTCAAAGTTGATTGAAGATTCAATTGGTCAATTCAATTGGATACCTTATGTAATTGAGGTCCAATGTGATTGAATCTCTTGAGAATTAAGATGATGAATGATCCATTGATCCAATGATGATTAGTAATGATAATCAATGAAGGTACAAAGGTTGAAACCCTAATAGTACCTAAGTGATTAGTGCCAAATAATGGATGAACCCTAATTGCTTATAGGATCAATGACTTGGTACAATATGTCAATCATAGTTGTATGTACTTGATTGAATGGATGATATGACCTTATCAAGTTGAGAAGATGTTAGCATGAATTCATACATAAATGTGATTCATGTGGTGATTAAGGGTTATGAACCTTAAGTAAAGATATCATGAAACCCTAATCATGAACATAATCCCTAATTTATAGGGTTATTGAATTGTATCCCTAATTGAGTGCAATTCTAAATAAAACCCTAATCCATGGTGAGGATGTAACCCTAATCTAGGGTAATGATTTGTGAAACTTTAATTTATGGAAATGAGATGTAAAACCCTAATTGGGATGAATAGTGAATCTCTAATTATGGATAATCTAATGAAATCCTAATGGAGATGAATAGTAGACCCAAATTGTGGGTGAATATGGTGGAAATCCTAATTAAAGATGACTCCATGTGAAATCCTAATCCAGGGTTATGTCATGAGAAACCTTAAGTTAGAATGATTTATATGGAACATTGATGTGGTGATGTGATGTGAGAATCAAACTTAGGGTGATGTCATGTAATGACATGAGAAACCTTAGTTGAGGGTGATTCCATGTGAAACCCTAGTTGAGGGTGATTCCATGAGAAACTGTGATTAAGAACTAACACCACATGATGTTCTAATGCTATGTTATGATGAGAGGCCCCAAGTAGGGTGAAGGTATATGAGACTCTAATGTGAAGTCATAATGCATAAAGCCCTAATCCTGGGCAATATGATAATGAATCATAATCCTAATTTTAAGTAAGGGTATAAAGAAACCCTAACTTTTGTGCCTTGATGTTGTTGTTGCTTAATAAAAGTAATAATGTGCATGGATTTTATGAGTCATAAGAGTAAGTTGTTGCCTAGAAGGAGGTGATAAGATATTATTTGGCCTTGTGAGCCATGTGTGACACTTGTATAACAAGTATTATGAATGCCTTGGTCAGTTGACCTGAAGGTGATAGTTACCTAATAGATGGTAATGATGCTCAATGATGAGTTAAGGGTTTGAATACCCAGAATCATATAATTATGGTGATGACGATGAGAATTCCCAATTTTGAAATGAGGGACTGAGTTCCCAAGGTCTTTGAAAGACTGATAAGTATGTAATGAAAATAGTACACGTCTCTTTATATCATTGTTGTAATAAGTCATGCTTGAGAATTTGGTTGATGCTAAAAGAATGTGAATATGTACTTAATTAATCAAGTGAAATCATATCATGTAGAGCCCGGACCATAGATCCATCAGCGTCAGAATTAGCTGAATGGTGAAACGGGTGCTCCGCGGAAAAACCAGGAACGCATATTTCGAATATGTGGGGGTAAATGGGCGAAAAATATCCTTACGTCCGGTGAAGAGATTGAGGGAAGGCAAACAACAAACCTCTCAATCCTTCATGTGTCAGGATGAATGTATCACTAATCTCCTGATGATTGGGATAGATGTCATACACATCTCCCCATAATACTTATGTCGGGTTGATGAAGATAAACAACAAATCTCTCGATGGCCGATGAGAGTGCAGTTGACACTGTAACTCTATAGTGAAGTTCCAGTTTACCCTGGAAAGCTATCTTGAGTAGTTAACACAGTCTTGCTTGTTGTCCCACACTGACTGGGATGTGAGAGGTCATGGGAATATGACTCTTCCATTGACCTATGTATGGTACCAATTTTGACTTCGCAGTGGTCCGTTGGAGTATGAGCGGTATACCTCATCTCCTCAGGGCATAAGTGTGTTTGTAAAATGAAATCAGTCGTATAACATGTTTTCTTAAGGATTGAATATGGAAATTCATTGGTTGATGTTACATTTCTGTTATATATATGTAGTTCATTGATGTTGTTCATATATGTTGTATTCATTACAAGTAGATGGATGAAATATGAGTCTACCATGAGTAGATGTAATGTTATCCTTGAAAAAGGATATTACTTCACTTTGTTCATACAAGTGACTTACCTACTGTTGATTAAATATATAAATCCTTATGCTCAATTTATTTTAAAAAATTGCTATAACAATATTTTGGCGGAGAGTTATATCTCCCGCTGGGGAAATTTACAATTGTCTCACCCCCGTGGGATCCAACTTTTTAGGTGAACATGGACAGAGGATCTGAAATTCTAATAAATGGATAGGACAACAACAATATATTCAGAGACACTAGTGAGATCTAAAGTGGAGATAATGCCTGTCAAGTTATGTAGTTAGAAAGTCCTATATGTCATCTCTGTACTCTCAGGTCCTCAGAGTAGTTAGTCAGTGTTTTTGATAATCGATCTAAGGTTTTGGCTTGATGCCTCGAGATTTGTATACTGCATGTATGTAATGTTTATAAGGCAGTTATTGATGTAGTTTCTGAAAAGCGATGGTACAGGTTATGCACATTTGAACCAGAATGTAAATGTTATACAATAGTTCTTGATGGGAAATATTTCCTATGTGTGGATCTCTTTGAAAAAAGTTCTAATTTTTACTGATTTTCAGTAATCCGCTGCAAATAATTCGCTTCTGCTTAAGTTAATCTTGTTTTTTTGAGTTGGATGCCACAAATTAGTGGTATCAGAGCTCTAGGTTCGCTGAGTCTACAGAGACATAGGACTAAGATAGTAGAGTCTGTTCTGGTGTCATCCAGTGTATCTGATAGTGTCTTCTGCTCATATAAGAGAAGAAGAACTTAAAGATGACTGGGTCACATGAGGAGGTTGCTGCTGAGAGCAACAATGTTGCACCAAGAAGAGGTGCATGGGAATAGGCAAGAGAGAGACAATTTCCTGAGAATCCCCTAGCTGATCCATTTATGATAAGAAAATCATTCTTTAAGTATTACTATTAGAGAATTTAGGGCAACAATAATGAATATGGTGGATCAAGCATTGGCAGTGTAATCTAGAATTACCAGTCCCAATGATGATGTTTTAGATATCAACAAGGTTTGTAATTAGCATCAGCAAGTTGAAGCAGAAGGAAATCATGAATTTCTGGACTTAAATTGAGTTTGTGCTCAACCTTAGCATGTTGAATCAATCTTTGAGGCAGAGTTATCCAGAGGCAGTGAATAATTCATGAATTATGACAAGTTAGACAAGACAATGTCATTCAAATATGTCATTTTATGAATTCCTAGATTAACTGAGAAAGGAAATGACTGAACATTCCTTAATTAGTCCTATGAGGACTTATGTTTTGCATAGTAAAACATTACAAATGTTTTATGTTGTTCTTACCTCTATAAGAAAATATGAGGTATATAGGAGATTCCTGAATGAAATTCAGGGAT
Organism: Alisma plantago-aquatica; assembly: GCA_963693085.1. NCBI lineage: Eukaryota > Viridiplantae > Streptophyta > Magnoliopsida > Alismatales > Alismataceae > Alisma > Alisma plantago-aquatica. The sequence goes on from OY856413.1 coordinate 619,687,815, forward strand.
GTTAAGCCTTATGCTTGTGATAATATGAAAAGAAGAAATATGATAGTATACAAAGTGCATACCACTTAGTCTCAGTATTTATATACCCTGGCCAGGTATACAACTATTGATGATAAAGTGAGTATGGAAACTCTTAGATTGTTGTCTTTTTTATTGCTCTGATCAAGTACTCATTCTGAGACAATCTAATGAGTATCATCAAATCAGAAATATGGAGTGAATAAATGTGTCATATCCCATGCATAAGAAAGAGAGTCTGAGATAATCTCATATGAACATGTTGTATGAGGAACTAAAGCTGTACTCCTCATAAGATAAGAATAAGGGAGATGAACCCTGTTCAATAATGTTGCCAGCATAATAAAGATCTTTCCCATAATGAGGAAATGGGAAATGTGATGAGCTCATGAGATGATCATAAACATGCTATATAATAATAAAGAAAGGGATAACGACATGCAATCATCCTTACAAATTCCAATGCTAAAGGCAAGGAACCTAGGATGAGATAAAGAGTAAATGGTTCATGAATAGTTGAAATACATGAATTAATAAGAGGAATATGAATCCTTGTTTTCTATCCTTTTAGGGACATGGCAATCAAGTGTGTCTTAGGACACTTGATGTGCATAAGATAAATACGTTCACTGTCAAAAACTTGACGCAATTTTACTATGCGTATAAACGCAAGTGAACGCGTCGAGTAGTACAGGCCTTTGTGAGGCCCGAGTCGAACACAGGGATACTCGGAATTGTTGGTGACTCCTACTAACTAGTCGCGATCAGCTAAGCCGATTAAAAAGTTGAGAGTTTTTGTTAAAACTAAAAGAAAAATAAAAACAAAACAAAAGAAGCAATCGATTAAATGTTGGTTTAATCAATTCAAAAGGTATCTTTAGGATTGAGGTTTCACCGTGGATTTTCATTGTATTAAATTTTATATAATGCCTCAATTTTATCTCTCTTTCCTGGTAGTGGCCTGAAAATAGAATTTCCCACTGTCGTGGTGCAATTCACTACCTAGGTCTAGGTCGGTTCCACCGTCGTAGTAACCTATACCCTAAACTCGGTGCATTATGAACGATCTCTCAGTATCCACCATTAATTTTACACCACCTTGGTCAAGGGATTTATCGATTAATGTAGATTTCGTCTCTTTTCAGCCGTTAATTCTTCTTTCAAAGTGATTAAGGGCATTAGGTTATTATTATGGTGATCAAGCATAACAATATATGGAGAAAATGAAACTATACCACGGATTTAAGAGATAAAATATGAATTACTATTGTAAAATTGTCATACAATGAATTCCCGGGCTACTCCCGGTCCTAAAGACAAAGGGGATTAGCCCTGCATGGTCATCTCAATGAAAGACAGAGGAGTAGAGAAGAAACACATGGGAAACATGGAGAAAACTCGTGTAACCCCTGATACAAAGGTGTTCCTGGAGATCCTCCTCGAGAAACGTGTGTTTTGCAGTCTTTCGGCAGCAAAATCGCCCGTCGGAGGTGCCCGGATCGCTCGGTTGACGGCCTTCGTCTCTCGTCTCCTATCTCTCTCTCTCCTTCTTCGGCACTTGTGCAATGGCAAATTAGATGATGATCTCGTCTGGGCGGCCGTCATTAGGTATAAGTCCCTAATTAGGTCGTCAATTAGCTCCAGCCGTCCGATTGAAATCAATCTGAATCCAATGCATATCTGCCAGTGTCGATACCATCGACGCGGGTCGATGGTATCGACCCAGTGTGGTAGCGACGGCCTTCTTGTCTTTTCGTCTGAGTGCCTGTGGCCATCTCGATACCATCGACTTGGGTCGATGGTATCGACCTCTCTCTAGCGTCGGTTTTGTCGTTTAGCGACGCTGTAGCCTCCATGTGTCGATAGTATCGACTTGGTGTCGATACTATCGACTGCTCCTTCGCCAGCAATCTGAAGACATCTCGATACCATCGACATCAGTGTTGATGGTATCGACTCTTTGCTGCTCCTTTCGGCTGGCAACCTGCGGCCTCGTCGATGGTATCGACTTCCGTCGATGGTATCGACGGAAGCAGATACTTGTTTTTCCTGTAATTCAAAGACAAGATCAAATAAATCCACACAATTAATAATAATGTGATAATGAATGCTCAAAATGATGAAACTAAGGGGATTTGACATAAAATGATGGCAAAGACCAAAATGAGTGAATTATGCAATATTAACCATAAAAATGACTAATAAAAGCACAAAATACATATCAAAAAGGTCTATAAATGCGACTCAAAATCATCGCATCAAACTCCCCTAAGCTTGAACGTTGCTTGCCCTCGAGCAACTAATCCTTAGAATAGAATTGCAAATGTCAACTGAAAAACAACACACCACCCCAACATCCCATGTGACTCCCACTGAACGTTCTCAAACCGGCCTTCTCTAACCACAGAACGTTAATTACCCTAAAGGCGACAATAATCATCAATAAAAGAAATTAACCTCCAAACTGATAAACACTATCACATAAGGCAGTTAACATAATAAAATTCATTGATTCAGCATTGGTGCATCTTGTGATCGCCTATACTACGTTGCTCGCCCTAACTACCATCTACATGGAAGCAGTTCTCCTGATAATCATTAGTGAGGAGAATTTCACGGTGGCTTACCAATCCGAGCAACGGGTGGATGAAAATGGCTGGCTCATGGAAGAACTTGGAAGTATTACAACATGCATAAAACAAAAATGTCCTAAATGATGCCAATGCACATTAGAAATTCCCTAATGCCTAAAATTGGGTGAAAATGATGCATGCACTAACCTTCCACCTTAAAATGAGATGGATATCTAGTCTAACTACATCATGTACTCAATTTTCCTGAAATGCGAGTGATATCATGTTCCTTTCTCCTTCTTATTTCACTTTCTTCTAAATTCTCTTTTTTTTTCTTTTTCTTTTTCTTTTATATATTGCAGATTTTCAGAATTTTTTTTCTTCAGCCCACATATCCATAATTGCTTAAAGATAAGTTTATTGAGCTATTTCCTTCATGCTCAGAAATTTTTTTTCAATATTTAGAAGGTATGGAACAGTTTAATTCACCATTGAAGAAAAAATTTTGAGATACATGGTGTACTTTATGCATGAAAATCATGAGTGCAACTACATGGCATGCACCTAAAGGTAATGTGCATGAATCCCTATATATATATATATATATATATATATATATATATATATTTATGCAAAAGTATGGAAAATATCCATGCAAGTCCTATCTACATGCTATGCACACAAGAAGGAATTAAAACTGCACTTTACTTCCAATTCTTAGGTGGATTATGGAAAAATGAAGTGGACTGATCACAAGATTAGATGACTGAACCTTAGAAAGATATTATGTGTCCCTCCTTACTGACCTGTGTAGTAGTTTAAAGGGTTCTCTCTCTTACATCCAATTAAGGTCTCATTACCATTTGATTAGGTTAGTCTCAAACAACCCTTACTGTCCACTTTTCATGAATCATTAGGGGTACAGGTGTGAAATGGTTTTTTAAAGTTGACATAATCAATCATTTTCGTAGGATGTGTTCCCCAAGGTCAACCAAAGCAAGCTATCCAAAGACACAAAATTTTTAAATTTCCCTTAAATTTCCATGAACTAACAACAAGATGACAAACTTTTTACGACATCCACAGTTACACTAGATAGCACGTGGATCCTAAAAAAACTAAAGATGCAAGAAACAAATAACAATGCTAAAAACTAAAACAATAAAAGATAAAGCTGTTCCATCTACCCCCCTAAGATTGAATCGGACTATGGCCTCATAGTCAAAAGCAAACTTAAGAGTGGAACAGAGATACGCGATCACTCTTGTGGAGGTGGAGGTGGCTGCGGAGAAGTGGGGTCCCAAGACGGGAACTGCCCTTGGAAGTTCGGCTCATACGGGGGCATTGGTGGAGGCTGTGGATACCGACCAAAATAACCCTGACTCCAGTAGTGGTCGTAGAATGGCTGCTGCTGCTGCTCCATCCTATGCAGTCGATCATGGATGCTCTCTTGATTGGCAAAGAGAAGGCGCTCATTCTCGAATATCGCTTGTTGTTTTACGAAAAGCCAGTTGGTGGTGTCTTGGATACCGGCATATGCAGTGGTGTGGCTGTGCTGCGTCTGCTGAATGTCTTGGAGCATGTTGTACATGCCCTGCATAGAATAAACATCCTCGCTCTGCTGCGAGGGCTGCGGTGGTGTAGATGGAGGCCGTGATGATGATAATGCACCTGTATGCATCCGAGGACGCTTCCGGCGTGCTACTCGTGCTCGAAGGGGTGTAAAGGCCTCTTCTTCCTCCTCGGCCTCGTCGTCCTGTCCGTCGTCACCGCCGTCATCGCCGCCTTCTTCCTCATCGGAGTTGATGGCTATGATCGACCATCTGAAATGTTGTACTCCCTCGATGTTGAAGACGGGATCCGGCAGTGCGCACTCCTGGTACGCTTGATTCACGTGGAAATGTGCAAATGCCGCGCCATCCCGGAGAAGAATTAAGTTGGCCCGGTGAAGATGTTGCAAGTTGACCTTGCTTCTTGTAGAAAGAGGAGTGAGGGATTGGAAATTTAGTCCCAAGTACGACGCCAGTTTGGTGATGAGCCCACCGAATTGAATCAGCGCTTTCCTCGTACTCCACTTCACGTCCATCACACGCTGCAAAAAGAATGCACCCCAATTGCATTATTGTCTCTTCAGAAGCTTGTATAGAAAGAAGAGATCAGAGCCTTGAAATTTGCTAAGGGCCAGATCACCCCGTGCAAAAACAGTAGAACTCATCATCCGATGCAAGACCCGGACGAAGGGGTGCTCGAAGTCGGCTACCGCAGCGTTGTGGTAGCTAACCGACCTCCCTTGTGGCACCGTCACCAACTCGGAGAAGATCATGTCGTAATCGGTGCGGTGGTCCGGCCTCCGGTGGTCATACTGGGAATGGTTCCAGTTGAAAATTTTGTTGAACTGTCGTAGCGTGAGGACGTAGTCGTGGTTGTAAAGCCGGAAAGATACCCGGCCCTGGATCCACTCTCGTCAGTAGCATTGATGTCGTTGGGATAGATGCAGACGTCCAACGACACCATGAACTCAGCTACCAGCTCTTTGTATGTCAGCCAGTCACTAAAGAACGGCTGGCCATCTTGATGAAACTCCAGTTCGCCAGGCCTTATGCGTGTGTGATGGGCCTGTCCGTTAAGAACATAGGCCAAGTTGTCCTCGAATCCCAGATTGCGCACCATCTTCTGGTCCACATACCGGGTGGGCTCGATCTTCCTCCTCATTATCTCCTCGTAGATCTTTCGAATCTCCGGGGAAGGATGGATGAGTCGGGGACGAGCAACTGATGCCGTTGGTGGTGGAATGAATTCCGTCGGAGTTGCATGTGAAGACGACTCTCCGGCGGTATGCACCATGGTGGCGACGAGAAAAAGGGTTGAAGAAGAAGAGCTCGGTGAAGATGGAGAATTGATTCTCCGCTCGGTGAAGATCTTTGCTCGATGTTGCTGCTCTTCGATCTTGGATGGCTCAGGGGAGTGCTCGGCGCGAAGGAGGAAGATCACTCTGAAGGTGTGACGTCAAATGACGTAATGACTCTCCTTATATAGACTTGGCCGACACTATTGTTGACCCGTCGATACCATCGACGCGGGTCGATGGTATCGACACGTCTCAATGCTATCCACCCCCCTCACGAGTATCGACGACTGACGATTGCTGGATCGTGAAACCCGGATTGCTGACCTGTCGATACCATCGACACAAGTCGATAGTATCGACGCAGCACCCAGATTGATGACGTGGACGCCGCGATCGCCGTCAATTTCTTTGCACGGATCGGTGACATGGATGGTCGATACCATCGACAGGAGTCGATGGTATCGACTTAGCTTCATTGCGACACCGCCACTTTTTCACTTCAACCTGTGATCATGTCGATACCATCGACGAGGCCGTCGATGGTATCGAGTTGACTGAGACAAATCACTCTGAACTTCTCCAGAGATCTCGATGGTATCGACGGATGGGTCGATACTATCGACTGTTGTTGGGCGACCTGCCTGTGGGTGGGTCGATACCATCGACGTGACCGTCGATAGTATCGACTCAGAACGAGCCTTGCAGTTGTCAACCTGAACCTATGTCGATACCATCGACCAGTGTGTCGATGGTATCGACTCTGCCTCAACCTGCACAATGAACAAACGGATCAAGGTATCTTCTTTACACTAAAATTTTAACGAAATTAAAGCAACCTATGATTATAATTAAACTATCCTAATGTACCGATGGTTGGGTTGCCTCCCAACAAGTGCCCTTATTTAACGTCTTAGGCTAGACGGCTTCCGAGCGTCTCATTCGTCCGCAAGTGTAATGAGTTTGACCTCATTCACTTTTCTCTTGTAATTCTCACCAAAATACAGCTTTAGCCTCTGTCCATTCACCAAGAACGTGGCATCTCCATCACGCACCAGAATCGCACCGTGCGGTTTTACCTCTTCCACCACGAACGGTCCACTCCACCGGGACATCAGCTTCCCGGGATGCAACTTGAGTCGGGAGTTAAACAACAGAACACTATCTCCCTTCTTGAACGTGCGCAGCTCGATATGGCGATCGTGGATCAGTTTTGTGCGCTCCTTGTATATTCGGGCATTCTCATATGCCGTCATGCGCAACTCGTCCTGCTCATTCAACTCAAACATCCTCTTTCTCCCAGCTTCATCATAATAAAATTTAGCCTTCTAAGCACCCAATGGGCCTTGTGCTCCAACTCCACCAGAAGGTGACAAGCCCGGCCATACGCCAACCTAAAAGGCGTAGTGCCTATAGGTTTTTGTAAGCCGTTCTATATGCCCACAGTGCGTATGGTAAGAGAGCACTCCAATTCTTCCTTGTGGATGCCACCGTTCGCTCTAGAATCTTCTTGATTTCACGGTTTGAGACCTCCACTTGACCTTGAGTCTGTGGATGATATGGGGTGCGAATGTTATGCTTGACCCCATATTTCTTCAATAGTGTCGAGAATTTCTGATTCCGGAAGTGTGTACCCCCATCGCTTATTATCATTCGGGGTATCCCAAACCTACAGAAAATATTTTCCTTCACAAACCTACACAGTACCGTAGAATCATTAGTCCTTGTGGGGATTGCTTCCACCCACTTCGACACATAGTCAACAGATAGCAAAATATACAAATTGGAATTCGAGGACACAAAGGGTCCCATGAAGTCTATGCCCCACAAATCAAATACTTCAACTTCCTGAAATACATTCAGGGGCATCTCTTGTCGCTTTGAAATGTTACCTGCTCGCTGACACGGGTCACATTGCCTTACAAAATCGTAGGCATCCCGAAACAAAGTTGGCCAATAAAGGCCGCTTTCCAACACCTTAGCTGCTGTTCGCGAACTGGCATGGTGTCCTCCCGTAGGTGATGCATGGCAATGGTGGAGAACACTCTCGTACTCCACCTCAGGCACACACCTGCGTAAGATACCGTCCCTGCATTGCTTCTAAAGAATTGGATCATCCCAAAAATAGTATCTTAAAGAATGAAAGAATCTCTTTTTCTCTTGATACAACCAGTCTTCCGGAATGATCCCGCAAGCCAAATAATTATCAATTTCAGCGAACCACGGCTCCTTCGAATTAATTTTCCAAAGCTGTTCATCAGAAAACGTCTCAGTTATGGGTATGTGCAAATCTTTTTCATCCACCCTGTCTAACCTAGACAAATGATCAGCCACTACATTCTCAATTCCAGACTTATCCTTGATTTCAATATCAAATTCTTGTAAAAGCAAAATCCACCTAATGAGTCTAGGCTTTGCGTCTTTTTTCTCCATTAAGTATTTTATCGCAGCATGATCGGTCCATACAACTACTTTAGATCCAACTAAATACTGCCGAAATTTTTCAAAAGCAAACACGACGGCAAGTAATTCTTTTTCAGTAGTTGTATAGTTCAATTGAGCATCATTCAGAGTTTTGGAAGCATAGAAAATCACAGCGGGCTTATTATCTACCCGTTGCCCCAAAACGGCTCCTACTGCAAAATCCGAAGCGTCACACATCAATTCGAAAGGTTTTGTCCAATCCTGCGTTTGAACAACCGGGGCCGAAATCAATTTTTCTTTCAAAACATCGAATGCGTGAAGACACTTATCGTTAAAATCGAAAACTGCATCTTTCTCCAACAGTTCAGATAAAGGTTTTGCAATTTTTTAAAAATCCTTAATGAATCGCCGATAGAACCCGGTGTGTCCCAAAAAGCTTCTCACCCCTTTTACAGAATTTGGTGGGGGCAGCTTGGAAATCACCTCAATTTTCATCGGGTCTACCTCAAGACCTTTGCTAGACACCTTGTGTCCTAGCACTATTCCCTCTGTCACCATCATGTGACATTTCTCCCAATTAAGGACCAAGTGTGTGTCCTCACAACGCTGCAGCACTTTGTCTAGGTTATATAGACATTCATCAAATGACGCACCATACACTGAGAAGTCATCCATAAAAACCTCAAGACAGCGCTCTACCATGTCAGAAAATATGGCGAGCATGCAGCGTTGAAACGTCGCCGGTGCATTACATAAACCAAACGACATTCGTCGGTAAGCAAAAGTCCCATAGGGACAGGTGAACGTAGACTTCTCTTGATCCAAAGGATCAATCGAAATCTGGTTATACCCCGAATACCCATCCAGAAAACAAAAATGTGACCGACCGAAAAGACGTTCTAAAATTTGATCAATAAATGGTAAGGGAAAATGATCCTTAATAGTGGCGGCATTCAGATGACGGTAGTCAATACAAACTCGCCACCCGGTTACCAATCGGGTGGTGACAGGTTCATTCAAAAAAAATTTTGTGACAGTAATTCCCCCCTTCTTAGGGACTACCTGTGTGGGACTGACCCACGTCGAGTCTGATATGGCATAGATTATCCCTGCAGCAAGAAGTTTGATGACCTCCTTCTTCACAACCTCCATCATGCTCGGATTTAAACATCTTTGAGGCTGAATAACAGGCTTGGCTCCCTCTTCGAGCCGAATCTTATGCTGGCAAAGAGTAGGGGAGATCCCCTTGATGTCTGCAACAGACCACCCAAAAGCTCCACGGTGGTTCTTGATCACTATCAGCAATTGCTCCTCTTCATCCACACTCAAGTAAGCAGATACGATCACCAGTAACTTGTCCTTCTCAGCTAGAAAGACGTACTTGAGATGCGGGGGCAGCGACTTCAATTCTAAATCTGGCGGGCTGATAAGGGATGAATGCAGTGGTGGGGGAAGTGCACCTAAATCTTCATAGTGCCTCGCATAGAAGCATGGAAGCATCTGCAGCATTTTAGCGCACTCCTTGAGTGATTTACTCCACATCCAATCATAGGTAACATTCAACAAACACGCCTCCAGCGGCAATTCCGGATATGCATCAACAACCGAAGTAGTAATCGCATCATCCTCCCAAGAAGGTGGAATGTCCTCATTCTCATCATTCGGAAATCCAACAGCTTTACATAAAGAGACAACTTTAGTTTGCTCCATGATGTCCACAGCTAAGGTTCCATTGTCCAACTTGCCCATCACATGAGCCATGTGCAAAAATGGTTTTCCAAGGAAGAATGAGATGTTGTGATCCACATGTTTCACCATGTTACATTGTTCTTTTGCTTTAGTAGACGCAGTGCTAGAGGGCATGACCATCTCAAAGCGATCATCTGCTATACCCAAGGTCAAGAGACCTCTCCCCATCTCTAAGATCATGTCAGTTGTAGCTTGGAATGGACGTCCAAGTAACAGCTCATTGCCATGCTCATCCTGCATCTCCATAACCACAAAATCAGCCGGAAAGACAAATCGATCCACCTTCACTAAGACATCTTCGCAGATTCCATAAGGCTTCACCACAGAGTTGTCGGCCAATTGGATAGTCATATTGCTCGGTCGTGACTCCTTTAATCCTAGCTTTTTAAATGTAGAAAGGGGCATCAAATTGATGCTTGCCCCTGAATCACATAATGCCTCTCCAAATTTAAACTTCCTGATATAGCAAGAAATGTTGAAACATCCGGGATCCTGTCTCTTTGGCGGTAGAGTGCCCATAATGAAGGCACTCACTTGCTCCTTTAGCACAACGACCTCAGTATCTGGTATCTTCCTCTTCTTGGTGATGACATCTTTTAGAAACTTCCCATATGAAGGGATTTGCTCAATAGCTTCCAATAACGGAATATTGACCGAAAGCTTCCTAAAGATGTCCAAGAATTTCTTGAATTATGCATCTACCTTCCTTGCCTTTGCACTATTCGGATAGGGGACCGGAATGGCTTGTGCCCTTTGATGAGGTGGCACATAAGGCGTCATTTTCTGCGGTTCCTCCTCAGCAACATGTTCATCATTACCATCCACGGCTATGTCTTCAACCTGCCCTGTGACTGGCGTGGGCTGCTCCGTAGTGGTTTCACCTTCAACTTTATCTTGCGGTATGCTTGTTTCATCCATTCTTGGATTCAACACCTTCTTGCCGCTTCTCAGTAAAATAGACTTGGCTTGCTGGTTTCCCCCGGGAACATTAGTGTTCCCCAGAAAACCCGGATGTGCTGGCTTCTTCAAACTAGCAATTTCAGCTGCCATCTGCGCCATGGAGGTCTCTATGGTCCTCATTTGAGCCCCATGGCTCTGTAATGTCTACCCAAATTGATTCATAAATTCACCTTGTTGCTTGATTTGCTGCCCGAATGTGTTCATTAACTCTTGATTTTGCTTGATGACCTGATTGAGCAACTCCGTGCTCTTGTCCTCTGCAGCAGGTGTAGGCTTGGCTTCCGGATCCTGCAGAAAATTATTCAGATCCTTCCATGAGAACTTTTTGTCCTTTCTCCATGAGTAGTCATTGTTCCTGTACCCTTGTTGTTGTCTCATGTACTTGACTTGAGCCTCCTCCTCGGACTCATTTTCTTCCTTTTGCAATAACTTCTTTGCGAAAAGATCCATCTTCTCATTGAGCTCTCTCATTGCCTTTGACTCACTGGCGACTCTTGCTTGCTCCACTGGGCCTCTCTCTCTTTCTCCCCAGGACTGCTTTCTCGCCATGTTCTTGAGTATCTCCCAGCATCTAGTGTCAGTGTTATTCAGAAAAAATCCCGACCCGGCTGAATCCAGATTACTCCTATCATGCTCGGAGAGAGCAAAATAGAAGATTTTCACCTGTGTCTCTTTGTCTAGCCCGTGATGCGGACATCTCCTTAGCATAACCTGAAATCGCTCCCAGGTCTCAGAATATGTTTCACCCGCCTGTTGGGTGAAATTGTGAATCTTCCTAATCATGTCGTTAGTCTTCTCAGGAGGGAAAAACCTCTCAAAGAAGACTTCCACCATGTGATCCCATGACTCAACGAACTCATCGTCTAGATTATGTAGCCACTCTCTTGCTGCTCCTGCTAAGGAACTTGGGAACAGCTTGAGGTACAAAGCATCTTGTGGAAATCTGTCTATCTTTACCATATCACAGTTTTCAACGAACTGGCTGATGTGTGCAACAAGATCCTCATTCTTCAGCCCATGAAACGCATTTGATTTTACCAAATTAATCAATGCTGGATCGATCTTATATGTCGGTATGTTGATCGCCTGCTTTTTTATAGGCCCCTTTGAAGCTGATGAGGACGAAGCCTTGATCTTCTCCCATATGGTCTGTGCCTCGGCCATGTCTTCTAGTTCAGATTCAGAATCTATCTCTTCTTGGTACTCGTGCTCATAATGCTCCTCGTCCTCAGGTCCCAGAAACGGAACCTCGGGTGTGCGATTGTCGTAGTCTGTACTACGTGTATGCACCATACACAGTACCTGAAATAAGAGAATTCGAGTTCAGTATTCTGCTTAGACGAGTATAACACTTATCGTGCAGTGTAAAAATATTTGAATTTGAATGAAAATTAAAAAGAAATTTGGGGCCTAGAGTGGCCGCTCGTAGCACTCGAAGTGCCAACAATTCCACCGTAATCCCCGGCAACGGTGCCAAAAACTTGACGTAATTTTACTATGCGTATAAACGCAAGTGAACGTGTCGAGTAGTACATGCCTTTGTGAGGCCCGAGTCGAACACAGGGATACTCGGAATTGTTGGTGACTCCTACTAACTAGTCATGATCAGCTAAGTCGATTAACAAGTTGAGAGTTGTTGTTAAAACTAAAAGAAAAATAAAAACAAAAGAAAAGAAGCAATCGATTAAATGTTGGTTTAATCAATTCAAAAGGTATCTTTAGGATTGCGGTTTCAGCGCGGATTTTCATTGTATTAAATTTTATATAATGCCTCAATTTTATCTCTCTTTCCTGGTAGTGGCCTAAAAACAGAATTGCCCACTGTCGTGGTGCAATTCACTACCTAGGTCTAGGTCGGTTCCACCGTCGTAGTAACCTATACCCTAAACTCGGTGCATTATGAACGATCTCTCAGTATCCACCATTAAATTTACACCACCTTGGTCAAGGGATTTATCGATTAATGTAGATTTCGTCTCTTTTCAGCCGTTAATTCTTCTTTCAAAGTGATTAAGGGCATTAGGTTATTATTATGGTGATCAATCATAACAATATATGGAGAAAACGAAACTATACCACGGATTTAAGAGATAAAATATGAATTACTATTATAAAATTGTCATACAATGAATCCCCGGGATACTCCCGGTCCTAAAGACAAAGGGGATTAGCCCCGCATGGTCATCTCAATGAAAGACAGAGGAGTAGAGAAGAAAAACATGGGAAACATGGAGCAAACTCGTGTAACCCCTGATACAAAGGTGTTCCTGGAGATCCTCCTCGAGAAACGTGTGTTTTGCAGTCTTTCGGCAGCAAAATCGCCCGTCGGAGGTGCCCGGATTGCTCGGTTGACGGCCTTCGTCTCTCGTCTCCTATCTCTCTCTCTCCTTTTTCGGCACTTGTGCAATGGCAAATTAGATGATGATCTTGTCTGGGCGGTCGTCATTAGGTATAAGTCCCTAATTAGGTCATCAATTAACTCCAGCCGTCTGATTGAAATCAATCTGAATCCAACGCATATCTGCCGGTGTCGATACCATCGACGCGTGTCGATGGTATCGACCCAGTGTGGTAGCGACGGCCTTCTTGTCTTTTCGTCTGAGTGCCTGTGGCCATCTCGATACCATCGACTTGGGTCGATGGTATCGACCTCTCTGTAGTGTCGGTTTTGTCGTTTAGCGACGCTGTAGCCTCCATGTGTCGATAGTATCGACTTGGTGTCGATACTATCGACTGCTCCTTTGCCAGCAATCTGAAGACATCTCGATACCATCGACATCAGTGTCGATGGTATCGACTCTTTTCTGCTCCTTTCGGCTGGCAACCTGCGGCCTCGTCGATGGTATCGACTTCCGTCGATGGTATCGACGGAAGCAGATACTTGTTTTTCCTGTAATTCAAAGACAAGATCAAATAAATCCACACAATTAATAATAATGTGATAATGAATTCTCAAAATGATGAAACTAAGGGGATTTGACATAAAATGATGGCAATGACCAAAATGAGTGAATTATGCAATATTAACCATAAAAATGACTAATAAAAGCACAAAATACATATCAAAAAGGTCTATAAATGTGACTCAAAATCATCGCATCAGATGGATACTTAGAAAAGTATCAATTTATCTTGGAATTTAGTTCTAAGATGAGGACATATGTAACAATTAATGTTCCAAGATGAAAGGAACATAAAAATGTGATGTGTTTTCAACACATGTGATAGATACCAAAGAGAAAGATTCTGGTATCTGAGAATTATCAGATGGTTTAGGTTGCCTACCTGGAGTGGTCAACTATGAAATTAGTCTGATTATATAAAATAATATGAACATCATATGTTAGGGGTTTATGCTTTGCATAAACATGATATTCATAAAGAATGTATGATGTTTCTCTGAGCAAGAAAAGTGCTTCTTGACACAAAATTGAGTCCACAGTCTATGATGAAAAAAAGTGGAGCATGTGCCTTGTGTGTTGATTCTATAAGAATCCTGTATGGTAACACTTTGTGCTGATTAAAGTTTTATGGTGTCTCCACAATAAGGAGATGTTATGTGAAGACTAGATAGTATGATGAGTAAAACACATCTGTCTTCCTTTATCTGGATTTCGAGGACTAAATCCTTATTAGGAGTTTATGATTTGTAACATCCCTGACCTGGGTTATACTTTAACCCTAGGTGTTTTGATTAAGAAAGATGATTAAATGCTTAATCTCATCTTGTGAAAAGTAATTAGGCCTCAAGACGAACTTATGTTGCAATTCTAGTCCTGTTTGAATAATGTTGAAGCAATGTTTGCTTGTTTTGGACTAAAGTGCAAATTACCTAAGTTGAGGGGTTTAAGTGCAAATTGTGCATGACAACATGTTCTTCATGTGTTGAAGCATCATGAGAGTGAAAATGATGCTGAGGTATGTCTTATGGAAGCCTGAATACCAAGCAAGAGCTAATAAAGCAATGTATGTGCAAGAAAACCTAGTTTTGGTGTAATGTGCAATTTACCCAAAACCTAGGGTGCAATATGTAAATTACCACTTCAATAAGGTCCCTAATGTTTCTTGTCATCATGTAGAGCAAAGAAAATGAGATGGTCACCTCATTTGAATTAAGTTGGAGGAGAGAGAATCTTGATATTAAAATAATCAAGATTTAATCCTAATTGAAACCCTAATTCGATTTAGGGAAAAACTAAATGTATTAATTAAAGGGACTTCAACCAAAATTAAAATGGTTGAAATTTGATGTGTGTGGACATCCTTGAGCCTTGCAAGGACCACGAAAATATCCAAGGGAGTGGATAACTCACACACATATTTATAAGAAAAAGAAATATCCACTCACATATGGATATTAATATAATATGATTTAAGGTGCTTGATTTGCTTTTCTTTAAATCATGGATAATTGAGAGGAATAAGAGGCAAACAAGATATAATCGTCCCTAAGGATGATGAGGGGGAAGAGGCGGCAACATTTTTGGGATTAAATGGATTTTTGCAAAGCATATTCTCTCTCATTGATTTTTTTTATAAAAAGACCTTTTACAAGCCAAATGAAAGGCTTTTTCGACCCCACTTCTTCTACTTGCTTGTGAAACGATCAAGGGAGCTTGGTAGGATCAGGAGGACGACCCCCAACCTGTTGGTAAGTTTCTTGATCCATTTCACCTTGATTCCATGGTGGAAATCGAAAATAAATTATAGATTTCTTCCTATTTCGATCTCCTCTTCAATTCTAACCATTCCTTTTCACTCAAACCTTAAGGACGAACCTTGGAATGGTGAAAGGAGTTGCATCCACCATTTTTTCCGTGGACATGGATATTTGGAGCTCAATTGGAGGTGGGTTTTATAACTTGAACCCTTGATTTTGTTATTGCATTTAATTCCTTATCAAATAATGATCATTTCTACATTTACAATAATTGATTTGGTTGATGGATGCAATCACCATGGAAACCACAGCAGGTTTCATGATTTTAGAGGTTGAATATGATAAGCACACACCTCTACAAATAACCAAGGCAAACGGTCTTGATTGAGTTGCTCAAACTATTTCCCAAACCGTTTGGGAGCAAATGGTTTCAAACTGTTTAGAAGCAAACAGTTTCACCAAACCGCATGAGACCAAATGGTTTCAGACCGTTTGGTGGTGTTGAACAGGGTTGACTGTTTGGAGATCTGTTGAAAATGATCTATGTTAATGACCCATCAATTATGATTGGTTAGTTCCAATTGGTTCATGAGTTGAAGGTCAATCAATCACCAAAACCCTAATCGGGTTAAGTGCTGATTTCCAAGTTGATTGAGTTTGAAACTTGGGTTGATTGACCCAAACGGTTTCAAAACCATTTAGGGATCACCCAAACAGTCTCAAGACCATTTGGCAGTCACACAAGACCGTTTGGAGGTCTAGGGTTGAGTATGGTTAAGCAATTGAAGATCTAAAGATACTAAGTTGGAGTGTAATCAATTGTTGATTTGGTGATCAATCCAATGATCCAAACCCTAATTGGTTGACTTGGATTTTGATGATGTGATGGGAAAACGGTCTCAAGACCATTTGGTGGTCATCCAAACGACCTCAAGACCGTTTTGGGTCAGGTCATGTTCAATTTGGATGATGGTTCAATGGTTTCAAAGTAACTAATCTTGCATTGATTAGTGTTGAAGGATCATCGATTCCAAACCCTAATCCAATTGATTCAAACCCTAATTGATGACCAATTGAGGGTCAATTGAGGGTCAAATCAGTTGAAGGTTGTCCTATATAACTTAATTGAAGTATGAGGATAGGTACAATTGATGATTGGTTCCATGAATTCTATGATTGAAGGAATCAACATTGGAAACCCTAATCCAGTTTGATTGGTTGAGACTATTTTTGGTCAATGCGGTTTTGAGGAGGTTTGGACCAAACGGTCTCAATACCATTTGATTCCAAACGGTCTCAAGACCATTTGGGATCAAACGATCCCAAACCGGTTGAGCCCATGCGGTTTCAAAAAGTTGCTTTAGCAAACGGTTTCAAGTACTTGCTTTAGCAAATAGTCTCAAGCACCACCTTTACCAGACGGTTTCAAACTATTTGAACTTTGAAAGACCAAGACCGTTGGGGGCTCAAGTAGTCAAAGTTGATTGAAGATTCAATTGGTCAATTCAATTGGATACCTTATGTAATTGAGGTCCAATGTGATTGAGTCTCTTGAGAATTAAGATGATGAATGATCCATTGATCCAATGATGATTAGTAATGATAATCAATGAAGGTACAAAGGTTTAAACCCAAATAGTACCTAAGTGATTAGTGCAAATTAAGGGATGAACCCTAATTGCTTATAGGATCAATGACTTGGTATACTATTTTAATCATAGTTGTATGTACTTGATTGAAGGGATGATATGACCTTATCAAGTTGAGAAGATGTTAGCATGAATTCATACATAAATGTGATTCATGTGGTTATTAAGGGTTATGATCCTTATGTAAAGAGATCATGAAACCCTAATCATGAACATAAACCCTAATTGATAGGCTTATTGAACTCTAGCCCTAATTGAGTCTAATTCTAAATAAAATAGTAATCTAGGGTGAGGATGTAACCCTAATCTAGGGTAATGATATGTGAAACTTTAATTTAGGGAAATGAGATGTAAAACCCTAATTGGGATGAATAGTGAATCTCTAATTATGGATAATTGAATGAAATCCTAATGGAGATGAATAGTAGACCCAAATTGTCGGTGACTATGGTGGAAATCCTAATTAAGGATGACTCCATGTGAAATCCTAATCCAGGGTTATGTCATGAGAAACCCTAAGTTAGAATGATGTATATGGAAGATTGATGTGGTGATGTGATGTGAGAATCAAACTTAGGGTGATGTCATGTAATGACATGAGAAACCTTAGTTGAGGGTGATTCCATGTGAAACCCTAGTTGAGGGTGATTCCATGAGAAACCCTGATTAAGAACTAACACCACATGATGTTCTAATGCTATGTTATGATGAAAGGCCCAAGTAGGGTGAAGGTATATGAGACTCTAATGTGAAGTCATAATGCATAAATCCCTAATCTAGGGCAATATGACAATGAATCATAATCCTAATTTTAAGTAAGGGTATAAAGAAACCCTAATGATGAGATAGAAGGAATGGCCTTATAAAGGTGAAACATTTCATGTGGTTGATTATAAGAAACCTTATTGTAAGCAATGTATTTAGCATTAGACAAGTCCATATCATTAAAGATAGTTGGAAAATTCTAATCTGTGGCCTATGCATTATATGATAAAGGTGAGTGATTAGTGATGAAATGTATTAAGAGGGGAAATACCTTAATACAAGATAAGCTGGCTAACTCAAGAGAGTCTGATAGGATGAGAAGAGTTATATATCAAGATATGATAGTTATCACATTCAGCACTTCAGGGTTTATATACCTTGATACACTCCAAATCTAATATAATTGGGTAAGAAACATATGAAGTGTGTTATGCAACTATTACAATGAAATGTAATGAGTTGATGCACTTTGATAAGTGATAATTAATGTACCTTGAGAATGGGGTTAAGCCAAATTAATGAGTATGACGTAGTCATACCATGATGAGGATGAGGGATGAACCCATGCCTTGAATTGATGATCATTGATACTACATGATGAGAGTAATGATCTTCAATAATCATTTATGATATCTTTGAATGCCCCAAAGGTATGGAATAATGAATTAAGGGTTGGACAGTTAATGTGATCATGAAACACTAATTAATGAGAAATGGGGAACCCTAACCCTAATTTGGGTAAAGGGAATGAAAAGCCCTATTTGATAGTAAACCTTAATTCCTAGGAAAGGAATAATGGTGTTACTATTGTATCACATGATGTGATGAATATCTTTTATGAATGTTATCATGTCTAATAGCCATGCAAATGTTATTAGATGATGAATATAGCCAGGTTTGAATTGTGACATTTATATAATAAATGTTGATTGGCCTTTTGTGCCTTGATGTTGTTGTTGCTTAATAAAAGTAACAATGTGCATGGATTTTATGAGTCATAAGAGTAATTTGTTGCCTAGAAGGAGGTGAAAAGATATTCTATGGCCTTGTGAGCCATGTGTGACACTTGTGTAACAAGTATCATGAATGCCTTGGTCAGATGACCTGAAGGTGATAGTTACCTAATAGATGGTAATGATGCTCAATGATGAGTTAAGGGTTTGAATACCCAGAAACATATAATTATGGTGATGATAATGAGAATTCCCAATATTGAAATGAGGGACTGAGTTCCCAAGGTCTTTGAAAGACTGATAAGTATCTAATGAAAATAGTACATGTCTCTTTATAGCATTGTTGTAATAAGTCATGCTTGAGAACTTGGTTGATGCTAAAAGAATGTGAAAATGTACTTAATTAAACAAGTGAAATCATATCATGTAGAGCCCTGACCATAGATCCATCAATGTCAGAATTAGCTGAATGGTTAAACGGGTGCTCTGCGGCAAAACCCAGAACACATATTTTGAATATGTTGGGGTAAATGGGTGAAACATATCCTTACGTTCAGTGAAGAGATTGAGGGAAGGCAAACAACAAACCTCTCAATCCTTCATGTGTCGGGATGAATGTATCACTAATATCCCAATGATTGGGATAGATTTCGTACACATCTCCCCATAATACTTATGTTGGGTCGATGAAGATAAACAACAAATCTCTCGATGGCCGATGAGAGTGAAGTTGACGCTGTAACTCTATAGCAAAGTTCCAGTATACCTTGGAAAGCTATCTTGAGTAGTTAACACAATCCTGCTTATTGTCCCGCACTGACCGAGATGTGAGAGGTCATGGGAATCTGGCTCTTCCATTGACCTATGTGTGGTACTGATTTCAACTTCGCAGTGGTTGGTTGGAGTATGAGCGGTATACCTCATCTCCCCAGGGCATAAGTGTGTTTGTAAAATGAAATCAGCCGTATAGCATGTTTGCTTAAGGATTGAATATGGAAATTCATTGGCTGATGTTACATTAATATTATATATCTATAGTTCATTGATGTTGTTCATATATGTTGTATTCATTACAAGTAGTTGGATGAAATATGAGTCTACAATGAGTAGATGTAATGTTATCCTTGAAAAAGGAGATTACTTCACTTTGTTCATACAAGTGACTTACCTGTTATTGATTAAATATATAAATCCTTCCCTACTCAGTTTATTTTAATAAACTACTATAATAATGTTTTGGTGGAGAGTTATATCTCCCGTTGGGGCAATTTACAATTTTCTCAACCCTGTAATTGGGATGAATAGTGAATCTCTAATTATGGATAATTGAATGAAATCCTAATGGAGATGAATAGTAGACCCAAATTGTGGGTGACTATGGTGGAAATCATAATTAAGGATGACTCCATGTGAAATCCTAATCCAGGGTTATGTCATGAGAAACCCTAAGTTAGAATTATGTATATGGAACATTGATGTGGTGATGTGATGTGAGAATCAAACTTAGGGTGATGTCATGTATTGACATGAGAAACCTTAGTTGAGGGTGATTCCATGTCAAACCCTAGTTGAGGGTGATTCCATGAGAAACCTTGATTAAGAACTAACACCACATGGTGTTCTAATGCTATGTTATGATGAATGGCCCCAAGTAGTGTGAAGGTGTATGAGACTCTAATGTGAAGTCATAATGCATAAAGCCCTAATCCTGGGCAATATGACAATGAATCATAATCCAATTTTAAGTAAGGATATAAAGAAACCCTAATAATGAGATAGAAGGAATGGCCTTATAAAGGTGAAACATTTCATGTGGTTGATTATAAGCAACCTTATTGTAAGCAATGTATTTAGCATTAGACAAGTCCATATCATTAAAGATAGTTGGACAATTCTAATGTGTGGCCTATGCATTATATGCTAAAGGTGAGTGATTAGTGATGAAATGTATTAAGAGGGGAAATACCTTAATACAAGATAAGTTGGCGAACTCAAGAGAGTCTGATAGGATGAGAAGAGTGATATATCAAGATATGATAGTTATCACATTCAGCACTTTAGGGTTTATATACCTTGAAACACTCCAAATCCAATATAATTGGGTAAGAAACATATGAAGTGTGTTATGCAACTATTACAATGAAATATAATGAGTTGATGCACTTTGATAAATGATAATTAATGTACCTTGAGAATGGGGTTAAGACAAATTAATAAGTATGATGTAGTCATACCATGATGGGGATGAGAGATGAACTCATACCTTGAATTGATGATCATTGATACTACATGATGAGAGTAATGATCTTGAATAATCATTTATGTTATCTTTGAATGCCCCAAAGGTATGGAATAATGAATTAAGGGTTGGACAGTTAATGTAATCATGAAACCCTAATTAATGAGAAATGGGGAACCCTAACCCTAATTTGGGTAAAGGGAATGTAAAGCCCTATTTGATAGTAAACCCTAATTTCTGGGAAAGGAATAATGGTGTTACTGTTGTATCACATGATGTGATGAATATCTTTTATGACTGTTATCATGTCTAATAGCCATGCAAATGTTATTAGATGATGAATATAGCCAGGTTTGAGTTGTGACATTTATATAATAAATGTTGATTGGCCTTTTGTGCCTTCATGTTTTTGTTGCTTAATAAAAGTAACAATGTGCATGGATTTTATGAGTCATAAGAGTAAGTTGTTGCCTAGAAGGAGGTGACAAGATATTCTATGGCCTTGTGAGCCATGTGTGACACTTGTGTAACAAGTATCATGAATGCCTTGGTTAGATGACCTGAAGGTGATAGTTACCTAATAGATGGTAATGATGCTCAATGATGAGTTAAGGGTTTGAATACCCAGAACAATATAATTATGGTGATGATGATGAGAATTCCCAGTATTGAAATGAGGGACTGAGTTCCCAAGGTCTTTGAAAGACTGATAAGTATCTAATGAAAATAGTACATGTCTCTTTATAGCATTGTTGTAATAAGTCATGCTTGAGAACATGGCTGATGCTAAAAGAATGTGAAAATGTACTTAATTAATCAAGTGAAATCATATCATGTAGAGCCCTGACCATAGATTCATCAACGTCAGAATTAGCTGAATGGTGAAACGGGTGCTCCGCGGCAAAACTCGGAAGGCATATTTCGAATATGTGGGGGTAAATGGGTGAAAAATATCCTTACATCCAATGAAGAGATTGAGGGAAGGCAAACAACAAACCTCTCAATCTTTCATGTGTTGGGATGAATGTATCACTAATCTCCTGATGATTGGGATAGATGTCGTACACATCTCCCAATAATACTTATTTCGGGTCGATGAAGATAAATAACAAATCTCTCGATGGCCGATGAGAGTGCAGTTGATGTTGTAACTCTATAGAGAAGTTCCAATATACCCTGGAAAGCTATCTTGAGAAGTCAACACAATCCTGCTTATTGTCCCGCACTGACCAGGATGTGATAGGTCATGGGAATCTGGCTCTTCCATTGACCTATGTATGGTACCGATTTCGACTTCGCAGTGGTTCGTTGGAGTATGAGCGGTATACCTCATCTCCTTAGGGCATAAGTGTGTTTGTAAAATGAAATCAGTCGTATAGCATGTTTGCTTAAGGATTGAATACGGAAATTCATTGGTTGATGTTACATTTCTGTTATATATCTGTAGTTCATTGATGTTGTTCATATCTGTTGTATTCATTACAAGTAGATGGATGAACTATGAGTCTACTATGAGTAGATGTAATGTTATCCTTCAAAAAGGAGATTACTTCACTTTGTTCATACAAGTGACTTACCTGTTGTTGATTAAATATATAAATCCTTCTACTCAGTTTATTTTAATAAACTACTATAACAATTTTTTGGTGGAGAGTTATATCTCCCGCTGGGGCAATTTACAATTGTCTCACCCCCGTGGGATCCAACTTTTTAGGTGAACACGGACAGAGGAGTAGAAATTCTAATATAGGGATAGGACAGCAGCAATATCATCAGAGACAGCTGTGAGATCTCAAGTGGAGATAATGCTTGTCAAGTTATATAGTTAGAAAGTCCTATGTGTCGTCTCTGTACTCTCAGGTCATTGGAGTTTTTATTCAGTGTTTTTGATAATCGATCTGAGGTTTTGGCTTGATGCCTCGAGATTTGTATACTACATGTATGTAATGTTTATAAGGCAGTTATTGATGTAGTCTCTGAAAAGAGACAGTACAAGTTATGTACGTTTGAACCAGAATGTAAATGTTATACAATAGTTCTTGATGGGAAAGATTTCCTATGTGTGGATCTCTTTGCAAAAAGTTTTAATTTTTGGTGATTTTCAGTAATCCACTGTAAATAATTCACTTCCGCTTAAGTTAATCTTGTTTTTGTGAGTTGGATGCCATAGTACACATGCCATACACTAAGGATAAAGATGATGTGATTTGGAACGTTGCTACAAGGTATGAGGATAGAGATGATAACATACCTTTGTGGAGCAAATGATACATGGATGGTTTACAAACACTAAGAGTATTAAGGAGATCATCTTGTGAGGATGTGATACCATGAGCTATCTGGAATTTTCAAGATATGCAAGGTTGAGTTTGATCACCATGAAGAGGAGCTCAGAGTTTCTTGATGAAGACAAACTTAGAGATGAGATGATAAGTAGAATGCATGCAGGTGTATGTCTTCAACATTACCTAACACCTAAGGATAAGAAGTGGTAATGAATGCTCTGGTTGAGATATAGCTGCCTAGTTTACCTGGGAGCTAGAAGAAGTTGAGGTTGTTAGGCTAACCTTAAGATGAGGAAAAGAGATAAGTTTGGCTAACACCCAGATGTATCAATAGTGGTTAATCAAGTAAATGATTGTTTGGTTAGCCAGCCTAGTATGTGATATAATGAAAGGACAGTTCTAGAACCTCAGATGTACTTCTTTGGAAAGGAAAGTGATGAAACCCTGAAGAGAGTGGTTTAGGGTTTCCAAGGTATCATGCTTGAGGAATCATGACATATAATAAATCATGGTTTTAAGATCACCAAACATTGTGATACTATAAAGATAGTAAGTGATAGTAGCACTTTGGTTGCTTGATGTGAAGTTGCATGTAGCATGTGGTCATGCAAGCCAAGGGTGAAAGACGAACATCAGTAACCCAATGCTTTGACTTTAAGGTTAAAGAATCCCCGAGAAGGAATGGGAGTTCACCACTATGGATGTGGTGGTAAGTCTTCCTTAGACCATAGAAGTTCCATATGCAATATGGGTTATGGTAGATCGCCCTACCTGGATGACACGAGAAGGAAAGGAGTGTTGTCAAGGGACAGATTCAGTTGAACTACACGTGAGAGAGATGGTTCAACCACACCATGATGTGAGTTTAAAAGTTTTTTAGTATGACCTAAAGGTTCACTCCCATGAGGTGGAAGTAGATACCTGAAGAAATCAATGTTAGTATATTTAGCACCCCATACTAATGGTTAGTATGATCCAGACTAGAGGGTCTGATGAGAGAATGTGTGCTCATTCAGGGTGATACAAAGAGACAGTTCTTAAGATGTGACGTTAACCACCATAGCCTTTATCGAGATGAAAGAAATTCTAGAAGAAGGTTGTGTCGGTCACCACTTCATTAAGATGATGTTGGTGAAGGAGGCCCCGTGAAGGTCAGAAAAGAACCACAGTGTGTACATATGAAGTCGCTTTGATCATGCAATGGCTGAGAGAGAGCCCAGTGGTGACATGAGTCACAAGCTGATGCAAAGCAGACTGACATACAGTTCACTGTGGGAGAATATGTGATGTGAAAATCCAACCCCTCTAAGCTACAACTGAGAAAGTTGGGTTTGCGATATATGGGTCCATTTGAGATGGATTGGTGGATATGGTTGTGTTTATCCTTACCCGTTAGGATAACATGATGCATGATGTATTCCATGAGTCTGATCTAGAGCACTACGTGAGGTACCCAAGCCATGTGCTGAGCCATGAACCTATTCAACTTTTAAGAGGCTGAAATGTCCTGAGTCACCTATGAGGGTATGATATACCAAGGTAAGAAAGAACTCAGATGGAAGAATATGAGATGATGAAGGTTCTTGGGAAGCACCATGGAAAGGGTGAAGCCACATGGGAGCCCTGATGAACGTATGAAAGGCTTATTCTGTTTGTTTGCTTGCTTGATGGAATTTTGAGGACAAAATTCTTATAAGAGGGGAAGGATGTTACAACCCCAATTTTGGGTTCATGTGGAGAGAAATGTAATTTTTCGTATTAGAGATATTGGAATAAATGATGATATAATTGGTGTTGAATAAATAGATTTCATTTACAATAGCCTTGATGATTGTGTTGTGGGCTTTATTGGCTATTGGGCCCAAATAACAAGGAAATTCAATTAGTAAATGAATAATTGAGTTTTTGAGAAAAGAATGAGGTAGAAACCTCTAGAAGGCAAAGGAATGTAATCTAAGGATGGATTTCGTGCCTCTTGGGTTCCTTGGGTTCCAAGGAGTCCAAAGTTGCAAAGAAAAGGCAATAAGAAAAGAAAAGATTAATTAAGTATTTCTTTATTGGGAAAGAAATTAAAAACAATTATAAAATGTGGAAAATAAGTGGAAAGAGGTGTAATTGAGTTATCCTTAGTGGAATTTTGTATCTTAAGGATTCCTAATAATAAAAGGAATACCAATGAGGAAAATAAAAGAGAAATAAAGAGAAATTTTCAAAAAGAGATATTTTGAAAAGAAATAAATAAGATAATGAGAGATAATGGATAAAATATAAGTTCAAGGCTAAGTTATATCCCCAAGATGATATTTCGAGACATTAAGGTTCCTTGAGGTTCAAGGAACTCAGAATAATAATTTAATAGTGAGGGAAAGAGAAAATAGCTTAAATATATATAATTAAAGTGATATCTTGCACCTAAAGAAAAGGTACGTTTTCTTTTAGATAATGAGCCTAATTTTGGCACAAAGGTATATTGAGTATTCATTAAGTTTCCCTCAAAATTTGGAATTAATTGGACACTCGGTGTGGGAGATATGGATTTTACAAAATTCATAAAGTGTAGAGGAAAGTATTTTGTCACAATTTTATTAGATCTATTTTGATATAAACGCGAGACACCACAGCCTTTAGATTCAGATCCAACAGAGGTTGTGATGTCACCTTCCTTAGTCGGACAAGAAAATAGTAGGTCGAGAGGGTAGTTTTTCCTATACTGATATCTTGCAAAATAATGGACAAATCATTATGGCAATTAGTCCAGTGGATTCAGGAGAAGAATCTGAACCTAGAAGACCTAGGTTTTGGTGAGTTTCGTAGATGCCAAGAAAAATGCCCAAATATGCTTGGGACCTCCTCATCAACCTACCTATATATAGGGGGCATTGGGCTCCAACGAAATGGCAAAAGCCTCTCATTGTGTTCGGCCAAACTCCGCGAGGGGATTTGCTCTTTCAATTGCTTCTGGAGGTGCGTCCCTTTGCACCCATCGTCTCCGTGAACTTGCTGAAGGGGTGGGAACCTAGGTGGCCTGGTCCACATGACCTCAGGGCAATTGAGGCCCCAACCACATTCAATAGAGTAGGGCGGAGGAGGGGCAACATGGCTGGCCATCTGAGGTGGGCGGGCCGAGGAGAAAGAGAGGTCGCCTTGTTCCTCTGTTTTACATAGTAAACAAGGGAGGTGGGCTCCCCTTCAGCGCGACGAAGATGACACGGGGAGAAGGTAACCGGTTTGTCAAGCAATCGGATCCAAGGAAGGATCCGCTAGAGAAGGAAAAGGATCGATTTAGCAAGAAGTGAAGGCGCTGACGTGGCAGGCCACGATTGGCCCAAAGGTAATACTTTTTGTGAAATTCATAGAATTTGCTAGCAAACTCGGATGAGGAAAGTTAATACATGAAAGTTGATCAAAAAAACATCAATATCCCAATAAAAATATAATTGGATCATGTTTCCACTTTCAATTCAAAAAGTATATAATGATGCTATCTTTAATAGTTTTATCAATGAAAAACCCTAACCTTTGATGATTAATGAATTAGAAAAGGGTTATATGGGTGTTTAAAATAGATATTAACCTGTTGATAATACAAAGGGCATATTAGATCTAAAAGGATCATCTTAATGCGTAATTTGATTAATTTAGGGTTCCATATGCTTTAATGAATCTAGAACCCTAACTTTGGTAAATATGATCCTTAATGATTTAATTGGTCAAATCCATGTACAAAGCTGAGATATGATGGTTCTAATCTATTTAGAGTACAAAAGTCCTTAATTCTGGATAAATACCCTAAAAAGTAGTGATTAGGGTTTTCTCATGAATAAAAGGTAGAATTATGGCAAATCGAGTTCATATGACCATAATGAACTTTGAATTGATGATGAATGAGCATAATGATCTTGTCATGGATTAAAAGGATAAAAATGGTAGTTTTAATAAAAAAGAGGCATAATGGTCTTAATTAATGTTTAAGTGTGCCTTTAATCCAAAATTAGGGTTTGTAAGTAATTGTATAAAATTAGGGTTTAAAATAGTGAAAGTGAAGTAAAACCCTAATTGCAAAGTAAACCCTAAAAAGCAGTAGAAACCCTAAGTAGCAAGATGGTTTGGATAGATTTTGATAAAAAGGAATTGAATGTAATTTTAGGATTCATGTACTTGCTTGATTGGATGTCATCGATTGATTGGATTATTCTATCTCAGATTAGTCTAATAGGTATGTGGCTAATTATGAATAACCACCTTTGTTTCTTGAGGATTTTTTGGATGGTTAACCGCATCGAATGCAAATTATCAGTTTGGATGTTCATACTTGCAAATCATAAAGTCACTATGATTATCACATTAATAATAGAAGTATGTATTCTCGCACCTACATGCCACTCTGATGGATGATGCCAAAGGTCAGGCCCAGATGGGTAGACCAATGGGCACCATGAGTGGTGACCCCAGGCACCAAGCTCGGGAATGAGAAGGTCGTCTATGATATTGAATGACTGACGGGCACTATGAAGGGTGACCCCTAGGCACCAAGCTCGGGATTGATATGGTGGCCTTAAGTCATAGGCGAAAGAAACCCTAAGGTGGATATGCCAGGGTTAGGGCAAAAGTGGTGGAGAATGTCATACTGAAAAGCATAAATTGGCTTGTTAATTAACTTGATTGTGATAATTAGATTGTTATCCATATGTGCAAACTTTTGGTTGTCCCCACATACCAGTATATTCTGATATGCGGACCGATGTTTTGTTTGTCGGCGTTTTAGGTACAAGCTTGAAAAGGACAAACAGTATAGCGGCATATGTGAAATTAATTAAGAGTTAAAGTACAAAGGAGGAATAGTTAGAGTAGATTCCTGATGCAGATAGATGTAGATACCCCAATTTTTATAAAGGCATGCAAGTTTTATTTTATACCAGTTTCCATTTAGTTGGTAAAATTATTAATTATTATTGATTATTTGTCGAACCTTTGATCCAGGTTATTAGATAACAACTCTGATCTCTTGGTCTCCCTTAAGTGGGGGTTACTGGGAGGTGGGGTCGTTACAGTTTTGGCATTCAATTCACAAAAAAATGGCTGACTGCACTGCCAACGACCATCTCACAGGGTGAGACGGTCGTTTGGGCAGCCAGATAAGAGCCTCAAGTATGGAGACTACAATTGCATTGTTAGGCTAATCAAAAATCGAATTGTCTAAGATCTACCCAAACTGAGGTGTGGACCAACTGATTCATTTTGATAAACTGGCTAAATTGGCTTAACTAGCGATATTGTCGTCTTACATGTGCGTGATGCTTAGTTAGGCCAAAGGAAGGTTCCATATATTTTCCCAAATCGCTTTGATTTCATAATACTTGTGGTGCAAGGAATTAAGATCTAACATTAGTGGGAAATGAGTTGTCAATTTTGTATGCAATTGGGAAACTGCCAAACGATTGTTTGGTAGTGTGAGACTACTGCATTATGTGGCTAGATGACCATTTAGGCCAATACACGACCATCTTGTAGTTCATCGGGTTGCGAAAATTCAAAATATTTTGGTCCCTTCCGCTACCTCACAGATTCTAAACAGACTGGAAACCCTGACCCAAACCCCACCTATGAATAGACGGGTATTGGGGGGCTTCCAAGAACATGACAACATCAACTAAGCATTAGTCACTCTGACAATTATTGTCCTATCTGGTTGTGGTAACCAAGAGAGCCCAAGAAAGTCCTATGTGACTAGGGAGGGACAATTTTGGGAGAGAACAACATATGATCACTATTGTGGGAGATCACTTTGGTGACTAGTACGCCAATGGGAGGGAAAAATCCTTCCTATCTATTCTAGTTGAATGTAAGGAGTTCTAGTTGGTCTGTGTGGACTACTCTAAAGGCAGAAGTCCTTTGGCTACTACTAGGAGAGAAAATTCAGCCTACAGTCTGTGGCGAGATCACTAGATTCACTATAGAAGTTGTTCTATTTGTTGTTCTTGGTGAAGCCTAGGAGCTGTACAACAACTGTCAAAGAGCAACTAGAAAATAACAGCATTGAGGTGAGTTGTTGTTGCTGGACTTACTCCAGGACTAGGTATAACTCATTAAACCATCATTTCTATTTCATAGTAGTTGGCGAGATCTTGTTGTTATGGGAATACAAATAGATAAAACTTTTGTTTCTGTTGCTATACTTTGTGCCTGTATTTCCCAATAGTTGTATTAGAGCCAAGTCAATTTACTATGTTTTAGGATAATCGATATGATCAGATATTGGTTTAATAATTTATTTATTTCATACAGTGTGAATATTTAGCTATCTTGTATGCATATCTAAATAAAGACAACATAATCTAAAACATATACATATATATATGCAATTTACATGTGTCACCCGAAATGCAGTTTTTATGTTGGACGTGTAGCATGGGTATATCCAATATCCTATATATGTGTGTGGTTGGATGGTTTGGTCCTAATTCCTATTTATCTTAGTCTGTGTATCAAGCCTCTACCTCCCTCTTCCCAATATAAAGTTAATTCTTTCCTACCTTTGCTCCCCTAAAATGCATCTCGAGGTTTCTCTTTATAATTTAATAAAGTAGCAA
Source organism: Alisma plantago-aquatica (assembly GCA_963693085.1). Classification (NCBI taxonomy): domain Eukaryota; kingdom Viridiplantae; phylum Streptophyta; class Magnoliopsida; order Alismatales; family Alismataceae; genus Alisma; species Alisma plantago-aquatica. Next base: position 619,717,525 of record OY856413.1, read on the forward strand.
TAGGATAGTTCTCTTTTCTTGCAATGATGAGGAAAATGATCATTATCAGATGAGACAACCAGATTGTGGGATGAGCTGACCGTCTGTAGGACCATGAAGGATAAAATGATGGATCCAAATGACCTCCTGGTGGACCCAACTGACCGTTTAGAAGGAGTTGAAACATCACTTGGACTGGAGGCTAGACGACCGTCCATGATGACCAACCAACACCAAGAGGTGAGACAACTAGTTTAAGGGTTGAACCAATCTACCCAGATTTGCAAGAACAGATCTACACCAATAGTAGGTTCATACATGAGATGTGATGATTGACCTAGGTGGTAATAATTCTGTGTGTCTCCAAGGAATTACAAGTAGACATGGCCAAAATCTTCTCTTTTTGTTTGATATTGTATGTTTACATTGTGAGATATAGCATGTGTATGATACATATTATATGTGTGGTGATTGGATACAATATATTATATATATATATATATATATATATATATATATATATATATATATATATGATATATATAAACCCCTCAATAAAACATATTAAGTCTAAGATGCTTTCCAATACCAATACACATGAAAAACTTGTTCAAACAAGCATAGGTTACACCAAAGCATGGTTCGTCATCTACCTTGTGGAAGTGTGATGGTAGTAATGTAGATGTTGCCACAACGGGGTGCATTTTTATCGTATTGGTTATTGGGTCAGGCTTGAATGGTGACTTGGAAAGCCCAAGCTCAAAAGCATGCAGATGATTATGGAAAAGAGTTGTGCACATCATCTATCCAAGAGTTGCATATGATGCAATTGGCATGTTTGCCTACCTAAATAGTCAATTTGTGTAAGATCATCCAAAGTTGACTCATGATTTGATGAAATGTGGATCTTGGCTCATTAGAAAATTGTTCGTTGTAGTTATCTGAATTAATACTTGTGGGTTGTCAATTTGAAGAAAATAATGAGAACAATAATGAATTAAAAACCTAATTATCATCAACTAAATTTTGATTAAATCAAAACATAAATGAGTTTTTGACAAAATTGAAAATTCTTTTGTAGAATCAAATGGCGACGAACAACAATCACTTTTCTCTGTGATCGGTCCTTGAGAAGAACAAGCTAACTGGGAACAACTTCTATGCTTGGTCAGGACATTGAGAATCATTCTCACATAGGAGTGCAAGCTTTATATCGTGGAGATGCCAGAACCAGAGGAACCACCTCAATATGCACCAAGGGATTACACCGATGCTTATAAGAAGCATACAAAACACGCAGTGGATGTCAAGTGTATGATGATATGCTCCATGAACTATGAGTTGTAGAGGTAGAATGAGAACTTGGATATGATTGAGATGGTCACACATCTCAAGAACATGTTCCAAGATCAGGAAAGACAAGAGAGATATGATGTCTCCAAGGCACTGTTCAAATGTAACATGGTAGAAGGTGACCAAGTAGGTCCTCATGTTCTCAAGCTCATTGTGTATGTTGAGAACCTAGCTAGAATGGGATTACCCTTGGGTCAAGAGTTGGCCACTGACGTGATTCTACAGTCCTTGCAAGAGTCATATAGTCAGTTTGTCCTAAACTACAACATCAACAACTTTAAAAATCCATTGATAGAGTTGTTGGGCAAGTTGAGAATAGATGAGACACAAATGAAGAGAGACAAGCCTAAGTCTATGATGATGATCAACAAGACAAAGGGGAAGTAGAAAGGAAAATTCAAAGCTAAGAAGGGTTCTAAAGATGGCTAGAATCCCAAGTCTTCAGATCTCAAAGAAAAGGGAGGTGTGAAGAAAATAAGAGGTGATTGTCACCATTCTCACCAACCTAGACATTAGAAAAGAAATTGCCCACTCTGGTTAGGAAATTAAAGAAGAATAAGAAAGGCACGGATGCCTCCACTTTAGGTATAAATGTTATAAGATAAATTTGGTTACTTTTTTTTTGGTATGTGATACCTAACAGAGATCTGACATACTTGATGTGCATGATCTGACAAGAAGTAAAAACCTTCATGGAATGACAAAGATGGACAAGGTAGAGCGAGAGTTGTAGAAGATTTATTCTACATCTCAATTTATCTTAACCCAATGGGCATGTAATAGAGTTATGAGAACTACTATTTCATTATGCCATTGAATGGAAACATTTATTTTAAATCATCTTTTATGACAAGGATGATAAATTAATAAAGTGAGATATTGATGTTTCTGTTTCAAAAGATATGATCTTGCATGGCAATGCCCAAACATCTAATGATATTTGTATGAAATACTATAAGATGAATGTTTATAATGTTAATACCAAAGGATTATAATTGATAACTCAAGATTATAATTAGCAATAGTCACCTTGGATGTTCCTATGAGAAATGCATGTCTATAAAACATATTGATGTTAAACTAGATTGCTTTGGTTATTTAACCTAAGGAAACATGCAAATCCTTATTTACGTACAATGTGACATCATATCCTTCACTAGATGTAGTGGGAGGACAAGCCTTTAATCATATCTCATACATGTGATGCACAAAGATCTTATAGAATGAATTTTATAGATAATTACTTATACCTCATAATCATTTACTAGTAATATGATGATATGTACTCAATAAAATGGAAATCTCTTGAAATGTTCAAGGAGATTATAAAGACTTTGATGAAAGTATTATGAACCTTTAATGAGATAAAAAGTTGAAATACTTTGCATCAGAACCTTGAGGACCTTTAGGAAAGAACTACGATAAAATATCACAAGTCAAATCTATCTGAACATGATGATGTCTGAGAATGAAGGAATTGTATCATGATGAGTCATGATATAATTATCAATTACTATATGGATGGTTTAGAGGACATCATATATGATATGATTTGAGAATGTCCCAAGATGTCTAAAGGATTGAAACCTACATCAAGAAAGTAGTTTCTTGAAAAGGTTTATCCATAAGACATAATTGTTGAATATTATTGTTAATCCCAATCCAATAACAATAGTATTTTGTTGATAGGATAACTGGATTCCTAGAGAATCAATGGGAGTAAAAGTATAACTTGAAATGTTTGAGGTCAACAAAGAGGTACAATGAGAACTAAGATAATCACAAGTTTTTTTGGAATCTCAAGTTCGTCATGTAACACAGAATTAAATTGTTCTAGTAGAACACATCTAAGATTGGAGGATTCTGAATCCAACAATTCAGACATGTTGGTCATAACAAGATGAACCAACTAGTCAACTAGAAGCTATTGAGAACCATAATCTGAGTAATGGCTCAAAGACATTATGGGATCCATGTAAACTAACAAGGTATGACCTTAATAGTACTACCTGAGGGGTAAAACCCAAAAGATGAAGATAGGGTCTTGTGGAAAAGAACCACATGTGTAACATAAAAGGACAAATTGGTTAGAAAGTTTCTCAAATCAGTTCAAGTTGTTGAACATGATAGAAATTCCTTTACCAATTGTCAAGCTTGTTGTTGTAGTCAAAATAAACTAAGAGATTAAGCATATGAAGGTAAAACGGATTCCTTAAAGGGAAGACATCAAAGGATGTGTATGTGACACAACCTAAAGGGTTTTATAACTTCATGAATGGAAATGAAAGTCTATAAACTACAAATTTCAATCTGGGATTGAAATAAGCATCTCAGAGATGGGATCTTTTGATTTGACAGGATGTCAAAGATCTTGACTTGAATCCAGATAAAAGATAAAATCTATGATTACAAAAATTTAGTGGGAGCATATATGGATATTCCACACATGATAAGGAATAACATCTCAATATTATGAATATTGAGAAATGGCATGATAACCCCTTCAGTAACGAAGGATAAAGTGAAACATCTTATGATATAACAATCAAGACCTATGAGATAGTTCTTGAATGTTTCATAATGGAAGTTTGAGTACATAAAATAACAAATGTGTTGAAGGAGTTTAAAATTTAAGGATTCAATGAGAGAGAATCTAGATTGGTCTCTCATGAACTATAATTTCCAATTCTTGTGAAGAATGGAAATGATACGATTAAGATATCATAGGTTGTTGCAACAGATCTATCATTAATGATATTTATCTCATATAATCTTGTATGTATTGGACATGACAAGATGATAGTAAATTCCAGTAAGGGTTATTGGAAAGTAAAAAAGGATTGACATGGCATATACCATAAAGGATTTGATTAATACTCATAAAGGCAAGCTTCCAATTCATTCTGTTTCATTCAGTTATAAGATAACGGGAAACATTATGAATGCCTAAAGAATGACAATACTCAATAACATAAGTCATCAAGTACGTGACTTGGAGGATGAGATCATATGAATGTTAAGAGTATGTACATTCTTCTTATGTCCCTAATTGGTTGTTACTAAGGAAGGTAGATAGACACTAGCAATATATAAGACTAGAGTGTGGGTTGGTTGATGATAAAATCTCATTCGTCATGATATGCCAATATCATACCAAGCACACATATACATGTTAGGGAACAATGTATTAGACAAATCCACCTTGAGAATGACACATGGAAACCATATTTGGTGGTCATAGTCATATCTCATTGTCAATGTGGTGATTGTGATTCTTAGAAATGAAGTCATTGCACATGTCACATGTCGTTGGGTATGCTTTGACATCATCAAATGAAGTCCAGAAATATGGGTTTTTATAATAGTGATGATTGAGTGACTTTGATACATGGGGATAGACTGTGAGTGATATAGATGGGATTTGTCCCTCCTACTGTAATATAATACCATGGCCACTTGATAAATGAGACTGAGAAACGCATGCACAAGCACATGTGAATCAATATATGATATTGAGTTCACATTATCTCAGATAATCTACTCTTGGTTCAAGGAACATAGATTGAATGTTGAGATGATGTCGATTCTATGCCTTGAGTTCATCCTGGATATCAGTGCAAAGGAATTATACAATCATTTCTACACCTTACACAGATTGTAGCTTGAAGTTGTTCTCCAACCTTCCAATCACTTAGGTAGCACTGATGTATGATTAGGCACCACTCTTTGCTTATAATGTGATAAGTTAGTTATGGACATTCACTGCCAACATGATATGGGACCTGTAGGGTCACACACAAATGAACTCATGTAGAAGAGGAGTTTAATCTTAAATCTTGATTGGATTGAATACTAAAGTGTTTAGGTATTAAATTCACGCAATAGATTGACTAGTTGCATTGACAAATGACCATGTCATAGGGTGAGATAGCCATTTGGATAACCAGATGAGCGTCTCAAGTATTGAGATGGCATTTGGATTGTCAGGCTAATCAGAAATTGAATTGGCTAAGATCTTCCCAAACTAAGGTGTGGACTGACCTGTTTGTTCAAATGAACTGACTAGCTCAGCTCGACTCACTGGATGACCATCTGGGTGAGAGAGACAGTTGTCTCATATGTGTGAGTTCAATCAATTGGGCCAAAGGGAGGTTCTAGGTACTTTCCTAAATCATTATGATTGCACAATACTTGTGGTACAAGGAATTAATGACTAAAATTAATGGGAAATGAGCTGCCAATTTTGAATGTGATTGAGAAACATCCAAGTGGCCATTTGGCAGTGTGAGACGACACACTCGTGTTCCCCAACAATCATATAGGTTACCATACAACCATCTCGTGGTTTGCAACTTGCAAAAATTCAATATCTTTCGGTCCCTTCCACTCCTGCACAGATCTCAAACAGATTGGGAATCAATACCCAAACCCGACCTATAGATAAAGGGGTACTGGGGGCTTACCAAAACACAACATAAATTGAGAATTAGTTTCTCTAACAAATATTGTCCTCTCTGGTTGTGATAACTGAGAGAGCTCAAGCAAGTCCTACCCAACTAGGGAGGAATAGCTATGGGAGAGAACAACTGAGGATCATTGTTATAGGAGAACGCATTGGTAACTAGTACGCCAACAGGAGGGACAACTCCATCTGTCTATTCTTATTGAATGACAGGAGTTCTACTTGGTTTGTATGGACTAGTCTAAAGGAAAGAGTCCTTTGGTTGCAGCTAGGAGAGCAAAGTCAGCCTGCAGTCCATGATGAGACCACTGGAGTTGTTGTAGAAGTTATTCTATTTGTTGTACATGGTGATGACCAAGAGTTGCACAACCAATGTCCAAGAGCAACTAGAAAAAAGTTCATTGAAGTGAGTTGTTGTCGATGGACTTGCTCTGGGATCATGTATAACTCGTTAAACCATAATTCCTATTTCATAGTAGTTGACGAGATCTTGCTTTTATGCGAATACAGATAGATAAAACTTTTGTTTCCGTTGCTATACTTTGTGCCCGTATTTTGTAATAGGTTGTTAGTCACAAAGTAGATTGTAGTCTGCATAACAGAAAGCACATGATGCATAGTGAAGTGGGAATGATAAGTAACACACATCATTAGTTTGATGAGGGAGACTAAATTAGTTAAATGACCAAAGTTTTAAAGGAAATTGAATGTAATCATGCTAGAATACCAACCAACTAAATGATGGTGTAAATAATGTCTAATTGAACTGGATTTTTGCATGTTAACTAAACAAGATGTAATGGATCCAATATTAACATTAATTCCTTCTTTATATGACATTTGATCTATTATCTAAGTGAATAATAGTTTCCCACTTAATTATTTATTTTATTACTTCTATGTTAAGCATTCAATCAATGCATTTAATGTCTATAAATTGTATACATTCTTTTATATTAAGTTTCTTTTGTTGGTTGGATATAAGATAATTCTAGATTTCCAATTTAGGCACAATACTTATTAAATGGATGAATTGTTATTGTTAAACCAAAATGTAAGACTTAACTAATTAATTAGTCTTATATAAAAGGTGATCTAATAAAATATTATATTTTCTTGGGTTTAAATACTCTTAATTAATCTAATTCAAAGGAAATGATATAATTCTTATCTAATTGAAATGGAACTTAGGATAGTGAATGTTGAGCTAATACCCATATTTGGGCATGTTACAAAAACCATTGATTAGAACTTTAGACAAATGATTTATTAGGTGTAGTTAAAATATATGTAGATAACATGACGAAAAGCTTAGGGTAATATTTATCATTATCCTCATGCAAACACTAAAAGGGAGATTTATCCAACCTCAACATATATATGTTCATGATATGATTATATATCAGAGAGTAAATGATAGGTAGAATGGTAAAACCCATCCACCCTAGTGCTTCCACCATTTTATAATCAAATCTTAGTTCTCCCTTTTTGTTATTTGCAAAATTAGTCACTCAAACCAAATCCAATATTTGTGTTAAGTTCTAGTTCATTATGATTTTATTGATCTAACTATTTGAGAAAAAAGTGTGTCAGTTCGAACTTGAACTATATTGTAGTAAGATCCATAGTTGTGGTTGAGAATTGTCATGCACATTGTTAAGGTAAAATCTAGAGATTTCATTCCTAGGTAGGAAAAATTTTATGCGTGAGTAAATCATCACATCACTAATTTTCACACAAATAGAGGTTGTGATGAATCAAGAAGATTTGGGAACATATTACTACCTCCTACTAAGAGACAAGGTTTCTTCTACAAAATGATCTTAAAGACTATACCAAACAACTGAGTCCCACTTCCAAGGGCATATATTGTGCAATCTCAGCATCAAAATTCCAAAAATAAAGGAATATGCATATCTTTGAGTGGAAGAGAAATTAACACATGTCAACTGACTAATAAGGTGAAGGTACCGTTGAATATTTATACGACATACCTATACATGTAAGACATTCCATGCTCCAAATACACTAATGGTAAGAAAGAAAATTGGGAAGTGGATCCCACTATAATATAGAAGGAGTTGTATCATTGTTGATATAACATATAAATAGATCTCTAGTAATATATCTATCTATTGTGTAGCTCAAAATCACATAGGTGATGGATCAATAGAAGGTGTGCTCAACTAGATGGCAATCATGTGTTATAAGAGGAGTTGTGTGCTATTATGGAAGGAGTAAAAATGGCAAGAGAAAGGAAAATTTCATAATTAGCTTTATGCTCAAACACAAACGTAACTATTCATCAAAAGCAAGGAAGTTATTCCAGTAAATGCAGGAATATTACCTTCAAAATTAAAAATAATTGTATTTCGCTACTCAATATACAATCTACGTATGATGATTATGTGATGAATGTCACCTTAAACAATCAACTTGTAGTTGAGGTATGAAGTGGTGTGGAGTGTCTTGTGGATGCTCATATTATTTATGAGAAGGAAAATAGTACATGTGATAGTGTGATGGATTTTCATGTAAATGATGGGCATGGTGAATAAATAACCTGAAGGAATTTAAAAACAAAAATGAGAAAGTTAGTCATAATATAGGAGATCTAAACCCAAAATCCTAAAGGCAAGGTGTGTAAAATTATGTCCAAAAAATAGATTTCACCATTTTTAGTATGAACTCTCCAGTGGTCTAACTCTAAGATTCAACCACCCAAAATTTTAGGCATGTCCATCCATTGAGAAAAAGGACTCTCATGTCAAACTTATTTGTAGGCCCGGTTGTAAAAAAAAGTATATTGTCAAATTTGTCTAGCATGGAATCTGTTAGAAAATAAGGAAAGAGAGTAACAGAGGTAGGTAGAATGAGCATTGATTTTTATTGTGTGTGTCCAAAGAAAGAAGAATGATTTGTTTTTAAGATAGATAGCATCTCCACATGTGGTAACAACCTGCACATTACATCATTGCAATATTTAGCATCTTCTCATGAAGAATTTATGATTTGATCATCATGTTTCATGAGTAATTTAATCATCCTATTTTTAATAGGATGCTTAAGACATGATCAACTAATTGAGGTAATTGTTGTTAATTTTGCACCAAGAGATGCAAAACATAGAAATCTAAAACACCATATGAGAACTAGAGGAAAAAATTAACTGTTGGTAAAAATGTTTAATAGAATAAACAAAATGAACCAAATAAGAAACATAAATAAGAGAAAAAATATTTGGGACACTAGAATATAATATTTCCTCTCATATATTACAAAAAATCTAAAAAATTATAAATTAGATGTGTCTTTACAATGTCATTCATAGAAGGTAATCTTTGATTTGAAATAATTGTCTATGTGACTAACTTTTAACAAGAGAGACATTGAGAACTATATCTTGAACCAAACTCCCCTAATTTCACTCGAAAAAAGTCACACAACCATTACATAGGCATGATATTAAGTTTGAATTGGTGTGTGCATAGAAACCTTCACAAGAGTCGTGTTTCATGTTTACTATTTGTGAGTATTCCAACTCACAAAAAGCACACTCTCACGTCACACTCATTTTATAGGGATTTCTAAGGGTGTCATGTTTGCAACACTCAACCATTAATGTTATTTATCCCATTCAAAGTGAAGTGCTTTCTATAAATAGGAAGATTGAAGAAATATTTCCATGGGGAGTGTCAAAGCGCACTTCTGCATAGTATTAGTATTTTACATGTAAGGGAAAATATGTAAAATCTAATTTAGGTGGTTGTTGTAAAACTAAAAAAGTGTGAAAGATAAGGAATTCAGAGTGCCACCTTGTTTTACATGGAAGGTAAGGAAAACTATGGCATTTAGATGAATGTCAAAACACGAAAAAGACTAAAATGACTTCACTCAAGGGTGGGTAAGAGATAGAAAGTGTGACCATGAGACCGAGATTGGCAATTCTATTACCAGATGAATTATGTTAGGCACCTCTACGTTGCTCTGAAACTGATATTTCGATTGAATTCTTGAGTTCATGAAAAGTGTTTCTTTTGGTTTGGATTAAAAGAGTGAGAAAACAAGGTAATATACAAAAAGTGATTTAGGTGTGTGTGTCTTTGGGGACTTTATATGTCTTTGGAATTTTCTTCATCATCTTGAAAGAATATAGTTTATAATATCAAAATATAATTGTGTAAAGAACTTCTACTATAAATATCCATACCGGGTGACTAGGATACTCTGTGTGAAATATAGAAAAGAGATAGTTGATCAAGTCAGATCTAGGTGTATGTGGATAATGGTCTTAATGTGTAGTTCACATTATTTAATTAAAATGCATTTTTGATGAGTGATCAATTACGATCAAGTGTAACCTTTTTAAGTGGATCAACCAAACATGCATATCAGAAATTAAACCAACTAGTAAAATGCATCATATGACCAGGAACAAGATAGTTCTAGGTTTTAGCATGATTAGTTTAATTAAGTTGAACAAGTCTATAGATCGGATATTGTAGTGCAAGTTGAACTAATACATAAGTTGTTTTAATATGGGAAAACATTTGTTGTTATCTAGATATAGTAGTTAGGATGTACAATTAGAATAGTTCAACACAATTTAGAGGAAATGGAGCCTACATACTATTTTTGCGTCCTTTTAGAATATTCAAGTCATCATTTGAAAAGAAGTATCTTCCATCCACTCATTGCTAGAGTCTGAATAACTTGATATAGTTTTCTCTCTAGCTTTAGAAAAGTAAAGAAGGTGTCGGTTGATGCTGAATATGGGGGTTATACCTGTTGATTAGGGTCAAGGGTTCATAATTTAGAGAGACTTTTCATGATTGGTTTATCTTTGTATTAGAACATGAAATGATAATCATGATTCATTCCCAAGGGGAACCTATGGAACACAAGTTTATATGGGGTAGAACACTGGTGAAAACACATGTTCTGCCATCTAGCATATTGGTAGCATCAGGTGTTCTACCAAGGTGTCCTCTGGTAAGAAACAAGAATTTTCCTAATCTAAGTTGGTGGTTTTCTTGAAGGTTATGAGTGTATTTCAAATAGAAATTTTGTTTTTTATTGTGATATTCTTTCATTATGAAATATAACTTTGATCAAAAAAGGAAAGAGGAGGGAGAGATGAAAATTTGAGGGAAAGGTATTCAGTTTTCTCTTGCTTTGTCAAAAATTATATGAATATGAATTGATTATGCTCTTCAATAATTAATGGAATTGACGATTTAAGATAGATAAAAATGCATTGAATTTCAAATTAGGATTTGATGTTAATATATTTCATTCATGGCTAATGTAATTCGAAAATTTACGGAAAAAGGCTTGTAAAATTCTCAATTAAAAGGGCAAGTTGCACATAAGTCCATCAAAGGATTTTTTGTTAGTGAACACTAGACAAGAGATTAATCGGTAAAATGAGTAGATTAAATAGGTAGAAAATTTGAGAAAATACAAAAAAAGTCAGCAAAATTCATCATTAGATAGAAAGTAGAATTGATGTTAATCTTTGATTTTAGTGACAAAAAATGTGTTGTCAAAAGTTACATTTTAGTTTTCCATTTCAAGCATCATTCATGAGATCTAAAATTTTGAAATGATAAGATTGCCATTATATAGCTTAATCTATGGGCCAAAGACCCATTCCCTCATTGAACTAAGAACTAAACTCCTTGTTGGACCCTCTGTGAGAAAAACTACAATGTCAAATGCATATTTCAAATGTTCAATAGATATGACCCTGCAAGTTATGTGGTCTCTCACATTGTCATTCCTCAACCTTACAAAATTCTTTCCTGGGATGTCTTTATATTATCTAGATTTGTCTTATTATGTTCTTTCATCACACATGAAAGAAATATGGGAATATATTCGAAATTACTGTGTATCAAGAAGTAAAATTACAAGACAATCATCTTGATAACAAGATAAATCTAAGAAAAAACGTTGGCCTACATGGTTGATCTAGATATAACTATTTTTTTTGTAAGATTCCAAATATTGATATCAGTTTCCTTTGAATTGATAGTTTGGTTTGCATCAGTATAACCCTCTAACACGATTGGAAAACCAAAATATTGAATAAACTTTATAGAACCTTTAAGGCATTTGAATACTCTAGCCAAAGCCTTCCACTTCCATTTTAGGACATGTTTTGTATCTACTCAACCTAGTTATAACATAGGATATATCATGTCCAAATTAGTCCTCTATGTACATCAAGCTTCTTATGACTTGTGTATATTTGTGCTGGCCCAAATGAGTGCCCTTATGGTCCTCAATACACAATAAGGATCATAAGGTGTATCTATAGGTGTAAATCAAATATCCTTCTAAATACTTTTATCATCGTAATGAGGTTAACAAAGTACAAAACCAGAAGCAGATCTACTAAATTTAGTATCAAAAACTACACTAATGGTTCCTAATTCCTTCTTATCAAGGTTTCTAGTAAGAAAATATTTAGTTCTGTAATAATAGCAGAGTTGGTTACAAGTAGTATTATAATCACAACGTACAAACTCAAAATGATGAAAATATAAAAAAATTTGAAAGAAAAAATTCTATCAAATTTATTGAAATAAATCAACAGATAAAAATTATCAAACTTATCATTTTACTATTTGTTTTCTTATTTAAGTCCATACAAGGACTTGAACAGCCTATAGATTTTATATTCTTTTCCTTGTGCAAAAAAACATTATATTTGGTCCATATGGACCTCCTTTTTAAATTCTTTATTCAATAATGTAGTCTTGACATCCATTGGACATACTACAAGCTGACATGTAGCAATCAAAGCAACCAAAACATGATGTTAGAGAATTTGGTTATAGGTTCATAAGTATCAAAGTAAATAAATCTTTGCTTTTGAATATAGAAGTGTATCCTCAAACTTGTGTATGGAACCATTTGTACTTATCATTTACCTAATGACCACTTAAATCAATAGTTTCCCATCTTGGTAGAAGCTCATTTAGAATCCATTTATGATTTCTTGTAATAATAATATTTCATTACATCTCTTCCTTCCAAGAATATCATGTGTGAGTTTCATGGGATCATCATACGTTCAAGGGTCTTTTTCAACAAGGAAGTTGTATATGTTGAGACCAAAATAATTATAAACTTAAGACCTTTCATCCCTACCCAATTCACTTTGAGGATTATCAAAAAGAAGTTAATGAACCTCAACAACCTGTATTGGGATCTTTTCTTGAAGAGGAAACTAGTTTTCCAATAATTTGTAGGAGAAGTTCAAATCAAAATAATAACATTGGATGTGATGTTGGGGACTTCAAATTTAGTTACCAATAATTAGTTTTCATTGTAATTTTTTACATATCCAATAAAGATTGTGTCAATAGTTCTAGATCCTAGTTTTCTGCTCTTGTTATCAAGGATCTTAAAATTGACCAGATTCCCCCACATGTTTTTTTTTACTTGGGAACCACCCCCGAGGAGGAGCCACTTTGGTGACGCCACCCCGACAATGTAAACCCAAAGGACATGAAAAGTGAATGGTCCGGTCACCTCCTCCCACGCCCAATTAAATTTAGTTACTTTTCGCAGAACGCCTCTGGCATGATTCGAACCTGAGTCCTTCATTGGGACTTACCGAGCAGCAATCAGCTGAGCTACTCTGGCCAGACCACATGTTTAAATATATAGATAAAGGTTCTTAGTTTTTTTAGAAAAATGAACTTTCATATTTGACATGTGTTAGGAATAAAAGGGTCAAAGTTATTGCAAAGAATAGTATACACATCAAAATAATGAAATCTTGAAAAGCTAGGGTTGTATATCACTTGAAGAAGGCCTTCAAGAGCTCAATCATGTTCAGATGTACTACCAGTGGATATATTATGAAGCTTTGCTATTTCATATGTGCATGTATTACATAATCTAGGTGTGGTTGATATACGCACATGCCAATACCTTGAGAGCCAAGTCAAAATGTGATTCTTTTGAGCATGTTAGACTGTAAAGGAAATAGTATGTGAGGAATTTGTGATATCTTGAACAACATTACCACTATATAACTATAGTAAGAAATGATAGTATCCATGATTCTAGACATTCTATAGTCCAAATGAAGTAGTATGCATTTCAGCTACCAGAACATAAGCTCCCAAAAAATTATCTTAGCCCATGCATGTAACCTGTCACCTGCATGTGATCTTTCCACTACAACAACATATGTGTGTCTGTGATATAGAGACACATATACATTGATTTTTTCCACCCTAAGGTATATGCATCTATCTTGAAATTATAGAAGGCTTAGTTCAGGAGAATGTTGACTAGAAACATCACGACATGCCTCCTTAACATAGGAAACTAGTCTCCACACCCTAGAGACTATTTGTAGAGGTCTCCCTGGTTCTAAATTGAAGATGAAATTGCTACTAGTACTCCCCAATACATGTTAAGAAATAGTATAAATAGTACAAACATCTATAGGAAGTATTAAACAATAAGTCATCCATTCTCCAATTCAAAGTGTACAAATCTTTACAGTAGTTTGTATATCTAACAGATGCCAGACGTGAAGAATCATTACAATCACACATAGCATGATTCACCTCTTCTAGTAGATGAAGTCATATAGTACACCCAAAGTCAACACTAAAGTGCCTTTAGACTTGCTGGCAATTAGTAATGAGGGCCCGATTCCCCATTAATCAAAGAAAGGTTTTATATTTTTTAAGAATCATCATCTTCTATAAAGTCAACTATGGCCCAAGTTTGGTTCTCACTACCACATTTAGAAAATCTACTTTATTGAGAATTTTCCAATAGGTGAAGAATTCCAAGCCCAACGATCCTGATTCATTTCCAACACCAGAACTAGATGACTGACAACTTTTCAACTATTTCTATGGGAAGATAAAATAATAGGTCCCAATGATATGAACTTGTGACATGGATGCTACCTTAATATCAAAAAATTCAGTAGGAATAATTAAAACTAGTTTTATTGTATAGAGGGTGCTCATCGGGCACCCATGTATCATGTCAACTAGTTACATAAGTGTCATTACTCACAATTCGAGTACTATTGGCTAAAACATGTTGTTTTAGTCCTTCACCAATATTCCAAAAATCTATAAATATACACCTGGACCTTGCTCAAATGATTTATATTGTATGTTAGGCCATGTAAACATGATGATTCTCTTTTGAGGAGAACCTTCCATACAATTTTCATAGAGACATATCCCATTAATGCATAGTTGGTATGCCAACACCCCATGCTCCTTAGAAGAAACCAATTGGACCCATGCCAACTATGACAATGGAACTTGATTTGATCATTTGTGCCATACAAAATGTCATATAGGTTATCAATTTTTTAGCATACACTAATTGGAATGTTACTTGTAAGCTTGGTATATGTTGGAATAGATCCGAACACAACCTTGGTTAAACAAATTCTCCCTACCAAGCTTAGAGTATTTGCATCCCATTGTATAATGTGTTATAGGATCTGGTCCACCACATTATTACACGTAGAATTTTGAATATTACCATGAATAATTGGGAACCTAGGTAACAACCCAAATCACCCACTCTTCTCATGCCTTCCTTATGATGCAACCCTACTTTTTAGGCTTCATCTTGTGTCTTCTTGCACTTCAATCACATCTACACATGTTAGATTGTAAGTTGTTTCCATTAATAAATTGTTTGATGTCAAATTTGTATATGGCTTCTCTTTGTGTGTTTTTTAGGCATTCAAACCATGTATTGGATAGGGAAGAGGAAGAAGGGATGATCCTTAGGTTTCTACACCCTGGGATTGGACCCTAGATCACCTCTGCACCTTCTACAAGTGGGCAAAAGTAGATTCAAGGCAAGGAGCACCTGTGAGAAAGACTTTAGAGCCAACAAGTATAGTTGGCCCCTCAAAAAGTACAATGGTACCTTCTGATGGCCATTGTGAGAGTGCACCATATCATAAGGAAATCCAAATTTCCAAGATTCTACGACAACTCTACCACCACGATCGTCGCTAGCAAAACGTCTGTGGTGCTTCAATGCTACCACACCAGTGTCAGACACCACACCCATGACGATGAACTTCCACAATGACCCGCTTGAAGAAAACAACCATGGCCTCCTTCCTAAATGACCATGGCAACCACCTCGCTCATGGACACTTCCTCCAAAACAATTGTAGCAAACACCTCACCCATGCATCCTTCACCCACCACGACCATGCCACTGACCTTCCAAAAACCATACCTCAACCTGACATTTTGCCCATTTCCATATCTACCATTTCATCTACCATGGCCATGTTCATCCCATCCACTATAGTCGTGGCCAAAACGACTGTGGTGGCTGACAACCCTAGCATACTTTCTGCACTACAATTCCTAGACTACGCCCACTTAATCTATTACTTCCCTATCTCCTATATATACCTAGGTGGTGGTTGTACACGAGGTTACCATCCTATAGCATTCATTTCCACTAACTAGTGCATTCAAGGAGCTTCTACCTACTCCCACCTATCTCCACCTCATTTCCACCTTTCCTTACCTCAAAATGCTAGTTTTCTAGGGTTTTTGACCATTTCCATCCACCTATCTTTGCTTGTCATCCACTTTGGAGGGAGAATGAGATTCACTTGTTTCTGGAGGTGAAGATGAAGGGATTTACAAGAGATGCATGGTTACATCTTCTTCTACTTCTTCTTTTATTCTTTTTTATGCTATGAGTAGATAATCCCCTTTAGGTTGGTTGTTTGTAGGAGAAAATGTTACTTTGATATCATGTTGGGAGAAATAACTTGCAAACTTCATAGATTCGTTTTATGATGATTGCATTCTATTTTTATCTTATTTCCCATGATTCTTATTGTGTTTATGCTTGAATATATAAATTTCTTTTTGTTTTATGTGTGAAACCACTCAGGCTATAGGAGAGAATGGCTTGTATGTGTCTATCTTAAGGATTGCTCCTAGGTTCAACTAGGGGATTCCTAGCTAGAACCTATATTCCCACATACATATCCCCTTTCTTACTCCTATGTGGAAGCTCTAAGTAGCTAGTGGAGTGCTTAGTACAATTGCCTAGGAGTTTCTTAAAAGCTAGATGGTGAGTGAAGTGAGGTTAAACACCCTAACCTTTAATCTCCATTCCTACCTTTGACTTCAAATTCATCTAAGGAAACTTATTCTAGAAACCTAGGCTTGTTGAATCCTCTAAAATTCGACTAAGCCCTAGTCTAATTGAGCCTCATAAGGTTGGATAGGGTATGCAAGGGTGTAGTTCCCCTTCACACACTTTATACCACCCATGTACAACTAGTATCTTAGGTCAATGCTATGGTATTTGTCTTATTGTTTGGTTTATCAATTTAGAATGAATGGATAGAATTTGTATGTTATAACAACCCTCAATTCGGATCCAATAACACCCCCCAAAAGACCAACACCTCCATAACTTGCTTAAAACCCGAATTACTTTCTTTCTAGTTCGTGACTGCTTAGTTGGTTGTTTACATTTCTTCTTAGATAATTTCCTTGTTCTTGGTAGCTAGATCTTGCTAGTGTTGTTAGTGTCCCGTTGTGCTTGCTTTGCTTAGCTAGTATTAATTTATCTCTTTTCTTGCCCTAATTTTCTAATTGCTAGTCTAGTGTAGTTTCTTTCTTAGATTAACTAGTTATCACTTCTATGTTGTTAGAATAGTTCATCTTAGCATAACTTCTCATTTTCCTACTTAGTTATCTTTCTTTCCCATTAGAACTAAGTTTCCTAGGGTTAATATAGGTTTTGAATACAAGTGTTCTTTATTTTCTTGCTTGAACCATCTAGTGTAATAAAACAACTCCCACTAAACAATGAACCTTAGACACCTCTTTAGGAACTCAGTTAAAGGAACGTAGCTTAGTATCCCTCTTCCTGTGGATTCAACCTATTCTTGTCGCTTACATATACTATAACATGACCTCATGCGCTTGCAGGTTAGTGTGTTAGTCTAAGTGGGTGTGTTAGTTTAGGTCCCTTATAAATTTTGAAAGATCCCAAGTGTGTTTAAGCCTTTGAGGTGCACATCCAATCAAGATTCAATTGATTTAGGTATGTAACCTCAAGGGTGAGGAAAAACACACCTACTTGTCACTTATAGTTCTTTGTAGAGAAAAAGGTATTGATGGCACAAAAAATGTTGCTCTTGTCTCTATATAAAGCTTGTCCAGAGTCCTCCTCAAAGCATTTCAAGCATCCTAAAATTGTATCTATATTTTTTCATTTCTTTTGCAAAAAGTATAATATCTTCTGCATAGGCCACATGAGAAACTAATGTACCTTGTTGGGAAATATTGATAAGATTCTAGTCCTATTAGATAAGAAGATCATCAACCTTCTGATTAAATCTATTTATACATAATACAAATAAATATGATGAAAGTAAATCTCCATGAAGAAGACCTTTATTAGCTTTAATTTTAGAAGTTTTTCACCATTCCATAATATGATTATCCTACCTCTAGCAGCCAAATTCATTATTCTTTTCATAATAGTGTTAGATAGACCCAACTTAACATTAATGTATAGAACAAAATCCCAAAGCTTCTATCATATGCCTTTGAAAAATCTATTTTTATAGTCATATAAGGAGCATAAAGATGCCATTTCCCATTATATATAAGCTTTTGAACCATGATTATATTTCAAGTAATTTGTTTCACAGGTACAATTTGGCATCAAAGGTTTAAGATGCTCAATAATTATCTTTTTCATCAGCTTAAGGTATACATTGGTAAGAGAGATTAGGCATAGTTGAGGGCAGTTTGTCATAGAGTTAACTTTTGGAAATAATACTATTGTAGCATTGCACAATTCTTGAGGAAGAGGATGGCACTTTAGACAAATTGAATTACTGAATATCATACAATTTGCATTAATGTAAAAGAATCTGAACATCTACATTGTTGGGGCTTGCAACCTTATTTTCCCCATTAAATAGAGAATGTGAATAATATCAATTTCAAAAGGATATTAACTTCACAGGTGACAACCGAGTAGATGAAAGTTTATTGCATCCAACAGGAATAGAAGAAACTATATTTGTAGATTCTATTCCATTAGATTGAAAAATAGAAATAAATGTCAAAGAACTAGATTCATCAATTTAGCTTCATCATTGACCAAACCTCCCCTCTCATCACATAGGTAAAGAATCTTATTTCTTTGGGTGCTTGCATTTAAGAAAAACATGAAAAATAATTTATTGGTCTCTCCATAATGTAACCAATCAATATGACATTTCTATTTTAGATTTCCCACCTTATCATTAAGAATTCCTTTATAGTGTGTTTTTAAGTGACTACAATGACAATCATCATCAACATTATATTATTCAATAATGTGTGTTGTTTCCAACCAATCACTAGAGAAAGTCATAGAGTTTAACCTTCCAACTAGGTTGTCAACTTGTTGTAAACAATGAGTCAACTTAGTATAGATAGGTATCAATCCAAGGGTTGGACAAAATGATGATGGTTGAGATTCAAATCTGATCCCAAGAATAAGGAAGTAAAAATCCAATTTATAGAGTTTGGTTAAAAACTACGAACAAAAGTAAAAGTGCTAAAATAAAAATTAACTAATCAAGATGCAAAGAATTGTGGGTCTGGAGGATCACTACCAAAATCCACAACTTTATTCTACAAATAAACTATTGAGATCCAAAGATAAACTTAAGACCTTGTGGTTGCATGTTCTTATGGACAAAATCAGGATGGTTGGACTTTCACCAAACTCGTTGATACTGACATTTATGGATCCTCATCTAACCGTCCAACATGTTACTATGTAAGCTCATATCAAGAAACATGTTATTCATGGTCGATGTTCAAAAATCATGGATCAGGTGATCATATTACCTTGGTTTATAACAAGTATGAGATTAGAAAGATGAAAATATGATAATCGCAATAAAGGGATTATAGTTTCATTCTTATGGGGATCCACAATCATATCACCCCATAAGAATATAGCAGATCATCCAACTATCAAGAAGAAATGGAGATAAAATATTAATTAAATGGAACAAGAGAGTCTATTATATTGAATAAAAATGGTCTATGGGACTACTCCCCATACCCCATAAGAAATTTACTTGAGCATAATGTAAAAGTTATAAGAGATGCAAACTAAAATTACATCCAGAATGATACAAGATGTAGTGTATAAGCTAAGACTGGATGCCCTTTTCTTTGGAGTCCCCCTCCTATTATACAGGAAAAGGAGGGGGAAAACTTATAGGAACGGATTTTTTCTGCGGCTATATTGCCTCATCTTTGGTGTTGGTCGGTCAACTGCATTTAATCACTTTCCTTAGCCCGAAGTCATAATGCTTGAACCTTGATTGCATTGATGATTTTATTATTTTGACATTTGACTAAGTCTATATTTGAATTCTTTACACCACATAAAAGAACATGGAATTTTCCATATTTCCTAGTCAAAGGAGTAATCTTTTAGAATATAATTTTTGTGCCGACAAATAGAGGGATTTATTGATTTGTCTTGTTTTAAAATTTTGCCCATGTGACTCTCATTGTTGTTGATTACCAAAAAAATGAATCGGTCCATGCATATGCCCAGTTGATGTTCGGAAGGCTGTTCAAAATACATTTTTCATGTAGAGAATTTAATTTCCTTTCCAATTCATACTTGTCCATTTATTTCCTCCATGGGATGCAAAACTTATGATCCTTTTTGGCGTATAGTATAATATCAAGACTGTTGGAAATTGTATAAATATATTTAGAGAATTTAATCATTAAAGTGATTGGGTTATTATATTATAAATCCAAGCACATATAACCAAAACTCCAATTAAAGAGAGAAAATCTAAATTAACACAATTAATTCTTAAACTAAGAAAAAAATTAACAAAACAATCCTAAAGAGATATATATCAGATGTAAATAAAAAGGATAAATACATCCTTATCAAAATACCCTAGACTTGAATCTTTTATTGTCCTCAAGTAACAAAATATCACAAATTATTTCAATTTGTACTAATGACATGTCTTTTCTCACTCTAATAGCATTACTTTTCTCATTACCTCCTTTCCTGGGCAAGAGAACCAATCTCCTATAATTGTGAAACTCAAAACTCAACACTTTCTGTTAAAACAAATTTTATCGATTATTTCTATCTTAAGACTTTGTAATTGAATATGCTTTGTCTCCCTTCTACTTTGAAATTCCCAAATTTATTTTTAAGTTTTTCATAGAAAAGTGAATGAATGAGGTATGGAAGAGGAGGATTTCTCCTCTATTCGACTTTAGATCTTTTTATTCATGTACTATAGTTACATGGAATGCATTTTTTCAATGTGCACATTGGCATCTCTTGATGGTATGCCCTATTAAATTTATGAGGGGTACAAAATGATTTTGACAAGGGAATGATCATGCCAACCTGGACTTGGGGTTTGGCCTATAGTGGTTTTTATTTGTGCAAGGTGAAGGGTGGAAGGAGATGGTCCTGTGCTTTTCACATTCTTTTTTCAGGGAGTGTCACTATATTCGTTTGACTCTTCCTATCACCACATTAGACAAAAGATGAGATAAGTTACTTAATAGTTAAAAATATAAAAATGGTCTTGATTCCCATCAATTCAATAAGGCTTGCCAACTTTTCAAGTACTAATGCTAAGTTGAGATCATAGGTAACATAGTGAGTTCTAATCATGGAAATTTGTAAACTGATTTGCAAGGAATATTTACTACATTCAAGGAAGGAGTATATTGGTACAAATTTTCTATTCTTATGTCCAACTAGATAAAGGCCAAAACAAAGCAATTTGTTTTTAAATTTTTAAATTTTAAAATTAACTATACAATATAATGGAAATTACAAAAAAATTAAGATAGAGTGGATGGAATGAGTATGTACCAAAATATCCATCCTAGACTTAAATTTTTACTATTTTGAGCAAAACTTAAATCTAGAATGGTGGAAAGAGAAGATAAAGGATCACTGGGGGTACCAAGTAGCTCAATGAATGTATAGTTGAATGAAATGTATATGAGGTTGGGACCTTGATTGGTAGAGCTTCATGGTGTACCCAATAATTGGGTGGTTGTTGAAGCTCAATAGGGGATTCATATTTTGTTTCACCTTATGGTCCCTCTAATATGATCCCCAAATCTTCCTTCAGTAGTACATGAAGTGTTGGCGATAAATGTGGATTGGGGGTGATTGGAGGGTGCCCAACGGGTTACACATATAGTGAAAAATGGGGAGGAGGACCATGCTTTGGTTTCTTCTCATCACCTATATTTGCAAATAGGATAAGTGGTACAGATACGAAAGGAACAAATTCACAAAAATCAACATTACAAATAATTATGTTCTCCTCAAAATTCATGAAATCAACATTGTGACTAATGGGAATAGTGTGTTTCCTTGTTGATATGGCATGTGGCTCAAGTTTCTCTATGCAAGATGTTCCCAAGAGTTTAGGAGGAAGTAGAGTGGGAGTATCCTCTTTACAATCAATGAGAAGAGACATTTGACTCTCTTTCAGTGGTAGCTCCCCATCTAGATCAGCCATATGTGAAAAAGAAACCCACTGCAGTGCAGTGTGAGGCTCTTGGTGAGGAAGTCTTTCTCCAAAAACATCAACAAATATATCATGCATGATAGTGGTTCTAGGATAGCTTCAACCAAAACAAATTGGTCATTGATAGAATCTGGATTTATGTCACTGATAGGAGTTGTTGTTGGAGCTTAAGAATAAGGAAGACTCAATTACTTTAACTTTTCATACTCAAATAGTATAGCCTCAAGCAGAAGGGTCGGAATACCAATGTTCTCATTGCACAAAGAATGTAACTCTTTGGTAGAATATGTCATAAATGACATAAACAATGGATCATCATTGTCATGGTCAGAAAAAAAAACATCTTAGGCTGTTTTGGTTCCTTTAGGGGTCTCTGTGATTGGGCCTCTAGTAAAGTAGCTAATATGGCTTGTCAATTTTCTAATGTTTTCTTTTGCTCTTCTAATATTTCATGTTGCTCCGCTACTATTCTTTCTAGGAATTTAACACATTCCTCATGTTGAGGTGTATATTGGGTTTCACAATAAGGTTCATACCCATAAAGTTTTATTGGTTTTTCTCACCATACCCCCCATAACATTCTTCATCATAACATCCCCCATATTGATATGTGTAGCACTGTTCCTCATAATAGACTCAAAAATTTACAGATTATAATTTTAATTATATCCATCTTGGTAGAAATATTCAAAATTACAAGGTTCCACCATAAAATTAGGGGACGCATTTGGACAATTGAGTGATATATAGTTGTAATAACCACACAATTGACATTGTGAATCATGATGTGCCAACCACTCCATTATAAAAGATTTTTTTTAAAAGAAACAAATTGCAAAAAGAAATTTAGAAAGAAAGGAAAAAGATCTAAACTAGAAGAAATTATAACTAAAATTTATGAGAAGAAACTAATACAAGTAAATAATTTACCAAAGTACTAAAAATTACAAAAATAATGTCCCAAAATTATACAAAAAAATTACAAAAATTAACTAGAAAGCAGTACTTCCAAAATTGAAACTCGATATAAGGAGGAGATACACTACCAGAATGGGTCTCGGTAGTAAAATAAATTACAAAAATTTAAGAAAGAAATTTTGAAACAAGAATAAAAATTAATAAGGAAGACATTTTATTAGAAAATAGAAATTATGAAACAACTAAAGTTACAAAAATAAAATGAACTAGAAGGAAGGAAAACAATTATAGAACAAATACAAAAGTTATGAACAAGCTAGAAATTATGAAATAATGTGGAAATTATGGAACAAACTAAAATTACTAAAAAAAACAAAAACTATAAAAAGAAGGATCTTTTCTTTTCACAATATTTACAGGTGAAGAAGGATCTTGTGGAGAGATCTCCATTGTACTATGTGGTGGGCCTTTTCTTTTCTTCATGTAGGCCTTGTCTTTTACATGATTATGAGACACTATGGTTGGAGAAATAAGTTGTTTTTGGATATATGGTTCATCATCCATATTATCCTTGAGAGTTGAATAGTGCATACATGTTTTTTTGTATTAAAGGATTAATATGACCTGATTTCTTTGTTTCTCTTTAATCTTAATAAATTTGTTGACATCAAGAATGATTATTGTTTCCGTATTTAACCTCCCATCCATCTTCCTCCATCAAAGCAACTCCCGCCCTAATCGAACTGAGAATTTACTACTATATTGTCATCTTCATTGTGGTTTGTTGGAAAACATGCGAGACCATGATCCTTAAGCCCATAATTTTGACAAATAGATGGAAGATATTCATATTCAACTTTGTATACAGAACCATTCATAATAAAATCATGTTTATCTGGGCTACAAGTGTAACATCCCTGACCTGGGTTATGAGGTAACCCTATTTGTTTTGGCTAAATAAGTTGTTTAGAACTTTAATATAATCTTCTAAGGTATTTTTTTATCATGTGACACACTTATGTTTCAAGTTTGGTCCTGATTGGATGTTGATTGAGCAATATTCCTTTGTTTTGGACCAAAGTGCAATATACCCAAGTTGAAGGGTTATATTGCAATATGTCATATGTTGAACATGCCTCATGTTTTCTAGCATAATTATAGAGAGAATGATGCAAAGTGGTGTCTGATGGAAAGCCCAAATTCCAAGTTTAAACTTGTTTGAATAATGTTGAAACAATATGTGTTTGTTTTGGACCAAAGTGGAATTTACCAAATTTAAGGGGTTACTTTGCAAATTTTACTTGATAAATGTTCCTCAAATGTTGGAGAATCATAATAATGAGAATGATGTTGAGATATGGCTTCCACAAGCCTGAACACCAAGAAAGAGCTTATTAAGCAATGTTTGTGCATCAAAACCTAGTTTTGGTGTAATGTGCAATTTACCCAAAACTTAGGGTTCAATATGAAAAATACCACTTCTAGAGAGTCCCTAATATTTCTTGATATCAATTAGAGACAAGAAAATCATAGGGGCATCTCATTTGAATCTCTTTGGAGGAGAGAGAATCTTGATATTAAAATAATTAAGATTTAAGCATAATTGAAACCCTAATTCAATTTAATACAAAAATAAATATATTAATTGAAGTGCCCATCAACTAACAAGTCTTTGGTTGAAATCCTATAATGCAATAACGTCCAAATGCCTTGAGTTGCACCGAAATGTCCTAGGTAGGTGAAGAAACCCACTCACATTTGTTAATTAAAAAGAAATGTCCACTAAAAATGGATAATAATATTATATTGATTAAGGTGCTTAAGTGGATTGCTTTTAATTCAAGGATAAATGAGAGGATATTGAGGATTAAGGGAGTTGGATTCTGAGTCAAGGAAGGGAGGGGGCATGTGGCAAAGAAAGTGGATGGATTTTCTCTTACTTTCTCTCTCGTAGAAAATCAATCACATATATTCAATTTTCTCCCTACTTGAAAGGCCATTCTGCAAACCACTTTCTTTATTTGCTTGGGCTGAAGACTAAGGATCTTAGTAGAAACAGAAGAACGTGCCACAACCTGTAGGTAAGCTCCATAGTCATCTTCAACCTTGAATTCATGGTGGAAATTGAAATTCAATGCTTATTTTCTTCTTTTTTCCATTCAATGCTCAACCTTGTTCATCCTTTGCATCCAAAGAGTTGAGAACGGACCTTGGACAGTTGAGGAAGCTTCATTCACCATTATAGACTTGAAGATTGAATCTTGGATTCAACTTTGAAGGTGGGTTATATAACTTGAACCCTTAAATGTTATTATTGATTTCATTTCTTCATCATATGTTGAATCTTTCTTCTTTCTCGAAATTCCCTTTGATTAATTGTTGAAACCACCAAAAAGATCACAGAAAATTTCGAAGGTCTGTAGGTTGAAGATGATGATGTCATCTTAGCACACACCTCAACAAATATTATGAGCAATCAGTTTACTATGTTGATGACCAAACTGTCTCAAGACCATTTGATGATCAAACAGTCTCAAGACCATTTAAGGTCAATTGATGATGTAGTTGGATGAAGATCCAATGATTCAAATTGATCTAATTATAATGGATTCAAGAATGGACTATCCATTGATTACAAACCCTAATCAGATTGATTGGTTGAACCCCTAAATTGATTGAGTCGATTTCTATGTTGAATAGCTCAAACGGTCTCAAGACCGTTTGAGATCAAGAAGAGTCATTGATGGATGGAGATCTAAGGGTTGCAAGTTGATCTATTTTCAATGGTCTTAATGTTGGATGATTTAATGAGTGGAAACCCTAAATCGATTGATTAAGAAACCCTAGTTGATCCATTAGGTTTCAAGGTGGTTTAGACCAAATGGTCTTGAGACCGTTTGAGTCCAAACGGTCTTAAGACCATTTGGGATCAAACGGTCTTCAGACCGTTTGGAGGGCAAACGATCTCAAACCGCTTGATGTCCAATTGCTCTCAATGATGGGTTGTTCATTCGGTTTCAATGATAATTTGATCAAACAGTCTCAAAGGTTGAAAGCACCAAACGATTTCAAAACAATTTAAGTGCAAACGATCTCAACCCTAGATGCCCAAATGGTCTTAAGACCGTTTGGAGGGAAAATAGTTTCAAACCGTTTGAATGTCAAGGAGGTCAAAACCATTTGAAGGTTTAAAAATATCAAAACCGTTTGGAGACCTAATAGTCTCAAAGCTATGAAAGACCAATTAACCCCATGATTGTTAATGATTTTTATCAAAGACAATTACAATGGTTGTACCTTTAAGGTACTTGGGTGATTAGCACGCTTAGAAGGATTAATCTTTGATGCTTATGAAAGAAATATCTCAATACATTATGCTAACCCTAAATGTATGTACTTGAATGAAGGGTTGACCTAATGTAATTAAGCTTGAAGTAATCAACATCATAGGGAGGATGAGAGAGAGAGGAATTCATACATGTATAATAATCATGTAGTGGTTACATCTCAACACTCTCAAACATGAATAGAATATGTAGTTAGGGTATGATCCTTGATAAAGAGATCATGAAACCCTAATCGAGAAAGTTGATGTGCCCTAACCCTAATTTAGAGCAATGATAGGTGAAACCCTAATCTAGGGTAATGGTATAACCCTAACTTAGGGTGATGCTATGAGAAATCCAAATTTAGGGTAATATAATGAAAAACCCTAATTTAAGAGGATTCTTCATGAAACCCTAGATTCGGGTAAAGTTACATGAATCCCTCATTTGGGGAAAATTTATAAGGGACCTTAATTCAAGATAATGATGTGTGAAACCCTAATCTAGGGTGATGCCATGTGAAACCCCAATAGAGGGTGATGTTATGTAAAACCCTAATTGATAAAGTTGGGAAACTCTATTCCTAATAATGGAATGGTGACTAATATATTCTTAGGTGAAACACCTAAAGTGGTTGATAATGGATAACCTTATATCAATAATACCTTAATCTGAGATGAGTCCATATTAATGATAATGGTTGAATAATTCAAATGAGTGACTTATGACCAATACATTACATGATAAATGTGATGAACTGGTGCATAAACTATTAGGATGGGAATTACCCTAATACACGATTAGTTGATGAACTTAAGTAAGTTAAAAGTGATGAGGGAAGTCATACATCAAGACATGATAGATATCACCTTCAATACCTCAAGGTTGATACACCTTGATGTACCCTAAATATAATATACTTTGATGAGTAACACATGAAGTGTGTCATGACAATTGTTACATTGAGATGTAATGCACTTTGATAAGTGTAGGCTAACATACCTTAAGAAAAGGTTAAGCCAAGTTAATAAAACATGATGTAATCATATTCTGGAAAAATGAGAGAGGAACTCATATCTTGAGTTGATAATTCATTTAATGATAAATCATAAGAATAAATAAGTATGATTGAATACTTATAATATCAATCTTGGATCCTAGATGTGTGGAGAAATGAATTAGGGTTTGATCATTAATAAAAATGATCTTGAAAATCTAAATGGTTAACAAGGGGAAACCCTAACCCTAATGAAGGGTGATGATATGTAATAGAAACCCTAATCGATAATAAAGGGAAACCCTAATCCTAATGTAGGGTGATGATATGTGAAACCCTAATATAGGGTGATGTTATGTGAAACCCTAATCCTAATGTAGGGTGATGATATGTGAAACCCTAGTAAAGGGTGATGTAATGAGAAATCCTAAATGATAAAGTTGAGAAACTCTAACCCCAATAAGGGAATAGTGATGTTATCCTTTATTTCATGATATTGATGTGTAATTGATATGGTTGTTATCAAGTATACTAACCATGCATGTATGAGTCATGATGTTAATAGTCCCTACAAACCATTGTTTTAATTGTTTCCTAGTAAGGGGTGACAAGAAGTTGAATACGCCTGGTGAACTATGTGACATGCTTGTGCAACAAGTATCATGAATACCTTGGTTAGATGACCTGGAGGTAATAGTTACCTGATAGTGGTAACCATGTTCAGTAATGAACTAAGGGTTTGAATACCCAGATCCAGCAAATATGATGATGGTGATATTGAGGGATGTGAATTCCAATAAATGAGACAAGGGATTGAGGTCCCAATGCTTTATAAAGTTTTGAAAAGTACTTGAAAGGAGTATTGTTTCTTTGTAGCATTTGTCATAATAATTCTTGTTTGAAAACTTGATTGATGCTAAAAAAATATGGTAATGTACTTAAATAATCAAGTGGAATCTTATAGAGCCCTGACCATAGATCCATCAACGTCAGAATTTGTTGAATGGTGAAATGGGTTGCTCCTTGGCATAACCCGGAATGCATACTTTTGAGTATGTGGGGGTAATGGGCAAATATATCCTTACACCTCATAGGAATTACTGCGGGCCATATCCTATGCATAAGAATGGTTATGGACCATATCCCAATAAGAGTATGGCTACGGGCCATAAATCCACTATACCAGGCATTGGCTACGGGCCATATCCTAAAAAGAGTATATGCTACGGGATATAACTCTATAGAGAAGTTGCCAATATACCCTGGAAAGCTATTTAGTAGAGACACAAGATGTCATGCATATAGTCTCGCACTGACGAGACAGATGAGGTCATGGAGTCCGACTCTTCCATTGACCTAGGTATGGAACCGATGCTTTATGAGGTCATGGTCGGTTGGAGTATGAGAGGTATACCTCATCTCCTCAGGGCATAAGTGTGCTTGTAAAAGGTAATTAGCCATATAGCATGTTTTCTTAAGAATTGAATATGAAAATCATCGGCTGAAGTTACATTTCTTTTATGCATTCTTAGTGGATAGATGTTATTTATGTTTCTTTACATTCCTTTCAAAGTAGATAGATGATCTATAAACTCTACCATGGGTAGATGCAATGCTCTCCTTAAGAGAGGAGATTATCTTATTCAGTTCATACAATGATTAATATTGTCTGATAATATAAAACAACCCCTGCTCAGTTTTATAATGTTTATCTGCAATAATAATGTTTCTGGCAAAGAGTTATATCTCTCCCTGGGACAATTTCAATTGTCTCACCCCCGTGGGATCCAACGTTTTTAGGTAGACACAGACAAGGAGGAAGAAATCATACAACAGGGAAAGGACAGCAGCATCATGGACAACAGTAACATCTTAGGTGGACATACTGACTATTGTGTCTTGTAGTTATGAGTCCTATGTGTTGTCTCTGTACTCTTAGGTCCTAAGAGTTAGTAGTTAGTACTTTTATAATCGATCTGAGATTTTGGCTTGAATGCCTCGAGGTTTTTTATTGCCCATGTGTAGACTTAACAGAGCAATTGATGTATGTAATCCTCGAGAAGAGATGGTACATGATATGTACTTGTGGACCAGAATGTATATATAATACTTTGGTTCCTATTGTTAAGAGTTTCCTAGAATTGGATCTCTTTGTAAATGGTTTTAATTTTTAGTAATTTTTAGTAATCCACTGTTAATGATCGCTTCTACTTAGTTAATGACATATTGTTCGAATGGTGTGCGACAATTAGTGGTATCAGAGCTCTAGGTTCGATGAGTCTACAAAGACATAGGATTAAGGTCATTGAGTCTGTTCTAGTATCTTCCAGTTTATCTGATAGTAACTTCTGCTCTTAGGAGAAGAAGTAAAGCTTGAAGTTGGTTGGATCACATGAAGAACATGCTGCTAAAAGTAGTATTGCCACACCAACAGAAGGTGCAAGGGATCAGGCGAGAGAAGAACGACTACCTGAGAACACCCAAGATGATCCAACCATGATAAGGGATTCTTCTTTTGATATCATTGTTGGGCAAGCTAGGAAAGTAATGATGCATATAGTGGACTATATATTAGCAATACAACCTAGATTACCAGCCCCTAATGATGAAGTTTTGGACTCCAACAGGATTCTTGCTCAACATCAGCATGTTGGAGCAATGAATAATGATCAAAGGAATAGGTTACAACCTGAAATTAGGATTTTCCACAAGTGTAGGCAACCTGGACATATCAGAAAAGACTGTCTAGAAAAGGATAATGAGGAAAGAATTAAGAAAATGGCTATCCAAACTCGGGATTAGAGGCCTAGTAGTTCAAAAAGGGGAAGTTTTTGGTACCATCAGTACAACCAAGGTCTAGTGCACTAGGGAAAGGGCTACCCGGAAAGGGTAAAGGACCTTTTAGACTATATCAAGAGAATAGAACTTGTTACCGGTGTAGACAGGTAGGACATCTAGCGAGGAATTGTCCAGCGAGAAACACAATGGTAACCCAACCACCGAAGCAGAAACATTAGAGAAAATAGTTTTCTAGTAGCACTTGAGGATGTGGACAGATGTCCCAGGAAGGATCAACTGTATTAAATGACAAAGCACAAAGTCAACATCAGGCAACGATAATATTCTATGAAAAAGAATCAGCCTGAGATAGTAAACAAACTGTGAGATGAGACAGGTCAGATGAAATAGTTTCATTCTAATATATTATTTCATGATTCCATGTGTTAAATATAAGAAAGTAGTTGTTTTTTAGCTTCCTTTTACTAGTCATATGAGGACACAACGAAGATGAGGACTTATATTTAACTCAATATTCCTTAAAATGCTTTATAATTTCTCTCATCTTTGTGAAAAGGGAATAAGATATATATGTGACGCCTGGAGGAAATCCAGGACTGATAAATCCTATGTTTTAGATGATATGAAAAGTAAGGAAAATGATAGTAAATAAATTGCATACTACCTAATCTCAGTACTTGTATACCCTGGCTAGGTATATAATTATTGGAGATAGGACAAGTATGGAACTCTTAGATTGTTATCTTTTTAATTACTTTGATCAAGTAGTCATTCTGAGACAATCTAGAGAGTATAATGAAATTAAAAAAATGGTATGGACATTTGCATCACATACTAAGTGCATTGAATGAGATCTGAGATGATCTCAGATCAATCTGTACGTATGAGGAAATGAAAAGTATAATCTTCATGATAAGAGAATGAGAATAAGGGAGATGACCCCTATCTGATAAAGCTTGTGTGTATAGTAAAGATCTTTTCCCATGATGTGGAAATGGGAAATGTGATAAAATCACAAAATGTTCATAACCATGTTAGATAATAACAAAGAAATGAGTAATAACATGTAATCATCCATACAATTCCTATGTTGATAGCAAGGAACCTAGGATGAAATAATAGTAAATGAATCATGAATAGTTGAAAGTTCATGCTATTATTAGAGGAGATGATAATCCCTTCTCTTTGATAAACAACCCTGGGTGATGATGGGTGATAAAAGGAATATGTTTCTTTGTGTTCTTTTATTTTAGGGACATGGCAATCAAGTGAGTATTATGACACTTGATGTGAATGGATTAGAAATAATCCATTGATGGATACTTAGAAGAGTATCAGTTTGTCTTGGACTTTGGTTCCAAAGTAAAGATATGTGTAATAAATAATGTCCCAAAGATGAAAGAAAGATCCTTTTATATGTGTGGCTTTGGTAAAAACAACAGAGAAATGTGAATGATGAGAATGTGATGTGTTTTTGACACATGTGATGGATACCAAGGTAAGAAATTCTGGTATCTGAGAAGTATCAGGTGATATGGCAAAGTAAAAACATAACTCCTAACTAAGATGATTAATGTTGGTTACCTGGAATGGCCAACTGTGAAATCAGTCTAATTACATGAAATAGTATGGACAGCACATGTTAGGGGTTTATGCTATGCAATGATGTACTAATTGAAGAAACAATTGTAAAATCATTGTGGAAAAAGCTTATCAAGCTAAAAATAATTCCTTAGAATACCCCTATCTATATATGTTAAGGAAACTTATACATAAAATCTAAAGATACTTCTAAGATAAGTTCATAATTGGTAAGTAACCTCCCCTTATGAAAAGAGTATGTACAACTAATGAGATAGTTGGTACTAGTAGTAAGAGATTTTAGTGTTGTGACAACAGTTTGGATGACACACCAGATGTATGAAGAGACTTGTAGTCACAAGTGGGTGACAAAATATAACTTTGGTCTTTCCTTGAAAGAGAAATGCTAAACTAAATAAGGGGTATGGGAGACTCCCCAGAATTAGGAATCTTGTCACAATAAATTTGTAAGTTGAGAAAGGTGACAAATCAATGAGGTTTGACACCTGAATCAAATAAGGTATGTATAATGTTTCTCTGACTAAGAAAATTGTTATTTGATACAGAGTTGACTCTACGGTCAATAAAAAAAAGATAGTGGATTATGTGTTCTTTGATAACACTATATGGAAGAACTTTGTGTTTACCAAAGCTCTATGGCATCTCCATGACATTAAAATGTTAGGTGGAGACTTGATGATATGATGAATAAAAGATATTTGTCTTCCTTTACATGGGATTTCGGGGACGCAATCCTTGTTAGGGGTTTATAACTTGTAACATCCCTGACTTGGGTTATGAGGTAACCCTATTTCTTTTGGCTAAATAAGTTGTTTATAACTTTAATATAATCCGCTAAGGTGTTTTGTTATCATGTGACACACTTATGTTTCAAGTTTGGTCCTGATTGGATGCTGATTGAGTAATATTCCTTTGTTTTGGACCAAAGTGCAATATACCCATGTTGAAGGATTATATTGCAATATGTCATATTTTGAACATGACTCATGTGTTCTAGCATCATTATAGAGAGAATGATGCAAGGTGGTGGCCGGTGGAAAGCCCAAATTTCAAGTTTAAACTTGTTTGAATAATGTTGAAACAAAATGTGCTTGTTTTGGACCAAACTACAATTTGCCCAATTTAAGGGGTTACTTTGCAAATGTTACTTGATAAATGTTCCTCAAATATTGTAGAAACATAAGAATGAGAATGATTTTGAGATATGGCTTCCACAAGCCTAAACACCAAGAAAGAGCTTATTAAGCAATGTTTGTGCATCAAAACCTAGTTTTGGTGTAATGCGCAATTTACCCAAAACTTAGGGTTCAATATGCAAAATACAACTTCTAGAGAGTCCCTAATATTTCTTGATATCAATTACACACAATAAAATCATAGGGGCGTCTCATTTGAATCTCTTTGGAGGAGAGAGAATCTTGATATTAAAATAATCAAGATTTAAGCATAATTGAAACCCTAATTCAATTTAATGCAAAAATAAATATATTAATTGAAGTTCCCATCAACTAAAAAGGCTTTGGTTGAAATACTATAATTCAAGAACGTCCAAATTTCTTGAGTTGCACCAAAATATCCTAAGTAGGTGAAGAAACCCACTCACATTTGTTAATTAAAAAGAAATGTCCACTAAAATGGATAATAATATTATATTGATTAAGGTGCTTAAGTGGATTTCTTTTAATTCAAGGATAAACAAGAGGATATTGAGGATGAAGGGATTTGGCTTCCGAGGCAAGTAAGGGAGGGGACATGTGGCAAATAAAGTGGATGGATTTTCTCTTACTTTCTCTCTCCTAGAAAATCAATCACATATATTCAATTTTCTCCCTATTTGAAAGGCCATTATGCAAACCACTTTCTTTCTTTGCTTGGGCCGAAGACTAAGGAGCTTAGGAGTAAGAGGAGAACATTTCCCAACCTGTAGGTAAGCTCCATAGTCATCTTCAACCTTGAATTCATGGTGGAAATCGAAATTCAATTATTATTTTCTTCTTTTCTCCATTCAATGCTCAACCCTGATCATCCTTTGCATCCAAAGATTTGAGAACGGACTTTGGACAGTTGAGGAAGATTCATTCACCATTAAAGACGTGAATCTTGAAGCTTGGATTCAAATTTGAAGGCGGGTTATATAACTTGAACCCTTAAATGTTATTATTGATTTCATTTCTTCATCATATGTCGAATCTTTCTTCTTTCTCGAAATTCTCTTTGATTAATTGTTGAAACCACCACAAAGATCATAGAAAATTTTGAAGTTTTGTATCTTGATGATGATGATTTCATATTAGCACACACCTCAACAAATATCATGAGCAAACAGTTTGCTATGTTAATGACCAAACGGTCTCAAGACCGTTTGGTGATCAAACGATCTCAAGACCATTTGAGGGCAAATGTTCTCAAGACCGATTGAGATCAAATGGTCTCAAGACCATTTGAGGTAAATTGCTGATGTAGTTGGATGAAGATCCAATGGTTCAAATTGATCTAATTATAATGGAATCATGAATGAATGATCCATTGATTACAAACCCTAATCGGATTGATTGGTTGAAACCCTATATTGATTGAGTCGATTTCTATGTTGAATGGCTCAAATGGTCTCAAGACCGTTTGAGGGAAAATGGTCTCAAGACTGTTTGAGGTCAAGAGGAGTCATGGACGGATGGAGATCTAAGGGTTGTAAGTTTATCTATTTTCAATGGTCTTAATGTTGGATGATTCAATGAGTGGAAACCCTAATTGATTGATTAAGAAACCCTAGTTGATCCATTCGGTTTCAAGGTGGTTTAGACCAAACAGTCTTGAGACCGTTTGAGTCCAAACGGTCTTGAGACGGTTTGGGATCAAACGATCTTGAGACCGTTTGGGATCAAACGGTCTTCAGACTATTTGGAGGGCAAACGGTCTCAAACCATTTGATCTCCAATCGGTTTCAATGATGGGTTGTTCATTCAGTTTTAATGATAATTTGATCAAATGGTCTCAAAGGTTGAAAGCACCAAATGGTTTCAAAATCATTTAAGTGCAAACGGTCTCAATCCTAGATGCCCAAACGGTCTTAATCCCTTTTGGAGGGTAAACAATTTCAAAACTGTTTGAAGGTCAAGGAGGTCAAAACCGTTTGAAGGTTCAAAAATATCAAAACCGTTTGGAGACCTAATAGTCTCAAAGCTATGAAAGATCAATTAACCCCATGATTCTTAATGATTTTTATCAAAGACAATTACAATGGTTGTACCTTTAAGGTACTAGGGTGATTAGTACCCTTAGAAGGGTTAATCTTTGATGCTTATGAAAGCAATATCTCAATACATTATGCTAACCCTAAATGTATGTACTTGAATGAAGGGTTGACCTAATGTAATTAAGCTTGAAGTAATCAACATCCTAGGGAGGATGAGAGAGAGAGAGGAATTCATACATGTATAATAATCATGTAGTGGTTAAATCTCAACACTCTCAAACATGAATAGAATATGTAGTTAGGGTATGATCTTGATAAAGAGATCCTGAAACCCTAATCGAGAAGGTTGATGTGCCCTAACCCTACTTTAGGGCAATGATAGGTGAAACCCTAATCTAGGGTAATTGTGTAACCCTAATATAGAGTGATGATATGAGAAATCCCAATTCAGGGTAATATAATGAAAAACCCTAATTTAAGAGGATGCTTCATGAAACCCTAATTTCGGGTAAAGTTACATGAAACCTTAATTTGGGAAAAGTTATAAGGAACCTTAATTCAAGATAATGATGTGTGAAACCCTAATCTAGGGTGACCCCATGTGAAACCCCGACATAGGGTGATGTTATGTAAAACCCTAATTGATAAAGATGGGAAACCCTATTCCTAATAATGGAATGGTGACTAATATATTGTTAGGTGAAACACCTAAATTGGTTGATAATGGATAACCTTATATCAATAATGCCTTCATCTGAGATGAGTCCATATTAATGATAATTGTTGAATAATTCAAATGAGTGACTTATGGCCAATACATTACATGATAAATGTGATGACCTGGTGCATAAAGTATTAGGATGGGAATTACCCTAATACAAGATAAGTTGATGCACTTAAGTAAGTTGAAAGTGATGAGTGAAGTGATACATCAAGACATGTTAGATATCACATTCAACACCTCAAGGTTGATACACCATGATGTAACCTAAATCCAATATACTTGGATGAGTAACACATGAAGTGTGTCATGACAATTGTTACATTGAGATGTAATGCACTTTGATAAGTGTAGGCTAACATACCTTAAGAAAAGGTTAAGACAAGTTAATAAAACATGATGTAATCATATTCTAGTAAAACTGAGAGAGGAACTCATATCTTGAGTTGATATTTCATTTAATGATAAATCATAAGAAAAAATAAGTATGATTGAATACTTATAATATCAATGTTGGCTCCTAGATGTGTGGAGAAATGAATTAGGGTTTGATCATTAGTAAATATGATCTTGAAAATCTAAATGGTTAATAAGGGGAAACCCTAACCCTAATGAAGGGTGATGATATGTAAGAGAAATCCTAATAGATAAGAAAGGGAAACCCTTATCCTAATGTAGGGTGATGATATGTGAAACCCTAATAAAGGGTGATGTTATGTAAAACCCTAATCCTAATGTAGGGTGATGTTTTGTGAAACCCTAGTAAAGGGTGATGTAATGAGAAATCCTAAATGATAAAGATGAAAAACTCTAACCCCAATAAGGGAATAGTGATGTTATCCTTTATTTCATGATACTGATGTATAATTGATATGGTTGTTATCAACCATACAAACCACGCAGGTATGAGTCATGATGTTAATAGGCCCTACGAACCATTGTTTTAATTGTTGCCTAGTAAGGGGTGACAAGAAGTTGAATATGCCTGGTGAACTATGTGAGATGCTTGTGCAACAAGTATCATGAATACCTTGGTCAGATGACGTGGAGGTAATAGTTACCTGATAGTGGTAACCATGTTCAGTAATGAACTAAGGGTTGGAATACCCAGATATAGCAAATATGATGATGGTGATATTGAAGGATGTGAATTCCTAGAAATAAGACAAGGGATTGAGATCGCAATGCCTTATAAAGTTTTGAAAAGTACTTGAAAGGAGTATTGTTTCTTTATAGAATTTGTCATAATAATTCTGGTTTGAAAACTTGACTGATGCTAAAAAAATATGGTAATGTACTTAAATAATCAAGTGGAATCTTATAGAGCCATGACCATAGATCCATCAGCGTCAGAATTTTCTAAATGATGATACAGGTTGCTCCGCGACATAACCCGAAATGCATACTTTTGAGTATGTGGGGGTAATGGGCGAATATATCCTTACACCTCATAGGAATGATTGCGGGTCATATCCTATGCACAAGAATGGTTATGGACCATATCCCAATAAGAGTATGGCTACGGGACATAACTCCACAATACAAGGCATTGGCTACGAGCCATATCTTGAAAAGAGTATATGCTATAGGCTATAACTCTATAGTGAAGTTTCCATTATACCTTGGAAAGCTATTTAGTAGAGACACAAGATGTCCTGCATATAGTCTCGCATTGACCGAGACAGATGAGGTCATGGAGTCTGGCTCTTCCATTGACCTAGGTATGGAACTGATGCTTTACATTGTCGTGGTCGGTTGGAGTATGAGTGGTATACCTCATCTCCTTAGGGCATAAGTGTGATTGTAAAAGGTAATTAGCCATATAACATGTTTGCTTAAGGATTGAATAAGGAAATCATCGACTGAAGTTACATTTCTTTTATGCATCCTTAGTGGATATATGTTATTTATGTTTCTTTACATTCCTTGTAAAGTAGATAGATGCTCTATAAACTCTACCATGGGTAGATGCAATGCTCTCCTTAAGAGAGGAGATTATCTTATTCAGTTCATACAATGATTAATACTTCATGTTAATATAAAAGAACCCCTACTATGTTTTATAATGTTTATCTACAATAATAATGTTTCTGGCGGAGAGTTATATCTCTCACTGGGACAATTTCAATTGTCTCACCCCCATGGGATCCAACATTTTTAGGTAGATGCGGACAAGGAGGTAGAAATCATACAGTAGGGAAAGGACAGCAGCATCAGGGATAGTAGTAACTTCTCAGGTGGAGATATTAACTGTTGTGTCTTGTAGATATGAGTCCTATGTGTTGATCTGTACTCTCGGGTCCTAGGAGTTAGTAGTTAGTGCTTTTATAATCGATCTGTGCTTTTGGCTTGAATGCCTCGAGGTTTTGTGTTGCTCATGTGTAGACTTAACAGAGCAATTGATGTATGTAATCCTCAAGAAGAGATGGTACATGGTATGTACTTGTGGACCAGAATGTATATATAATACTTTGGTTCCTATTGTTAAGAGTTTCCTGGGATTCAATCTCTTTGTAAATTGTTTTAATTTTTAGTGATTTTCAGTAATCCATTGTTAATGATCGCTTCTGCTTAGTTAATGATGTTTTGTTCGAATGGTGTGCGATAACAAGTACCTACTCCAATGGCTTAACAAGAACAAATATTCTCTTTGTGCACTTTGATGTGTTCTCATCCACTCGAATTAGCTTACGTAAAGCCTCACAGTTTAGTCAAAGATACCTTTATTATATGAAGCAGAAGATCAACTACCTGATCTCGAGTAACTATCTATAGTGGAATCCAAATAGAAGGAATAAAGAACTCCAACCATCATATCATTATTAGTGGATAACAATAAAAGATCAAGGGACCACCGGTGAGTGAAATAGGATAATCTACTTGATAGGATAATTGTACAAAAAAAGAATTCATACTAAGTTCAAACAGTAAGCAGTTGGTTTCCACATAACTTGATGAGATACTGCAATGCAAAGTAACCAATTCTCTAGCGAATTATCTTAAGTATAATTGTCATCCTCCATGGTTTGTGAAGAACTATATATAATTCTAGGGCAATAAAAGTTTTGAAAATCCATGATCACCAACCACTAAAACACCATTAGGATTTACTTCTTTAGTATGATCATCATCAAGGAAAACGTTAGTGTTGACCTAAGATACTGTATCCAAAATATCATGAAATGACTTGGTGAATGTTATAACTATTGGTGTCTCTAAACTAGAATGGTCTAATTGAGGATGGAACGTTCGATATTGACTATCTTGAATTCTGGGAAAATCTTGGTGCAAGGATTGATTATGGCTTCATTTTTTAATGGAGAAGCAGAACATCCCCACATCCCTTTGTAGTTAAATTGAATATCAACTTCTGAAGATGATTTTTTTCATGTTAAAAAAACACCTTCCATATCAAAACTTAGTTCCATGGCTAAATTTTCATCAACATTATCAAAAGCATCCATGAATGCCATGACAACAAGATCTTCAGAGAGAGGAATATCACCACTAGTTGTAGACATATAATTTTGTCCAATCCCATCTTCACCCCTTTCCATTAGGTTTTTTTGTTAATCATCACCCAGGCATCCCCACCCTTCCTATCCATAGTATTTGTCCATTGAGTGACTATAGTCGCCATGGCCACCCCTTCTTGATGTAGTTTTCACAGAGCACCTTTGAAATGCTCTGTCAACCTATCGATGAAGGTTTATTGTTAGAATAGACTCTACAGTGATATTTTTCATCATGTCTAAAACGGAAATTTACAATATAGTTGGTGGTGTAAATAGCCTCCCTCCTAGATAGTGAGTAAGCCCAAACTATGCTAAAATTTTATTGACCATGTCAATAAATGTCATATTTTTCCTTATAGACACTCCATTATATTGAGGATCATAAGAGAGTAGAGATTTCATGAAAGAGGGTCTGGTCTTAATAGAACCTACAATTTTTGTAGAAGGATATTTTCCACCCCGATTGAATCGTATTCTCTTAATATTCTTCTCTAGTCATTTCTCTAGTTGAGGTTTATAAATTTTGTATTTTTCTAGTTGTTCATCTTTAATTTCAACAAGTAAATAAAACAATATATGGAGAAGTCATCAATAAAAGTCACATATTATCTCATGCCATCACGAGTAAGCATAATATGAATTAATTTAAGAAAAGAAGAATTACCATATCCTAATTTAAGTGGATTTTTCTAGAATCTTATCTTGAATAACAATTAAAATCTATCAAAAATATCAATTTGAGTCTTACAATAAGTTCTTAGTTGATCATGTAATTCATCACATTTTTTCACATCCAAAACATGCATGATAAATATTACAAGTTTTAGAAACTAAAATATTAGAAGACATATTATTGAAAATATATTTATTAAACAAGAAGATGGTCTAGCACAACAACATATATGTTTTGTAGACCAATGAATAAGATATTCTAAGAAATAAAACTCAAATTTCTTGACACAACAATGTAGAACCAAAGTATTGTAGAAGAACTTGACTAATGGGATTCCCTAGAAAGATGAAACATGTAAATCATTGTGCAGTCTAAGAATTTTCCTAGATGTAGTGTTGTATCAACTAATCTAAAGACTTCAACCATTATTGTGTATAATTTATCTCCCCACCTATTTAATAAACCTAATTTGGCATGTCCCATAATAGACAAAAAAAACCCAAAAGGGGTTATATGCCCTTCATAATTTATAGGAGCCTGGTCATTCTTCTTTTTCAAGATTTCAGAATATATGCAGACATTCTCTTTATAGTATGGTTTGTTACAAACATATCAGACACATTTTACTCCTTGATCACTATTATTAATATGTACTTGGTTCCAATAAGCTTTAAAAGAAGGTTTGGATTCTTATGAAAATTTGAGTGATTGGGCTTCTATTTGGTTTCATCCCTATGTTAACATTGCCAAGAGGGTTACACTTCTTATCTTTCTCCATGTACATATCCTTAGTTTGAAATGATATAACCAAACATGTCAAAGTCATTTAAAACATATAAAATATTCCTTTATAGTTAAAATGTGTTACCCATAAACATAATATCACTAGTACATATACTATCTTTAACGTCTGTTAAAATGTCCTTCTTACGTGGTTTCTAAGCGACACCCAAGTGGGCTACAGTAAAGCTAGAAGCCTATGGAGTCAGTTCCAAATACGATGACACAAATCCGGCCCCGATTGCAACCAAAAAAGAACTTCCATCGGTAGGATACATAGTCGTCGGTTATGCAAAGAAAATCGACGCCTATCGCCATAGTAAAAAAAAAATTCCCTGGGTTAGGATATTGTTGTCGGTTATTTATGTGAAAAGCATGACTAACTCTCTTTCTAAACAAAAAGTGTTTGGTTCATAGTCGTCACTTATGTGTAGAACCGACAACACATCTAAGAATTGTCATCAGTTTAAAGTAAAACCAATAATACAACTACAAATTGTCATCAGTTATTATTTCATAAACTGACGCCTATCTCCATATCTGGAAAAAACATTCGCCTCGGTTAGGAC
The DNA here is from genome assembly GCA_963693085.1 of Alisma plantago-aquatica. Classification (NCBI taxonomy): domain Eukaryota; kingdom Viridiplantae; phylum Streptophyta; class Magnoliopsida; order Alismatales; family Alismataceae; genus Alisma; species Alisma plantago-aquatica. The sequence continues at coordinate 619,759,018 of OY856413.1, forward strand.
ATAGACATCAGTTTCTTATAAACAACCAAATGTGTATACCTTAATTGACGGTTATTATAGATTACCGGTGACAAAGTGTCATTTTTTTAATACCATCTTACAGGTCTGTTGCCCGGCTTCTCAGCAATTTGTAGAACCTACAATTCAGTTCTAAACTATAGGTACAACATCCTATGATTTCAGCCTAACAATAGGCCACAAACTTGCAATAACAAGATGATCAAGACTATATATATACATCATGTGATTCACATACAAGTAGCTACACATTTAATTCATTCACATGATTCACACACATGTAGAAACCTATTGTTGTATTCATTCATTCATCCATCCATTTTGACATTCACACACATGTAGAAACCTACAATTCCATTCATTTCATCAATTTTTACATTCACACGCATGTATAAGCACATTCATTCATTCATCTTCACATTCACACACATGTATACAAATTAAAATTTAGTAAGACTATTAAAAAAAGTCATTCACACATGTATATATAAGCACCATATATATATATATAGAAATTATGACACTAAAGTTTAGAAATGTCATTCTTAATCATCAGTAACCTAATCATAATAAAAAATTGCCTCCCATTCAAAGGCTTTTTCCCATTATTCTCTATGTCATCTAATTGTTCTATTATATAGGGAAAATGTACATCTAATAGCTTTTCCCCTGTATTGAAGTCACTAGTTTTAAACACCTACTAAGAGAATGATGTATATGTATAATTAATATGTTTGATATTTTCATATTATCTAATGAGACTATACTTATGATGATCAAAGCTATATATAACCTATTGTATGTTTTCGATGTATTATGAAACATATTTGACAATCATGTCCATATACCGCATCACAGAGTACCCACATGCCCAGTCGTTCTCGTGTACAACACACTATAAATTTCAACATACAAAATTTTAATAAATAAAAATAAGCATAGTTCACATAAATAAAATATTCATTGGAGTCAGGAAACTACATCCACTTTCTTCCAAACTATCACTTTCTTTTTCTTGTCCATGTTTCCTCCAAAAAATTTGAAATCTTTTAGAGCCCTATACATTAATGTAGCACATTGAATTGCATTAGTAAATAGTCATATAATAATAGATGTTAACGGATATTAACATAAAAAAATTTCATGTGTATAATGGCCTTTTCTAATCATGTTTTGAATGGTCCAATTTGTTCCCTTAGAATCTAGATAATAAATAGTCAACATCTGAGGGACAACAACCAATAACTCCCAATTCTTACCTCTAGTGATAAGAAAGTAAAAAAGAAATAACTAAAAATTGGCAATGAAATGTAATTTTCTTAAGTAAAAAATATAAGCAAAGTAAACTTACCTAACATTATATGAAGATATTATCACACTACTTTTCTTTTCACCAAAATATTTAAAAGAAATAGAGTAGTATAAGGTAACTAAAGTAGGGTCTTAATTTACAAGACTGATCAAGGATGGAACTAGAAATCCCACATGAGTCATTGACAAATCTTTACAGAACCTATGTAAGGGGCTACAAAACGTATATTACGTATGCATTACTATATAAGAAAACATATCACCATATATAAAATGAGGTATATAGATATATAAATACGATCTCACCATATCCATAGTTCTATCATAGATGAATTCAGCCAAGCATAACGAAACAACTCTAAAATATCTCATAGAAATATATTATTATTGTATGATTGGACTATAGCATTGATGAATCCTCCAAATTCATCCTCACAATCACTAATTCTAGGAATTGTGTGACTCATATCGAATGATCCACCCTTATTTTGGTTTACTCTGAGTATCTCCTCAGTTTCATGAAAATAGTGCTCAAATAGCTCTAATTACCCGTTTATTTGATCTTATCCTCCTTTACTCACTTTCCTTCTTCTCTGCATATCATTCTCATCCATCCGATAACATATCTATGCCTCCTCGCGGTTTGGCCATCCAAACGGTTTTACCCTTCATACGATCTCAAGACCGCGTGAGGCCACATGGTCTCAAGACCGTGTGAAGCCTCACAGTCTCAAGACCATTTGGACGCCGAGGCACAAGACCGGTTAGCGAGAGATCATTTAGATGGGAATATCAATGAAAGATTATTTGTATGAAGAGACTGTGAGGCAAGATTGATCATAGCAAGACCATTTGGAAGTGAAGATCGGTTGTAGTAGAGATCGTTTGATGATAGACGATCTTCAAGACTATTCGAACGAACGAGACCGCGAGAAGCACAGACCATTAAGTAGTGATCAGTCTCCGACGATGCTTGTTGTAACTTTCTTATCTATCTTTATTTCTCCCTCTATGAGGAGCGAGTAGTGTAATTCATTGGGGAGCGAGGACTAGCCCAGCTACCCATGCTTTGTAATATGTACCAAAAGATGTTATCTTTCTGATTCAATGCTAATCATTTCATTGCATGCTCGAATGTTGGCCACTTTCTTGCATGATCTATTGTCTTTTGTTGTGGATTGTCTATGTCTACTCTTGAGACTCAATTATTGATTTAGCATTGGTTCTTGATGTGTGTATCCACCACACATCTATTTCAGTATCTAGAAACACCTTTCAAGGAGTGGAGTAAACTCACCTCCATCGTTGTACTTTCATACTATGAAATGGAATAAGTTGACATATGAAATTACAATATTCATAGGTCGAGGAACACACTCTGTGAAGGGAGTGATGCAAAGTAAGTGACCATTCATTTGGGGATGGTTGGCATTGCAACACTCCCACGTTTCTCGTAGCTATGTCCTCGAAAGAGGCATAATCTATAAGGATGCTAATCGAATTGATAATATCACTTGCTTGTTAGTCTATTGATGCAATTTCACGAGGTTAAGTAAGACCTCCCTTCGGAGGTCACATATCTCGATTGACACATAGATGTGTACCAGATGGGAGCTACTCAACCTGTGAAGGATGAGTGTAATGCTACTTATCTGAGAGGGCATCGACATTGCACATCATCCATGTACCTTGCATGCAGGTCTTACTATGTTGGTACATGTATAACACATGTGTAGTGGTGGTGAATATATGCATCACCCCAGTGATCCATCATCATCTGATAATATTAGATTTCAAATTTTAACTAGATTTCATACTTTCCTTTACTTTTGCATGTTCTAGATTAGTTTAGATTAATCCTATCAATCTCTTAGTTGTAAATGATTAACTTAGATCGAGATGAGATGAGACAAAGACATCCATATTCTTTACGTTGTCCTTTGGGTTCAATCCTAAATCTATACTACGATAAGGCTTCCACACTCTTGTGGGGTTGGAGCATTTGTCTAGCACCAGTTATAGGTAAACCTAGGGTGAACATCAACTCCCTAGGGTTTTTGGTGCACATTAGGACTTCCATCGGAAGTGAAATATTTCGGCGTAAATCCTAGATTCATCAAAAAATGGCTCCGTTGCCGGGGACAACGTTGTAAGAATTGTCTTTGTCGAATTCCGTATCAACCTAAGTTTCTCTAGGGTTTTTTGTTTTCTTTTAAAAAAAAAAGAGGTAAAATCCTTGATCTCAAAAGTTAAAGTTTTTATTGCATACTCCCTTGAATTTGAAGTGATTGGTCAAGCTTGATAAACACCTTCTTAGATTTCAGGTACCCATTCTCTTCAAAATGAAGCAGTCAATGCCACAAACCATTAGATGTCAATTATGTGGTGACTGCTCCCATTCATCAATCAACTGCTTCAATGCTCCTCCTTACTATGTGAATGCACTACGTCAAGTAATCACAAATCATATAGTTGGGAAACTCAAGGCAACCTCTTCACATGACTATGGATATAACGCAAGTTATAATCCATATCCTCCTGGAAGGTACTAAGAAGAGCCCAACTATGATGGATTTCAAGGCATAGATTGCAATACATAAGGAAATCTCGATTACAATGCAAATCAATACTACGATGAGGAGAGCTACTATCAGCATCAACCCAACAGATACAGTGAAGAGCCCTACTATGAAGATCAATACACATTAATAGAAGAAGTTTGTGCTCTATAGAAGTCAGTGGCTCAACAATTAGCTGATTAGACATCCATGAATGAGAAGTTTATGGTTGATCTTGTTCAACTTACACAACTTGTCCACTCTTCTGAGCAACATGAAGAGCAGTCACCAATTTCCCTTGAGCGCATTCCTCATCGGCATATTGCAATCGATTACGATGACAATTATGATATCATGTGAGAGGTGCCTTCCAATGATCTTCTAGCATTAGTGTAGGGAAAGTAATCATCCTCAGAGCTAATGATTGAACCCGAGGATGATTTCTCCATAGTATCATAGGAAAAAGAATCATTTTCTGAGCCAAGATCTGACTAAAAAAATGACTCCAACACTATTCTCTTAGATGACAATTTGATTAGCCAATATTGAGATTTTCTACAGTCGGGAGATCAATTGAGGATAAATTTGGGTATTTATCCATCTTCTCCCCACATTGACCCAGACCCAACCATATAGATTGAGGAGCAATCATCAATGATTGAATCCCTATAATACAATTATTCTTCGACTTCAACTGTCTTGTTGATGAATTCTAAGAAGACGGGTCTACGTTACAAGAACTCTACACTCCTTCACAGTCAGACTCAGATGGATATGTGAATGATTCAGATAAGGAGATGCCTTTTATGCAAGAAACTCAAAAATTTCCATTACTGGAACAGGATCTGATATATCCTTATGAAGACATTCCTAACCATTCGACTGATCTAGGAACAATCTTCAAGGATGAGACTGATCAAGATCTTGATTTCGGAGAGGACCATACCACTCTCACTGACCCCGATAATGATGAAAAAGAATCATGGGAGGATGATGGGCCCCAAGATGATGACTTTATGAACAATCCTTTCCATGAAATGATGTTACCAGAGCTGCCACCCCTACCAAAAATCCAGACGGATCCAATTCTTGAGCAAGAGTATGTTCTTTCTATTGAATCTCCTTCTAATCACTTGAACAAGTCGATGGTGTACTATGAAGAGAAACATGAACCATCTCTTAATTTTGGAATAGAATATGATATTTTTGTAGACCCTTGTAATGACAAGGAGGACCCTTGGGAAGACATCGATCCAGAAAGAAATCTTCTTATGGCCACTCTTCCCTATGGAGAAGCTCCTCCCGAGATACCAAATATACAGGAGACTGACATATCTTTGTTGCCTAAACAAGGTTTCATTCTTCCCGCAGAAACTCTTCCCGAACACTTAATAGAACTAGAGGAGTGCTATGAGGAAGAACTGGAACAACAACCTGACTCGGGAATGGAGTATATTGGTCTCAATATCAAAGAAATAGATTCGTGGTAGGATTCTAGTCCACAATATGATATGCCATGGGCTAACCCTTCCCACGAAGAGACGTCACTCGAGCCTCTACCTCAGGTTCTCATGATTCCTTTATCCGAACAAGAGTTTGTGCCACCTTTTGAATCTCCCTCTAGTTACTCAGATGAATTAAGAGTGCACAACGAAGAAGAATTTAAAAAACAACTTAACTTTGGAATGAAATATGTTGCTCCTATTGACCCCAACATTGATAATGATAACCCTCCGAAGGACACATGGCATCAAAATGATGATCCTCAAAAAAATCCCCCTAATGAAGAAATGTCACCCTGGCTACCACACCCTACACAAGAAAAGCCGAGTGATGAAATGAAGCCTGAACCGGATCCGCCACCTCATCTGAGATGATAAGAAGTTCAAGTGGCCAACCCTTTACCAACTTCTTTGGATCATGAAGAAGGAAGCTTGACTATGAATTTTGAGGATGAGTCACAACTGGAGGACACATATAGGCATGACTTCAATTATTCGCCTAGTCCCCCAGTTTCAACTTCATATATTCCACCTCCCTCGTCGATGGGGGAAGGTCTCTAGATTCTTATGGATGGACAAAGAGGTGAAAGAAATGTGCATCCAAGTCATCCATAAAACCCGTTCGAGTTGCCACGACCACCTAGTCAACAGGTTGTCCGTGCCAATTCCTCGCTCTCAGTGTCGACTATCATGAAACATCTTCGCCGGACCTTCTTTAAATTGCGAGGACTTCCTAGTTAACACTACACAACTCTTCCCCTCCATCTCAAACCTAGTGTTTGCTCAGAGATGAGCAAACTCATAGGTTCGAGATGGAGGGTGGGTGGTATGTTTCTCACTCAACCCTCTATCTTTACTGCTTTCTGATTTTCCATTCTAGTTTCTTTTTTGTATTTTTTCCGCATTTTCGTAGTCTTCTTAAAATAAAGCCTTTATCTAATCAGTTTTTACTTTTTGAATCTATGTTCATCACCTCTTTTCGTGGCAAATTCACAAGAAAAGAATGATTAAAACTAGCCGATAAATGATTTCATCTTGTATAGTCTGTGAATCCTAATGTCATATCCTTAATAGAAACAAGATGATAATCTTCAATAAGATTGAGATAGACCAAATGCATCATGCCTCTCACTGATTAATGGATCAACTGTATGGAATTATCATTTGAAGTTTTATCATGTCACTTTTTGAGTAGAGTGTGATGAAGAAAAGGAGCCCGTCATATGAAATCACTAAGCAAACTGCATTATGATCTGAACTCTCTTCTACACTTCTTCTTTCATCTCCATACCTCTCCGTTTGTAACGTCCCCGATTCAACCACCTGATTTTCTTCCTTCGAAAATCAAGTAGCTAAATCTGAGCCATTAATATGGCACCAAGAATCAAAGCACAGGAGTGAGATAAGCAATATTTTATTTCAAAATATTACACCCTTACAAAAGCTATTTTTACATTTTCTCCTATATTGATAAAAAATGATAGATGAGTTTAAAATTAAGCTTGATCCGCCTTTGATTTTTGACACCCTTTAGGATCTTTTCAAGATGAGTCTTCCACAAGGAAAGGTCTCTTATAAATAATATAACCTGCAACATGGAAGAATATGTTACAGCCCAAGTGGGAGAGTATGGGTTAGACAAATATCTAAGTATGGAAAAATAGAGATAAAAAATAAGACACTATTAATATAACTATACTCTTAATGTATTACCAAAGTATCAAAAGTCCAAACCAAAATTATTGACCATCTACTAGCATGAAGCATAAGGAATGTGTATGTATGTATATTCATAAAACATTTATCATATGACAACTCTATCAAAATGTTAGACCAATATTGTGGAGCATAATCAGGATTATTTTTATAAGGATAACAAAAAGGGAGACCTTATTCCATAAACGAGTTTATCTACAACTCTCATAGAAGGTTTCAATTCACCTTGGGCAACTGGCCTGCAACCACAAAAACTTTCTTAGCCAAGACTTTAGTCCATTAGGGTCACCAAAACACCTATAAGTACCCTAGCACATCCCCAGCCACTCGTGCACACTGCATGCTCTATTCAATGAATCCGATTACCACATGCAGCCACCAGTCACCTTTCCAAGACCAGAAGAGGGTGCTCCTTGCACAACATGCCACGTGAATAATCATTAGTTAGCATGCTTAATCTTTGTAGGAGATTATTCCCCATTACTAACTTGATCATGCCTGACTCTACATGACCAACCCAAGTGTGGTCCTGAGTATGGTAGATCATTATACTCATCCATCCCTGACTCCAAAGGACTTAGATCCGGATCCCAAATGTATCAATCCCCGGCCAAGACATGCCAACTCTATTACCAACACATCTCCCAATATGAATTTTAGAATCAAAAGGGCATCATCAATGATATACAACTATTTGATGGATATTCAGAGTTGGAGAGATCAAAAGGTAGTCAAGTAAATGAATCACTGATTATTATTTCACTATGAAAACTAAAATGTAAACCTATGAGATTGTGGAATTCAATCAGACAAATCTATGGCCAGGAGCGTGCAAGAGGTTAGGGAGTCCCCCCGTGCGAACACAGAACCAATAAATAACCTTTCCTCTTTACTGGCTACAAACATCAATGAAACAGGCTCCTAGTCACCTTAGAAGTAACTGATAGAATTCCACTTTCCAACAATATCACATGACACAATTAATAGAGAGAAATAAAGGAAAAGGGAACCAAGAGACAATAGGACTAGAATCCAAAGAAATTCTTGATTATCATCTAAATCCTTTAAACTCAACTTTAAATGATAATATAGACGAATATATGGAAGTCATAACTAGCTTATTAATAAAGAGGTTGTGTATAGTTGATCACTTATTCATTCTTTAGGAAAGTATATGAAGTATTCTATACTCTTACTGCATATAATACCAAACCATTCTATACCATACCTTTTATTGATGTTGATATAATAGATTACAATAGGAATTGAATATCATATTAAACAATAATAAACTGTACTTTTTGGATGATAAAATGTGGGAACCATACAAAATCATACTTTTGCTTAATGATTATATAAGAAACTATTACAAGGAGTGAGGGCCATACCTTTTATTGATGTTCATATAATAAATTACAATAGGAATTGAATATTATATTAAACAATAATAAATTGTACTTTTTGGATGATAAAATTTGGGAACCATACCTTTATATGTCCTTAATACATATTTCCACAAGAAGACCATAACATCATTAAATATATCCAATCTTTATATATTTGGGCAGCATTACGTTGCATTTGCCATCACCTCGATTCTCATCCCCAATTAGAACAACTTCTAGGGTTTCTCTCACTAGAGTAGAAGAGAGATGGCTTAAAGCATCATGAAATATGTGAAAGATATAGTATTTGGATTATCTTACTACAATGGAGGAGGGAGGTAGTAGGTTTCTATATACATAAGGTTTGTTGGGAAGTGGTTCCATTCACTAACATAGAGGAAGAGAGAGTGATTTACTAGTCTAGAGAGAGATGTGGGGTTTATGGTAGGGAGAGGGGCTAGGATAAGGGAAGGACGTCCACCTTTGTTTTTGGTATGAAGAGGAGAGAACTTATGCTTATGGTGGGGTGGATGGGGGCTCTTTATATATGAATTGTGAAGGGTAGGATGGTCCTAATAAAAAAAGTACGTGGATAACACATGGGTGCTAGGTGTCATATTTAGGTGGATGCTTACTAGTTAGGTTACACATGGATGGTTAGGTGTCATCTCAAGAATTGCTAGATGACACATGGAAGAATATGTGTCATCTCAAGATAGCTATTAAAGGGTGGTTGACACATGGCAGGATAGGTGTCAACTTTTGGAGGTGTTAGGTGTCAAGGAAAGGAGTGTGCCACTCACCTACTTGCCTCACCAACTAATGTTCTTGCTTAAGCTACCTACTTGCTATCCAGCTATATGCTTGCCTCCATAAGCAACTTGCTTGCCACCCAGCTACCTGCTTGTGTGCTTACCTACCAAAATGATATTTTTTCAAAATTGGCAAAAAGTACCGCAATTATATTTTCAATATATAAAAGCTTTTAAATTAATCAAAATGAATTATTTTAATATTAAAATTGATTTTGCAAAAAAATCCTCAAAGAAGCTTGTTTTTATGAATAGGTCTAAATAAGGAGTTTTAACTTGGGCATGAGATCAGGATGTTACACCGCTCACCAACCATGCCAAATCTTTAAGTTCAGTGTGGCACACCACACTCTTTTCTAGTGTAAGCTAGAACATTGACGAACTCAAAGTTCAGTGTGGTACACCACACCTATTCTTCTATAACCACGTCATCCATACCCCTCAATACATAACATGGGTGTATCACCTTCTCATTTTGTTCAAAAAGTATATGATGATGATTGTGCACATACCAAGGTTGAGGAAAAATATACCCCGATTCCAAAAAGAGGCCCGGCAACCCAAATATACAAAAATCCTAAAATACCCTTTCTCCTAAGCCAAGTGAGAATGAATAAAAACCAGAGTGTGAATAAAAGCATGAGATTTGTTCCCTGAATAAGGATAACCGATAAAGGTCTTACCCAGTCAGTACATTAGCTTCCCTCACAAAGGCAGATGTGTCACGCCTAGTAGTGAGATCCTAAGGCTCCGAAGGTAACCCCTTACCTCCTCTCGAAGAGGTAAGTTAACCAGAAGCCTTAACCCAACCTATACACACTTTTTAGTTACCTTTACAAAAAAAATTGGGTGTAAGGATAAGTCAACCAGAGTTGTGCACAAAACACTCAAAGTATCTTAATGAATCCACCAATAATAAGAATCTTGAATCAATTAGAGGAGAGACTCTTATCTCTTGATCACACCCTATTCTTTCCTTTTTCAACCTAATGGAACCACAATTGCCTCCATTTCAACCGTTCTCTTGAAAACACCAGAGACGGATCATATACATGTTTGATTGATTCTACGGGTCTTTTCAAAATCACATAAAACTTTTAAACATGGCTGATACAGCATAGAGTGAGAAGGAAATACTTTAGTAAAGTGAACTCAGAAATGAGGATATCATAAGATGTATTCTGTGATCTAAGGAAGCCTTGATGATGTATCGATTTGAGCCATGAACAAAATTATGACATGACATAAGGATGAGACAATCACGAGATGAACAATTTCATTGGTGACTATTTTAGTTTTTCCGTTCCTTGGGATGAGCAATGCTTAAGTTCAGTGTGGTGATGAATCCTCCAGATTCATCCTCAGTCACCAATTCAAAGGATTTCTGATGTTTTTTCTGTAATTTTGTTTTGCTTCATATTTTTTTCTCAGTTTCATGAATATTCTGACATTTGCACGAAGATGAGTTAATTACGAGATGAATGAGATTTTTGGTGACTGTCTTGGGCCTTTCCGTTCCTCAGGATGAGCAACGCTTAAGTTTGGTGTGGTGATGAATCCTCCAAATTCTTCCTCGCAGTCGCTACTTCTTGGAATTTTGTGCCTCATATTGACTGATCCACCCTTGTTTTGGTTTACTCTGAGTATCTCCTCAGTTTCATGAAAATAGTGCTCTAATATCTCTAATTACCAATTTATTTGATCTTAACCTTCTTTACTCACTTTCCTTCTTCTTTGCATATCATTCTCATCCATCTGATAACATGTCTACACCTCCTCACGGTTTGGCCATCCAACCAGTTTTACCCTTCATACGGTCTCAAGACCGCGTGAGGCCACACCGTCTCAAGACTGTGTGAAGCCTCACAATCTCAAGACCATTTGGATGTTGAGGCACAAAACCAGTTGGCGAGAGATCGTTTACATGGGCAGATAAACGAAAGATCATTTGTATGAAGAGACTGCGAGCCAAGATCGATCAGAGCTAGACCATTTGGAAGTGAGGACTGATTGGAGTAGAGACCATTTGGGACGCCAAAGACCGTTTGATGACAGACGATCCTCAAGACCATTCGAACAAGCGAGACCACGAGAAGAATTGACCGTTAAGCAGTGATCGGTCTCCAAACCAATTGGAGGCCATCGATCCTCAAGACTGATTATGAGGATGCAATCGGTCTCCAAGACCGTATGGACGAGAGACCCAAACTGTTAAGACTCCAAGACTGTTTGGATCTGCTCGGTCCCAAGACCGTTTGCATCTGCTCAGTCCCAAGACCGTTTGGATTTGACTGAGAGGATATTAATCAGACTCCAAGACCATTTGGATGAGAGCCCCCAAAAGCAAATGATCTTCCAAACCGTTAAGACTCCAAGACCATTTAGATCTACTCGGTACCAAGACCACATGGATCTGCTCGGTCCCAAGACCATTTGGATCTGACCGAGAGGATATTAATCAGACTCCAAGACCATTTATATGAGAGTCCCCAAAAGTAAATGGTCTTCCAAACCGTTTAAATCCAAGGATATTTTGGATAAGAGTCCTAGAACGTTAACAAGACTAAACGGTATCCTAAACCATTAAGAATAAGAAAATGGTCTTCCAAACCATGTGAAGTGGATTCACACCAAAACTGTGAAGACCCCGACTAGTTCCTATAAATAGAACCACAAGGGTCCTCTTTTTGATCATCAGACCTGGGAGGCCGTAAGGCTTCTCCACTGTTCCCTAATCTCTGACGATGCTTTTTCTATCTTTCTTCTCTGTCTTTGTTGCTCCCTCTATGAGAAGCGAGTAGTGCAATTAATTGGGGTGTGGGGACTATCCCCGCTACCCATGATTTGTAATATGTACCTAAAGATGTTATCTTTCCAATTCAATGCTAATCGTTTCATTGGATGCTCGAATGTTGGCCGCTTTCTTGCATGATCTATTGTCTTTTTTTATGGATTGTTTATGTCTACTCTTGAGACTCGATTATCGATTTAGAATTGGTTCTTAATGTCTGTATCCACCACACATCTATTTCGGTATCTAGGAACACCTTTCAAGGAGTGGAGTAAACTCACCTCCATTGCTGTACTTTCATACTATGAAATGGAATTAGTTGCGTATGAAAGTACAATCTTGATAGGTCGAGGAACACACTCTACAAAGGGAGTGATGCAAAGTAAGTGACCATTCTTTCGGGGATGGCTGGCATTGCAACACTCCCATGTTTCTCGAAACTATGTCCTCAAAAGAGGGATGGTCTATAAGGATGCTAATCGAATTGATAATATTGATTTCTTATTAGTCTTTTGATGCACGTTTCATGAGGTTGAGTAAGACCTCCCTTCGGAGGGCACATATCTTTATTGACACGTAGATATGTACCGGATGGGAGCTACTCAACATATGAAGGATGTGTGCAATGCTCCTTGTCTGAGAGGGCATCGACATTACACAACATCCATGTATCTTGCTTGTAGGTCTTGCAATGTTGGTATAGGTATAATGCATGTCCAGTGGTGGTGAATATCCACATCACCCCAATGATCCATCGTCACCTAATAATCTTAGATTTCAAACTTTAACTAGATTTCATACTTGCCTTTACTTTTGCATGTTCTAGATTAGTTTAAATTAATCCTATCAATCTTTTGGTTGTAAATGATTAACTTAGATCAAGACGAGACGAGACAAAGACATCCAGATTATTCATGTTGTCCTTTGGGTTCGATCCTAAATCTATACATTGATAAGGCTTCAACACTCTTGTGGGGTTGAAGCATTTATCTAGCACTAGTTATAGGTAAACCTAGGGAGAACATCAACTCCCTAGGGTTTTTGGTGTACATTAGGACTTCCATTGGAAGAGCAATCTTTCAGTGTAAATCCTAGCTTCATCAAGCATCTGCCTCGATAGAAACAATAAAAGGTGAAGTTTCAGAATGTTCACCTATCCACATTTCCATACCTCTGCATTGATGACCTATTGAGTTGTATAGGTCCTTTGGAAGCCAACTAGGTACTTGAGAAAGAGGTGGAGGTGGAGAAGGATGAGCTGTAGTGAGTTTCTCCCCTTTGTATTGCATATATAATTTCATATCAATTCTCATGTATATGCATATACTAATTAACATAATGTAAATTTACCATACATGATCAGTATAGATGACTCCCGCTTCGGGCTACAAGACCAATCCGCCTTCTGCTTCACCAAGCGTGTCATATGGCAATGTATGTTGCCTCTAAGTGGGAAAGACAAGCCTTAGGCTCACACGAACCACACCATCAGGTACTAGAGTGCCATTATATGTGTTCCCTGGAAGGTGTGGGTAAGCCTCGCCCTCTACAATGATGAATTCTTTCAATTTTAGATGACACAACCTCAACCCCTAAAATTTTACATAGAGTATGTTACATATATACTAGAAACATATCATCTAGAAAAGACTAGATACTATGTCATAAAAATACTTATAGCGGACGTGCTAGGTGGTGGGTCTACATGATTACTCCCAACCACCTCTACAGGATCACTCCCAACCACCTCTATAGGATCACTCCCAACCACCTCTATTGTAGGGGAAGAGTGGCATGACACATGTACTGTCTGAGTGGCAGCCTGAGACACCTACCAATTGCCCATTGCATCTTGGACTCTCTTATCAATTAACTCATCTACTTATACAAGGCCAAAAGAAACAATTTTTTATTCCTGAATTCCCTTTGCAATAACATTGTATAAACAAATAGATTACCTCAGCTTTTAAAAATCCCCCTTTTTGGAAATGATTGTGATTTGATTTGCCAATGAACATTCTTAGGCCCACACCAGTGCTTGTAGCACTAACATGTCCAGGATACTCTGGGTTACCAAGAGAAATAGTCAATTCATCCCTTATGCCCTCAAGGATGAACAAGCCTTGCTTGCTCCGCTCGTAAAGATCCCACTAATCATCATCAATAGAAATTAATAAGAAAACATAACAATCACCAATACTAATTACTCTGAGAGTTGAATTTTACCATTTTTGCAGCCGCCTCAGCAGTTGCGGCGTTGGTTATATCTCATTTTTTGTTTTACCTCCCATCTATCCATACATCATGGTGATGCTAATGTGCGGGGGTAGTATAGGACTCAGTAGATCTCTACAGTACGAGCAGTAGGATGTTGAATGGAAGACACATGTAGTTCTTGGCAAAGAGTTGCATAGCCACCATGACCCATCATGTGTTCATGCATGTTCAGTGCATGCTTTGCTCTTTGAGCATCGTCGATAGCCTTGTTAGTAAGCACATTGAATTGGTTAGTAACAATCAAGGTCAATCATAAATAGGTGAATTCATAAGAATCTATGGGATCTTTAATGAACTGTCTTTTACCATGAATAACAACTGACCATTTTTCATTTGTAGGATCATCGATGTAAAATACTTGTTTTTCCTATGATGCCAATATGAATGGTTCACCCTTCTCACCAATCTTTTCAAAATTCACTAATGTGAAACTCAATTCATCCACTATAACTCCTTTGGTGTTATCAACCCAATTACACTTGAAGACCGTAATTTTGAAATCTACAAAGTCAAACTCCCATATTTCTTCAATGACACCGTAATATCACATTTTAGCTTAATGTGGACTCTTATCTTTCGCACTAGAAAAAAACAATGAAGATGCTTGAAGGGTGACCCCACTATTTTGGACAAAGCTCTTATCATCTTGATGCGTTGTGTAATATGAGAACCATTTTATGTCAAACCCTTCATAAGACATAACATTCATTTTTTGTTTAAAGGTGAGACATTTGGTATTTTCAGCAATATTATTTGGTGTTTGAGACAGTTGATGTAAGACTTTATCCAAACCACTTAATAAATGTCTTGTTATGATCTCTAGAAATCCACATTGAATTGTCTCAAGGATATAATTTCTTGATGAAATTGGTTTGTTCCGTGATATAAACACTCACTTAGTCGATGTTGTGTAAAATATACAAGTGAGCTTGTTCCCACAGCTCACGATTGATTACTTTCATTCGTTCTCCTAAACTCCCTTTACCAGAATAGTCCTCAATATTCTTGTCATTTACAGAAGCTTCATTACCACTCAGAAAGTCAATTGAAAAATCCCTCAATAATATGCCCTTCAGGATGATAACGATTTCAAACATCACCTTTAAAAATGCTCATCTATCATTCCAAAGGATACATCCAACGTAAGAAAATTGGTCACAGTATTTTCACTTCCCTAGTCAAGTGGACAAAAACATGTACCATGATATCAATGAATGAAGGAGGAAAATACATCTCAAGTTGGCATAGGTTAACAGCCACTTCTCTTTTCAAATTATCGAGATTCTCAGGATCAATAACTTTGTTGCATAGACTATTGAAGAAGAAAAAAAGTATGGTTATTGCACACCTTACATGCTTCGACAGTATAGATCAAATTGCCAAGGGCAATATTTGTTGCATTAGAGTGTGTCAATCATGTGATTCAGGACCTATTAGCTTCAAATTTTTCATTGATACCAATCTATAGATGTTTGAAGAGTAACCATGTGGTACCTTAACATTAATCAAGCACTCACAAAATGCTTTCTTCTCCTTTCTAGACAATGTGTAACAAGTAGGAGGTAAATATATTCTTCGATCACTACTAACTACTTATGTTAATTTTTTCCTTATTCCCATTTCAATTAGGTACATTCTAGATTTGATGCCATCTTTAGTCTTATCTAGTATATTCAACAGATCACCAAAAATGTTATTACAGACATTTTTCTCAACATGCATGACATCGATACAATGCCTAAATGCCAAAGAACTCCAATGAGGAGGATCCAAAAATATTGACTTCTTCTTGAATAAAGATTTTTCACTTTGTGTGAGAATGGTACATTGTGATTTCTTACCAAATTGATTGACAAAATCTTTTACTCTTTCATAAACAACCTCCCCTGGTATAGGTTTAGGGGCACTCTGTTCCTCATTTAATTCTTGAATGCTTTGTGCAACCTTTGATATCGATGGAATTTTGGAAGAAACTTTCGATGACTAAGTTATACAGTCTTGCCACCATGTTTTAATCATATTAAATTAGTGTTCTCTTCACATATAGGGCATGCTTTAGATTACACTATATCCAGACAAATTCCCATATGCTGGAAAGTCATTAATAGTGCTAAACGACACAGCATGCAAACCAAATGTCTAGCTATGTGAAGCATCATAGTTCATCACACCTTCACCCCAGACTTTCTTTAAGTCATCAATTAGAGGTTCAAGATAAACATCAATATCAATTCTAGGTTGCTTGGGGCCTGATATCAATAATGACATCATAACATACTTATTTTTCATACACAACCAGGGAGTAAGATTGTATATAACAAGCATAACATGTCAAGTGTTATGTTGGCTGCTCAATGTGTCGTACAGATTCACCCCATTGGTACAAAGCCCAAGTCTTAGATTCTATCCTCTTCACCAAATTTAGGGTACATAAATCAATCTTCTTTCACTGGGGGAATCAGACGTATGTCGTAGGATCCCATCATTATTTTTCTTAAGCTTTGCATGCCACCCTAATTTCTCTGCATCTATCGGATTGGCAAACAATCATTGAAACTATGGTATTATATGTAGATACCACATCACCTTGATAGGAGAGCTAGTTTTGTACTTCCCCGAAGTCGTCATTTTATACCTTGGTGCCCCACATTTTGGACAATCTTTCATATCCACATAGTCCTTTTAAAATAATACACAATCATTTAGACATGAATGTATCTTCTTATCCTTCATTTCCATTGGGAATAATATTTTCTTTAACTCGTATGTTGATCTTAAAGCATGTTTCCTTCATGAAGAATTTCTTTCAATAAAGACAACAATGACGTAAAGGTTTTGTCGCTCCATCTATTGTTAGCCTTCAGATTATGCATTTTCAACACAATGCGCAGTTTTGCAAACTTAGTACAACCTCTGTATAACGGTCTCTCAGCATCACGCAGAATGTTCCTAAACAAGAAACGTAGATCAGTGTGCTCTACCCCACAATTATCTAGCATTACATTCACAATGTCTGTTGGAATCGGTTCGTCCACATCTACGTCATCGACTGCAATTTCTTGTTCAACACAAGCACTGCTATTGACATCTACAGATCTCAGGTTTAAAATCTCTCCATGCCAGTACCATTTTGTATAGCCTTGTACAATCTCATTGAACATGACATGACTTTTGATTTTGTCGCCAGTTCTAACTTTCAAGTTGTTACCACAATGCCTACATGGACAATAGAACCTATCTCCAGGTTATTTCCTATGTTCCTCTACAAATCTAATAAACTGATTAAGACCAGCAATAAACTCTGGGGTGCATCAATTTGGAATGGACATCCATGATCTATCCATTCTATGATCAAAGAGAAAACAAGTATTAGGGTTTAGGGTTTACATATTAAGTTAAGGATATACATATAGATTAGGGTTTATTGTTTTAGATTTAGGGATAGCGATTGAAAGATTAAGGTTTAGGGTTAAAAGATTAGGGTTTAGGGTTAAACGATTAGGGTTTAGGGTTTAGTAATGAATGTGTGTATCACCTATCCCATTCTTGAACATGTAATAACACTAGCAAGTGTATAATGTGTATTCGATTTTCAAGAAAAAATCGACAGTATTTCCCCATAATTCTCCAAGTACACCGATGTACATGGGCAAATGTCCACCAACATATGTACTTAGATAACAAATGGGGCAATTCTGATGAAACATCATGAAAACCAAATATACATTATACACTTACATCCTAAGTGATATTAAGTGTTCAAGAAAAGTCCCAAACTAGGGACTATCCAAGATTTACTCCTAATGAGTAAATCTCAGATGGGTTTCTAGGCCAATAAAATACATGTATGTTGTCATTCCTTTTCCCATGATCCTAGTTTCATCATTCATATCCTAGGTTTTATGTAACAACATTCAATTCAATTCATTCTTCCCCTTGGATTAGTAAATCAAGAGAGAAAGCAAACATTAATATTAATTAAGAGAACTAGATTAGGTAGCTTGATTTGAGATTCTTGACTAGATCTTTTAGAAGTGTCCCTCAAAGAGGTGATAAGATTACAAACAATGTATGAGTTGATTTACAACAACAACATTTGGTAATCTTAATCATACGCTAGTCTAGGTACCATATTCGATAACATCAATTTCAACATCTCCAATGTACATGCATGTTCATCATCAAGGCATACATTATTCACGACCTTGGGAGGGAGAGATGACCTAAGGTAAACTAGAAATTAAGGTTAACAAACTAAGAAAAGAAGGAAAATTACACTAACTAAGATACAACAATCCAAATTAACACTAATCAATTCAAAAGCAATAAGTAACTAACTACAAAAAGAGATTCACTTTCAATAAGGTAACTACAATATTGGTTTGTTTAGGGGATATGTAACCTTAACCATGTTTAAGGGCCATATTCATGAATATACATCCAACAATTAAGCTATGAAACAAAACAAAAAGGAGTAATGAAAGTGAATAACATCCTATTAGTTTGCCATGGGTGACATGGTGGCATAAGGGAGCATTCTAACCTAGTAGTAGGGGAAGCAGGTGCCTAATCTCACTAGTAGAAGCTCCGACCTAGGCTCACTAGGTGGCAGCGGATATCTCAGGCCCAAGGTCCGGCATCCGCCGAAGCTCGCGTCCTCCCAAACTAGCAACAACAACTCCTCTGATGGTGGAGGAAGAATAGTAGCAGTGAGTGGAGGAAGAATGGCAGGAGAGTGTTGAGCAATGGCGAGTGGAGGAAGAATGGTAGCAGTGTGGCAGAATCACTAGAATCGTCAGAGACCTATGTAGAAATCGTGATGAAATAGAGAATGGGGAAAAGTTTGTTTCACATGGGTGCTATTAAACCCTTAGTCGGCAGTTGTTCTGAAAAACCGATGACTAACTATTATAGTCATCAGTTACTTGTGAAAAACTGACAACTAAGTCCAAATCTAAACAAAAAAATTCCCTCAGTTAGGGTTTTAGTCGTCAATTGCTACAGATAAACTAACGACTAACTCCTAAACTAAACAAAAATAGCCTGACATAATCGTCGGTTACGAGCAGAAGAACTGATGTTAATTGTTAGGCCATAGTTGTCGGTTGTCCAATAAAAATCGATGATGAAGGAGTAAATTGGGTGGAAAATATTTTCACGGGGACAAGGCGTGAAATCACCAAGTCATCGATTTCTAGTAACCAACTGACGCTACCGACCCATCCCCTTAAAAAAATAGTTTGTCTTGTGAAGGGTGATTAGACATTAGTTAGTTGGCAGAGCCAATGACTAATGAGGGGATAAATTTTTCCACAGGACATGGCGTGAAACATGTGTTGTCAGTTTTAAACCGATGCCATATTGAAAATTTTGGAGGCAAGTTTTTTTTCTTGGAAAATTGTATTTTACGGGTAATTTTAAATGTCGATTTCTTTGAATTGAAATTTACATTAAAGTAAAAGTGATACCTGTATTTTTTCTAAATCGGCAGGACTTCACAAATGGTGACATTTGTCTTATATAACCGACATCTTATATAACCGATGTCGGTTTTTTTGTGTAACCGACACCATCAAAGGTGATGTTATATTTCATTTTTGTACTGGTATCTAAAATAATGTTTTCTATTACATCAATGATTACACAAGGTTGAGTGGTTCATTTAGGTGAACCTATTTAGTCAAATGTTATGTTTGCCAAAATTAGGCATCCTTCAAACTGTGTGAGTGTTTTTTTAGTTAAATATTGACACCTAAGGGTTTATAACCCAGCAAAAGATAAGTTCTCCATACTTTCTCATTTCATTACACATGAGTAGGTGGATTTGGGGCTCTACCAATTTCAAACTAGGTTATCGCCACCGTTGTTGCTGCATTTGTCATCACTGCTACTGCTAATACCTTTTTCAATGTCATCAATGCTTCTACCTTCATCATGATCATGATAATGCTGAATCAAAATAACTGACTGGGGTCACCAAATTTCATCCTCGATAGCATCCATGAACCCTCATGTTTTTGTTTTGGCTTTTTATTTTTTTCTTATTGACTTTTAGTTTCATTACTTCACTAGGTAAAACCACTAAATTTAAGAGTTATGAATAATTAGTTTTAACCACAATTACCTTTTCTTCCAAACCAAAGTGAATTTATGCTTGATCGCCTGACAACGAAAATTTTAAAGTTGAGAGGTTTAAGGCCCTATCAGTTTCCCCTTAGTCTTGAACATAGTGGGAGATATAGCTAGAGTTGTGGATAACGTGACCACCTACACCTGTAACCCTAATTAAACTAGTGAGAAATGATTGGTGGTAGTGGGTTGGCCTAGTAATTACTACTAAGCAGGTGGAATGCAAAATGGTTGGTTGTAGTATGGCTGGTATGGTGGAAGAGGCATAACCTTCATGTAGTTTTATAATTAGGGTGATCGGTGAGTGGTTTATCAAGGTGAATGATGAGTGATGAGATGATAAGTCTACTTTTGTTTATGGAACATTGTTATAAACAATATCTAAAACTTCAAAAAAATCCAAAATTGAGGAACATGATGTTATATCTTATATGTATTTCTTATTATAAATTTTTAGTTGTTAGTTTTATGACAATGGATTCACTCATTCATAACAACTACAATTGTGTTATAGTTCTATTGTTATTTCAAGAGCATAAACACATAAAAATAAGGTCATTTTCCATTCCACGTAATTTAGTAGAATCATAATCCCTATCTACTTGGAATTAACAAATAATTCATTTACTATAATCCAATACCTAGGTTAGGAAATCTCTACATACATGGCCAAGTAATCATTAGATTTTCCAAGCAATTTATAGTTAGTATGTATTAATTGAATGGGAATTTTTCTATTCTTGTTCATATACTTTTGAGAAATGGAAACAATTGTTTGTTCTCTTTTTATGCTCGACTACCTTTCATGGTGATAAATTAGAACAATTTTATCCATTTAACTTAAGCATGATATTTTGTTCTTGTTTTTCATATAAATAAATTGTGTTATAATTACTTAATAAATTATTATAACAATAAACAATCATAAAGTTAAGTTACTCATCTATAAACTAGTATATTACAATGGTACAAAGGGTAGGTGTTCCAAACCATGCATACCCCATCCTTATTTCTAGTCATCACCTTATACCAAGTCTTCATATTTAAGCATTTCGTGTCATTTCATTCTATCATTGGACTCCAATATATATTATTATGTTTGCAAAAAAAATCTTTTAAAAAAAAGAAAGCGGGCTCGTGCAAAACACATGTTGTATGATGGTAGCAATGTAGTTTGGCTATGTTGTTGTGTTGAGACATACAATGATAACAAATCTCAATTATGCAATAAGAAAATGAGAACAATGGCCAATAAGTAATGACTATGCCTCATCTTGAAAGACATACGTAGAGAGGTTGATAGTAGAAATTGATACTCTTAGAACAAAACTCAACTATCTAAGTGAACAACTTCACCTCCCAACAAATAGTGGTACATCCACTTTGAAGTAGGGATGCAATGATGCCAATTGTTTTGTTCTTACTTTCTCATGCCATCTACTATTAAATGATAAAAAATTGGATTGCACTTTTTAAGGTAACTTAGAAACTAAAATAGTTTTAGATGATGAATTAGAAATTAAATATACGTATACTATAATTGTTGTGGTATGATTATAGCAATGAATACTTCTCAAGGGGGTATTTTTTGAGTGGGAAATTAGTCCCACTAAGTGTGAACTTGCAGGATGCAAGTCTATATGACTTTAGTCATGCTGAGTGAAAAAAATGCAGAAATATTATTTCTTAACGAGAGTGGTAGACATTGCATTGTCACTTAAATTAGTACCTACTTTGTTTTAGCTCATAAAAAATACTGACTAAATTGTAGGGAACGGATCAATGACACTTCATTCACTTGGACAGTGATCTAGATTCTAATAGGGAATCACTACAGGTTGAGAGCATGCTACTAAATAAGTAATGCAAGTTTGTTTGGGCCCTAGAAATCAACTTAAAGGACATTGTTGAAATGAATCATGTAGAAAAATTTGTCTAGGGGTCATATATGATCAAATATGATGCATTGATTGATAAATTCAATATGTTTTCAGACCACAATCACATTCTGGATCAACCTTTGCCCTGGCACTGTTTTGACCTAATGAAACCTAAATTCACCTAGAAAAACCTAGTCTAGTGTAAATAGGTTTAACGTTTCCTAAAAAGATGTAATTTATCTTAATATGATACAAATTAGATATAATCTAACTTAATATGAGTTAATTTTTCTTAATATTCTCTAAAATATTGTCCTAATATGGTTATGTGCAGTGCGGCTTTGATCAAATTTTGACTAATATGATGTATTTTGTATGATTTGATCTACTGTCACATAATAGATAGATTTCCTAGAATTTGGGTTTGTTTATAATTTTCAAATTGAACAATTGACAATACATAGATCATAAGCTAAAGGAAACCCTAGACTGTATTCTCCTCACCAGTGACGTACAAATTTCATGAATTCATTATGCAATTGACCTCTAATCTTCTAATCTTTTCTAGAGTAGTACTTTTAGGTGATCATAAAGTAAATTTGAGTTATGTATGTGTAAATTTTGGTTTTAAGTCATGTACAATTTACTTTACCTTTCAAAACTCATCTCTAATACTCTCTACAAAAATACATGTTATCTTATTAGTAGTCAAAAATAGGACATGTACGTGATACAAACCCTAAGTTGAGCACACAAATCTAACCTAAAATTTTTATATGATCACCAAAACGTACTACTCTAGATAATAAATATTGACATGGAATATGTCACAACATAGGGAATTAATGATACATAAGGAATCTTGGAGATTAGCTGTATACACTTTCTTTCCCAGAAGAGTTGAAGAGAATCCTACAGCAAGACAAGACATAGGGTACACTATGTTTTATTTTCATTTCTTGTATGCAAAAAAAAAATAGGGACCTCATGTATTCCTCATGGATTATTGATCTATGATCTACCAATCATTGTTAGACAATGTAGTAATTTTAGGAGATCATGAAGGAAATTTGGGCTATGCATTTTTTATTATGTTGATCCACCACCTCCTAGAAGAAATGTATACACCTCCCATATCCCACATGTATCTTACCATGGTAAATCTAATTAATGGTTGTATATAATCTATCTTGAAGTTTTTGAATGTAAAGCTAGTTAACTTGATTTCTAAGCAAGAAAGAAAGAAACCAAGTAATATTACTAACATAGATCTAAGAAAACATGACATAAGATATGAAATACTTATTGTAAGTGCCCCAATATTTGCTTAGCACTAACTTTGTTTTATTTATCTTAATTCTTTCTTAATGAAAACATAATCTAGTTTATATTGATTATGGGATACACCTAATATGTTGTTAACGTAATGAGTATGGTTGCTTCCACATAACATGATCCTTCAAGATACTCAAAGATGTTAGGTATTGTGAAGATCATTGCTTATTTTACCATTAGGTAGTCATAGTCATACAAAAAGAAGCATATATATTTAGGACCCTTCTTAATCCTTTAAGGAGTCTTTTTATGTTTTCCAACAACATATCAGTAGCAAAATATCTTAAAGAACGTGTTTGGGTTGTAAAGACATGAATAGCTTATGAATCAACATCTAATGGACATACAGAACATATCACAATGTAAAGTAGAAATCTTCAAATTCTAAAATCATGAGAGGTTGTATGTATACCAAAAAGTAACAACTAACTACCTTTTAAATTTAAGAAGGGGTACTCAGGATATGTAACCCCAACATGCATGTCATAAACTCATTGGTTTAGGCTCAAGGTGCATGACGTAAACATGTTTCAACATTTATAAGAAATATAACAACAATGATATCGACATGTAAGCATATGGTGAGAAAAAAATGAGTCAGGGTTATATAACTCTCCTGACAAGGGTAAAAACAAGTGTACAGAAAAGGAACAACCAAGAACCTCCAAGCTAAACAACAAAGTCCAACGTCAAAGAAAAACTCTCAAAGATATGTGCTCCTTAAAATGAACACTTTATACTACTACTAAATCACATCCAAAAGATAACAAAGTAAGAAAGGAGAAGGTGTAATATGACATAAGACTTATCCAACCAAAATCCTTGAAAAAAGTAGCTAGAAAACATCCATGAAAATCAAGAAGCCAAAAGATTGTCCAAGAGTCATAAGATCGAAGTTCCACTTACTCCGATTTAAGCTCAGAATCGAGAAGATGGTGTGGCTTGCGTTAGTAGAGAAGACAATGAAGCTAGATGAATTCAATGGTGAAGACCAATGAAAGTTGGAATGTCATAGGTTTTCATCAAATGATAACATCTAGTTCTACAGCAACACCTCAAGGTTCACCTTGCCCAAGTGAGATGAGAAAAGAAAACAAGGGGTGTATATATAGCACTAGAAGAGAGAGAAAAATGGTCATAATACCATGTCACCAGTTAAATCACCATACATTCATCAGCCAGTCATCTCATCAGCAGATGGACCCCAACTCTACATTAGTACACATGTCCAGATATCCCATTGATATGCAAAAGTAGAAACCCCATTTGTAGATGCAAGTAGAAATCTCATTAGTCCAAGCCCTTCAGAAAAACCATCAGAAGATGTGTATTAGGTTCACCGTCAATAGAACATTCTTATCAATCAATCAATACATGGTACAATATCCTAGTTGGTACTCAATCGATGGAAACCCACCACAAAACCAGCCAACTACTTCGTCAATAGACAACCGTTGAAAACAAGGAAGGTCACACGACCAATTACTTCCATTGATCCTATACTTATGAAGGACAAAACATCATTGTCATTCTACCAAACGATGAAAATTTAGATGTTGACAAACTGATGAATAGACAGAAAAGCTTCATTGGGTCTCAACCAACCGAGAGATGGGAACACCTCCATCGGTCCTCTACTGATGGAACAACATGCCACTCCCATCAATTCTCAATCAAAGAAAGGGTAAAAAAGCTAAGCTAGATCAACTAAATGCTCCCACCAAGCAAGAAAATGAGGAAGAAAGAAAACAACCAACATGCCTTTCAAATTTTTTAGGAAAATCCTCAACCAAGTGTAATTTGTACATACGCCCTTAAGAAAAGTGAAACCAAAAGGTTCCCTAAACACACATAGACAGGTCATCAAGATAACAAAACATGGTACACACACAGACATGTGATTAAAATAACAAAACATGGTAAGGGGTCAATCTATGTCAGAGGCCTTAGATTTATCGACCCCTATCATGGATTTTACCACCAAAATCCTAGAAGAAAAGGGTTGGTTACTTCATGTGCATATCCTCCTTGAGTTCCCATCTATCCTCATCAACTCCATGTTGATGCCATAACAGTCACACCAACTATATCTTTCTTTCTCAAATTTTGCACCTACTTGTCCAAGATTTATAGAAGTCCTTCCACATATGATATGTCATCATCAAGTTGCACTTCTACATGTTGGATTGTATGCCTAGTCCCTAGATGGCACTTCCATGGCATGGATATGTGAAACACATAGTGCAATCTTTGAAGTTCATGTGGCACTTCTAACTTATAAACCACTTTTACAACTCAATCAAAAATAGGATAATGCTTAATAAGTTTGGGTGCCAACTTACCATGTTTACCAAATATAAACACTCATTTCCACAATGACACCTTAAGATAGACTCTTGCCCTCACTAGTAACTCGAAGGGTCTGCAATGATTCTCATCATACAAATTTCATCTATCGTTTGCCACTTTCATTTGTTGCTTGATCATTTTGATCTTCTATGTTTTCTGTTGCACTAACTTTGGTTCTCAAATTTGATTTTACACGCCTCATACCAACATAAAGGTGATCTAAAACATATCTCATATAATGCATCATACGGAGCTATATCTAGACTCCTACACTAGCTACTTTTACAAGAAAACTTGATCAAGCTGATACAAACATACAAACTCGCTTTTGACTGTGGAAAACATCTCCTTAGCAAGTCCTCCAAGGTTTGTGTCATCAATTCTAATTCACCATCTATCTATGGGTGGAAAGCTATACTGAAATTAAGTTGTGTACCCAATTCAGTATGCAAAAGGTCCCAAAATCTGATGGTGAACTATGGTCCTCTATCAAATATTATTGTTACAGGTATTCTATGCAGTTGCACAATCTCATCTATGTAGACTCATTCCAACCTCTCGATTGAGTAGGTTGTTCTAATTGGAAAAAAGTGAGCTGGTATGATCAACATGTCTACCTCTACCCATATGCAACTATGTCCCTTGGACATTCTTGGGAAACCTACCACAAATTACATAGTCATGTGGTCCCAATTTGAATCGAAATTTGATAGGGGTTGTACAATTCTCGCATGTCTTTGATGTTCTACCTTAACCTATTGACAAACAAGATATTGAAGCATAAATTGTTCTATTTCAACCCGGACCACCAGTATAGGTCCTTGAGGTCATGATACGTCTTAGTGCTACCCCGATCCATCATGTACATTCATGTGCAATTCTTCTAGCACAAGTTTTCTGAATCGATCCACATTGAGCACAAACATCCTAATATGGTGAGTCCCTTGATCTGACTCATGAAACCCTTCATGTATTCCACTACCCAACTGTGACCTAATATTTTGAATCAAATTTCATCATGTTTTGCATCCCTGGTCTGATGTGTCAATGTAGGCTTGATCTTTAGTTGGGAAAGTAGTCCCTCAAGCATGGTGACCTCCATTTGCATGTTCATTTACTATAGGGATACCAACATATCCCTCCCTGTATAGGCCATTGAATATAACTATGTGTTTTCAACTATAGATGTTTATGACGAGCTCTTTTTTAAAACAACTACTACCATGTTTGCCTTTCCTAGGTCATTATCTATTGTGAAACCATAATCCATTATTAGCTTCATCCACCTTTTTTGCCTCATGTTCAACTCCGACTTTGACAAGAGTTGTTGGAGATTCTTGTGTCTATGAAAATCTGACATATAAAAAAATGTTTCTAGAACTTCAAATCTATAACTAGTACTTCTAGCTCTAGATCATGCTTAAGATAGTTCCTCACGTGTTTCTTCAACTGTCCTGAAGAAAATGAGATCACGTGTTTGTCTTGCATCGACATGCATTGAAGACCTTTTGTTGATGCTTCAAAATAAACTACATAACCTTTTCCAATTTCTAATAGCAATAACATTGGAATAGACGTCAACTTCTCCTTAAATAATTGGAAGATTCATTAACAATTATTTGTCCACACAAATATACATCTTTCCCTGTTATCCTACTTAATGATAAGGATATTGCACTACAAATCATGCATGTTGTACCATGCCAACCCAAGAAAGCTTAATACTTCATACAATGTCTTTGGTTGTTCCCACAATGGGACTGACTCCACCTTCCTGGGATCTACACAAATCCCTTTATTAGGTATTACATGGCCTGGAACTGACACCTCTATCATCTAGATTTCCCACTTTCTAAACTTGAAATACAACATTGTTGCCTCAGGACTGTTAAGGTCAGCATTAGTTGTTTCCCATGATGTTCCCAGTTCTTGAAAAAGATCAAGTTTTCTTCCATTAATACCACTCAAATTGGTTAGGTACTACTTGAACACTTAGTTCATTAGGTCCATGAAGGTTTCATATGTGTTGGCTATCCCAAACGACACAAGTTCCCATACCTAGAATTGAAGGTTGTCTTAGGTATATCTTCAGCCTTGATCCTCAGATGGTGATATCTTTACCATAGAACTATCTTTAGAAACTATGTATCCCCTTTTAGATGATCAAATAGGTCATCAATCCTAAAAAAGGATATCTATTCTTTATAGTTACCTTGTTCAACTATCTATAGTCTATGCATGACCTAATAGATCCATCCTTCTTTTGACAAATAGGACTAGTGCAACTCATGGTTACATGCTTCTCTAGATGAAACCTTTATCTAATAACTCCTTTAGATGCATCTCTAATTCCCTCATTTCTTATGGCTCCAACCTATATAGTGTTTGAGATATGGTTTATGTATCGTGAAGAAGATTGATGTCAATGTCAAGCTCATGAGGAGGCGGAACACCAAAAAAGCATCAGGGGAAAGATCCTAAAACTCTCAAACTACAACAACATCACTAATAATAGGATTGGATACCTTAGTATAAACTACGTGATCTAGAAAAGACTCACTGCCCTACCTTATCAACCTTTTAGTTATAGAAGAAAACACCAAATATGTGGGAATAATCTTTCGGTCTCTTTAGAAAGTCCAAGAGATGCCTTCCTCCCAAAACTCATCAACCACGGATGTATAGTCCAACACCACTGAACACTTCTCTAATGTTTCCATTCAAAGGAGAACATCTAACATGTGCATCTCAAGTGACATAAGGTTTACTTGATTGTTGTGTTCAGAGAAGACAATAACATAGAACAAACACACCTCACACACAATTGTGAGTCCAACTAGAGGGTTATCAAGAGAAACATGTTTAGATGGTGACTAACATGTATATTACAATGTAGAATCACCTATCAAGTGCTAAATGAGTGTGTCGTGCCAAAATCAACCATAAAATACATACATACATACATAGAAGAAGTAAACAAGTCAGAATGAAAAAGTTCCATCTAGCATGTAGCAGATTGAGGGTTGACAACACCCTCGGGCTGCATCATTGCATAGAAATGGGTGGTGGCTTGTGTATGCCTCTCCTTAACTTCTCCCTACTGATCTAAACAATCTAGCCTGAGAGGTTTGTCCATGTTTTCTTTTGTAGTTGTTTCTATACTGTTGTAGGTTTCTCTAGTTCCACCCTAGAATTGAGACATATCTTGGTCAAATTAGGGAAGAACATCCTCACATGAACTAGTTGGTGATATTGTAAGCACTTCTTTAACAAGTAACCTTGTGACATTAATGGTCATGTCATCATACAAATATGGAACTGTGCACCCTAGATGGTGGTAGCCCCCTCCCTCTGCCTCTATTAGGTAACCACTATAACTATTGTTTCATCCTTGGATCTAACAATGATGTGCTTTGCTAAAAATTCTAATATTGTGGCCTTGATAGCCCTAAAAACCTATCCTTCTTAAATCCTCTAGAGAATTGTCCATAAGATTGTGTTGGCATCCTCCTTCATCATTTTTATCGTGGATGACAACCTAAGTCATTTCTATCCTCCTCATTAAACACATAATTAAGTAAGATTTCTTGTGAGAATCCAAAGTTGATGTTAACCTTGCCAACTTATCATTCAACCCCTTCTCAAATCACCAAATATTCTCTACTTCGTTTGGTTCCATGTGCGGATAGAACTGTGAAAACACCAAAATGAGCTTCTTACTCGGTCATTGACATTGTAATATGTCTGCTCAGACAATGTGATCCTCGTATTTTTATAGGACTAAGGGAAGTACCTATTTACCAACTCCCTCCTAAACTCTATCTAGTGAATGACTTCCCATTGTCTCTTCTCCTCCTCTATGACCCACCAAATGGCCAGCATTGCCCTTGATTAGTTAAATGGAATGCTTTACCTAGTTCTTGTTGGGTCTATTCAACAATTTTAAGGCCTTCTATATAAGTCAAATAGCTACAATTGTGGGGTCTGAAGTATGTTGGATCAAAGGGCTATAGAGGGGGGTGAATAATCTAAAAACACTTACACAAAACTTGTCTGACCTTCAAGTTACTTCAATAGGTAAGATTGCAAATATATAATTTGAGTGCAACTAAGCATACATATAAAGGATGAGAGAGATTGAATCAAGCACAAGAACAAGCTATGTAGAGTGGTTCCAGTCCCCAAACTAGGAGAAGACAGTCCACTACCTAGAGATGTCAAACTCTAGGATTTTGCAACCAATTTATACTTATATTCCATTATAAGATATACAAGAACACCTTCCTTCTGGTGCCAACTATAGATAGGATCCTGAATAGCATGAAGGAGCAACTTTGGAATGAACTTCAAGAGGTCGTATTTATAATTGGGGATGTCCACTAGTCACTAGAAGAACTTAGGAAATATTTCTAGTCATTCTAGGTGTTGCAATAGATCTATTTTTTATGTTTGCAACACTCCAACGGCTAGAATGATTTTTTCTTTGCATTCCTTACAATGCAATCGGTCGAGTTTCAATAAGGCTCTGATTGGTTTGTCGTAACTGATCAGAAAAACTAACAAAATGGAGTTCCTAAAGCAGTTTTGTATGATTGGTTTTAAGTAAGTGTTGGAAGATGAGTTCTGTGACTTCCGATGAGTAACGGACTTACATACAAAACACAATTCCTGAGCTCCCTCTTAAAAAGAGCAGAAAATGAGTTTTGGGACAACTAACAACAATTTTTATACAATTATGTTCTTCATTTGTCATAAATAGCATATGGAAAATATTTATGACTAGAAATACTAGCGATGTGGATATAGTTCGTTGCTAAAACCATAACATAATATGAAAAAATAGCATACACTATAATTGCACAATGTGAAATATTTTACAGAATAACTACCATTATCACTGTGGTTTACAAAATAAAAAACAAACATCATGAAAAAATACACACTGCGCCATGTGAAAACAATATGATTTAGCTATCATATTTTTATTATTCAAATTTAAATAATATGATGAGAAAAATGATAATTAATTGTTACAACCCAAGTTTTGGGTTCATTTGGTGAGAAATGTAATTTCTCATATTAAAGATATTTGAACAAATAATGATATAATTTGTTTGGAATAAATGGATTTCGTTTACAATAGCCTTGATGATTTTTTGGTGGGCTTTATTGGCTATTGGGCCCAATAATGAGGAAAAGACAAAAAGAACTCCATTATTAATAAGAAATGGAGAAAAGAAAAATGTAGAAACCTCTAGAAGGCAAAAGGATATAATCCAAAGGTGGATTTCGTGCCTCTTGGGTTCATTGGGTCCCAAGGAGTCCAAAGCTGCAAAGATAATACACCAAGAAAGAAAAGACCAATTAAGTATTTATTTATTAAGAAGGAAATTGAAAAAAATGATAAAATGTGGAAAATAAGTGAAACGAGGTATAATTGAGTTATTGTGAAAGACTGGATTTTCAGCTTAATTTCGAGGATGAAATTTTTTTAAGGTGTGTGGGATGTGATGAAGTGAACTTTTAGAATTTTCAATACTCAGTTGGATACAAGAACTATGGATTTGAGAATTTGAATGGCCAATCATTGGAGTTTGCACCTAAAATTTGGCAAGAATGTACTTTAGAATATTATGAATCTAGGTTTGAATCTTCATGTTCATATGAGGTTGTCAATGAACGATATATATAATTATAGTTTGAGAAAATTAAAATCTAGATATGTAGTTGAGGGGTATAGTCTTGGATGCATTAATCAAGGCCAAGATTTTGATATATCATGCAACTAGTTGGTTCGAGTGGCATGTGAGGCCCTTTTATAGTGTTGATCCGGTTGCTTCATGTGACTCAGACGCCAGCAAGTTAAGTGCCACGGATAAGCTGGTGTAGTAGTGAATAGCATCCCTTGGATGTAATCGGATGGTTGTGGATGTCTTCTTGACACCAGTTGAGGTGAACATGCACCCTCTTGCAACTGATCCCCATGTCTGATCGTGGCCTAAGGAAGTGAGAGAAGTGGAATGTTCTCTTTGACTTGGCAGATACCATAATGTAGAACTTGCTTTAGGGGCACGTTCAAGACACGAAAAGGAGAACAAGGCCCCCAACACAACAGTGTCTGCGTTGCCAGCGGCAGTAGGGTTCTTGGAGGAAGATCCTTTCCTATTCTCTGTTGTAATAGACTTTGGCAGTGGCAAGATCCTCGAGTCATGAAGTGAAATCACCAGAAGGAAGCCTCCATTCCACTAAACATACGAGCAATAGATGAAGCTAGTGGCGCCTTCTGGAGTTTGATCAGAGGTCTGACCGACCATCACCTTCTCACCAAAGCATGGAGTCATTGAAGCACTATAGACGGGAGTAAGGAGGTGCACCAGTCTATAGTAGCCAGCTTGACCGACCGGCTCCCAAGCAACCAGATTAAAGAGGGCGGCTCGAAGCTGATCTGGGCAGCGTCCAGTCGGAGAAGAGATCTGCGGCGACGTGATGCTTGTTGTTGAGAGTGGGGCTCGTGTTGGGCGTATCCTGCAGGCATGAAGATGGTGGCGAGGAGCAGGAACTCGCTACCCAGTGTGCACTGGAGGATGGAGATCGACAGTTGGGACAGAGTCCATAGCAGACTCTCGTATCAGGCTGCGTCGGTGTCCAGGCGATGTGGCCGAACAACGCAAACAGGCGTCAGGGCTGGCTCAAGGTCGGCGATGCTAGTACGAGAAGAGGGTGCCTGCTTCACATCGATCATGAGGAGAGGAGGCCATTTGTTGACTTTCTATGCGGATGTGGCTTTGTGCGAAGAGGAGCCCACAACGGCAGCCATGTGGCTGTGCTTGCGATTGTGCGAGAAGAACACCAGAACGGAGTGAAGAAAAGGGAAACCGCGTGAGAAGGAGAAAGAAAAAACCGAGGGCAGAAAGAAAAGTTAAATTGGGTTTAGACCACAAACTCGAATGGCTCAATATGACCAAGCAAGGAGTCGTGCACCAACTAAAGGCCACGTGGCGGAGTGCCATTGGCTTAGGGAGGTAAATACCCCAAAATCTTACAGATCTTTGATAATTTGTAGAAAATAGCTCGATTACCAGAAAAATACATACAATATACCAAAATTCTCAAAAAAATGTGTACAACAATATGAAATCATAATATCAGGATTTTGATGCATGAATATCAGTGATATCGTGTTAGTTGTGAAATTCATAAATGATAGATAATAAATATCAAACATCGACCTAAAATTATGAGAAAATACCAGTAAATCATAATTTATGTTGATAATGCATATGATGCCAGTTATGGTCTTTTTGATGTACAAAATCATGTAATTTGCTTAATATGGCTAATTAGGGCTTTTAACCCTAAATAAAATACAATAAATACATACATGCTCAATAAATGATGAATTTACAAAGTCAACTCATATCAGTAATTAGAAGATAATATGTAACTCTGAGATCAGTTTATATATATAAAATTAACAGAAACATGATAATGACTCTTCATGTGATATAAAACCATAATATGCTAAATGAATATGATCTAGAGTTAATATGTGCACATAATCATATGTAATCAAATAATCAGATTATTGATCATAATCTGGAATACAACATCAATAATGTCAATCCCAGATAACAAGAAGAGGTAGATAAGAAATAATTATGAGAATATCCTAATGAGTTAAGTAAACCCTAAAATGGATATAATTAGGGTTAAGATAATGAGAACATGATGATAGTATATGATATTGTCTTGATCAGGTTTAGCAAAGATATAGATGACATGAAGAATATGTGATTAGGATGTCTCTTTGGAAGTTACACCATTACCTCTTACTTGGCTTGTTGTACAATATGCTTGTGTTATATGTGTACTAGAATATTTGGCATATGATAATGGATGAGTGATTTTTTTGTATGATATCTTGCTTGATTTTCCATATTTATGGCTATGAACACATGAAACATAATATATATGTTCCATTATATGAAAGCACTATATCTCTTTCATAAGCATAGTGCTAGTGAGTGATCTATCTCTTTGGTAAGCAGATCACATGTACAATGATCTATCTCTTTGGTAAGTAGATCATGAGGCCCGGATGCATCTATCCCATTGGTAGGCAGATGCACAAGCATATAATGGAAAAGGAGCTTAAAATATGTGTTCTCTTTTGTTAATGAATATCTTTGCGCTAGTAAATGATTTTCTTATATTTGTTTAATGTTGCCAAGTATTAGTTTTATATTATTGCCAATATATGATGAGAGGTATATAAAAGACACGTAGGTGTACTCAGTACAATATTCTTGAATATTGTGCTGACATGTACCGCATGTAATCTTTTGTTTAGGTTGTGGACATATGTTCTTGAAGATCCAGGATAGTGAGAGTTGTGTGGCGAGCTGATGTATAGGTGGACCTGTTGTCTTAAGATCTTATTGTTTAGATGTAGTACATGTATATGTTAAGGTTTGTTGTTCAATATGTAATATCAAATGATGTAACAATTCATGTTGTAATTATATGTTGAATGGTGAACATGTGTGTATGGTTTTATTATTGTTCATGTGCATGTGCTATTGTTGTTTCCTTCTGACTCCCTTGATTTTCTTCTTCTTAGCCTAATGTGGGGTGTTTAAATTGGGATTCTCACTGAGGTGAGGTTTCAATTTGGACGTCACACATCAGATTAAGTTTTAGAAAATCTGGGGATGTCACAAGTGG
Source organism: Alisma plantago-aquatica (assembly GCA_963693085.1). Lineage (NCBI taxonomy): Eukaryota > Viridiplantae > Streptophyta > Magnoliopsida > Alismatales > Alismataceae > Alisma > Alisma plantago-aquatica. The sequence goes on from OY856413.1 coordinate 619,793,805, forward strand.
TATTAGAGCATGAATAATAGCAAAGCCTGACATTTTCTCATTATGCAACTTGAAACCAAAGAACCTTGAACTTAATAATCTTTAGGGTTAGATTGGCCATCTTTTAGAGACTAGATCTGACCTAGCCTCTAGGTTAGCACTTAGATGTATGAGAACTAGTTGTAGACTAGTGCTTGTGGCATAGCAAGTCCTTAGATGTCATTCTTTCCTTATAGTGCAGCGGTGTGGGACGTTACACTATTTGGATATGACATGCATCAAGGGAAGAGAAACCTTAGACATATTGCGCACGTTGTCTAGAGTAGCTACACCAGTTTACCCCTTGTTCTCACCCTTTTCACCAGTTTTCATGACACTGTACTCTCTACTATGTGTGGGACACTCATTTTCTGGATTTGGTTTTTGATTCCAAACGGATCGAACCTCAATAGTTTTCTCTGACGCTTGTTTTATCCAAGAAAATCTATATAATATTTTATTATGTATATGTATTACAAAAATGTGTCCCCACGCATGTATGAGTAGGAGGTGATCATGCAACCTAAGTGAAAGTGAATGACATCAGTCTAGAAGAGAGAGTAGTTCTAGATTAGATGTCTAGAGCCTTGTTTGGTATATATGATACATGGAATAGATGAAGTTTTGATGATATGATGTAAGTCTTACATAGATGACATAATATGGTTATGATGATCTATGTTTGTCTTTGAGGACTTAAGTTCGATTTTGAGTATTTGAGATAAGTTTTGATGATGTAAGAAACTAGGATTTTATGAGATAAGATGTGCTAAGTTAAGACAAGGTTGTGAGTCAGCATGAGCCTCAATCTCTTTTATGAAGGAGGACCTCTAGTGTTAAGACCAGTTTCGGGGTTAACTCCAGGGAGAGTGAGACCCATTGGGAGAAGGTTAGAGAACCTAAACTCCAAGATATGAGAAATAAGAGAAATATGTGATACGTTATGTCCTAAACTAGAATACTCCTGAGTGAATGAGTTGAGTCGCTTTATGCATGATTCTTATAGATATCTTGTTGAACCCTAGATGCCCTTGGGAGGACCAAACCCAGAGATGGAGAGAGGATGGTTATATATGAACATGTGAATATGAATATGAGTTCCTACCATCTGGGTGAGGGAGAGAGCCCAAGACCCTAGAAGAGGTAGCTATGTTAAGTTTCTGCAAAGCCTCATGCTCGGGTTGGTGGTTTCCCACATAGGAATCTAGTGGTGTATATAAGAAAGTTTTGGGTAAGATGTTTTATGGTTAGAGATCTAAGAAGAGTATGCCATATCATGTTTTGGTTTGTGCTTATGTGGCTAGAGCTTGTAAGGCTATCTTTAGTGCCGATAAGGTATACCTGAGAACCCTAGACTGAGAGGAAAGATAAAGTTTTTGCATATGAGATGCTCATAGAGTTGAGTTAGCTCAAAGAGATTGAGCGTGACACTACCCTCATGATATGGGTCAGGATAACCTCAGTTTGACTATATAAAGTTTTGATATATGTTTGACAAGCCACTTGTATAAGTTGTTTAACCATGGTAAAACATATGTAAAGATGTGATCTAATCTCGAGACGTGATATATATAGACATGACATGTTGGAAATCATAGTGATGGTTTAATAGATATGAATGCATAAATGGTTAACCATATACATGTATAATGATGATAATGTGATGTTGTTGGCTAATATTGTGATGAAATCACTAGTAAATCTTGCAATTTACTATGAGCAATGGAATAAGATCATGTGAATGAAACATATTACATGAGGTGTTAATCTTAGTGCTTAACAAAGATGGAAAATATAGTTTGATAGTTAGCACAACATAATGTTGATGACACCTTGATATATGGGGTAATCATAGTTAACTCCTTTAAAACATGGTAATATGATGTGGAAACACTAATGCATGGGTAAAGATGAGCATGCAACCCTAACCTATGAGATATGTCATGACATAATCAAAGTTTCTAAATCCTTATTTCAATCTTTGTGAAGGAGTGATTCACCTTAGATGTTTTAAACCTCCTAATGGTGGGTTGGATATGATTATGGAGCTCTTGTTTTTAGATATGTGGCACATAGAGTGGTAACCTACATATGGATGAAGACCTTTTGGTTTTTCCTTAACATAAGAGCATGGCTCAATTTTGAGGACGAAATTCTTTTTAAGATTTATATGATGTGAAAGACTGGATTTTCAGATTAATTTTGAGGAAGGAATTTCTTTTAAGGTGTCCGGAATGTGATGAAGTGAACTTTTAGAATTTTGGATACTCAGTTGGATACAAGAACTATGGATTTGAGAATTTGAATGGCCAATCATTGGATTTTGCACCTCAAATTTGGCAAGAATGTACTTTAGAATATTATGAATCTAGATTTCAATCTTCATGTTCATTTGAGGTTGTCGATTAACGATATATATAATTATAGTTTGAGGAAATTAAAATCTAGATATGTAGTTGAGGGGTATAGTCTTGGATGCATTAATCCAGGCCAAGATTTTGATATATCATGCAACTAGTTGGTTCGAGTGGCATGTGAGGCCCTTTTGTAGTGTTGATCTGGTTGCTACATGTGACTCAGACGTCAACAAGTTAAGTGCCATGGATAGGCTGGTGTAGTGGCGAATAGCATCCCTTGGATGTAATCGGATGGCTGTGGATGTCTTCTTGACAGCAGTTGAGGTGAACATGCACCCTCTTGCATTTGATCCCCATGTCTGATCATGGCCTAAGGAAGCGAGAGAAGTGGACGGTTCTCTTTGACTTGGCAGATACCATAATGTAGAACTTGCTTTAGGCGCACGTTCAAGACACTAAAAGGAGAACAAGGCCCCCAATTCAACAGTGTCTATGTTTCCAGCGGCAGTAGGGTTCTTGGAGGAAGATCCTTTCCTATTCTCTATTGCAATAGACTTTGACAGTGGAAAGCTCCTCGAGTCATGAAGTGAAATCACCAGAAGGAAGCCTCCATGCCGCTCAACATATGAGCAACAGATGAAGCCAGTGGCGCCTTCTTGAGTTTGATCAGAGATCTGACTGACCATCACCTTCTCACCAGAGCATGGAGTCATTGAAGCACTACAGAAGGGAGTAAGGAGACGTACCAGTCCATAGTAGCCAGCTAGACCGACTGGCTCCCAGGCAACCAGATTAAAGAGGGCGGCTCGAAGCTGATCTGGGCAGCGTCCAGTCGGAGAAGGGATCTGCGGTGATGTGATGCTTGTTGTAGAGAGTGGGGCTCGCGTTAGGCGTATCATGTAGGCCTGAGGATGATGGCGAGGAGCAGGAACTCACTACCTAGTGTGCACTGGAGGATGTAGATCGGCAGTTGGGACAGAGTCCATAGAGGACTCTCGTATCAGGCTGCATCGGCGTCTAGGCGATGCGGCCGAACAACGCAGACGAGCGTCACGGCAGGCTCAAGGTCGGCGACGCTAGCACGAGCAGAGGGTGCCCTCTTCACATAGATCATGAGGAGAGGAGGCCGTTTGTTGCCTTACTATGTGGAGGAGGCTTCGTGCAAAGAGGAGCCCACGACGGCAGCCCTGTGGCTGCGCTTGCGATCGTGCGAGAAGAACACCAGAACAGAGTGAAGAAAAGGAAAACTGCATGAGAAGGAGAAAGAAAGAACCAAGGGCAGAAAGAGAAGTTAAACTGGGTTTAGACCACGAACTCGAACGGCTCAAGAAGACCAAGCAAGGAGCCACGCCCCAACTAAAGGCCACGTGGCGGAGTGCCATTGGCTCAGGGTGGTAAATACCCCAAAATCTTACAAATCTTTGATAATTTGTAGAAAATAGCTCGATTACCATAAAAATACATATAATACACCAAAATCTCAGAAAAATGTGTACAAAAATATGAAATCATAATATCAGGCTTTTGATGCATGAATATCAGTGATATCATGTTAGTTGTGAAATGCTTAATTGATAGATAATAAATATCAAACAATGACCTAAAATTATGAGAAAATACCAGTAAATCATAATTTATGTTTATAATGCATATGATGCCAGTTATGGTCTTGTTGATATACGAAATCATGTAATTTTCTTAATATGGCTAATTAGGGCTTTTAACCCTAAACAAAATATAATAAATACATGCATGCTCAATAAATGATGGAATTTACAGAGTCGGCTCATATCAGTAATTAGAAGATAATATGTAACTCTGAGATCAGTTTATATATATATATATATATATATATATATATATATATATATATATATATATATACATATATATATATATATATAATTAATAGAAACATGATAATGACTCTTCCTGTGATATAAAATCCTAATATGCTAAATGAATATGATCTAGAGTTAATATGTGGACATAATCATATGTGATCAAATAATCAGATTATTTATCATAATCTGGAATACAACGTCAATAATTTCAATCCTAGATAACAAGAAGATATAGATAAGAAATAATAATGAGAATATCCTAATGAGTTAAGTAAACCCTAAAATGGATATAATTAGGGTTAAGATGATGAGAACCTGATGATAGTATATGATCTTATCTTGATCAGGTTTAGCAAAGATATAGATGACATGAGGAATTTGTGATTAGGATGTCACTTTGGAAGGTATGCCATTACCTCTTACTTGGCTTATTATACAATATGCTTGTGTTATATGTGTACTAGAATACTTGGCATATGATATTGGATGAGTGATTTTTTTGTATGATATCTTGCTTGATTTTCCATATTTATGGCTATGAACACATGAAACATAATATATATGTTCCATTATATGAAATCACTATATCTCTTTGGTAAGCATAGTGCTAGTGAGTGATCTATCTCTTTGGTAAGCAGATCACATGTACAATGATCTATCTCTTTGGTAAGTAGATCATGAGGCCCAGATGCATCTATCCCATTGGTAGGCAGATGCATAAGAATATAATGGAAAAAGAGCTTAAAATATGTGTTCTCTTTTGTTAATGAATATCTCTGTGCAAGTATATGCTTTTCTTATATTTGTTTAATGTTGTCAAGTATTAGTTTCATCTTATTGCCAAGATATGATGAGAGGTATATAAAAGACATGTAGGCGTACTCAGTACAATATTCTTGAATATTGTGTTGACGTGTACCGCATGTAATCTTCTATTTAGGTTGTGGACATATGTTCTTGAAGATCCAGGATAGTGAGAGTTGTGTGGCGAGCTGATGTACAGGTGGACCTGTTGTCTTAAGATCCTGTTGTTTAGATGTAGTACATGTATATGTTAAGGTTTTTTGTTCAATATGTAATATAAAATGATGTAACAATTCATGTTGTAATTATATGTTGAATGGTGAACATGTGTGTATGGTTTTATTATTGTTCATGTGCATGTGCTAATATTGTTTCCTTCTGACTCCCTTGATTTTCTTCTTCTTAGCCTAATGTGGGGTGTTTAAATTGGGATTCTCACTGAGGTGAGGTTTCAATTTGGAGATCACACATCAGATTAACTTTTAGAAAATTTGGAACGTCACAGTTATCCTTGATGGATTTTCGTATCTAAAGGATTCCTAATGTTAAATGGAATGCCAATGAGGAAAACAAAAAGAAAGATAAAGAGAAATCCTTAAAAAGAGATATTTTAATAAGAAATAAACAAGATAATGTGAAATAATGAATATAGATGCATCTAGAAGGATAATAACTATTCTTAAAAAGGAATTTCGAAATCTTGGAGTTTCTTGGGGTCCAAGGAGCCCCAATGGAGAAGAAAGAAAGAGAAAATACCAATAATGCAAAATAAGAGGATCATGTGATACATTATTAATGTTTGTGGTGGCATTGCTAAAAAGGAAGTATTTTCTACTAGATGAAAATAGAATTTCATGGCCAATGAATTAAAAGACAAGAACAAGAAAATAAAAGGAATAATATCAAATTCCTTAATAGTCAAGGACCATAGATAATCAAGGAATTAATTAAAGGAGAAATCTTATACTTGTTTAAAGGAAATAAGGTTTCCTTTGAGAAGGGGGCCTTGTTGTCTTCGTGGGCAAGTATCCTAGGGTGTTACTCTCCTCCTATATAAAAGGATAGAGCCCCTGGCTAGGGCCAAAGAAATTTCCACACAGCCATCCCTCTATTTTTCTTCTTCTCCTTCTTCTTATTCATGCAAACCCTAAGCATGGGAGAGTAGAGCGACCAGGAAGAAACGAGGAGCCAACGAAGGGTTTTGATGGTATTTTGGTGTGCCACGGTGCTAAGGAGCAGCTTCTCCATCGAAGTCGTGCCCTAGAGCATGCGCAGCAGCAGCACCTAGGCTGCAATGGCGGTCGTAAACACATGGCCTGAAGAACAAGAGATCGGCTGCACTGGCTGCAACCAGGTGGCCATCTACGTACGCAAGGGGGTGGCGGACCCAAGGCAAAGGTTGGAGGTGAGTTCTGAGGCCCAAGGAGGAGACGAGAACCTCACAAAGGGTTGCAAACGGCGGACAGGTAGGGCTAATCAGAGCTTGAAGATGACCAAGGCTATTAGACGTTTTTACCCCTCTGGGGTGTGAAGAAGCAACAACTTACGTAGGGGTATAATGGTAACTGCGTTATGTATCCCAAATCAACTACGTTGCATGGAAAGAGACTCCGTGTTAGCTTCTGATTGGTCCAAAAAGGTAACTTTTGCAAAATTCTTAACTAATTAATGGTAGCTCAGATGGATGCACATTATATATGAATTTTGATCAGGAGAACTCAAGAAATGCAATAAAATATATTTGAAGCCTAATTCTGATTGCTATTAGAAAAGTAATGGAAGTTATTGACTTTAATGTATTAATGATTAAGAAACCCTATTTTAAGATGATTAATGTAATTAGTAGGGTTTAATGGATGATCAATGTTGATATTAGCATGTTAATCATGAAAAGATACATTACAAACAAAAAGGATGAACTTTGCACATATTGGGTATAATTTAGAGTTTCGTGTGCATAAATATGCTTGAATGGGCCTTAAAATCCTAATATTAGTAAATGTGACTCATAATGGTTTTAATTATTCAAAATCATTAATAAAGTTGAGATATGATAATTCCAAGCTATTTCAAGTATAAAAGCTCCTAATTGTGGATAAATACCCTTAATGTAGTAACTAGGGTTTTCTAATGGATAAAGGTAGAATTAATGAGAAATAGAGTTCATATGTGATTTAGACCATAATGAACTATGAATTGATGATGAATGGGCATAATGAACTTGTCATGGATTAAAAGGATAAAAATGGTAGTTTTAATGTAAATGAGGCTTAATGGGCTAAATTGAAGGATAATGATGCCTTTAATCCGAAAATAAGGTTATATGTTGTTAAAAGGTAACCTTAATAACTTTTGAGAAGAATGGATGAGATAATTAGGGTTTGTGAGTAATTGTATTAAATTAGGGTTTAAAATAGTGAAAGATGAAAGGAAACCCTAATTGCTGTGGAAACCCTAAAAGTGGACTAGAAATCCTAGGAAGCGAGCTAGGTTTAATAGATCTTTATGGCATGATCAATAATAGGGAATTGTATGATTATTTCAGGATCTTGTTATGTGTGCTTGCTTTCTTGGATTTCCTACTTGCATGGAATATTTCTATCTCAACTCATCAAATCAGGTATGTGGTTACGCTTATAAATAGTCACTTTAGTTTCACGGTGATTCCCGAATGTTTTTATCGGTTGCCTGAAAATAACTGCTTGGATGACTTTAATTTCATGCAACTATAAAGTGACTATGATTATCACTATAAATATGTATATATAACTGGCTTAGATCCGGATCCTCCTCTTTGGCTTTGTAAATGCTAAAAAGGGTAACCTAGAGTAAGGTCTAGGCTATCATGAGTTAGAAATTGGGCTACCCATGTGTAGTGCCATGAGACTCTATAGCACACCATGAGTTAAGGAATGGGCTACCTACGGGTAGTGCCATGTGAATCAACCCTAGAAACTGATTCACCAGTTAGATAGGATCATGAGGGGTTTAATGGGGATCTACCATAAGGAAGGCAGCATCTAGGTCCACTGCAGGGACAACACAGAGGATAGGATATGTATGGATCACACAATTATATTTAAAATGTAAAGTTGTTTGTTAAAATGTAATTGACTGCAATATGTTGTTATGGTTAATTGCACGATTATTGTTTCCCCCACATACCAGCTTTATGCTGACTGACGTTTTGTTTGTCAGTGTTTTAGGTACAAGTGAAAAGAACCAACAGTAAAGTGGCATATGTGGAATTAAATATGAATTACAGTTCAAAGGAGGATTAGTTAGAATAGACTCCATGTGGATAGCACTAGATATCCAAGTTTTTGAAAAAGGTATGAAAAGTTTAATTTTATTACAGCCTTTCAATTTAGTTTAGTAGAATTTGATAATTATTATTGATTATTTTTTGAACCTTTGATCCGAAAATTGGGATAACGACTCTGACCTCTTGGTCTCCCTTAATTGGGGGTTACTGGGAGGCGGGGGCGTTACATTAACTATGACCATGTATGCATTATATAATAAAAATTCCCAACAAAAAAATATCAAAATTAATAGTCTACAATGTATTAAACAATGATAATCAAGACTTATATTTACAAATACATGAAATGCAGATACTATTATAATACTTTGTACACACAAAATGAAACAAAAATATTGTGATATGATTTTAATCATAATATTTTTATTGAGATTATTTTTGTACCATAATAAAATATTGTTTAAAGAAGCGACATCTGCACCATAACCACTTGTTGGTATTATTATGATTTAAATATATTATGATTTTTTACAATAAAAATTAACAATGTTTCTAACAATTTCAAAATTTACACTTACAACAAACCAATCACATGGAAGTGAATGTAACTTAAGTTCCAAAAACTGAGCTAGAGTTCTCAAAAATGAGTTCCACAAAACTAATGACTTACACCAAACCAATAGGAGCCTAAAGGTAACTCAACCTATTGCACTATGCGACAAAGCAAATTTGAAGCATCAGTCGAGTTTATTCTAGATAAAACTCAGAAAATCGCTTAAATTTGATTTTCTAGTACAGTGTGTCGGTCAAGTTTGTCCTGAGATAAACCCGACCAAACTTGGACATTTTCTAAATTCATCAAGGATGTCGGTCGAGTTTATTAAGGATGAAACTCGACTGAACATGTCGTCTGAAAAATTTTAGAAATTGTAATTAGAGTTATTAAATGGTCAAATTAGTGCTCCTAATTTTTTCTCATCTTAGTTACAAGTCAAAGAATCAATACAAATGGTTACAAAAATTGTCCTACGGGTTTTAGGGCACTTTCCACAAAATTGCATTTGCATTGCTTTTGACTTGAATTAGATAAAGCTAGGGCTTGATTAAATTGATCCTTTTCATGTACATAATGCCTAAAATCAATCTCAAATAGGCATATTAGATACATATGAATGGAACGGTTAATTCATCATCAAAAAATGGACAATGTATAACACTTAGGTCAACATTCTCCCCATTTTTGACAATGATAAACCATTCCTCAACATATTGAAAATGATAACGAAATGAAAACTTTTACCTTATGAATTGTAAGGGGATAGATGAACAAACACTTGTAATTGCTCCCCCTCAATTTATGATTACCTCAATTTCTCTTTTCATTCACTTGTATGGTTAGTGTCTTCCAAAAAGAGAAAAGACCATAGCACATATATATACTATTTGGCCCTCTTACAAGTCACATGATATTTCATATAATGAGTTAAAAAAGAACACAAAACAAAAATTCAATATGGTTGAGCTCACTTCTTCCCCTTTGTCATATCAAAAAGGTAGGGGGTAGAACAGCTATAAAACACAGGTCTTATCCATAGGTAGGGTTGTAAATAGGTATGGGTATACCCGTGTACCCGCAAAATCGTACCCGCCAAAACCTGTCATCGGTCCAGTTTTCTAGACTCGCGTACTCGCATACCCGTATTGTCACGGTTCCAATAATGGGTATAATTGTACCCATACCCGCTAACCCATGTACTCACAAAATAAATAAATAAATATTTATACATTTATGTATGAGTTTGTTAGAATCTATGGCTAAAAAACTGCTGGACATGATCTTACAGTGGATATTTCTAACCTAATTTAACCCAAAGATTAAAACTCCTATAGTCCCCTAACCCACAGAACATCGGCTCCCTCTAGGCTCCCCCCTCATTCCGCTATCCACAAAGCGAGCAGACGAAGACAGTCAGACAGATCTAGGGCTAAGGCCAGCTGCCAGCCTCCAGGATCCGGCCAGAGCCACCTCGGCACCACCCCTCAAGGCTCAACTGAGCATGCCAGTTAGTCCTCCGACATCGAGGATCCTCTCTGCGGGTGCCCACTTGCTTCAGTCGTGGCCTCAGTCTGATCATCATCAAGCTGCCAAGCTACTTCAGCAGAATCAACCCCTCAGCAGGCAGTAGCCCAACGACCCCATCCTGGCATCGCCCCCTCATTCATTGAGCCAACCCCGAGAAGGTCATTCACGCAAAGCTCTCGTCAGCCACAAGCCCTCATCAGGCATCAACCCGAAGCCGGCCGCAGGCCCTCATCAACCCGACGATGGATGCCTACCTCACCTCCAACTCCACCCAAGTTCAATAGCTCTATCTCTGTCGAGCTCCATCCCGTCGCGCCCAGCTCCAACTCCGCCCAACGTCGACATCTTTCTAGCTCAGCTCCTGCTGGGTTTGCCTCAACTCCACCCAGTCGCCCACCTTAGCTCCAGCTCCAAGTGCACCAGCCCAGTGCCAACATTCCAGAGTCTAGACCACTGAATCCATCTGCCATCTCTACAGACTCTGCTCTAGTTCATTCTGCTGATCGGCAGTGTGGCAGTGGAAGAAGGTATGAAATACCTTGCTTCTTTTATTTGGTTTTTTGATCTATTAAATGCTTGTGCTTGTGTCTTTTTTCACATCTATATCTCTGTATTTGGTGTTTTGATCTGTTAAATGCATGTTCTTATGTCTTTTTTCACATATGTATCTCAAAATTTTGGTTGTGGTCTGTGTTCTATGTGTGTGTTATCGTATAATATACTGAGATAATGCTTTTTGTTAGGTATAATGTCAAATGTTCAAGAAGCAGCACTAGGAGGCACTAGTGGTACTGATTCCACATACAACTTGACATCTAGTACTCAAATGAGTGCTGATAGAATTGATATTGATATTGATCCTACTGAATTTGGAAGCACTAGTAAGAATGATTTGGAAGATGAGTAAGAGCTTGGGGATGTTGTCATTATAGATATGGAATGAATTGGTATGTTAATTTTGAGTTTAAGTTTTTGACATGTTATGCCCACAATAATCTTTATACTTGTTTATTTATATTGATAAATGGTTTACATTTTGTTTGCAGGTGCTTTGTACTCTTCTTTATCACATCATCTTCATTCATTATTGATGTAGTGATAAAGCTTGATGAACAACCATTCATTTTCTACATTTGGCGATGTGCATTTGATTGCTGAAAATTGATGTAACAGCCTTATTGTTATGAATGTTGGCAATAGACAATTGGCCATGATGTATTTTGTTGTGTTGAGCTGTCTTTAACAATCCCGTTGATCATTTAACAATATTTCATTCTACTGTTGGTGAATTTATTAATGTTTAACTTCCATATTTGCTGGTATTTAATTTTGTAAAGTTGCTAGTTGATTATTGAGGGTATTGTGTGATTTTTTGAAATATTCTTAGTCTCGAAATCGATGATGTGGATAATATTGTTCATTTTGCTGGGTTGTTTATAGCACACAACTCATACATTGAATGCTTTCTTTGTGTTCTATTGAGTTTTTCTAGTGCTTAAACCATATATGTGTATGATATGATTTTTTAATAAAGATTTTGGGCTAAAAGTAGGTACTTGAATGGTTTTTAAGTGCACAAAGCCTCCCAAAACAACAGCTTTGTGTTACTCTAGTAGCTTACATGTTGGAAATTTCAAACGTCGTTCTAGTGATTAAACCATATATGTGTATGATATGATTTTTTAATAAATATTTTGGCCCAAAAGTAGGTACTTGAATGATTTTAATTCCAAAAAGCCCCACAAAATAGCAGCTTTGTGTTACTCTAGCAGCTTATATGCTGAAAATTTCGAACTTCAGTAAATGTATACATTAATTTGGGCTTAAAAATAGGTCCATCCATCAATTTTAATACTTAATTTTTTTTTGCACAGAACTGTATACCCTTGGAACCGCATTGTGTACCCACATTATATGCGGTTCCAGGTATGGTGCGGGTCTGGTTACTGAGAAATGCGGGTCTGGACCCATACCTATACTTGCAAAAACAATTGGGTAGTACATGAAATGAAGAAATATAACAATAGTATGCCTCCGATACAGTGCCCAAATGTTTAGTACATGATAGTCTACAAAAAGATATGAATAAGCACCATATGGACTAAAGAAATAAACATCTAGGCAATCTGTGTCAATTGGATCATCGTCAACTTCATCATCCTCTAGATGGCAATCTTCATCCCCATCAAAAGGTGCATCTATGACAGTAGGAGTTTCATCACCTCCATCTCCATCATCAGAAGAGCCATCATTACAATCAGCATCCTCATCAGTGTCACCATCACCAGCATCCTCAGCATCCTCATCCTGAGCATCCTGACATGACATCTCCTCATCAGTAGGAGTTCCAAGGTCATGAGCACCATGCCACTTGGCATTTTGTTGTGCCAAAGATATACCACATGCAAGTAATGCATTTTCTTTCTCGAAACTAGTTGTAGAAGCCCCATCAAATCCAGAAAGAAGGGTAGAGGTAGGTCCTGGAGGTAGACCAAGCAACGGAGTGAAACTCGTCTAAGGAGTGGCAGGAGTAGGTCCACCATCAGAGCCAGGGGTATAATGGAAGCAGCATATCGAGGGGGTGGGTAGAACTGACTATATGCATAAGAAGCATAGTCAGCACCTGGGTAGGGCTGGTTGGAAGAGTAGGGATGGTTGTAGGACAGGTCATGTGTGACATGATTTGGACTAAGTCCTAGTGGATGTGGTCCTGAACTTGAATGTTATATGCATGTTGGTGTATCATATATCCCATGAGGGCTTCATTGGGAACCACACACGAGGCACAGTCAGGTCTAGGAGGAGGTGGAGGAGCCTGGGTGGATGTGGAAGCACATAGTGTGGTAGAGGAGGTAGGGTGGAAAGACTTTTTGATAGTGGTTTCACTTATATAAACACCTTTTACTAGCTTTGTATCCAAAATTATGGATAGGATATTTTTCATGGTAAGCAAAAAAATCATATATCAAGTTAGGATAAGGGATATGGGCACCACTGGTGTTCTTCCAGGAGTCAAATAAGGTCATATGATGAAGAATATAATGAGCCCACTTGACTGTGACATCATTCAAAAGATAGTACATGATCACATCAGTATTCTTTATAATATCCATTTGATTTTTCTTTGGATAAATATTGTAGTTGACTACTAAAGCAATCAGATGAGTCTTTCTGTCTAAGAAAAATGTGGGTAGGAAGGATTTCTTCCTATATGGGACATCATGTTTCTTCAAAAACTTATGGATATTGGGAAGCATAAGCACAGTGTCAAAGATTATGTAGAAAGCCTCGAGGTCAAGCAAGTCATGGTAGCTAGGATAGGAAGACATCCACAAATGGGGGAAGTTGGTACAATTGAAATAGGTATTCAAAGAATCCTCAAAGATTGTAATCTTGGTGTCGGCAATCATGGAAGTCTAGATGACTTGGGTGTTGGGTGGTGGCACGACAGTGTTGTAGTTACATGTGAGATTGGCATAAAATTCATAGATTGCCTTTGTTCTAGACATGGAATTAGTGAAGCACAAATTCTCTACACAAAAAGCACTAAGATCATGTGCTTTTACACCTCAAAAACTTCTTGTGTCACCTCACTTGTTGCAAAATGAGGTTCAAACAAGGGACATAAAGGAAAAGGAGTTCAACGAAGAAGATTTTTGTACCTATTCATGGCTTGGGAGGAGATAAAAGAAGTATCATCAAAAGATACATGCCTAGGAGAAGTGGAGGAGGATGGGACTCCATCTGGTCTGGTGTGTTTCCTATGTTTGGAAGCCATAGAGGTGGGATGGAGAGAAGAAGAACACCAACAGAGAGAAAAATGCAAGAAACATGTTGCCTAACCACCTATGTCAAGGTTGGGAGATGCAAAGAGGGCTTATCTAGGGCTAAGTAGCGTAGAATAGAGGTTGGGTCAGCCCTAGGGTTGGAGGACTAACACTGGAGAGTGGCTATCAGTCAGATTTCTCTAGTTGAGAGGGAGAAAAGTCAATCGATGGCATATATATTTTTAGTCTAGCACCATTGTCAGTCGAGTTTAGGTTGTGGGAAACTCGACCGAACCTACTATTTAGTTCAGTCCTCCACCTATGATCGGTCGAGTTCCTCCCATATCAAACTCGATGAAATAGTAAGGATATCCAAGAGATAAGAAATTTATTCTAAGCCACTAGAGTGCTATATAAATTTATTTTTATAGCCTATCAAGTGTTTTAAACATATTGAGGCACATATCGCTCATCATTGGATACTATTTTTTAGTATAACAAGTGTTTGCCAAAAATAGCCAAAACAAATCAAACAAGGCATGAAGACAAGGAAAATATAGCACTTTCAAGTAAGAGGTCAAAAATATTGGAGCAAGAACATACAATTGTATGGACAACTAGCTTGAAGGCATATCAACATCATCTTGAGCAGTTATAAGAAATTTTGATCTAATAAAAGTAAATTGCTCACTAGCTAGAGGTTTAGTGAAAATGTCAGCAAGTTCATTCTCTATGTCAATATGTGTGATATAAATATCCTTTTTGGCAATCTGGTCACGAAGGAAGCGGTGATGAAGCTCTATATGTTTGGCTCTACTATGCAATATAGGATTGTAAGAAGGATTGATTCTACTAGTATTATCACAGTATATAGGACAAGCATCAAAATGAATGTTAAAGTCTTAGAGCATTTGCTTCATCCATAGGACTTGGGCACAACAACACCTATTTGCAATGTATTCAGACTTGATAGTTGAAAGAGACATTGTGTTTTGTTTTGTAGAGAACTAAGAAACCAATCATGGTCCTAGAAAGAAGCAAGTACCACTTGTGGACTTTCTATCAATCAAGCACCCTGCATAATCCGCATCACTATAGGTGGTAAAAGTAAAGTCCCTTGACTTGGGATACCATAGTCCAAAATTTTGATTTTTGGCGATATACCTCAAAATCCTCTTAACCTCTACGAGATGGGATTTCCTAGGGCTTGATTGAAATTGAGCACACAAGCCAACACTAAACTCTATGTCAGGTCTAGAGGGAGTTAAATAATGTAAGCTACCAATCATACATTTATGGAGCTTCTCATCCACTTCCTCACCTTTCTCATCTCTGTCAAGTTTGGTGGTGTTTGACATGGTGGTGTTCATTGGCTTGGCGTCCTCCATCCCAAAGCACTTCAAGAGTTCACTTGTATACTTGCCTTGGTTGATGAAGTTTCCTTCCTTTTGTTTGTTTGATTTGAAATCCAAGGAAGAAAGTAAGCTCATGCATCATATTCATCTCAAACTCACTCTACATAAGAGAGTTAAACTCCTTGCAAATATCAAGATTCGTTCCATCAAAAATTATATCATCAACATAAATTTGTATAACCTATAAGTTGCTAGAAGTGTGTTTGAGAAAAGTAGTAGAATCAACTTTGTCCATGATATAGCCATTGTCTAGCAAATAGTTCTTTAATTTCTCATACCAAGCTCTAGAGGCTTGTTTGAGTCCATAGAAAGATTTTTGCTACAAATAAACATGGTTAGGATGCTTATCATGTTCAAATCTGGGAAGTTGAACTACATAGACTTCCTCCTCAATTGTACCATTTGAAAATGCACTTTTAACATCCATTTGGTAAAATAAGAAATTCTTATAGCTAGAAAGAAAGTAACATTCTAATTGATTCAAGTCTAGAAAGAGGAGCATAAGTTTCATCAAAATAAATACCTTCATGTTGATTGTAGCCTTGAGCAACTAACCTTGCTTTATTTCTTACCTCTTTGCCGCTTTCATCTAGCTTGTTGCGGTAGATCCACTTGCTGCCAATGATCTATCTATCATTTAGTCTTGGCACTAAGGTCCATACTTTGTTCTTGTTGAATTACTCTAACTCTTCTTGCATAGCTAGGATCTATTCATCATACTTGATAGCTTCTTTGACGTCCTTAGGCTCAAGTTTTGAGATGAAGGTGTTGTCGGTTGGTTCTTTGTTAATGTCTCCTACATCATCACCCTTTCAAATGGATTACCTAGGATGAGCTCTTTAGGATAATGTTTTGCAAAAGTGGGAGTGGGATCCTCCTTTTCTTATTCTTTCTCTTTCTCATCTACTATCGCCTCTTTCCTTTGTCAACAATATTGAGATCTTTCAAGTAAGGAATCACCTCATCTACAACATCATCATTTATAATACTTGTGAAAATAGATAAGTTAGTTTCAACAAAATTAACACTGATAGATACTTCTACTTTAGACAATTCAATGTTAAACACTTTATAAGCCTTGCTAGTAGTGTTATAGATAAGAAAGAAAGCCTTGTAAGATTTCACATCAAACTTATTGATAGAATCCTTGGTGTTCAAAACAAAACAAGGACAACCAAAAACATGAAAGAAATCAATAGAGAGCTTTCTACCACGCCATAGCTCATATGGGGATTTCTTTAAAGATATAGGAGTGAAAACCCGATTTTGCACAAAACATGAGGTGCTAATAGCTTCAGAAAAAAACATCTTTGAAATGTCATACTCTAGAAGTATGGTCCTAGACATTTCCTATAGCAACCTATTCTTTCTATCAACAACTCCATTTTGTTGAGGTGTATGAGGGGAAGAAAAGTTGTGTATCTAATCAGATTCCTCTCAAAAGTGTTCAATTAAGTCATTTTCAAATTCCCCCATGGTCACTAGAGATAGAGGTGATCTGAGAAGAAGCTTCATTTTCAGTATGTTTGCAAAATGTTGAGAAAACATGAGAGTGTCACTTTTTGAAACAAGAAATAAGGTCCAAGTATAGTGAGAAAAGTCTTCGACAATCATAAGGAAATACTTGCTACCATGAAGAAATTGAGTTGTCATAGGTCCAAAGAGATCAATATGAAGAAGTTCAAGAGATTTTTTGGTAATAAGGACTCCTTTAGATTTAAAGGAGGATTTGGTTTGCTTTCCTTGTGTGCGAGGTTGGCATTCCTCATCCTTCTCAAAATCCAATTTAGGAAGTCCCTTCACAAGAACATTCTCGATGCAAACTAAATCACCTATATCACCCTCACCTATCACTTTACCATTGTTGTTGTCACCAAAGGTCACCGATCCTCCATTCTTCTTTATGGAATTGTTGAAATGTCTTATTTCACCAGTCATATGCTTGGAGAAGCCACTATCAACAATCCAATTTATTTTTACCTACAAGAAAGGAAGATGTCGATGTGCAACTCAAACCTTGGGATCTGGAGTTAGCTTGGGGATCCATTTCATCTTTGGATTGGTCCCCTTTTCCTTGTAAGGACAATAAGTAGAGTAATAGTCATCACTCTTGCAATGTACACAAACCATAGGGCTCTTAGAGTCGGATGAATCTCCATGGAATATAGGATGTCCCTCGATCTTTTTGTTACCCTTACCCTTGTTCTTGCTCTTTATAACTCCCTTACATTCCAAACCATGTTTACCACTATGTTTGGTAGAGTGATCTAGTACTTGATTGAGGGACTTTTTCTATTTAAGGAATTTCTGCAAGAAAGCTTTAAGGCTGTGATTATCATCACTAAGAGTAGTAACAATAGAAGAAAGACTAGATAAATCATCTTGAGCGTGAAGCAAGTCAGCCTCCAAATATAGGGCTTTAGTGTGATATAATCTCTTTCCAGAGTAATGCTAGCAACCTCATTACTCGGTGATAAAGGTCTAGAAGAAAGATCATTAACTTGAGAAATAAATCTAGCATTTTCAGTTCTAAGCATGATAAGATCATCAAGATAGATTCTATCTTCATCTTTAATAGCATCACAAGTAAGTCTAAGATCATCATTTTCAGTTCTAAATAAGACAAGCTTATCAAGGTAGGTTTGGTTTTCATCCTTAAGACTATTGAAGTTCTTAAGGTAAATCCCATTATATACTTCAACTCTATTGCATTGGAGCTCTAGATCAAGAAATTGGCCTTGGAAAGAATCAATACTATCAACATGCAATTTCTCATTTTGCTCAACCAAATCAATCTTAGCATACAAATCATCAATGACCTTCCCTAACCTCTTCTTCTTTGATTTGCATTGAGAATAAGAAGAGTGAGAGCATTAAGCATATAAATGAGAGCTTCTCTAGAGAGTCCATTTAAACTTACCTCACCTGTGTCATCACTTGTAGAGGCCATGAGATAAAGGTGTCATTCTCCCTCATTTGAGTCTGAATCACTAGAAGATGACTCTTCCCATAAGGCATGGGTGAAATCTTTGCTTCTTCTATCATTCATATCCTTACTCTTGTATTTGACATCCTTATTGTAGTCCTCCTTATTCTTAGAGTTGATCTTGTGGTAGGACTTCTTTGCCTTGGGTCTATCATTCTTATAATGATATTTTTGACCACATCCATAGAACCTTGGAGTAAAGGAGGAAGAGGGATTTTGTTTGAAGTGCTTCCCTTTAGATTTGTTTGTTTCATGGTCACTAGAGGCTTCATCTTCACTTGAGGAAGAAGGAGAGGACCATCAAGGAAGTTGTTGTTGGAGAATAATTGCCTCCACTTGAGCTTTGAATGCATTGGCTTTGATCATATTTGATTCCTTCTCTTCTTGCTTCTCATCTTCCTCTTGCTTGTCAAGTCTTGTCTCATGATCTTGAAGATTTCCAATGAGCTCTTTGGTGGAAATGTCACCAAGGATTCTAACTTCTTCAATTGAAATCACCTTGGATTCCCATCTCTTAGGGAGATACCTTAGAATCTTTGATGGTCCATCTATCCATGGGATGACCCAAAGAAGCAAGTCCATTGGTGATGGTGTTGAGCCTTGTGTACATCTTGGACACTATATCCTTCTTGCCCATTTGAATTAATCAAGGAGACCCTTGAGCATGTAGATCTTGAACTCCTTGACTTTCTTGGTCCCTTCATAGGTGATGGACAACTTGTTACATATCTCATGGGTTGCATCCTAAGAAGAGATCTGGTTGAACTTTGAAGGAGTGAGGGTTGCATAGATGATGCTTATCGCCTTTGCATTTAGACGTGCCTTCTTGAGTGTAGCTTCACCCCCAAGTAAAAAAATTTATGGTTGGATCCTTGTATGGGAGGATGACTACTTTCCACATGTCATAGCACAATCCTTGCAAGTAAAACTGCATCCTTATTTTATAATAGAGGAAGTCGGTGCCATCGAAGGTTGGAGGTCTCATAGAGAACCCACCCTCCACGTTGAGAGAACTTAGAAGGTTGTCAGCCATCTTCCCATCTCAGGGGATATTTTGTTGAAGAAGACCATGTCTCTGATACCACTTGTTGGATCAAAGGGATCTAGAAGGGGGTGAATAGAGCTAAAAACACTCACACAAAACTTGTTAGACCTTCAAGTTACTTCCATAGGTAAGATTGCAAATTTGTAATTTGAGTGCAACTAAGAATACATAGAAAGATGAGAGAAATTGAATCAAGCACAAGAACAAGCTATGTAGAGTGGTTCCAATCCCCAAAATAGGAGAAAGTCGGTTGATAACCTCCTATTTTAGTCGATTATCTTAGTCTTTTTCTTTAATTTTCCATACTCTGTTTACGTTTAAACTATAACATAATCCTAATTTTACCCCTTTTTGTAGATACACCATCAGATTAACTTTTTCCTTTTATATATGCAGAAAAAGCACAAAAAAAATCATAAAAGAATGACCCAGCCTCAAGACCGCATGGAGTCAAGTGGTCCCAAGACCGCATGAAGACAACCGGTCCCGAGACCGCATGGAGTCAAACGGTCTCAAGACCGCATGAAGCCAACCGGTCCCGAGACCGCATGGAGTTCAAACGGTCTCAAGACCGCATGAAGCCAAACGGTACTGAGACCGCATGGAGTCAAACGGTCCCAAGACCGCATGAAGCCAACCGGTCCCGAGACCGCATGGAGTCAAACGGTCCCAAGACCGCATGAAGCCAACCGGTCCCGAGACCGCATGGAGTTCAAACGGTCCCGAGACCGCATGAAGCCAACCGGTCCCGAGACCGCATGGATTTCAAACGGTCTCAAGACCGCATGAAGCTAACCGGTCCCGAGACCGCATGGAGTTCAAACGGTCTCAAGACCGCATGAAGCCAAACGGTCCCAAGACCGCATGGAGTTCATACGGTCTCAAGACCGTTTGAAGCCAAACGGTCTCGAGGCCCCAAATGGTCTTGAGGTCCAAATGGTCTCCAAACCGTTTGGACTTCACTCAAAGCCTATAAATAAGACCCCAAGGGTCCTCCAAAAGGGGGGGTCTCTCAGACGCCCAAAGGCTGCCTCTCCAGTTCCAGAGCAATTCCATCCTTCATCCATCGTCCTAAGGTTGCCGATTTGAGGTCCACATCTCATCATCAAGCTACCTTCTCTCTCATCAACAAAGAAGGTGGGAGGAGAAGATCCATCATCAAGCAACCACGAAGTGTGAAGATCGTTGCTCTCTCCACCAAGGGTTCAACCTTCCCTCCTCCGTGGAGATGTCGATCTTTCTCTCTCTTCTCACCTCCTCCTTTGCTCTTAAGATGAGCGAGTAGTCCTTTTCACTAGGGTGCGGGGAGTAGCCCGCTGCCCATGTTTTCATTTCATGCAATGTAATTCAATCGTTTGCAATAGAGATACTCTCCTTTTTGGCTCAACATCAATCGTTTAATGAATACTTGTTGCTTGATCACCAACTTGTGTTACTTATTGTCTCTTGGTATGAATTGTCTACGTTTATACCCTTAGATCTGAATATCGATTGAATGTTGGTTCTAGATATATGTAGTCACCATATGTCTGTTTCGGTATCTAGGAGTGCTTTCACGAGTGGAGTAAACTCACTCCCATCGTTGCACTTTCATACTATGAAATGGAATCAGTTGACGTATGGAAGTGCAACTTTGCTAAGGTCGAGGAACACACTTCATGAAGGAGTGATGCAAAGTAAGTGACCATTCGTTAGGGGATGGCTGGCATTGCAATACTCCACACTCCTCGTAGTTGGTTATCTGAAAGGAAGCTAAGTCTACAAAGATACTAGCTGATTAGTTACTCTTTGCAAGTCTTTTTATTATGTTGCATGTTTATGATCCATGTGTAGTGGTGTGAAACCAGGCTACATCCTAGTGGTTTTTAATCATTGTTTACAACCTTAATTTCTACTTTCTTGCTTTACTTTCCTTGCACTTAGCTTAAAACCAAATCAAACTTTCGATCTAAATATCAACTGTTAAGTAGTTAAGTACGACTAAAACGTTTTCCATCTTGATTACATCAAGACCGTTGTCCCGAGGATTCGACCCTTAACTATACTACGATAAGACTTCCGCGTGTCTTAGCATACGTGGGTGGAGATCTTACCATAGTACTAGCAAGGCTAAACTTAGGGATTCATCATCTCTAGGATTTTTAGTGGCGTTGCAAAACTCCATCAAAAATTGGCGTCGTTGTCGGGGACAACGGAATGTTTTTAGCTTTTACTTAACAACTTCTTGGTTGATTAGGATTTTACACTTTTTCTTGATAACTACTCCAAATCTTCTTGATTTCTTCATTTTCTTCCATTATCTTAACGTGTGATTTTCTTTCTACTCAGGTAGAAAACGTGTATGCAAACCCCACATAGCATCGGAATCTCCCCTGAACCAGAGTACGACTCTGAGGTAGAAAGAAGTTTCCACTGAAGGATTAGACTTAACCGCCAAAGAGCCAGACAGATGGCTGAAGAGCAACGCCTTGTTGCAGAATGAGTTAACGCCGCCATAGCAGCACAATGAGCACAACTTATTGCAGACACTCGTGCTCAAGTGCAAGCTGAGATTCGAGCTGAGGAACAAGCCCGCATCCAAGCCGAGAATGTTGTTGCTCAACTTGCGCTAAGAAACAAGCAACTTCGGGACTACGCAATCCCGGAGAATTATGAAGATGATCACCCAGTCCGACCACCGATTATTAACATACCAAACTTTGAAATCCGGACGCAATGGATCCAGATCATGCAAGGCATTTCTTTCTCTGGAGCACCCGGAGATGATTGCATGGATCACCTTAAGAGATTCAAGTCACTCTGACGACTTGTACCTCAAGCAGGAATCGCCCTGGAAGCAATAATGTTACACCTTTTCCACTTCACCTTATCAGGAAGAGCACTAAGCTGGTACAATGCTTTAGATAGACACCCCATCATCACTACTTGGACTCCTTTAGAAGAAAAGTTTCTTGAGAAATTCTTTCCACCTTCACTAACCTATGAGATTAGGGGACAGATTAATCACTTTGCCCAACTACCTGGAGAAACACTTGCGGAAGCTTGGGAAAGATTCAAGGGACTCCTGAGAAAGTGTCCTCACCATGGCATATATCAAAATCAACTAATAGAAACATTCTACAGAGGAGTTAGTGATGATATCAAGCAATTTCTAGATTCCTCA
This sequence comes from Alisma plantago-aquatica, assembly GCA_963693085.1. NCBI lineage: Eukaryota > Viridiplantae > Streptophyta > Magnoliopsida > Alismatales > Alismataceae > Alisma > Alisma plantago-aquatica. Next base: position 619,816,552 of record OY856413.1, read on the forward strand.
TCTGGAGGAAATTTTATGAGAAAGAACTATGAAGATGCTTGGAATATAGTTACGCTAGGGGCCAAGAACCAATCCAATTGGGGAAGGTCGTCTAACCAACCCAAGGGAGTTCTTAAAGTCTACAAAGCTGAAGAATCTATGGAACTCAAGGCCATTGCAGAGGCCCTGAAGACTATTGCGAGCAAGCAACAAGCCCTCGAAACTTCTTTCGGGGAATATGACAAGAAGAAAAGCTCTCAAGTTCAACAAGTAAAAGCAGCTACTGGAACTTGTGAAGCATGTCATGCATCTGATCATCCCACATTATTGTGTGGTCTGTTGTACAATGTCATGATGGATTTACAACCACCCGTGCCGCAATATGAGCCCATTATTGAGCATCCCGAGGACCAAATGCCAGAGCAAGTCAATTCCTTCCATTCAATACCTGGCCAGGTGTATTACAATCCAGACAAACCAAGAAATCATCCTGGTTTCCAATATGGAAATCCTGCAGGAACTGCCAATCCTCAACAACAGATACAAGGTGGATCTTTCAGCAAACAACCACCAGGATTTCAGAATAACTTCGCCCAAAATCAAGGGAATTATAGAAATGGGTTCCAACGATCCAATTATCCTAGGAATCCCTCCTATCAATACCCAGGACTGCACCCACAGATGCAACAACCTCAGTTGCAGCAACCACAACAACCGCAGTTGACAGCACCTCTACAGCAACCCCAGGGGCAACAAGTCACTCAATATCAACAGAGGAGTGCTCCTTCCCAACCTTCTGATGAAATATCTTTGATTAGGCAGATGCTACAATCTCAGCAGACCATGCTTGCAAATCAACAAGCTCAACAGAAGGCTGTAGAGGCCCAATTAGCACAGATTGCTGCTCAGTTGAAACCACCAACAGGTACCTTCGCTGGGCAACCAGAGGCAAACCCAAGGCATGACCAAAATAGACCTGAGCAACTGAATGCTGTCACCACAAGGTCTGGTCGTGTCCTTCCTGATAACATTAGAATCATCCATGATGATGATGATGTAGCTATTCTCTCACCAACAGAAAGCTCAACTCATGAAAAGGAAAAATCCACTAAAACGACTGAAAGGGAAAACGAAAAGGGACCTATGCCAGAAACTCCGCTCAGAATTCCTTACCCGGACAGGCTGAAAGAAACCAAAATGGATACTAGGTTCCAGAAATTCAAAGAAGCTATGAAGAAACTGTATATCGATATCCCATTTCTAGATGCCCTTTCTGAAGTGCCCGCTTGGGCCAAATACCTGAAAACCCTACTGTCGAGAAAATATATGACAGAAAAGCATGAAACAGTGAAACTAGCTCATACCACTTCAGATATTCTGCTTAACAAAATGCCAAAGAAAAAGAAGGACCCAGGTTCCTTCGGTATTCAGTGTTCGATTGGAAATGGCTCTAGCAAAAAGGGATTAGCAGATCTAGGAGCAAGTATATCCATTATGCCCTATTCTATGTGTAAAAGATTAGGCTTCACTGATTTGTTACCTACATCAATGACAATTCAGTTAGCCGACTCTACCATAACTGGTCCCCTTGGAATTATTGAAGATATACCCGTAAGAATAGGAACAAATTCTTATGTCCCGTGCGATTTCATTATTATGGACATACAAGAAGATTTAAGATACCCGATAATCTTCAGGAGACCTTTCCTAGCTACCGCCCGAGCACTCATCGATGTAGAAGCGGGAACGATTATACTAAGACTTAGGAAGGAATCTTTCCAATTCAGAGTCCTTAACATCATGAAAGGACCAAGCATTCAAGAGGAAGTTTTTCTCCTAGATGCTATATATCAAATGTCCCAGTTAGAAATGTATGAACCCTCCGATGAGTTAGAAAGTGCCTTGACAAACCCGGCTACATCCTAGTGGTTTTTAATCATTGTTTACAACCTTAATTTCTACTTTCTTGCTTTACTTTCCTTGCACTTAGCTTAAAACCAAATCAAACTTTCGATCTAAATATCAACTATTAAGTAGTTAAGTACGACTAAAACGTTTTCCATCTTGATTACATCAAGACCGTTGTCCCGAGGATTCGACCCTTAACTATACTATGATAAGACTTCCGCGTGTCTTAGCATACGTGGGTGGAGATCTTACCATAGTACTAGCAAGGCTAAACTTAGGGATTCATCATCTCTAGGATTTTTAGTGGCGTTGCAAAACTCCATCAAAAATCAACATTCAATCGATATTCAGATCTAAGGGTATAAACGTAGACAATTCATACCAAGAGACAATAAGTAACACAAGTTGGTGATCAAGCAACAAGCATTCATTAAACGATTTATGTTGAGCCAAAAAGGAGAGTATCTCTATTGCAAACGATTGAATTACATTGCATGAAATGAAAACATGGGCAGTGGGGCTACTCCCCGCACCCTAGTGAAAAGGACTACTCACTCATCTCAAGAGCAAAGGAGGAGGTGAGAAGAGAGAGAAAGAATGACATCTCCATGGAGGAGGGAAGGTTGAACCCTTGGTGGAGAGAGCAACAATCTTCACAGTTTGTGGTTTCTTGATGATGGATCTTCTCCTCCCACCTTCTTTGTTGATGAGAGAGAAGGTAGCTTGATGATGAGATGTGGACCTCAAACCGGCAGCCTTAGGACGATGGATGAAGGATGGAATTGCTCTACACGACCTAGATATGGCAGCCATCTCTACTTTAGATGCTCAGGACATTTTTATACTGAACACTATAGTGGACGATGCAAAAGCAGGGGACGACATAATCTATCATAACACCAAAACTAGGCGTAAGTTGACACGCGAAGATTTCCGTTGCATCCTACGACATCGGTCCACGGTGCCAATGGCGATTTTCCGTGTCCTCCTCGCCAGTTGTATAGAAACATATAGAAGTCACAAGCGGCAACAACCGGTTTTTAATGCTTCGCCCGCTTTGTCTTTTGGCCTTTTATACAAAAACATACGCGAAAAATCGGTTGAGCGGCTGCGTGTCGGTTTGGCAAGAAGGGCACGTTATCTTACACTGCCCTTCCAAGTCTCAGACCACTGGCTTTTTATGATCGTGGATGCCGAGGCTCGGGATGCCAAAGTATACAACTTCTGTAGCACCGAGCTACCAGCCGGCACTATAAATTTCGTAGGAGAAGCAGCAGGAGAAGCCAGGTGTATACCCTTCTGGCTGCTAAAATTAATCTGGGTTGCACGCCCATCTCTTCGCCAAGACTGGAGCCAACCATGGTTCAAAATCATAAACCCTCCAGTCCAAGCCACCGAGGGATCTGGGGACAGCACTTTCTGCACCATCCGACACATCCAAGCGTTGAACCAGGAAATCCCATTCAACGACCTGGTAGCTGAAGATTTTCATTCCCTACGAGGACGCTATGCCATGGAACTCATCTGTGATAGACGTTTCTTCAACGACCCAACTATGATGTTCCTCAGTACCTTTTCTCAGCTGTCCAGCGACGACAACGGCGACCTTTCCGACAAATTTTGAAAGAGTCAGAGCAGACCAAGTCGCCCGAGCAAGATAAAATCAAGAGTGATCCTGCTTACACCATCAACCCAACATGTCCTGATTTTGATCGCGATGCTTGTAAGGGTCTGAACGATCTTGAATTGCGTATCATTATGGCACAACTCCCCGCAGACAAAGATGACCTGGTATTCATGTCTCGAGACATACTCGTCATGGCAGATTCACTGCGAGAGACTCTACAGGATAAGGGATCCCTTTCTGTCAGCCTCATGGCCGCCTACTAGTTTCTACTTGGCCAAACCAACCCAAACACATACATGGCATCTCCATATATGAAAGATGATCTCCTAAAGCTCAAGAACATCCGCACAACTGACGCACTGATCTCATATCTCCAACACACAACACCGAAGTTCATCATGTTACCCATCCTGTATCATGAGCATTGGATTCTCCTGGCAACAAACCTCCCAGACGGAACAACCACAATATACAACAGTTCCGACAACCAGTTCAACGCTCGACAGCGACACTACGTCGTGACGCCAAAGACGCCAACACAAGTAGTGGCAAAGGAGTGCGCCGAGAAATTAATCGATCTTCTGAGTCAGCATACAAAGGCGTACGACAAAGAACATTTCCATCGCCCCGCCTTCTGCCACAAATTCCCCCAGCAAATACGACAATCGAACGATTGCGGCTTCCACATCCTCTACTGGATGTACACCATCATTGTTCTTCAAAGACCAGTAGAGGAAATGACTGACGTGGACTACCACGCTTTACGAGGACAGTTCGCATCCAATCTACTTCGTTCCCCGGGGGAAAATGAAGATTTACCTTAACCCGCGGCCCGTGTCCTAATGACTTCTCACCCTATCACTTCGCTACTCTGCGGACATAGTGCGTGATAAGTTAGGGGGGTGCATTAGACAAGGGCGAGGTATCAATTTCTACACTCCTCTTTCTATCTAACACTTTCCATACAATTCCTTATTCTTAAAATGCTCTTTACTTAATTTCTTCTTCAAAAATAGTCACCTCAACTAACTCTAGAATCATGTTAGTCCCTATAAGAAAATAGCACTTAGACATCGAATGGCGATTTATCAATTTACACCCACTAGTGATTTCATATTTTTGCTTCAATTCTTCATCTGACTCTCCACAGGTCAAAATCAAGGTAGAAATAAGCCAAGATCTCGAGGATGAGAGGGAAATCAGGCAACTTCCAAATCAAAAAGTTCTGCAAGTGGACCACAAACCAAATAAGTGCACGTTGAAAAACTTTAAAAACATCTTTCCTCTCTTCAAAATAAAAGAGGCTCGGCCGCCCAAAATAAATCCTCAAAAATCCCAAAACCCAAGCCTGTGAGTTATTGAATAAAAGCCAGAGAGACGAATAAAATTATGAGAGTTGTGCCACGCATAAGGATCTATACAAAGAACTGACAAAGGTCTCACCCGGCCGGCACATTCCGCTGCCCTCACAAAGGCAGATGTGTCGTGCCCGGTAGTGAAACCCTAAAGTTTCCAAGTATATGAAAGGCTCATAAAGGACTCACCCGGCTGGTACATTCAGCTGCCCTCATAAAGGCAGATGTGTCGTTCCCGGTAGTGAGATTCTAAAAAGCATAGACAGCCCCTCCCCCACTTAAAGGGGGAGCTACACTTCAAAGCCTTTAGCCAACCCTCATACCCTCTCTAGCTTCCAGTAGGTTTTTCAGAGAGGTATAAAACTGATTAGAGTCAACAACATGCACAAAATAAAGTGGTCCCAATGCAAGCTTTGAGATACGGAAAGAACCTGAGATCCAAGCAACTCTCGAAATCCAAAAGAATCAAGGCATGCAATAAGACTTGATATGACCCCAGGGGAACTCAGGTCAAGAATTGAAGCAAGAGTATGGAAATCCTAAATAAAATCGCCTCACCATTACATGTCTCAGCTCTATCTAACTTGAGGACAAGCTAGACTCTAAGTTGGGGGGGGGTGATAACCTCCTATTTTAGTCGATTATCTTAGTCTTTTTCTTTAATTTTCCATACTCTTTTTACGTTTAAACTATAACATAATCCTAATTTTACCCCTTTTTGTAAATACACCATCAGACTAACTTTTTCCTTTTATATATGCAGAAAAAGCACAAAAAAATCATAAAAGAATAACCCAGCCTCAAGACCGCATGGAGTCAAGCGGTCCCAAGACCGCATGAAGCCAACCGGTCCCGAGACCGCTGGAGTCAAACAGTCTCAAGACCGCATGAAGCCAACCGGTCCCGAGACCGCATGGAGTTCAAACGGTCTCAAGACCGCATGAAGCCAAACGGTCCCGAGACCGCATGGAGTCAAACGGTCCCAAGACCGCATGAAGCCAACCGGTCCCGAGACCGCATGGAGTCAAACAGTCCCAAGACCGCATGAAGCCAACCGGTCTCGAGACCGCATGGAGTTCAAATGGTCCTGAGACCGCATGAAGCCAACCGGTCCCAAGACCGCATGGAGTTCAAACGGTCTCAAGACCGCATGAAGCTAACCGGTCCCGAGACCGCATGGAGTTCAAACGGTCTCAAGACCACATGAAGCCAAACGGTCCCGAGACCGCATGGAGTTCATACGGTCTCACAGTCCAAACGGTCTCGAGGCCCCAAATGGTCTTGAGGTCCAAACGGTCTCCAAACCGTTTAGACTTCACTCAAAGCCTATAAATAATACCCCAAGGGTCCTCCAAAAAGGAGGGGGGTCTCTCAGACGCCCAAAGGCTGCCTCTCCAGTTCCAGAGCAATTCCATCCTTCATCCATCGTCCTAAGGCTTCCGGTTTGAGGTCCACATCTCATCATCAAGCTACCTTCTCTCTCATCAACAAAGAAGGTGGGAGGAGAAGATCCATCATCAAGCAACCACGAAGTGTGAAGATCGTTTCTCTCTCCACCAAGGGTTCAACCTTCCCTCCTCCGTGGAGATGTCATTCTTTCTCTCTCTTCTCACCTCCTCCTTTGCTCTTGAGATGAGCGAGTAGTCCTTTTCACTAGGGTGCGGGGAGTAGCCCCGCTGCCCATGTTTTCATTTCATGCAATGTAATTCAATCGTTTGCAATAGAGATACTCTCCTTTTTGGCTCAACATCAATCGTTTAATGAATGCGTGTTGCTTGATCACCAACTTGTGTTACTTATTGTCTCTTGGTATGAATTGTCTACGTTTATACCCTTAGATCTGAATATCGATTGAATGTTGGTTCTAGATATATGTAGTCACCATATGTCTATTTTAGTATCTAGGAGTGCTTTCACGAGTGGAGTAAACTCACTCCCATCGTTGCACTTTCATACTATGAAATGGAATCAGTTGACGTATGGAAGTGCAACTTTGCTAAGGTCGAGGAACACACTTCATGAAGGAGTGATGCAAAGTAAGTGACCATTCATTAGGGGATGGCTGGCATTGCAATACTCCACACTCCTCGTAGTTGGTTATCTGAAAGGAAGCTAAGTCTACAAAGATACTAGTTGATTAGTTACTCTTTGCAAGTCTTTTTATTATGTTGCATGTTTATGATCCATGTGTAGTGGTGTGAAACCCGACTACATCCTAGTGGTTTTTAATCATTGTTTACAACCTTAATTTCTACTTTCTTGCTTTACTTTCCTTGCACTTAGCTTAAAACCAAATCAAACTTTCGATCTAAATATCAACTGTTAAGTAGTTAAGTACGACTAAAACATTTTCCATCTTGATTACATCAAGACTGTTGTCCCGAGGATTCGACCCTTAACTATACTACGATAAGACTTCCGCGTGTCTTAGCATACGTGGGTGGAGATCTTACCATAGTACTAGCAAGGCTAAACTTAGGGATTCATCATCTCTAGGATTTTTAGTGGCGTTGCAAAACTCCATCATCGGTCTACTTCCTAGAGAGGTCAAGCTCTAGGATTTTGCAACCAATGTATACTTATATTCCATTATAAGACATACAAGAAGACTTCTTTTTTGGGTTAAGGATATCCACCCTTATTTTTTAAGGACCAAAAGGAGCCAATTATCCTTACAAGGGCGTACCTATCCTTAGAACTAGAGTCTTCAACCTCTATAAGAGCTTACCCACTCTTACAAGCAGTGAGATACCTTCACCAATGAGCTCCCGTTCTTGCAACGACTCTTCTTCCTTGAAGGAATTACCCACTCTACTCAAGGATCTTTATCCTTCACGTTCTCCTTTAACTAGGAGAAGCTTTGTGCCTTCTCCTTCACCTTGGAGAAGCGTTCACCAACTTTGCACTTGAACAAAGGGGTCAGGAAGGGGAAGCTTTGAGAGCTTTATAAGAATATAATGGAGTAGATCTATCACACAGAGACTATCTCACTCATATGGACATTTTGAAGTGTAAGAAAGAGACAGAAAGGGGTTCTACTAGACTGAATGCACTCAACTATAGCTAGGATATTGAATAGCATGAAGGAGAAACCTTAGAATGAACTCTAAGAGGTACTAATTATAGTTGGGGAAGTCCACTAGTCACTAGAAGCACTTAGGAATCATTTCTAGTGATTTTGGGTGTTGAAACAAATCTATTTTTAATGTTTGCAACACTCCAATGGCTAGAATCACTTTTTATGCACATTTCATACAGTACAGTCAGTCGAGTTTCAATAAAGCTCACTTGACTAATTGCACTATGCGACAAAGCAAATTTGAAGCACTGGTCGAGTTTATACTAGATGAAACTGGGCCGATCGCTTAAATCTGATTTTCCAATGCAGGGTGTCTGTCGAGTTTATCCTGAGATAAACTCGACCGAACTGGACGTTTCCAAAATTCATCAACGGTGTCAGTCGAGTTTATCAAAGATGAAACTCGACTGAACATGCACTCTGAAATGAATTTTAGAAATAAACATTAGAGTGATTAAACATTTGAATTAAGTGCTCCTGATTTTTTCTCATCTTATTTATAAGTCATAGAATCAATACAAATAGTTACAAAAAGTGTCTTAAGGGTTTTAGGGCATTTTCAATAAAAGTGCATTTGTGTTGCTTTTAACATAAACTAGATCAAGCTCAAGGTTGATTAAAATGATCCTTTTTATGTATCTAATACTTGAAATCAATCTCAAATAGAAATATTAGATACATATGAATGAAATGGTTAAGTCATCATCAAAATATGGGCAACGTATAACACTTAGGTCAACAAAGTACTCACATACTTCACAACCCTAACCCACTTCAGCAATTCAAATTTCTTGCTAGAACTAGCCAGCTAGATGTTCAGGGTCTGTGTCGCACCTTCCTGGGTTGGGATTGTGCCCACAAACTGAATGAACATGGACATCATATGCTCAAATATAGCCAAAAATTATGGATGGATAGGCAATGTTAGGTCAATGGGTGGCACCTCAGGCTACTCAAATCCACTCTAGCTCGGGTACCCTATCCTTATTAATATGCCTTCTCCCAACACTACCTGGAAGAATATAACTACTTTCCACATGTTCTTCATGATGTCCAACCACATCGACATAACATTGATCAATAGTTAGATATGGTGTATTCCAAGAATGGACAAGACAATATAATCATATATATACCTATAGACTCATCGAACATAGGCTCTGATAAAAATTTATGGAGCTTCAACACCAAAAAAATGAGATTACTCAAAACAAAACCTGAATTGCAACAAAAGCATCATTAGTCACATTAGACTCATACAGTGTTGGTAAGGTATCCCCATAGATCCAATCATGTGTTGATTGGAATGACATATGCCATAAAGGAATTGACTAATACTCATATAGGAAAACTTCCAATTCATTTTGTTACATTCAGTTATGAGATAATGAGGAGACATTATGAGTGTCTAAAGAATGATAATACTCAATAATGTATGTCCTCAAGTACGTGACTTTGAGAATGAAATCATGTGTATGCCAAGAGTATGTACATTCTTATTATGTCCCTAGTCAGTTGTTACTGTGGATGGTAGATAGATACCAGTAGCACATAAGACTAGAGTGTGGGTTGGCTGATGATTGAGTCTCATTAGTCATGATATGGAAATATCAAACCAAGCACAAAGGTACATGTTAGAGAATAGTGTATCAGATAGACACACCTTGAGAGAGACCCATGGAAACCATCATATGGTAGTCATAGTCATCTCTGATAGTGAAGGTGGTGATTATAGTTCTTAGACCTAAAATCACTACACTCATCACATGTCATTGTGTGCAATTTGACATCATCAAATACGGTCCTAAAATAGGGGTTGTTATAACAATGATGATTGGGTGACTTTGACACATTTGGATAGACTGTGAGTGATAGAAATGGGATTTGTCCTTCCTAATGGAGTACGATATCCTGGCCACTTGATAGGTGAGACTGAGAAATGCATGTACATGCACATGTGAATCCATATATGATATTGAGGTCACTTTATCAAAGATAGACTACTATGGGATTAAGAAAAATGAGATGAACATTGAGAGGATGATGATTCCATGCCTCGAGTTCACTCTAGATATCAAAGACAAATGAATTATACAATCACTACAACACCTTACACAAATTGTAGGTTGAAGTTGTTCTCTAACTTTCCATTCACTTGGGTAGCACTGATATGTGACTAGACACCATTCTTTGCTAGTGATGTCATAAGCTAGTTATGTACATTCACTACCAATGTGATATGGGACCTATAGGGTCACACACAAAGCAACACATCTGGAAGAGGAGTTTGATCTTGAATGATGATTGGATTAATTATTAAAGTGTTTAGGTATTCAATTCATGTAATAGATTAGCTGAGTGCACCCTAGCCGATCATCTCAAAGGGTAACATGACTATTTGGTGCAACAGATAGTCATCTCAAGTGTTAAGATGTCTGCTTGGGTTATCAGGCTGATCAGAAATTGAATTGGCTAATTTTTTTCCCAAACTAAGGTGTGAACTAACCTGTTCATTTTGATGAACCGACCAGTTCAGCTCGGCTGACCAGACAACAGTCGAGGTGAGCGAGAAGAATGTCTCACATGTGTGAGATTGCTCAGTTAGGTCAGAAGAAGGTTCTAGAAACTTTCCTAAAATGTTTCAATTGCACAGTTCTTATGGTTCAAGGAATTAATGTTTAACATTAATGGGAAACAAATTGCCAATTATGTATGCCAGTGGGAAGCTCCCAGACGACCATTTTCCAGTATGATGTGAACGTCTCGTAGTGCCAGATGACCGTATGGAATGCCATACGACCATTTTGTGTCTTGTAGGTTGCAAAAATTTAAGATCTTCTGATCCCTTCCACTCCTGGACAGATCCCAAATAGACTAGAAACCATGGCCCTAACCCCACCAATAAATAGAGGAGTATTGGGGGCTTCCCAGAGCATGACAATCATATAGAAATTTGAGAGTTAATCGCTCTGACAATTGTTCTCCTCTATGGTTATGGTAACCAAGAGAGTCCAAGAAATTTCTACATGACTAGAGAGTCATAGCTACAGGAGAGAACATCTTATGATCATTATTGTGGGAGAGGAAGTTGGTGACTAGTAAACCAACGGGAGGGACAACCCCTTCCTATAAGTTCCAGTTTTAGTTGGTCTATTTAACCTACTCTAGAGGTAGAAGTTCTTTGGTTGTTACTAGGAGAGCAATGTCATCCTGCAGTCCATGGCAAGACAACATGAGTCACTACAGAAGTTGTTCTGATTGTTGTTTATGGTGAAGCCCACGGGCTGCACAACCACCGTCTAAGAGCAAATAGAAGATAGTTGCAAGTGTAATGAGTTGTAGTTGTTAGACTTGCTCTGGGACCATGTATAACTTGTTAAATCATCCTTCATATTTCATAGTAGTTGATGTTATATTGTTGTTATGGGAATATGAATAGATAAACTTTTTTTTGTGCCCATATTTCCCGATAGTGGTATCACAGCCTTGTCAATTTACTATGTTTTAGGATAATCTAATGATCGGATTTTTGGTTGTATCATTTATTTATAGCATACGATGTGAATATTTAAACGGTATCATATGTGTATCCAATCAAAGACCACACAATACCATATATATATATATATATATATATATATATATATATATAGAGAGAGAGAGAGAGAGAGAGAGAGTGAGAGAGAGAGAGTCAGGCTAAAATACACTCGAGTGTATTCGAAGTAGAATACACTCAAGTGGTTTTTCATGATGCAATATTTTTTTTTGAAAATCTAATACATTGATCTTCTTAATCATCTTGTGAATAACTCGTATAAAAAATTTGAGCACATTTGGATATTTATAGGTCATGTTATAAAGACCGCAAAAATTATGCATTTCAAATTAGTTTCGTGTGTCGATTTTGTTGCCCTCGGATGAGTGACTTACACTCATGCAAATGGGCTCAAATTTTGTATGTAGCCTAATTATAGTATGACAATGAAGATCAATGGTTTACATCTTGCAAAAAATATTCTTAATATACAAACATACTTGAGTATATCTGTGTGATCTGTACACTCGAGTGTATTCTAGCCTAACTCTCTCTCTCTCTCTCTCTCTCTATATATATATATATATATATATATATATATATATATATTTATATATATATACATATATATATATATATATAATTTACATGCTTTTCCCTATTAGTGGTTTTATCGTGGATGTGTAGTGTGGTTATAGCCAATACCCAATATTTGTGTGTGGATGGATGGTATTGTTTATTCCTATTTATCTTGATCTACATATCTAACCTCTACCTCCTTATTTCCAATGTAAAGTTAACTCTTTCCTACCTTTTCTCCTCTGGAATGTAACTTGAGGTTTCTCTGTATATAATGTAATAAAGTAGTAATAGGATAGTTTTCTTTCCTACAATGATGAGGAAGTTGATCATCGCCAAACAAGATGACCAGTTTGTGAGATGAGCCGACCATCGGGAGGACCATAGAGGACAAAACAAAGGAGCCAAAGGACTTCCTGGTGGACCTAACCCAGACAGAGTCCAAAATTGGTTGAACATGAGGCCAGACGACTATCCCAGAAGGTCCAACTGACCATTTGGAAGGTGTCCAGACGTCGGTTGGATAGAAGAACCAACTGACCATCCAAGAGGCAAGACGACCAGTTCAAGGGTTGAACCAATCTACCCATATTGGCAAGCATAGATCTACGCCAACAACATGTTCATACATGTAATGTGATGATTGACTTAGGTGGTAGTAATTCCTTGTGGCTCCAAGTAATTATAGTATACATGGCCATAACCATCGCTTTTTGTTTTATATTGCATGTTTATGTTGTGGGATATAGCATGTATATGATATGTTCTATATATGTGGTGATTGGATATAGTATATGTATATATATGTATGTATGTATGTGTGTGTGTATATATATATATATATATACATATATATATATATATATATATATATATATATATATCCCTAAATCAAACACATTAAGTTTAAGATGCTCTCTAATAGAAACCCACATGAATAGCTTGTTTGACCTAGCACAAGTTACGCCCTCGTGTGGTGCTCCGTCTACCTCATGGAAGTGTATTTGTAATAATGTAGGTTCCTCCTTATCAGGGTGCATTATTATCGTGTTGGCTATTGAGTTTGGATTAACTGGTGATTCGTAGAGAGTCTAAACCCAAAAGCATATAGATGATTATGGCAAGGATTTGTGCATATCGTCTATCAATATTTGCATATGATGTGATTGGCAAAAGTTGCCTACATTGGTAATTAACTGTGCTTTGCGGTGTTGGTCAGGCCATAGTTGAATTATCTTGAATCTTGCTCATTAGAAAAATTGTTCTCTATAATTTTTCCAGATTAGTACTTGAGGGTTATCAATTCGATTAAAATAATGAGAATGATAATTAATTAAAGACCTAATTTCTATCACCCAAATTTTAATCAAATCAAATCAAAAATGGGATTTTGACAAAATTGCAAATCCTTTTTTAGAATCAAATGACATCAAACAATAATCACTTTTCTCTAAAATAGGTCCTTGAGAAGGACAAACTAAATGAGAACAACTTCCATGACTAGTTCACGACGCTAAGAATCATTCTCACACAAGAGTGTAAGCTCTATGTCCTGGAGATGCCAGAACCAGAGGAGCCACCTCAAAATGCGCCTAGGGATGACAAAGATGATTACAAGTAGCATACTGAGATGCTGTGGATGTCAAGTATATGATACTATGCTCCAAGAACTATGAGTTGCAAAGGTAGCATGAAAACATAGATGTTATTGAGATGGTCACACATCTCAAGAACATTGTAACGACCCTGCCTCCCAGTAACCCCCACTTAAGGGAGACCAAGAGGTCAGAGTCGTTATCCCAATAAACCAGATCAAAGGTTTGACAAATAATTAGTAATAATTATAAAATTCTACCAAACTATACTGAAAGCTAGTATAAAATAAAACTTTACATACCTTTTAAAAACTTTGGATATCTAACTTTTATCCACAGCTTGAATCTGTTCTATCTAATCCTCCTTGCACTTTAATTCTTATTTTCACAATATGTCACTGTATTGTTTGTCCTTTTCAATGTTGTACCTAAAACACCGACAAACAAAATGTTATTCACCAATATGAATATGCCGATATGTCGGGACAATCAAAATTTCACACATAGGGCTAACAACCTAATTATCACAATCAAGTTAATTAACAATTCAATTTACATTTTCAATGTGTCAAACTCCACCACTTTTGCCCTAACCCTGGAATATGCTCTTTAGGGTTTCACATTGACTTAAGGCCACCTTCTCCATATTGATCTTGGTGCCCATTAGTCACGCAATGTAGGCCACCTTCTCTATCCTAAGCTTGGTGCCCATGGATCTTCCCTCTTGGGCTTGACCTTGTTGCATCTTACATCAGGGTGGCATGTAGGTGCAAGATTATACACTATATCATAATTGTGATAATCATAGTGTCTTTATAATTTTCCATATGAACATCCAAATAGATAGGTTGCATTCAATGTGATCAAACATCCGGAAAACCTTCGTGAAACTAAGGTGATTAACCATAAATAACCACATACATGTTTTGCAGATCTTTGAGATAGAATCAACCAAGAAGAAAAGAAATCCAATCCAAGCAAACAAGCAAGATTCATGAAATAACATATAGTTTCCTTTTTATTAATATTTACCCAAACCTTCTTGCTTCTTAGGGTTTCTATCCCTTTTTAGGTTTTCTACCTCTTTTAGGGTTTCGTATGCAATTAGGGTTTTTTCGTACTTTTAACACCCTAATTATACACAATTACTCATAAACCCTAATTTTCTCATCTACTTCTCAAAAGAGATCCTAAGATTATCTTTTAACCAAATATTCACATATTTTGGATTTTCTCTTCTATTTTCCACTTTTAGGGTTTCTACATATATTATCTACTGAATTAGGTTTAGAACCCTAAATCATGAAATTAATCATCTAAATCAGGTTAAGATTCAACATTATAATATAATAGGTTAATAATACTCAAATTAACCTATTACTACTCATAAAATTATCCATTACCATCAATTAGGGTTTCTAACCTAATTTTAATACCTTTTCCTTCAAAATAATATACTTTTGCAAAACGATATGGAATCAGACATTCAAACTATTTTTATCTTATTCCTTACATGTTTTGACCAACTTTCATGTATAAAGTTTCTTCATCCAAGTTTTCTATTTATTTCTATGATTTTAGCAAGAAAAATCCTTTTTCTGAATTAATTGGGCTGAGATAGAAATTACCAGAAAATCGTCGACCGCGAGATCGGTGGACAGGTGATCCTCTCCTGGATCAGACGGACCTTGTCATGCATGCCTAAAACAACCGCTCCTTCTCTCTCTCATTGGATCCATGCTCAGGATCACAGTGGACTGTGATCGTACGGTCGTCATTCGTCGTCTACCTTCGACTGCTCGATAGGCTGATGTCAACTCTCCGGTTGACTCTAAGCATCAGGCCACCAACAGAGAAATAGAGTTGCTCGGGAGCACTGTTGTCATTGCTCGAACTTGAGAAGTCGTTCAATTTCTCAATGCAACTTGACCTTCACCGCAAACAAGTCACTGGAGTTCTGCCATGACCAGCAGGTTGCAGAGGGGTAGGTTAGGGTAAATCTTGCAATTGACATCGTCGTTCGACTCGTTGTTTCTCTCTACAACGATTGGGATAGGAATTGGTGTGCTGGTGCCCTCGAGTACCCCCCCCCACCCTTATATAGGGTTGGTTCTATAAGTCTGGTGATTTGGGAACTTCTTCCCTCATCGACAATAGCATGTGAACTTAGGGTCTAGATCCTTCGGATTACTCTCCCAAAGACGATGGACTAGTTTGTTCTTCGAGTTATCGCCTCAGTCGATGGGAATTCAAATTCCTAATTCGTCTACCATTCCCACTATGACTCAGGGTAGACGATGCATGTCTACCCTTGGATTTTTGGTCCCTTGGACCATGCGGGTCATCCAACGGCCGTCATCGCTCCGCGAAATCCAATTATCTTAAAAATTGATTTAAAAAGGTGTTTTAACATGATAACTTGGAAAAAATGTTTCTCTCTCCTCGGTTAATATTTTTCTCTCACAATTTAGATGAAAATCCATCTTGGCATTATCTAATAGAGTATTAAATTTGAAAGTTAAATTCCAATGGATGAGAGTGTTTCCTTCACATCCAAGTTATACATTAATTAAACCAAATTTAATTAATATTTCTTTTTCCTTTGCCATTATCTTATTATCTCGAGTCCCTTGGTCCTCAAGGAACCCTAAAGGTACGAAATCTCCCACTTGGAGGTTATTCTTCACCTTCTAGAGGTTTCCACCTCCCTCTCTTTATTCTCCTTTTCTTTGTTATTTAATTATCATTTGTATTTTCCTTTATCCTTTATTATTATTGGGCCCAATAGCCAATAAGGCCCATTTATCAATCAACAAGGCTATTTGCACATGAAATCCTTTTAATTTAAACAATAAATCAATTAGATATTCCATTTATTATGAAAAAGAGAATTGCATGTATATTACATAACTAGGGAAAAATGGAGGTTATAACAAACATGTTCCAAGATCAAGCAACACAAGAGAGATATGATGTCTTCAAGGCATTGTTCAAATATAACATGGCATAAGGAGATCCAGTAGGTCCTCATGTACTCAAGTTCATTGGGTATTTGGAGAAGGGATTCCTCTTGTCTCAAGAGTTGGCCACTGATTTGATTATGCAGTCTCTGCCAGAATCTTACAGTCAATTTGTCATGTACTTCAACATGAATGACTTTGACAAAATGTTGACAGTGTTGTTGGGCATGTTGAGAACAACTGAGGTACAAATGAAGAAAGATGAGCCCAAGTATGTGATGCTGATCAGCAAGACAAAGGAGAGGTCTTAAGGCAAAGGCAAAGCTAAGAGAGTTATAAAGCTAGAAAAAATCTCAAGTTTTCAAATCTCAAAGCAAATGGAGGAGTGAAGAAAAGAGGCAAATGTAACCATTGTCAAAAACTTGGACATTAGAAAAGAAATTGTGTACTCTGGTTAGAGGAACTAAAGAAGAAGAAAGAAGGCACTGAGCCCTCTACTTCTGGTATAAACATTACAAATTAAATTTAATTACTTCTTCATTTTAGTATGTGATACCAAATAGAGATCTGACATGCTTGATGTGTAAGATCTGACAAGAAGTAAGAGCCTTCATAGAAGAACAAACATGCACAATGTGGAGCAAGAGTTGTGGATGCTTTGGCCTACATTTAAATTTATCTTAGTCCAATGGGCATGTAATAGAGTTAATAGAACTGCTATTTCATTATGCCAAGAAAATAGAAACATTTACTTTAAGCATCTTGTATGACAAGATTGATGAATCAATAAATTGAAATATTAATGATTCTATACCAAAAGATATGATCTTGAATGGAAAATTCTCAAATATATCTAATGGTCTTTGCTTTGAAAGAATCTCCGATAAGTTTTTCAATGTTAATACCAAAGGATTGTAATTGATAACTCAAGATTATCATTAGCAATTGTCACCTTGGATGAATATATAAGAAATGCATATATAGAATACATATTGGTGTTAACCTAGACTCCCTTGGTTGTTGAACCTAACTAAGTATGCAATTCTTTCTTTTACATAACTTGACACAACGTCCTTCACTAGATTTAATTAGTAGGAGGGTAAGCCTTCCATCGGACCTCATACATATGATGCATGATGATCTTATGGAATGAATGCTATATATAATAATTTATATCTTGTTTCATTTATTGGTAATATCATGATATGTACTCAGTAAAATAGAAACATAAATCTCTTTAAATGTTCAAGGAGTTTATAATGAAGTATAAAAGAAAATGTGGGGCTCTAATTTATCATGGACCCACTCTCTCTCTCTAGAACCTGCTCCGTTCCATCTCTTCTTTTGGGGGTTTCTCAGACGCACCCATGGTGGGGGACGACCAGGGTGGGGTGGGCTCCTCCACCCCATCGTCTTCCACAACCCCCCCCCCACCTCCTTCTCTTCTTGAGGTAAGTATGGCTTGGTCGGACCCAAAGACGGATGTTACTATCGAAAGATCCTGGGTGACTACTCTGGGTCAACCTATGGTGGTTCATCAGACATTCAAGCCACTATTGTTGCCTGAAGATGCAAAAGAATTGACTTTTGAAGAAGGTGATCACAAACTGAGAATGAAGTTCACCGTACCCGTGGTCACGGAGATGGAGGAATAGCACAAGTTTTTTGTGATTGTTCAAGTCATGGGTAAACAACTATTGATTGACCAACTTTATGGCTGGATACATAGGGCTTGGCGACCCAAAGATGATCTACAAGCCTCCCCCCTTGTGGGTGGTCTCATCCTAGCTCATTTCTCTTCTCAAGAGGACTTTGGATGCTGCTACGGGACAGGGGCCCTGGTTTTTTTACAACCAGTTGGTCTTGGTTAGAAGATGGTCACTGGAAGCCGACCTCAGAAGAGTTTCCATGTCCTCCGCCCTTGTTTGGGTCACTTTGCCAGAAGTGGGGCAGCACTGGATGAGGAGGGCCATTTCTATCATTTCCTGTGGCATTAGATTGCCAAAAATGATTGATTTCCTACCTAGGGGAAAACATGTCGGGTCCACACATGTGTGTGTCGACCTCAAAGCGGACAGACCTCCGCCAGCATCGGTGGTTGTGGAAATGCCAGATGGAGTGGAACTAGAGGTGAAGGTCCTCTATGATGCATTACCAGATAGGTGTGACAGGTGTAATGATTTTGATCAGGTGCCCGAGGATTCAGCAGGATGCCCTCCGACAGATAGGGGATACCACCGGGCTGTGCCACAGGGGTTCCTGTCTCGACATCTCTCCCTTCTTCTAGTGGAGTGGTGATCGTAGCTGAGAAGCCTGTAGGAAATGTTACGAAGAAACATGATCAAAGGGTGTCTGCTATTTTTCCTAAAACAGATGCAAATCACACACAGGAGGTCAACACTTAAGCTTTGAACAACCCACACAAGAATAAAAATAATAGCATAGGAAATAAAGAGATGATATCGAGCAATCCCTTCTAGATTCTTGAGGGGGTGGAGGAGGATGTGTTGGAGCAAGTGATGAGGGATAGGGAAGCACATGTATCACCAAGAAGAACTAGGAGGGGAGGAGCCACCCCGGGCAGGGGTGGTCATGGAAAAAACACATAATGTTCATCCTTGCGTGGAACCTGTGAGGTGCATCTCGATCGTTTAAATAAAAGTGGCTTAGAGATGTTATCGAGAAAACCCAAGCGACAGTGGTGGTGTGTTTGGAGATGAAGATAATAAGAGGAGAAGAAGAGAGAATCAAAGGGTTGTTTCCGGCTGGCTGGGTGTCTGCATCCAATTTGGATCAGATTGGGGGAGGTAGAATTGTTATGGGTTGGAATCCTAGTGGATGGGATATTCAGATTATTTTTTCAATGGACCAAATGATTATAGCTAGTTGTATTAATCTTGGGGGGATACATCTAGTGATATCGGCTGTCTATGGACATAATTCTGAGGTTTGTAGAAGACATCTATGGGATGTGCTTGGTAAAGCCAACCAAAGGGAACTACACCAAATCTTCATCGGGGATTTCAACAGTATCAGAAAAGCTCATGAGAAGAAAGGTGGTCTGACTATTCTTGATTCTTTCCTGGACAGATTCAATGCAACTTTGTACAATGCTAATCTTATGGAAATTAATATGGATGGCGGCTTTATTACCTGGCAAAACAAGAGAGAGATAAAGAGAAGGCTTTCTAGCCAACTTGTTAGAGTTGTTGCTAATGAGGTGTGGTTGGATATTTTCCCACATGCTAATGTGAAACTGGGTGGTCATCCCAACAGCGATCATGCTTGGTTGGTGGTACCCCTTACACATACTATTATCAAAAGAAAGCCTTTTATATTTCTAGTGGGGTGGCTGGAATGGCCCAGTTGTAAGCAGACAATTAAAAAGACATGGATTGAAGGTGTGCAGAGTAATCCCATTTTCATCGTTATGGAAAAACTGAACAGAACCAAAAGTGCTCTCAAGGAGTGGGCTAAGGGGCTTTACAACCTTAAGAACATGGTTGTTGAGGCTAGAAAGGAGTATGCCATTGTTGTTGATTTTTATAGATCCAATCCAACGAATGTTGAATCTATGAAAAAGGAAGCTGAAGTGGAGAGAAAATACAAGAAGGTTGAGAAGGGGGAAGAACTTTGCCTTTGGCAACGTAGTAGATTGAAATGGGTGAGAGATGGTGACAGAAATTCCAGCCTCTACCATGCGGCTATAAAAAGGAACAAGATGAGGGATGCCATACATTCTTTGTTCAAACATGATGGGTTTGTTGTAAATGTAGTTGAAGATGTGGCTAATGAGGTGGTGAAATACTTTCAGGATTTGTACAATAAAGAAGAAAGAAACTTCAACAACTATGACAACCTTCCAAGAAGCAAAGTTATAGTTGAAATGAATAGGGAGCTCATCAGACCGGCCTCTAAGGAAGAAATTAAAAATGCTCTCTTCTCTACCGAGGCGATGAAGGCCCCTGGTCCCGATGGTTTTAATGCTAGCTTCTTCCAATTTAATTGAAACCTCCTTAAAGATGATGTTTGTAGAGCTGTGAGATGGTTTTTGGTGGGTGGTAGAATGGTTAGAAGTGTGAACCATGTTTTCCTAAGGCTAATTCTCAAGAAGAAGGTATTGGAGTCCGTGAATGATGTGAGACCAATTTCCTACTCCTCCACGCTATACAAGATTATTGCTAAACTTTTAGCTAACAGGCTAAAGAAGGTGCTTCCGCTTCTTACCTCTTTGGCTCATACTAGCTTCATCCATGGCAGACATATAGTTGATAGTGCGTTGCTTGCTACTAAATTTTTACAAGATTTTGGGGTGAAGAACAACTCGAGAAAGGTCTATGTAAAGATTGATTTAGCTAAGAACTATGACAATGTCAGATGGGATGCTTTGTGGGCTATAATGGTATCTCTGGGTTTTGATGACAGGTGGATTAGTATCATGAAGGAGTGTGTCACTACCACTTCTTTCTCAGTGTTGGTTAATGGGGTTCCCTATGGTTTATTTAAAGCCATGAATGGCCTAAGACAAGGGGATCCTCTTTCACCCTTGCTCTTTACTATTGTGATGGAAAATCTTTCAGTGATTGTGGGAAAAGCAGAAAGAGAGAAAAATATCTCAATCTTTAAAGAGGGGGGTGTGAAGGTCAGGGCCCATATGATTTTTGCTGATGATGTGCTTTTCTTCTTAGTGGGAAGTGTGAAAACGCTAAAGAATTTCTGCAAAATCATGAAGGAGTTTGGGGTGATAGTGGGGATCTATATGAGTGATATTAAATCCAAAGTCTATTTCTCCAGATCGTGTGACAGCCATAAGGGTAGACTTAAAGAAGATATCAGACTCATGGAAGGGGCTCTCCCTACCAGATACCTTGCCATTCTTATCTGTGGGGGCAAGGCCAAAGGAAGAGAATACAGTTGTTGTGTGGACAGCCTCAGGGAGTCAGTAAACAGATGGATGGGGCTTCGGTTATCCATGGCTTGTAGACTTGTTCTAGATAGAACAATTCTTATTGGGAAGGTCAGATTCTGGTGTATGCAAGCTGAGACCCCCGCTTTCATGCTTGATAAGTTCAAGTCGATTATCTCGTCCTTCTGCTGGGGTAGCAAATAGCACTGGATATTGCTAATAAATGAGATTGCTAATGCTACAACTTGTAAATGCATTGATTGCTTTTTGAGAAATGACAATTGCTGGTCATCTTGGATGATGTGTAGATATGGGGATGATATCAGGTTGGGCAATGAAAAAAGAGGATCTAGAACATGGTGTTCTATGTGCAGCAATTGGCTGTTGGTGAAAGCTGAGTATTTTCAGGTGGAAGGGCATTGGTTTCTCAGGGACCCTCACTGTATACCTTTGTCCCTGGCATCCTTTTACACACCTCAACTACCGTGGTACCAGCTGCTATGGCACAAATACCACATACCCAAATGGAGCTGTGGATCTTAAAGATGCATTTTAAACAAGCTTCCAACCTTGGACAGGATGATGAAATGGGGTTTGGTGAATAATAAAATGTGTTTATTCTGTCAATATAGTGAGGAGAGTCACTCACATCTCTTCTTGATGTGCCCGTATACTAAATATTTATGGAATAGAACGAGCCTCAAGATGGGATGGGGTGGTAATCCCCCTGATAACCTTGTTGAGGGTATTATGTGGATTTTATAGAAGACCAACAGGTTGACTAGTTTGAGGATATTGGTGGGCTTGTGCCTTTCTGGTCTTTGTTTCACCATATGGCTGGAAATGAATTCCAGGATCCATGGAAAACGGAGTCGGGACTACCTGGAGCTTTTCAGTCTTTTTGTAAATAACCTTAGTTGGGTTATGAGAGCCAAACCATACTTTTGTAAGGAGGTAGATCCTATGGTGCTCATACATTGGGGGTTTTGTAGTGTAACCCCCCTTGTATAGTATACGGGTACCAGCCTTGTATACGTCTCTTTTGGTTAGTAGTAATATTTTACCTTTTCCAAAAAAAAGTATTACGAAACTTTGATGAGATCAAATGTTGAAATACTTTGCATCACGATCTTTAGAACCTTTAAAAAGAACTGTGATAATGTTTCACAAGTAAAATCCATCTAAACATGATGATGTGTCAGAATGAAGAAATTATACCATGATTAGTCATGATATAATTATCAATTGATATAATCTTCTTATATCCTCATTAATATATACATATCACTAAATCATGTACCATCTGAATGGTTTATTAGACATCATATATGATATGATATGTGAATGTCCCAAATATGTCTAAAAGGATTGAAATCTACATTGAGAAAGTAGTTTTTGAAATAAGGTTTATTCACTTACTATTAATCTAAGGATATATTTATAAAAGGATTGAAATCTACATTGAAAAAGTATCATTTAGTACTTGAGAAGTACCTAAGGATATATTTCTAGTAAATAAAGATAGCAATAAAGGAAGAGTTGGGTGTAAAGGGTTACATCAATGCAAGCTACCATAATGACAAAAAGTGATCAAATATTAAAATATGTATGATTTAAAAAGAAGAGTTGTTATTAGTTGGAAGGGTTTAAAACTAGTAGACATTAATTATATTCTACAATATAAGATGATTATACTTGTGTTATGAACATAGAGTGATACTCTATGGATCTAATGGTTCATTTGTTGAACTCATTGATGTTATAACCATTGATGACTCAGTAGTGATAATGTGAATACAATGAGCTACTTGTTAGGCAAGGAATATCATATACCATATTATGACAGTTCCATCTCATACAAGAATTAAGGAAACATGCAATGTACTGATTAATAGTAAAATGTTGCTAACCCGTTGGATTTTCACTTGCATAAAAGAAACATGTTGGACATGTTTAGATCACTAAGAATATGATTCATGGGTGATTGGCTCTAAGAGAAAGTGTGCGTTTGTTGGTAAGGTATGCCCATAGATCCAATCATGTGATGATTGACATGGAAATACCAAAAAAGATTTGATTAGTACTCATATAGGAAAGCTTCCAATTCATTCTGTTTCATTTAGTTATAATGAGGAAACATTATGAATGTCTAAAGAAAGACAATACTCAATGATGTATGTCTTCAAGTATGAGACTTGGACAATGAGATTATGTGAATGCTAAGAGTATGTACATCCTTATTATGTCCCTAGGTAGTTGTTATTGTAGAAGGTATATGGACATCAGTAGCACATAAGACTAGAGTGTGGGTTGGTTGATGACTAAGTCTCATTTTGTAATGATATGGCAATATCAAACCAAGCACACAGATACATGTTAGAGAATAGTGAATCGAATAGACCCACCTTGAGAGTGATACATGGAAACCATAATATGCTATCCATAGTCATCTCTCATAGTGAAGGTGGTGATTGTCGTTCTTAGACCTAAAATCACTATAGTCATCACATGTCATTGGGTACACTTTGACATCATCAAATGAAGTATTAAAACATGGGTTGTTATAACAGTGATGATTGGGTGACTTTGATACATGGGGATAGACTGTGAGTAATAAAGATGGGATTTTTCCCTCCTACTGGAGTATATATCATGTCCACTTGATAAGAAAGACTAATAAATGCATGTGCATGCACATGTGAATCACATATGATGTTGTGGTCATATTATCTAAGAAAATCAGCTCCTGGTTCAAGAAACATGAGATGAACATTAGCAGGATGATGAGTCCAAGCCTCAAATTCACTCCAGATATCAAAGACAGAGGAATTATACAATCACTTCCACACCTTACACAAATTGTAATTTGAAGTTATTCTCCAACTTTCAATTCACTTGTAGCACTGATGTGTGACTAGGCACCAATCTTTTCTTGTGATATTATAAGCAAGTTATGGACATTTACTGCCAACATGACATGGGAGTTATAGTGTCACACACAAAGGAACTCATCTAGAAGAGGAGTTTGATCTTGAATGATGATTGGATTGATTAATAAAGTTCTTAGGTATGTAATCCACAAAATAGATTAGCTGACTACATTGCACCTGTTTGTCTCATAGGGTGAGACAGCTATTTGGTGCACTAGATGATCGTCTCAAGTGTTGAGACAGTCATTTTGTTTGTTAGGTTGATTAGAAATTGAATTTGCTAATTTTTGCCAAAACTGAGGTGTGAATATGGAAGAAGTTCATATCTATCATTGGGGCGAGTGAGGGCAGGTGATCGCCTGGTAGCCCTCTGAATGGCGGGGAGGCCCCTACAGCACCCTCCTCTACCATGACCACCTCAATCCTCCAACACCTCTTGTCTCCTTCTCCACTTCCTTCATCTCACCCTCTGTTCGAGACCATTACCATCTATAGGGCTCTGTTCAAGGTGGCCCAGGCAGAATGGGGGTGTCTAGGAGATCTGTCTCCTTTGACGACAATAGTAGGTGATCTGGAGTCGATGGTGGGAGCAGGAACTGACGTCAACCCCATCACAATGGGAGCAGGGCGCAGTGGTAGAGAATATGGAGGGGCACAACCAAACGATGATGGAGGTACATCCCCTTTGTGTCAGTTGATTAGGGGTCTGGCAGATTCGATGACCAAGGGAGAGAGCTTCAAGCTCTCCTTGTGGGGGTACCTTTGGCTGGCGAAGGTGACACTTGTGTGCTGCTGGAGATGGTCGTTGATGACCATATCACCTCGGGCATGGAAGCTCCTGTGATGGTCGGCGAGCATGGGTACACACCAGATACGGTCACATTGGAGGAGTGCTCTGGGGGGTACACGATCCCAATCTTCTTGGAGATCAGATGTTTGAGGAGGTTGATGCCCAAGAGGTGCTTTAAGTTATGTGTGAGGGACATGATTTTAGTACAAGTCTTGAGAAGGATGCATGTAGGGTTTTAGGTTGTGATGTGTTGTCTAAAAATAGAGGAGGGGCCTTCTTCTGGGTTGGAGACATTTGTGTTCCCCTAGCGGCAACATCTTCCCCAACTGGTTCGGGACCAGCGGGCGTGGTTGTTGGCTAGGAAGCACCTTCAAAAGCACCCATGTCTCGAAACGGCCAACTCCCTTGTGGGTCCTAACACCCTGAGGGGTGCATGCTTCTGGTGCCTACAGTGGGGCCATTGGTGACATCAGTGCTCAGCGTCGATCGTCTGCTTTTGGTGTCAGGGCTCGGGGCACCTGGTGCTCGACTATGAGGTGGAGAGGCCAGACCAGAGGTGCCACCCCTTTCATAGGGTTTGACACTTTTGTTGCCTCCAGCACGGACATTGGAGGAGGCAATGCTCTTCCCTAGTGGTCTACTTTAAGTGCAAAGCTCCAGGATACTTAGCACGATATTGCTGGAGGTATGTCCAGGTTGGGTCAGTTACAGGGCATGTGTATGCTTTCTTATAGGTAACAGAGTCTACCGTCTCTAGAGGAGGGCCCGGTGATGCCAAAGAAAGTCTCTTTGCATGGTGGGTGTAGGATTCAGTTGGTGCTAGCCAATGGTTGCGGCGTCCTCACCTCGATGACTTTATGGCACCTCTGTGGGGAGGTGACAGCAAGGGCTCACAGTTGTAGATCTTGGATGGATGCTCGAGTGACTCGTCTGTGGTGGTGGAGGGATATAGCCATGGAGATGATAGATATGCTAGCGAGTTTGATGATAGTGATGACTTAGTTGGCACCTTTGAAGGATTTGGGCACAAGAAGCATGGAGGTTGGCCCTAAGGATGAGCTAGCTGGATTGAGAGTATTGGAGTTTTGTTTTGCTTTCTATGTTGGGGGATGTATTGATGGATGATGGATCCTTGTTTTGATGTTGGTCGATGATGAACCTTTGTAATGTGGTTGTTTTTTTTCTTGAGGGTTGAGATGAATAGAATGAACCTCAGTTAAAAAATTGAGGTGTGAACAGACTGGTTCATTTTGAAGAACAGACCAATTCGGCTCGGCTCACCAGATAATAGTCTGGGTGAGCGAGATGAACATCTCGCATGTGTGAGATCTCTCAGTTAGGCCATAGGAAGGTTCTAGATACTTTCTTGAATCATTTCAATTGCAAAATTCTTGTGGTGCAAGAAATTAATATTTAACATTTATGGGATATGAATTGCCAATTTTGTATGTTAGTGGGAAACTACCATACGACTATTTGGAAATATGAGATGACTGTCTTGTAGTGTTAGACAACCATTTGGACTACCAAATAATTGTTTCCTGTCTCACATGGTTTGAAAATTCAAGATCTTCCAGTCCCTTCCCCTCCTGCACAGATCCCAAACAGATTGGGAAACATGGCCCTAACCCCGCCTATAAAAAGTGGGGTATTGGGGACTTCCCAGAGCACAACAATAATAAAGATAGTTAAAATTTTGTTGCTCTGACAATTGGTATCCTCTCTAGTTGTGGTAACCAAGAGAGCCCAAGTAAGTCGTACCTGACTAGGGAGGGATACCAATGGAAGAGAACAACTAAGGATCATTTTTGTGGGAGAGCAAGTTGGTGACTAGTATGCTTATAGGAAGGACAACTCCTTCTAGTCAGTTCTAGTTGAACAATAGGAGTTCTAGTTGGTTTGTATGGACTACTCTAGAGGTAGGAGTCCTTTGGGTTATGCTAGGAGAGCAACGTCAACCTGTAGTCTGTGGCGAGACTATAGGAGTCAATACATAAGATGTTTTGTTCATTGTTTGTGGTGAAGACCAGGAGATTCTCAGCCACCTTCCTAGAGAAACTAGAAGATAGTTACCACTGCAACAAGTTGTAGTTGAGGGACTTGCTCTAGGAATATGTATAACTCGTTAAACCATCCTTCCTATTTTATATAAGTTGACGTGGTCTTGCTGTTATGGGTATATATATAGATAATTTTTTTGTTTCTACTGATATACTCTATGTCGGTATTTCCCAACATATAGATCATGGATTAAGCATGTTTCTCAATACTCCATATATGATTTATAATAATCACAAGATCCATATGAAATTACATCAATACATAATGAAAATTTCACATAATTCAAGCTTTAGGTATACAAAAGGTCTAAGTTCCATGCTGAAGCAACTTAATTTAATGTTCTAAATGCAAGTGTACATGTCAAAGTAATAAATAGACTCAAAAAGTCCCACATATCAAACTTGGGGAATTGGGACGGCTAAAGACTACTATTAACTAAAAGAATCAGCTAATCTAAATAAAAGAGTTGGTTTGGTGATTACAAACTAAGAAATGAATTAAAACTTGGTGAAAGAAAATTTAGCAAAAGATACAATGGAAGGATCCTTTAGACTATCAATTTCACCACAATGTCAACTTATACGTGTATTTTATCATATCAACATAACTTGAATTTTCTACTTTAGATTTAGTATTCTTGTACCACCCACTTTTGCAGCATAGTATATTGTTTAGCCTAGTTATTACTCCATAGTCCCAACATCAATATAAGAGACCAATCAATAAATACTATCTTTGGGTATTCATTTTGCATTTTATGTTTCATCTGTCAAAGAGTGTCAAAGCTAAAATCAAGTTTGTTTTTTATTTAAACATACTACTATGGAAGCAAGGAGGAGGACATGCAGGACTATGGGGATATAGAAAACCTCAAATATTGGAACACATCTAAGTGTTTAGATCATACATGCTAGGACTGCAAAGAATTACCACCAGGGATTGGTAGTTAATATCAGTAGGAAGGTAAATAATTGGTCCAACCGCACACTTTTTCTTGCAGGGGGGAATAAGTTTGGCTAGATTTGTACTCAATGCTTCTACTACATATTGGATGCAGTCCATGAAGGTGACAACAATGATTTATGGAAGAATCAATCAGATCATAAGACACATCACATGGAGTGGGAATGGGAACAGAGAGAATTTCAAGCTGGTGGCTTGGAGCAGAGTAATTACACCCAAAGACAAAGGAGGATTAGGGGGGATGTAGGCAAAAGAATATAATGAAGCACTTTTAATGAAGAAACATGGGATTTTGTAAACAAAAGGAGGGTGGGATGGTGACTGATCATGGAGGCTATATACACAACGAAGACAGGACTCCCTAAAATAGGTGCATGCATGTGAAGGATTATATACAGGTTGACACATACTGTGAGGGAAAACTCAAATATGGTGGTAGTAAGTGGAAATGACACTATCATCTAGCATGATGCATGGATGAGGGTTGGTCACAAGCCTATGCTTAGACAAGGAAAATCTATACCAAAGTAACTTGATGACTTGAAGGTAGCATCAGCAGTGTTGGGAGAGGGGAAATGGGATAAAAAATTCATGGGGGAATGGTTGGATGAGAAGTCAGTAAGAGAGATCATAATCATGGAGTCACCTGACCCAGCTAATCGAAAGGATGGTCTCAGGTGGAATTTGCATAACCAGGGAATTTTCAGTACAAGATTTGCTTACCGGTAACTTATTGCGGGGCATGTTCAACCCATTGATGGTAACTTGAAAGGTGTGTTCTAATGGACTGCCTTAGTGGGTGAAGAGCTTTTTTTGGTGCTTTAAGCACAACCGACTGATGACAAATCAATTATGATGGATAAGGAAGATGACTGATTGAACCACTAGCATGAGATGTGGGGAACAAGAGGAGAAAAGTATTCACACCATTAGAGACTTCCGAGGAAGAAAATCCATATAGGAAGAGAACGAGGTGTTGTTGGGTAATGAGTTTTCCTAAAAAAATATAAACGACGGGTTAGAAGAGAACCTTGGAGAAAAGTCAGGAAATGAGGTTACAAGAATTTGGTTTGTAATCAATTATTAGATTATCTGGAAAGCAAGGAACGATTATGTATTCAATAAGTAATATATGAATAGAACCATTGTCAAAGTCTACATTAAAACCTTAGTTGAAAACATTTTACAAGAAAACAGAACAGAGGAAGGAAGGAAGAAGAAGATTACCCTGGGAGCTAGGAAGCTAGAAGACTTATAGTTGCTAATTACAGTTGATGCGGCAATGAGTAAAGTGAGTTCAACAACTATAGTATCTACGGTGACTAGAGATATATGGGGAAGATGGGTACAAGTTGATACCCACCAAATAACTGGCTCAAATCTATTGGAAGGTGAGCTCTATGCCATCTTACTTTATTGTAGAAGGGGAGAAGAAAAATCAGACTAGAATTGGTATGTCCAAAGTGATTAAAATCTCACAGTCTAGTTTATAAATGGGGAATCTAATTGTCCTATGATTTTTAGGAATTTCATAGCAACTGCGAGGAAGATCCTCGAGGCGCATGGAACATGGAGGTGATTTTCATACCAACAGGATGGAACAAGCTTGCCGACAAATTAGTGAGAAGGTTGATCAAAAAAAGAGATATTACCATCATCTTTAAAGCCTAACTAGAATGGATGACAGAAGATTATCTTAGAGAACTATAAGAAATTGTAGTCGAAGAAGAAAGGAATGAGGATAGGGATAGGTAGGTGTAGTGATAGTTGGGTGTACAAAAAAAAGTTCCAACTGTGAACTCTACTTTCACACCATAGTTTATAGTTCATTACAATATGGTATTTAATCATAAATACTTAATGGGTTTTATAATTGTCAACCCCATTCTATAGCAGTGAACAAACCATGATAAACTTATGGTGATCTATCATAAATAAAATAGTTAATATTTTCCATTATCAAAATATGAAGTAAATATTTTATTGAATCAAGATATAAACATGCACAAACCTAACACCGGACTAATCCTAGATCCTAAGAATGTGGGGGGTAGCCCCTGATGATCAAAAAAGAATTAGAACAAGGAAGGAGGAAGAAGAAATCCATAGAAAAATCTTGTAAGATGAAATTGGACCCTTCCTCTCCTCCTTCTTGGACTCTAGTTCCTCCAAGTATGATCACTGGGATAGCCTCTAGATGAGATGCCACAGATGAGATGTCTTGCCTACAGGTAAGATGCCTCTAGATGGCTTCCTTTCTTTGCCTTATATAGAGAAAATTAGGGCAACACTTGGATATGGATTGTCATATGTGCCTTTTCTTGATTAAGGATGCCAGATAAATTCTGGTGCCACGGAAACCTTCTCTTTAATGCACTTTTGAGTTTGAACTCTTAGTGCAATTGAATGGGGTCAGTGGTAGTGAGTTTAATTTTTACTCTTCCCCTCCTTCCCGGTCCTTTTTGTCTTGATTTCGGTCCACTTCCTCTTCATGTTGGTGCCATTGGCATAAGTTTGTGGCACTGAACTTGTTCTATCTTGACTCGGTAAGTACTGCAACTTAAGTTGGTGGTACTGAATTGTTTTATTTTGACTAGGTCAAGACTACAATGGAAGCAACAATATATTAGGCAAATAATAAATTAAAGATAATTCATCCCCAATACATATAAATTGGATAATATTTATGAAAAATGGATATTTTAGGAAATTTTGGCAAAATATTCATACAACACATAAATATGAAAGAGATCATCATTAACTCATGCCTAAATAAGCCTCAATTTTGGTAGAGTAATTATCTGCATCAAAATCCCCTCAACTTGAATGTTTCTCATCCAACAAGCAACATTACTTTGGATTTGATTCATGCAGTCAAAAGAGAGACACATATGAGAACTAAACCATTCTAATCATCCTAGAATCAGCGGTCCCAAACTGGTCCTCGCCCATCATAGAGTACAAGCGACCAATTACCAAAAACAAAAATGTCAAAAGCAGACCGCTTAACACATAAGTTGATACAAGTAAAGAGATATCATGGAAAGTCTAAGCTGTATTGAGTGCATCACAAGATCTCCCTACTGCTCTATTAAAAAAGTTCTACCATGGATGTAGTTCCCTAAATATGATTGATAGAAGCGAATAAATCATTTTGGTGGTCTACCATATAGAGCAATGGGTGGAGGGAATGGGTAGCTTGAAAATAACACTTAATCCAAGTCACTGATGCAAAAGAACAAAGAAGACCTAACTATTTGATGGATGGATGGATGAAATTTAATGTATCCTACTACTATTATTTTGGTGGAATGATGTATGTTGTGAATGCCTCATCCTAATGATGAGTGAATTGTGGAAGGTAACTTAACATAGAATATCACAATCCTTTCCTTATACATGAGATGTATGATTAATTTTTTCCTCAATCTTTTTCCTCCATTCTCTTTTTTTTCTTTTATCTTTTTCTAAGAAAAATTAGGCATACAAAATTAATGTGTAGGCTTAATCATTTAACAAACTTGAAGAGTGAAAATATTTTCAATGTCTCTGTGTTTAGAAAAAAATGTGTAAAACATATACTGCACTCAAATGAATGAAATGAAGAAATTAAGAATACAACTACATGGAGGTTGGTATGCAACTAATCCAACAAATATTTATGTTTTTTATGAAAACTACATGCCACCTATCATGATGAGATGAAATCATAGAGAAATAAACATGACTTGAATTATTTATGAAGTCTATGGTGGTGATGAAATGAGATGAAGGCGGACTCAATTAAGTGACTAAAAGCTCCACACATTTCCTGACCATGATGCATTTCTCTTCTACTAACTAATATGTCAGGGTAATGCAATCTTATTTTCTAAATTTATGTAAAATGTCACGCTAATTATTGGTTAGATTGGACTCAAACATCATCTTCATTAAAAAAAATCTAAGCTAGAATTAAATGTTAAGTATGTCAGTTATATCTCTAGATTAAGTAATCCCCCCAATTCCTCATGTAGGGTACACTTCAAACAAGCATGATTAAAATTAAAAGATAAGACCACAAAGATCAAAACTACAACCAATTCATATGAGAATTTTTCTAAATCCACTTTGTATACTAGATAGATGTGGGCATGCAAGATAGAGTGCAAAACAAAAGCAAAAACTACCTACCTTGAAACAACAAACTAAGTTACAAATAAGACAAATACAAATGGATGTAAGAAAAGTTGCAGTTCTAGATCCCTAAGCTTGAATTTGACAATGTCCTCATTATTGAAAACAAACCCAGAGATGGAATGGGTGTACCAGATAATTTAGGATCCATGGGGGTTGAATCACCCCGAAGACATGGTGGGATCTTTCAAGTAGAATGTAATGATGAAATGAGGTGGGTCAAACAACATAGGTCGTTCTTTTGGGTAGTCAGGGAAGTGATCATGGCTCCAGTTGTGATTGCAGAGAGGTTTTTGTGTGTAGTCTACATGTTGTTGGTGTTGGTGGAAGTTCTCCTGATTACTCGAGAGAAGAGTCTCATTGTTAAACCTAACATGTTGATACATGAAGGTCTATTTTTTATTTTGGGATATTCTCTCTTGTTGGGAGGTGAGATGATTCATCACCTCCTACTCATGTTGCTAACTTGTCTGAATTGTGTTCAACATGTTATGCATGCCCTCAAAGGAACATGTGTTAATCTCTGAAAGGCTCATCGAAGAATATGAGGCGTTGTAGGCATATGGCCTATGGTGTGTCCTGCTCAGCTAACTTGGTTGTAGTGTCCCCACCTCCACGACCTCATTGTCATCATCCTCACTAACTTCCTCATCATTTTCCTCCTCAATTCTCTATCATGTTGTCTTCTTAACATCACAAATGGTCAAGGTTGGTGATGTTTAAGATGGGATCTCGAAGCTCCTTCATGCCCATTTTGGAGAATGCTTGGATGCTACCTCCAATCTAGTCAAGAAGCTTGGCATAACAAAAAATGCTTGAAGTCCATATTTCCCTTCTAATCCATGAGACTAGAGAGATCAAGATTGTAATGTTTGGCAAGTCTTATGATGAGAACTTTGAAACATATAGGAAATTTCCTCTTTTTTCTTTGACCACTGAGTGTGCATAGTCAAGGAACAATGTGCCCAAGTTGAACTTCTCTCTTACAATGAGAGGAATTCCCAAACCATGAACATGTCCATCGAATGAACCTTCCCTTGGCCTTGAGTGAACCTTGTGAATAAGGTGTTGGTGAAGAATGAAGGTAAAGGGGTGCTCGATTTCAGTGATAGAAGAGTGATGCCATTTGACTTTGTCATGATCTGAGGTTGTCATGATTGTAACATACTCAACCTTAGGTATGTATTCAAGTTACATCTTTACCTTATGATCTTATAATTTAGAATCCTTTCATTGACTTAAATTGTATTAGGATGTTAGGAATATCTAGTTATAGAGTTGTAACCAGTAAAACAACTATTTGAGACTTTAGTGCAAGAAATTGGAATGATGTCCTACTTAGGGTCTAGACATGCAATTATGCCACATTGTTAGGTTTAAGTTTAAAATTATCTTTCTAGAATTTTCCTAGGGATAAGTGTGGGGAAGCAAGAGTTATAGATGAAATTCAAACATTAAATGATAAAGGAATCAACAAATATATTAAAAAGTTATTTTCTCCTCAGTTTATGAATTTCTTACCGTAAATGTTGTCAAAAGGTGAAATTGGATTTATATTGGGTTTCCTTGGGTCCCAATTGGTTTATTTTCCAATGTTCATCGTATCTAAACACTATTTTATATGCCCATTTTTTTGGGTAAGGAAAGAAATATATGAGTAGCTCCACTACATTCCAAATTGGAATTTGGTATATAGTATACAGTCATGTGGCTATTTATTCCCCTCCTTCTTTGTGTCATGTGATTTCATCTTCCACCTCGAGTTCATCACTTGTTTGAACCTGGTAATAATAGAATATTCCACGAGTGATATATCTCTTTTTTATTAATGAAATCACATGATTCTTTTATTATTATAATCCCTGTGAATTTCAACATCCGATGATGGTTCATCAAGACTCGCCTAATTCTTGAGGCCCAGTTAATTCTATAGACCCCTTAAAACCTTTATATATATATATATATATATATATATATATATATATATATATATATATATATATATATATATATATATAAAAGACCCCTCTCTGGTTTCAATCACATCCCTCATAGAAAATCCCTTGAGTCAATCATGCATCAATTCATTCTCTTTGCAACTATGAATCTTGCCCTTTGTTCATGTGTTCCAAAACTGGCCATCGACTATCTTCTCACCAAAGTCCAATTTCTCTCTTGGTGAGTTATCTAGGCCATGTCTCTTTGTTTTTGTCTTGTCTCAATTGAGAATCGTCGAGTTTATGTGGTCCCCTCATATCTCTTACTTAGTGGTTGCTTCTGGTCAGAGTCCATGGTGTTGGATCATGAGGGAGGAAGGAAACCTCTCATGCATTTTATAGCTTTACCCCCCCCCATTTCTTTTCTATTGATATTTCCTATCTGTCACTTACAATGCTTTTATTTTAATTTTTTTCATGGTGGACCAGATATGTTTGTGACAATATTGCCCTATCATGACCTAAGTACCAGAATAACAACACACATGCATTGAGGTCAACTAAGTAAATAATTTCACCATTGAATCAATATACACTATAAACAAAATTCCATAACTATTACTAGAAGCTCCAAAAATCATTAAATATACATGTTCTACACCCTTGAGATTTTTCTTAATTTACTGATTTGGTTTTTATTACCTAATTCTAATAATTTAAAGGAATGATTCTTGGGGTTGTAATCTCTCTTACTTTTCTCATCGATAATTAAGGAAAATTATAATGAAAAATTATAAACTAAGAAACTAATGATGAATCAAACTTTGAAGTGGTAATATGGGGCCCTCTCTCTAGACTAATGTCATGAACTCACCTAGGGTTTTTCTAAGGTTATATTTCTAGGGTTTCATGATATAAGACATAATTGAAACCTAATCCTTATAAATAAAATATGTATAGGTTTGAGGGAACTCTAGAATTGAGAGGATAGTATATGCTCATTGTTCCAAACACCCAAATCAAGGTATGTGCATCTTCCCAATTTATCTAGGCATTACTGATATGACCAACTATTTCTCATATGATGCATCTCTTAAATAATTTGTATGCAATATTGAATCCTTCTAAGAATCCTATTTTGTTGGAATTCATTTCTTGATTTGATATTGAAAACAATAGATATAGATTGAAGGCCCTATAACTTAACTGTACTAAATATTTGGATAATCTCATCCTCACTACTTGAACTAAATTAATGATGAATAAACATGCTTCTTGCCTTCACATTTTGTGCATGCTAAGTATACTAAACTTATTTACAATAGAGGTAAATATGTACCACCATAACATTTGGATGTATGTATTCGTTATCGAGTGCACATGTTCTAGTTGTATATTCATAAAGGGAATGTTTTACTACTGAGTATGTGTGTCTTCTACCCATACATATTAGGCTTGAGATTTTATGGGTATCGACCCTACTTAAATAAATTTGGTTTGATTGGCTTATAATGGAATGTTTAATTTTATGATATTATTCATGTGGGATTACAAGGAAATAATCATTTTTATGATCATATATTTTTTATTACATGCCACATCTACTAATATGATAATTCTTTTAAAACTTTTACATACCTTTGTTGAAATCTCTGAAATTGATCTTGTGTTGCTCTAAAAAATGCCTAGTATCTATACTTAGCTTTTGTTGACTTCTTTTCTTTAGTTTGTTTCCTTTTCTGGGTGTTTCTTTCAACCAATAGGGGTTGAACAACCTAAGGTCCATGAAGTAGGAGGTGTCTCCCAGAACTAGCTTCAGATTGACTTTTGAGATTGATAAGTTTCTCACTACAAACTGATCCTACTATGTTATATTTCATAATTTCCTAGATTCCCCTTTGTCTCTCCATTGTAAAACTTGGACACAATTTTATAATAGTTAGATTTACTTTTCATGCCACAACACTATTGTGGCGTCCCCGGATTTTGGCTTCTCCAAACCCTATTGGGAATGAGAGCTCATAATCCGAAAACATCATCCAATCATATCAGAAAGCGATGCGGAAGCATAATACGCATACATGAACATACAACCATAACATTCTCAACATTCAACATGTAAATTTATACAACATGAATTTATTACACAATGGTTTACAATTACATATTGAATGAAAGTTCTACAATCTAAGAACATGTATGCTAAACTAGGATCTACACAATAGGTACAACCTGGACAACTGCTCACTTCCCGTCTTTTATCCCAAGCTAGCTCTGAACCTAAAACATACGTGAAACAACGAATCAACACACAAGGTGTTGTGCACGTGGGTAGAAAGATACATACTAATATGCTTGCATAATTGAAATAATCTTGAGAAAGAAAGAGTAAAAGAAAACATTATTTAAAGCGATAATCAGGTAAACACATTTTTATATGCCTTTTGATGCGTTTGTACTACTAAGTGGTGTCACACTTCATTTTTCCCCGCCCTTGGGCTATGGGGACCGAGTGTTGACCTTATATTCAGAGGGGAGAGAGAGATGTCACACTTCATTTTTCCCCGCCCCTTGGGCTATGGGGACCGAATGCCGACCTTATATTTAGAGGAAGAGAGAGAGAGAGAGAGGAGTGAGGGAGAGAGAGAGAGAGAGCATATATCCACTCAGTAGCTACAAACCATCCATATTGTTTTATGTTCTGTAATGTTTTGCAGAGCATATACTACTAATACACATCCAAGAATTTATATGCAAACACAAGCATCCAAAGTACATCATATCATTATGCATTCATGAAAACTAGTCTTATACTTAATAAAAACCCACGTACATGAGTTCAGAGATTCCTATCTACATCCATGAACATCGAGATAATCTGGTCAACACCTGATTAATAACAAAATCATATACTAGCATCAGATTCTCATCATCTTAACCCTAGTTGTGTTCATTAGGGTTTATATTATCTCATTAGGATATTCCAACGTTTACTTGCATTATTGTCTTATATTTATCTTAATGATGTCATTTTCCAGATTATGATCCATTATATGAATACTAGGTTCCATATTCTATTTTTGTGCACATATTAACCCTAGGTTACATCATTAATCTAGATTAGGGTTTTAAACCATGTCTTAATATTCATCTTCATATAACATGAATTATATACATCTCACTGATATCTAATTTACATCTTAGCTTTAGATTACTGATATAAACCTACTCTGTAAATTTCACCATTTATTGAGCATGTGTGCAATTACTACATTTTATTTAGGGTTATCAGCCCTAATTAGTCATATTAAGCAAATTACATGATTTCGAGTCATAACATGACCATATCTGATATCATATGCATTCTATACATAATTAGGACTCTATTGACATGTTCTCATAATTTTAGGCCATTGTTTACTATTTCTTATCCATGAAACAACTGTATATCATCTTACATGATATTGCTAAGATTAGTACATCAAAAGACTTATATTATGGTTTCATATTGTTCTACTAATTTTTCTGAGAATTTCGGTATATTATACATATTTTTCTGATAAGCATGCTAATTTCTATGAATTTTGTAAGAACTGTAAAATAACTAAGACATTTACCTCGTATGGCCTATTAGGAGTTGCCACGTGGCTTCTCAGGGTGCAACACTCAACTGGGAAGGACTGAACCGGGCCGGTCTAACCTGGGTTTGGCCAAAACCAACTTCCTCTCCCACTGCACTCGCTTGACGCTTGCGGTATCCTGCGTTCACGCCGATCAGGGTGTGATGTCGTCGCCGCCCAATCTGGGCATAGTCTGGCTGGGAACTCGACGACCTCCTCCGGCGAGGCTCCAAGTCAGGTCCTACCTCGACGTCACTAGCTGAAGGACCTTCACAATCCACTAGCATTAAACTCCAAGAAGGATCGGCGCTACGATTCATCGAAGCTCAAGGAGACCGGGCGACACCTACGCTACTCAAGCTGATCATCCGAACTTGATCGTGGCTGGGTCTAGCACCTCGACAACCTGAGCTTGCCGCCATGGAGCACCGCTCGACGCTCCAGGGAACCCGTCAGCACCGCTGCACCAGCGTTGGCATCTGCCGTGTCGCCCTCGGTGACGTGAGACTCTATCCTCCTGTAAAACGTCCTCCTCAGTCTTCGTGGATTGGGGATCCGCACGAGTCCATCCTCGGGCTGCACTTTGGCCACCATCGTCGATTGTTCTGGTGAGAGATCGACACTGCACTGCTCATCTTCACCTTCTTGATTCCATCTACAACACCGCCGCTGGGATCTAGCATCCCCGGCGTCCTTTCCCTGTCGCCTGCGTGACTTCACAGATACGCCGCCGTGCAGCTCTCCTCCGATGCCTGGATCTGCGCCGCCGCTGTGTCAGGAGGATCCGACGAGGAGCAGTATGGAATCGAGGCCTCTCAAAACCTAGACCTCATCTGACTGCCCGTTATGGATAGATGTAATGGAGAAAGCCAGGAAGTAGTTGGCTCGTTCTCCCTCTCCAGGGAACCAATATCCCCAACGACATGTCGGTAAGCTCCCGTTTTGCCGAGATTGCGATTTTGCCGACAAATATCAGGTGATTGTCCCATGTACATCGGATCTAACAGACACCTCACCCAAGTTTTGTTCCTCCATTTACGGGGGTTAGGGATGACCGATTACCTTAGTGCCTTGCTGTAAAAAGGCAACGTGACATTAATATGTCACATATCCAAAGACCAAAGTCATATATAGAAAAAAAATATCCTCAATGTCCCCAATTTCAAATAATTCTATCTCTTTGTAGAAATCTCCAAAAATTCTGAAATTTTAGACATAGGATCACAAAATCCTAATCTATCTTATATTGAAGTTTGAGACTCAAAGACTATTATCTATCCATGCCAATAATTTTTATTTAACTAACCTCATAAATAAGTGTATTAACCTTAAATACAAGTCGATTCATCATCAATTCTATCTCTAATCATGCTTTTTGGGTGAAATTATTCTTATCTGAATAACAAGATCCTCAAGTTGAGTTCAATCGCCTAAAGAATGCTCATGGTCCTAGAATATCATATTGGGTATCAAAACCCTAAAAATTTGGGTCATCACATTCACCCCACCTTATATGGAATTTCGTCCTCGAAATTCAACTACTCTCATTCTTAAGAGGCTATTTAGGAGTTCAACTTCATATACATCATCATGGCTTATGTTCTAAGACCACCATAATTGCATGCACTCTAAGTTGTTGACTTAGGGTCTAGAGGTTCTTGGGTGTGTCCACCCCACCATATATATGTGCAAGCATCATTTAAAGTCTTAGTCATAACATGACATTATGATATCTCAGGATTACATCACCCCTAATGGTACATGTTTTGTTGATACCTTTAAAGTTCAAGAGGAATTCATTTATATGCCATGGTATTCAGATCGTTCAAATCTAACATCATTAATATGTTTTATGATCAACATCTTACAATGATTTCAGCATTAGAGGAGATTTATCTTCGTCCTTCATATTAGGATTTTTCTACATAAGAAGGGCTTATGTAACATGTTTGACCATTAGGGATTCACCCTACGGTGTGTTATTCATACTCAACTTAGAAGGATACATTGAGAAGGATCAAAGTTACAAACTATATTTCTGATCATATATCCTATGATCCAAAAATATCTTTATATCAAGTTCATGAGTTCTTTTTTTTGATGTATTATGTGAAGGGAAAAAAGAGAATATACTAAGTTTATCCCATGATCTCAGCATCATATCTTTCATATTTCATATGAAGGGATAGAGACTATTTTATTGTCAAACTTATCATAATTTCAATCTTGGGTGCTATGTGTATGATATAGGGGGGGGGGGGAATATAGAATAGGTCAAGCTTATACGAGTGACTCATCATATATAAATCATCTATATAGCTCAAGTGAGGTTTCTATCATCATATATTAAGAAATAGAAGAAGAAGGGAGAACATGTATTTTGAGTATCTTTTGCACAAAGCATCATACTCTCGTAACTAGAGTTCATATATTACCTCACTTGCAACTAATGATGAGATTCACAAAATATGTCACTCAAGCTAGGACCTAACTCGGCCAAAGGATGACTTTATCATATGGGACATCTACCCATCCTTTTATTTTACCCAATTCTCACATATATATATGAATCATGCCTAAGGACTCAACTCAATACTCAAGAGTAATCTAGTGTAGGACTTTTTTTTTAAACACATATCTCATATATTGGAGGCTAGGTCCTATGACCTTCTCCTTGTGGGTCTCACTCTTCTAGAGTTCACCACATATCTTGTCCTACCACTAGATGTCCTCCCATGTAGAAGAGATTGAGTTTCCTACATATTTAACTTTATCTTAAGCTTAGATCATCTTAAGTAAGAAAAGGGAATGTACTTTCATTATCATGACTTAGCTTAGAATCTTCAAAATTAGATTCAGCTCATATACAACTTAGATCCATATAAAACAACTTATGTCATTAGAGGTAGAACTTAGATAAGATCATCCATGCTTATACTAACTATCATTCTATCATCTACTCTATTTATCACATATCTTGATA
The DNA here is from genome assembly GCA_963693085.1 of Alisma plantago-aquatica. Taxonomy (NCBI): domain Eukaryota; kingdom Viridiplantae; phylum Streptophyta; class Magnoliopsida; order Alismatales; family Alismataceae; genus Alisma; species Alisma plantago-aquatica. The sequence continues at coordinate 619,857,535 of OY856413.1, forward strand.
AGGCTCTAGACACCAAATCTAGACTACTCTCTCTTCTAGACTGATGTCACTCCCTTTCACTTAAGTTGCATGAACACTAACTACTCTCCAGTGTGAGGGACACATTTTTTATATTTACATATATATAATAAAATATTATATAGTTTTTCTCTGAGAAAGAAGACGTCAGAGAAAACTGTCGAGGCTCGAGCCGATTGGAAAACAAAACCAAATCAGCAAAACCGAGTGTCCCACACACAGTAGATAGTCTAGTGTTATGCCACCTAGTGAAATGGTGAGAACGAGATGTAGACTAGTGTAGCTACCCAATGCATATGAGCTCTATATGAAAAGGGTTTCAGACACTTGTCTATACCTAGTTCTCGAACATCTAGGTTCTAACCTAGAGGCTAAGTCGAACCTAATCCTTGTTCAACAACTCAGTAAGTTTCTAGTATTTAAAGTGAAAGGTGAAATTTAATTTTATATTTAATGGTGAGTAATTGTCAGGTGTAGCTATTGTTCATGCTCTGATACCAACTGTGGCGTCCCCGGATTTTGGCTTCTCCAAACCCTATTGGGAATGAGAGCTCATAATCCGAAAACATCATCCAATCATATCAGAAAGCGATGTGGAAGCATAATACGCATACATGAACATACAACCATAACATTCTCAACATTCAACATGTAAATTTATACAACATGAATTTATTACACAATGGTTTACAATTACATATTGAATGAAAGTTCTACAATCTAAGAACATGTATGCTAAACTAGGATCTACACAATAGGTACAACCTGGACAACTGCTCACTTCCCGTCTTTTATCCCAAGCTAGCTCTGAACCTAAAACATACGTGAAACAACGAATCAACACACAAGGTGTTGTGCACGTGGGTAGAAAGATACATACTAATATGCTTGCATAATTGAAATAATCTTGAGAAAGAAAGAGTAAAAGAAAACATTATTTAAAGCGATAATCAGGTAAACACATTTTTAGATTCCTTTTGATGCGTTTGTACTACTAAGTGGTGTCACACTTCATTTTTCCCTGCCCTTGGGCTATGGGGACCGAGTGTCGACCTTATATTCAGAGGGGAGAGAGAGATGTCGCACTTCATTTTTCCCCGCCCCTTGGGCTATGAGGACCGAATGCCGACCTTATATTTAGAGGGAGAGAGAGAGAGAGGAGTGAGGGAGAGAGAGAGAGAGCATATATCCACTCATTAGCTACAAACCATCCATATTCTTTTATGTTCTGTAATGTTTTGCAGAGCATATACTACTAATACACATCCAAGAATTTATATGCAAACACAAGCATCCAAAGTACATCATATCATTATGCATTCATGAAAACTAGTCTTATACTTAATAAAAACCCACGTACCTGAGTTCAGAGATTCCTATCTACATCCATGAACATCGAGATAATCTGGTCAACACCTGATTAATAACAAAATCATATACTAGCATCAGATTCTCATCATCTTAACCCTAGTTGTGTTCATTAGGGTTTATATTATCTCATTAGGATATTCCAATGTTTACTTGCATTATTGTCTTATATTTATCTTAATGATGTCATTTTCCAGATTATGATCCATTATATGAATACTAGGTTCCATATTCTATTTTTGTGCACATATTAACCCTAGGTTACATCATTAATCTAGATTAGGGTTTTAAACCATGTATTAATATTCATCTTCATATAACATGAATTATATACATCTCACTGATATCTAATTTACATCTTAGCTTTAGATTACTGATATAAACCTACTCTGTAAATTTCACCATTTATTGAGCATGTGTGCAATTACTACATTTTATTTAGGGTTATCAGCCCTAATTAGTCATATTAAACAAATTACATGATTTCGAGTCATAACATGACCATATCTGATATCATATGCATTCTATACATAATTAGGACTCTATTGACATGTTCTCATAATTTTAGGCCATTGTTTACTATTTCTTATCCATGAAACAACTGTATATCATCTTACATGATATTTCTAAGATTAGTTCATCAAAAGACTGATATTATGGTTTCATATTGTTCTACTAATTTTTCTGAGAATTTCGGTATATTATACATATTTTTCTGATAAGCATGCTAATTTCTATGAATTTTGTAAGAACTATGAAATAACTAAGACATTTACCTCGTATGGCTTATTAGGAGTTGCCACGTGGCTTCTCAGGGTGCAACACTCAACTGGGAAGGACTGAACCGGGCCGGTCTAACCTGGGTTTGGCCAAAACCAACTTCCTCTCCCGCTGCACTCGCTTGACGCTTGCGGTATCCTGCGTTCACGCCGATCAGGGCGTGATGTCGTCGCCGCCCAATCTGGGCATAGTCTGGCTGGGAACTCGACGACCTCCTCCGGCGAGGCTCCAAGTCAGGTCCTACCCCGACGTCACTAGCTGAAGGACCTTCACAATCCGCTAGCATTAAACTCCAAGAAGGATCAGCGCTACGATTCATCGAAGCTCAAGGAGACCGGGCGACACCTACGCTACTCAAGCTGATCATCCGAACTTGATCGTGGTTGGGTCTAGCACCTCGACAACCTGAGCTTGCCGCCATGGAGCACCACTCGACGCTCCAGGGAACCCGTCAGCGCCGCTGCACCAGCGTTGGCATCTGCCGTGTCGCCCTCGGTGACGTGAGACTCTATCCTCCTGTAAAACGTCCTCCTCAGTCTTCGTGGATTGGGGATCCACACGAGTCCATCCTCGGGCTGCACTTTGGCCACCATCGTCGATTGTTCTGGTGAGAGATCGACACTGCACTGCTCGTCTTCACCTTCTTGATTCCGTCTACAACACCGCCGCTGGGATCTAGCATCCTCGGCGTCCTTTCCCTGTCGCCTGCGTGACTTCACAGATACGCCACCGTGCAGCTCTCCTCCGATGCCTGGATCTGCGCCGCCGCTGTGTCAGGAGGATCCGACGAGGAGCAGTATGAAATCGAGGCCTCTCAAAACCTAGACCTCATCTGACTTCCCGTTATGGATAGATGTAATGGAGAAAGCCAGGAAGTAGTTGGCTCGTTCTCCCTCTCCAGGGAACCAATATCCCCAACGACAGGTCGGTAAGCTCCCGTTTTGCCGAGATTGCGATTTTGCCAACAAATATCAGGTGATTGTCCCATGTACATCGGATCTAACAGACACCTCACCCAAGTTCTGTTCCTCCATTTACGGGGGTTAGGGATGACCGATTCCCTTAGTGCCTTGCTGTAAAAAGGCAACGTGACATTAATATGTCACATATCCAAAGACCATAGCTGTATATAGAAAAAAAAATATCCTCAATGTCCCCAATTTCAAATAATTCTATCTCTTTGTAGAAATCTCCAAAAATTCTGAAATTTTAGACATAGGATCACAAAATCCTAATCTATCTTTTATTGAAGTTTGAGACTCAAAGACTATTATCTATCCATGCCAATAATTTTTATTTAACTAACCTCATAAATAAGTGTATTAACCTTAAATACAAGTCGATTCATCATCAACTCTATCTCTAATCATGCTTTTTGGGTGAAATTATTCTTATCTGAAAAACAAGATCCTCAAGTTGAGTTCAATCGCCTAAAGAACGCTCATGGTCCTAGAATATCATATTGGGTATCAAAACCCTAAAAATTTGGGTCATCACAACTATGTTCTTTACAAATTTGTTTAAGAAAATATTATGCATCCCATTATTTGAGAATTATTAATTTGTATTGTGAATGATTTGGGGTTTTATATTCTATTTTATTAAATTAAGTAAGGAGTGGACATCACTCGGATCCCACTCCTTATAGGGAGGTTACTTCATACTAAGGAGTGACCTAAATCATTAGGGTATTCTCTCATCCCTGGGTGCCCCTACCCAAACATGATGTTGAATGTCTACAAAGTAAGGTGGTGGGTGGCGTTTTGGAGTCTAAACTTCACCCATCCATCTTCCCAATTGTTGTCACTTGTGTGTCATGTTAGGAAGCATGCCTGCATAAATACTAAAAACTCCAACTTAATCTCTTGTATGTTCACATCCTTCTAGGAAGGGGTCAGTGGATGTCTGCATTACACACACGTTGTGCAAGCTGTCAGTGAAGTTGATTTGCTCGATGATGATTGCACCTCCATGGAGTGTGGCCTAAAATTCATTCCTCAAAATCTCATCATATATCTTCCTCTAATCATTGGTTTCCAGTGACAGTTATGGTGGCCTGGGAAGGAGGAGGGAAGAGGTTTCTACTGAGAAAGATGTAACCTTTTGGGGCCACTTTCTCGCCTTTGTGAATAAAAGAGAGATAGAATGGGGGCTCATTAAAGTAGTTTCTCATCATACAAGTGTGCAAGGAAGATCTATACAAGAGTGCTTGAAGAGTGGAAGCATGTGTGGTGAAGGATCCAACTAAAATTATCCTCCTTACAAAGGATGGTTTGTGTTTGTCTATAAGAAATTGGTTCCATTGACTTTGTTAGGTGATATTCAGAAGCACTCCAATATGTGTGCTCTTTTATTATCAGTCATTGATACTAATGTTTATGATCTAGTAAAATATTTACTTGCGGACCTATCAAGCCAGTGGTACCAACCCTTATGAATATGTCTTGGTTACTTAGTCATTGTTGGATTCTTATACATATGGCCATCATATTTGACACTATTGATCATCTTCTTTTTCGATGGTTACAATCATTGGTTGTGCCACTGACTGGCTTTTGTTGAAAGAACCTTCTCATCTTAATTGGTTTGAATCAGTGCCACGGATTGGGTGGTTGGTGGTACTAAGACTTTGTCATTGGATTGTGATTACCCCATTACTAATGAGTTTGTACCACCAACAAATGTCATTGGTACTGCCTTCTCCCTATTTTTGCATGTTACTCATCATTGCACCATCATATTGCATCACAATTAATTTAACTACAAATGTCAAAAATGCAAAACAAAATTCTACAAGTATAAAAATGTGTGGGTTTCTTCCCATAAAGTTCCCTTGTTTAATGGCGTAGGCTTGACATTACTACATGTTTATCTTGTATAATCACACGTTGGTAGAGAATGTGATTCGATAGTTACAATTCAATTAGGCCATTTTTATCTCAAAAGTCAAGTGTTTGCGGCCCATGACAATGATGACATCTTCCATAGCTTGAAATAGTCGACCTAAGAGTAACTCATACCTTTCTTTTCTGGTATATCCATCACCATGAAGTCAACCGGGCATTTAAATTTATCGACCTTGACTAGTACGTCTTCACAAATCCCAAGTAGTCTGACTATTGAGTCATCAACCAATTATAATGTCATACTAGTCTTGGTGGGCTCCCTTAGTCCCAACTTTTTAAATGTGGCAAGGGGCACTAAATTGATGTGCAACCCTAAATTGTGTAATGTTTCTCTAAATTTTATGCTCCAAATAGAACATGGTATGTTGAAACATCATGAGTCCTTCTTCTTTGCAGGGAGGAGTTTCTATATTAATGCACTATAATCAAACAACTACATGGTTTGAGTCTTTGAAGTGCCTCTTCTTGTTGATGATCTACTTCTAGAATTTTCTATAAATTGAAATTTTCTTAAGAACCTCCACTAATGGAAGGTTAATGTGGAGTTTGTGAAAAATAATCAAGAAATCTTTCAACTTCTCTTTATTGTTCTTGGACTTATTATTGTCAATAAACTTAACCTCATGAATAGGAATTGGAGGCAACAAGATGAGATTCTTATGTGGAGGGATATATGATTTCTTGGGGCTTTTTTCCCCTAATATTGACATGGTATCATTTCTCTCTTTTGATAGTTACTATTCCATTATGTAGTAGAACATTCACCTATTCTAGATGTACATGCACATACTCTTGAGCTAGAGGAGTGAATAATAGTTATTTTATATTCTCCATAAGACCATCAATGGGTGAATCTCTCCCCTCTTCCTCCATGTCTTCCTATATCCCCTTCATCCAAGCATCAAAGTCCATGGTTTGTAGTTCAAATGATTGCATACGTTGTAGAAAATTTTAAAAAGGAGTATGTTGTGTAGTGCATGCTTTGTTCAAAGTTATGACACTATAAATAACAGAAATCTACAATCCTACTGTATTCTATGATTTTAAATCTAGTGAGGTTAGTCCCTTAGATATGACCCAAACAAGGATAAACAATTAACACACATTTACAAAATAATTTAATTATGTGCCAACATGTAACTAAAATCATGAAATATATTTTATATATTTTCTTGACATACATAATGGCTAAATAAAAATAAATAATATCTTTGGAGTACGTATGGGTAATTCCATGACCCTAAATTAATATTATCATATAAGTAAAGATGGAATCAATGGATTAATTGAGTAAAAGGTGAAATTTTGTGCATGATAATAATATATAACACTATTGTAACAATGTGATATTAATAAGACTTAATGAAGTAAGTGTTTATAATATTTTTATAAATACAATTATAATGTGAAAAAAAATCCTAATGGTGCTATAACTCATAAAAGGAAATCACAACAGTAAAATATAATAGTAAAAATGTGTTCTTTGGGTGCCAATTAGCTTGGTTGGCAAGTTTCACCGCATTTAAACCACAATAACTGTCTTATATATAGAGAGAGAAGAAAATAGGAGAAAAAGAAGAAATTGTTATATAAATTATTAAAAGTCTCCAAAAGTGGAAATAAACCTCAAAATCTAAATCTACATACAAACCTTAACCTATTTGTGAATTTTCCTCTAATTTGGACAATCTTAAAAATTCTAGTGTATTTAGGAGAGAGAATGTGTGTTGTAGGCTAAGTTCCTCATACTTAAGTTTGCTTGTAGGCTAAGTTCCATGTTTTTATGGAGTTTCTTGATGCCTCTATTTCATTAAAGGAGCAAAATATTTGATAAGATCTAAAAATATTAATTATAATATTATGTGTCTTGAAAAGTGAAAATTAAGGTCAATAAAATATTACTCACCCCATAATTAGTTAACCTGCCAAATTTGGACTTTTTTGGACTTTAAATGCACCCTCAAATGATCATGGAAAGTTTTGTGCATTTATTTCATCAATAGAAACTAAATCTATGCATTTAATACTTTGCTCATTTGGTTCTCGAACCCACAGAGGTCAGAGGCCACTCCAGTTTTAGACCAAGTGATTCATACATCATATTAAACCTCCAATATGCACGTGCATAGTAAACCAACTAGAAGGGTCTGCTTTTTTAGGAATAACTCCCTCGTTTCTTAGCTAAACTTCACAAAATGAGTTGCATTAGATTGCAAATTCAATTCTGCATCAAACTAGTAGAAGATCTCATCCTTTAATCAAATATCAATTATATGCCCAATCTTATTCTCAAACCTACCCTTGGATCTCTAGCTCCATACACCATAGGACACAACCCTATATATGTAACATATTCTAGGGCTTTGCCTCATCACATGTGATCTTCTACTGGACTTAATTTCTTCACGAGTGGTTAGCTATCCCACTTCCAACCTAGTCTAAAGTTTGAGACTCTCATTGCCGCAAGCAACTCTTCCCCTCACCTCACTAAAATTCCTTTTGATTAAGCACTCTCAATATACATTCTTCATGTTTTTTAATCAATATCAACAATCGATACATGAACAGTTTTCCCCAAAATCAACAACACCTACATGGTAAGTAGACTGTAATCATGGAATGCGAATGTAGGGGGAAAAAGGCCCTTTTGTGTAAGAGTTTCCAATTTTTCCCTCTAGTCATTATTTGTTTGATCATGCCCTAAAGGTCTTTTTCGTCTTTTGCCATATTCACATTATGTGATATTTGGTTAATCAGATGTATGTATGTGAAAAATCATAACCTAAGTTTTATAACATTAATACTTGGCCACCATAGTCATTTGTATTTTTTTTCCTAATTAAATTAGTAAGTGGTACAAATTTGTAAAATTCATAACTTTTTATTGGAAGCTCCAAAAATTACACAAAATATGTGTTGGAATCATGAGAATTTCTCTATCTTTAGGATTTGCTTTCATCTCCCAATTTTCAAGTTTTAAAGAACATATTTTAAGGTTTTCTTTTCACTTATGATCTTAAAAATAATTAAATACAACATTATGATTAAAAAAATTGTGAGTTTGAGTCAATATATCATTAAAAATCATCAACTCAATTTTAGGTCGATAACGAGAGCCGACCTAGGATTTTGTCGACGAATTTGTATTTTTAGGGTTTCACTTGAATATCATATAATTAAACCCTAACTGATGGACCTAATCCTATATGTAGGTTGAGTTGACTTTAGACTTATAGGATTAGGACTTGATATTTAACACTCAAGTCAAGGTATGGTTGCATCTCATATTATTCTCTTGGAGGAATAAACCTAATTACTCACTCTTTTGACGTTTTAGCCTACACAAATGATTTCTTCTGAGAATTTATTCCATGTAACATATTCTACTTGATTTTGATAATATGATCATTCTACTTTTATGGACATTCCATTTTACCCTTGTTTATGTCTTTTTCATCTTTTTCTTATGAAACTTTATTTATAAAGTTGTGGACTTTTGTGATCGTGTGAAGAATCTTAATTGTGAAAATGTTGGAAAGCTTATTTATGGGTCCTATGACCCCATATATATCATATTGTATGATCTCATCCCTTATTTGAACTTGACTATACTTTATCTTGCATGCCCTATTTGCATTGGTGATTGACTAGTCATAACTATAAGTAGTGACACCATATAAGAACTGGGTTTTATTCCCCCGCCATATTTGATATTTAGGCATTGGGTTATATTCCTCTACCAGACATTGGGTTTTATTCCCCTGCCACTTATGATATTAGGCACTGGGTTTTATTCCACTACTATGTTTGATATTTAGGCATTGGGTTCTATTCCTCTACCAGACATTGGATCTTATTCCCATGCCACTTATGATATTAGGCATTGGTTTTTATTCCCTTACCACACACTAGGTTTTATTCCTCTATAAAGTACTATATTTATTTGGCACTGAGGTTTTAGTCCTCCAATCCTTTGGTATGGAATACATATGGGTTCATGCCCTGCTTTTTAGTATATGCTCATCTATTTATTACTCACCATGCAACAATTTATGAATTGTGACATTATTTTAAGGCAAGAAGTCTCTTATTCATTGTCATCATTTTATTGAATTCATATTCTTTTTGCCCAGTTGGGTAGTTCTTATCATTTGTATGGGAAGCCTTGTTTACTTGACAAACTTTATTCATTATATTGCTGAATCCATATTTAATATGCACATACCAATCTTTTTGTTGATGTCATCTATTGTTTGAGATATCTATTTATGCAGAATGATCTGAATCTGAAGCAGCAAAGATGGATGAAGTATCTCAAAGACTATAACTTTACCATCACTTATCATCCTGGTAAATTGAACGTAGTTGTTGATGCTTTGAGTCAGAACAAGAATGAAGTATGTGCTGCTATGAACCTGGAGTATGTTTATTGTTGGCAATCATAGCTTGATGATAAGGATGATGTTGAGAAGTTGTGTGTTCACATGGCTAGTTTGTCCATTACACCTTTTTGGATCACAGAAATTGTTGTTGCACAACTTGAAAGTTTTGAGCTTGATGAGATGAAGGCCTTAGCTGAGAAGCCACAATCTATCTTTTCAGTTGGAGTTGATGGTGTTGTTCATTTCTGGAAAAGGTTGTGGATACCTAAAGTTAGGAACCTATGACATAAGGTTTTGAGCAAAGCCCATGGGTCTAAGTACACAATACACCATGGTACTACCAAAGACGTATAAGGACCTGCAATGAAGCTAGTGGTTGAAGAATGTGAACAAGGATATCACTCTATTTGTTGCCAAGTGTTTGACTTGTCAGCAAGTCAAAATCGAGCCTCAATGACCTGGTGGTCTTCTGCACCCTCTTGAGATTCCAGAATGGACATAGGATAAGATTACTCTGGACTTCATCACTAGTTTCCCTAAGACCGGGAAGGATTTTGATGTTGTGTGGGTGGTGATTGATCGACTTACAAAGTCTGCCCACTTTCTATCTTTCAAGTTCACTTATAAGCTTGCTGAGATGGCTCAGTTGTATGTGGATTGGATCCTTCGTCTGCATGGAGTTCCTAAAGTGATAGTATCATATCATGACCCAAAGTTCACCTCTCGTTTGCGGAGTCAGATTCAAGAAGAGATGGGTACTGACTTGCATTTTAGTACGACTTATCATCCACAAATAGATGGTCAATCTAAAAGAACGGTGCAAATTCTAGAAGATTTACTTTGTGCATGTGTTATGGATTGGGGAGGTGCATTGGATAAGTATCTTTCATTGAATGAGTTTGCTTACAATAATAGCTACCAAGCTAGTATTAGTATGCCACTTTATGAAGCTTTGTATGGAAGACCTTGTTGTTCTCTGTTACACTGGGATGATGTGGGAAAATGTGCTCTAGTGAAGAGTGATGATATGCAGATCATGATAGAGAAGGTTCACTTGATTAAGAAGTGGATGAAAGTTGCACAAAATCATCAAAAGATGTATGCAGGCAAGAAAAGGTTTGATGTGAGTTCCCTAGTAGGTGACTATGCCTTCTTGAAGATCAAGCATGTATGTTCTATAGAAATATCTAAAGTTAAAGGCAAGCTTAGTCCCCGCTATCTTGGACCATTTGAGATCTTGGATAAGGTTGGAAATTGTGCATACCATTTATCTCTTCCTCCTACCTATGACACGATCCATAATGTGTTTCATGTCTCTATTCTGAGAAAGTATGTGAAGGACCCTTCTCATGTACTATCAATTAAGCCATTGGAGATTCAAGAGAATCTAACTTATGTAGAGTTACATGTGAAGATTCTCAACTCCTGAGTTAAGAAATTGAAGAATAAGGATATTGAGTTGGTAAAAGTATTATGGTAGTATCATGGTTTGGGATAAACTACTTGGGAGCTTACATATGAGATGTTACATACTCAGCCTTCTCTTTTTGTATCAAATTTCGGGGACAAAATCCTTTTTATGGGTGGAGTGATTTAACAAACTAAAATCCATGTATAATCTTAGTTTAGCCTTTTCCTAAGATTTTTTTTCATTTCTATCCTTGATGTTGTATTAGTGGAAATTGTAAAGGTTTGGTGTACATTTGTTCCCAATATTTTACATTATAAGGAGTTAAGCACAAATACCTTAGTAAAAGTTTACTAATGGGTTTAATTTGCAAAATGGCCACTTAAGATGTATAAGGATAAAATAAAATCGATCTAGAAGTTTCTTTGGCTTTTGTATGGAAAAAAGAAAAGAAAATCCTAAGACTAAGATAATGTGACATTAAATGAATTAATTTTCCTATTAAGTGAAAATAAGAGTAAATTGCCTAAAAATCATAAAAGAGTAACTGAAAAGATAATTCTAAATCCAAATTCATTTTCGTTGAGTACAAATTTGCTTGGGCAGTAAGTTTCACAACTTTTTTAAAATTACTAAAGTATAATTATATTAATCGAATGGGAAAATATGAGATAACTCATAAATACCAAATAAAATCTTTAATGACTCCAAAAGTAACAATTGATTCCAAATTTAGGATCTACACATTAAAATATGCCTTCAGGTGAATTTTCACTCAATTTAGAGAATATTTGATTAAAAGGTGAAATCAGGAGAGAGAGTGTGTAGAACCTTTAAAATATTAAATAAATGAACAAATAAATCCAACATGTAAAATTGGTGGCAAATTCATATCCAAGGCACTTAATGTGACTTGTTGGTGAAGTTTCATCAAATTTGGATAATCTTATGACCATTAATGATAGAGGAAAGAGAAAATAAGATTTGATTTATTTAACAAATTAAAATTTCCATAAGGCAAAACTCATTACATATTTGGATTCCTCATATCAAAAGTAGGCTAGGTGTTAATTTTTTGTTTAATTTGAAGCATGTTTGCACCTTAAATTGATGAGAGAGAAAAAGATTAAATAAAACAGGTGCCACTGTAGTACGATTAAGATTGGGAATGTAATAAATGTGTCACACACATTGTCTTTTTATTTTTAGATTTTTCACACCGTTGGACGTTCTAGATTGCTTGTCTGCTTGATCGGACGGCTGAGAGCTTGTCTCCTAGCTCACGACTAACAAGGAAAGCATAGCAGTTCAAATTGGAATTTCAAATCGTGATTTCTCGATCTATAGTCAACCTTTTTACAAGATTTTTTATCACACACTTTCCTCATATGATTCCACACTAATCGATGCATATGTAATGGTGTTTTATCAATGATTCGAGAAACGCCCAAAATCGCCCGACGAGCTCCCTCACCGCCATTGTGTTTAAACCCTAGGGCAACCATACCTATCAATACTACCCCGAATTCCTTCGTCTCCTATTATCCAACTCACCTCTTCCCTTGATTTCCTCATTGCTTGCATGTGTGGATGTTGGGGAGCTTGGATCAGACTTGAATTTTTGGTCGTCATTGCTCATTCTCTACTTGATCTCGGATCGAATTATCTACATCAGTAGGACCGCAGTGATCTACTCGTTCTTTCTGTATTCTTATTTTTTAGTATGATCGATTCTCACAGATTCAACTAAAAATTGATATGATGCCTGCTAGCCATGGAGAGGCTCACGAAGGGGATGAATCCCCTATGTGTTTTCACTCTCCTACTGTCCTTGCTTCCTATTTTCCTTTATTTTTTGCTTAAGGTTAGTATTGTCCTTTTGCCACCGCCTTCTTTGCTTGAGCGAGTCAAAGTCCCATGTTTGACCCCTGACTTGGCCAGCTTTGCTTGGAACAAGTCAATGAGGTAGTCCCATTATTTTCTCTAGCTCTCTCTTCATCTCTCTGCACTAGATTTGTTGATGCAACATTCTTTGATTGGTCAGAATAGGAAAAATCATATCTTTTTATTCCTGTGTCTAAAAATTTAAAGGAAATATGTTTTGAAAACATAAAAATGTAAGCTTTCTAATAAAAATGTTTTCAAGAATTTTTTTTAGTTTTATCGGAAGGTGTTTTCTAAAAATGAATTTAATACATAAAAATCACCAAAACTGCACTTTAATCCTCATAACTCCAAAATATACAAAATTATGTGTTTTCTTAATCAAGAGAGCCTAGTAAGATCAATGGTGATAATTTCATAGTCTAAATCGAGATTTTGTTCAAAAATTCTAAAAGTTAGGGTTTCCTTACCTTTATACATATGTAAAACCATAATTCATGATTATGCATTGAAAATAGGAAAGATGGGCTTTAGACTAAATTAAAATAGTGAAAGAGAGTAATTAGATTACATTAAGCAAGGTATGCGCTATCCTTACACCTAAGTTAGGAATAATGGCAAACCCTAACCTAATTTCCCTAATGAGGCTTTTATGAAACCCTAATTTCTCTTTTGTTATTTCATTTGCTATATTTTCCTCAAAATATCTGTTTCGATACTTTTTTATTGGATCGTATACCCCACTGCCATGTTTCTATTACTTGATGTTTATACTTGTCATAGTTCTTAGCATGTTGATTTTATTAGACTATTTAACTAGTGTAGTGGTACTTATGTACAATCACCCATAGATAAGGCATGTGTAAATTCACCCAAGGGAATGTGTTATTCTCCCCAATATAGAATATTTGTAGGTGATTGCAATGTGTTACTCTCCCTCACCTATTGCTTGTTGTAAGGTAGGTGCCTCAACCCTACATAGCTTAGGTAGTCAATATTAATCATTGCAAACTTTTACTATTTTTTTATGGCAATCATCTATTTACTTATGCCGAATACTTTTAACTATCTTCATCTTATGATGAAATCTTAGCCTTTATTTCAATGGTGTTTCTTATCTTTTTTCATTGTTCATTATCTCTGACACATACCTTGTTTTCTTTCCCTCTTCTTGGGTGCTTTCCAAACCACCTAGGGTTAGATCATGGAGTTGAACAAGGCAAAGGTGACCAAGTTTAGGAGTAGTAGATTCAAGTTTTGCAATCAAGGATGATTAGGTTGCTTATTGCTAGATCCTATAGTTTCTTTTCAGTTTTTCCTTTTCAAAGAAACTCATGTAGTGAACTGAGTTCAAAAAGCAATGTAATAACTTAGTTTCTTCCTGCTGCTATTGACATTTTACATGTATCTAAAACATCCTTATTTACTTAGATTATTATAAATGCATTCCAAAATGTCTATTTTTCTTAGAAAAAGTGGATGTTTTGTATTTCATTTAAATTTTAGTAAGGAGGTGATCTCGGATCTTTACAACATGGTATCAGAGCCTGTTGGGCAACTATCTGTATGGATCGGAGTAAAGTTTGAAGTTTTCTCATATCACAAAAGTTTGAAATATATGTTGACACAGAAGGATCTGAATCTAATACAATGAAGATGGATGGAGTATCTCAAAGACTACGACTTTACCATCACATATCATCTTGATAAAGCGAATGTAGTTGTTGATGCTTTGAGTCAAAAGAAGAATGCAGCATGTGCTGCTATGAACCTGTAGTACTGTTCTTGTTGACAACCATAGCTTCATGATAAGGATGATGTTGAGAAGTTGTGTGTTCACATGGCTAGTTTGTCCAATACACCTTCTTGGATCTCAGAAGTTCTTGCATGCACAACTTGAAAGTTCTGAGCTTGATGATATGAAGGCCTTAGTTGAAAAGACACAATCTGACTTTTCAGTTGGAGTAGATGGTGATGTTTGTTTTCGACAAAGGTTGTGGATACCTAAAGTTGGGAACCTGTGATAGAAGGTTTTGAGTGAATCCCATGTGTCTAAGTACACAACACACCCTATTAATACCAAGATGTACAAGGCCCTGCAAAGAATCTTTTGATGGAAGAACATCAAGAAGGATACCGCTCTGTTTGTTGCCAAGTATTTGACTTGTCAGCAAGTCAAGATCAAGCATCAATGACCTGGTGGTCTTCTGTACCCACTTGAGATTTTGAAATGGAAATGGGAGAAGATTACTATGGACTTCGTTAGTGGTTTCCCTAAGACTAGGAAGGGTTTTGATGTTGTGTGGGTGGTGATTGATCGATTCACAAAGTCTACCCACTTTCTACCTTTCAAGTCCACTTACAAGGTTGATGAGATGGCTCAGTTGTATATGGATTGGATCTTTCATCTACATGGATTTCCTAAAGTGATAGTATCATATCATGACCCAAAGTTCACCTCTCATTTGTAGAGTCAGATTCAAGAAGAGATGGGTATTGACTTGCATTTTAGTACGACTTATCATCCACAAACCAATGGTCAATCTAAAAGAACGATGCAAGGTCTAGAAGATTTGCTTCGTACATGTGTTATAGACTGGGGAGTTGCATGGGATAAGTATCTTCCATCGGCTAAGTTTGCTTACAATAATAGCTAGTAAGGTGGTATTGGTATGACACCTTATGAAGCTTTGTATGGATGACCTTGTTGTTCTCCATTACACTAGGATAATGTGGGAGAACGTGATCTAGTGAAGAGTGATGATTGCAGATGATGATAGAGAAGGTTTAGTTGATCAAGAAGCATATGAAAGTTGTACAAGATTGATAGAAGGTGTATGCAGATAAGAAAAAAGTCTGACGTGAGTTTCCTAGTAGGTGACTATGCCTTCTTGAAGATCAAGCCTATACATTCTATTGCAAGATTTAAAGTTAAAGGAAAGCCTAGCCCCCACTATGTTGGACCATTTGAGATCTTGGATAAGGTTGGAGACTATGCATACAATTTATCTCTTCCCCCTACCTATGACAAGATCCATAATGTGTTTCATGTCTCTATGCTAAGAAAGTATGTGAAGGACCCTTCTCATGTACTCTCAATCAAGCCTTTGGATATTTAAGAGAATCTAACTTATGAAGAGTTACCTATGAAGATTCTTGGATCCCGAGTTAAGCAATTGAAGAACAAGGAGATTGAGTTGGTGAAAGTATTATGGTAGTATCTTGGTTTGGAAGAAACCACTTGGGAGCTTAGAGATGACATGTTACGTACTCACCCTTCTCTTTTTGTATGAGATTTTGAGGACAAAATCCTTTTTAATGGGTGGAGTGTTTTAATGGACTGAAATCCATGTATAATCTTAGTTTATCCTTTTCCTAAACTTTTTCTTTCATTTTTGTCCTTGATGTTGAATTAAGGAAATTAAAAAGGTTTGGTGTACATTTGTTCCCTATATTTTATATTATAAGGAGTTAAGCACAAATACCTTAGTGAAAGTTTACTAATAGGTTTAATTTTCCAAATGTCCACATAAGAGGGATAAGGATATAATAAAATTGATCTAGAAGTTTCTATGGATTTTGTGTGGGAAAAAGAAAAGAAAATCCTAAGACTAAGATAATGTGACATTAAATGAATTAATTTTCCCATTAAGTGAAAATAAGAATAAATTGTCTAAAAATCATAAAAGAGTAACTCAAAAGATAATTCTAAATCCAAATTCATTTTCTTTGAGTCCAAGTTAGCTTGGGTAGTAAGTTTCACAACTTTTGGAAAATTAGTAAAGTATAATTGTATTAATTGAATGCAAAAGTAGGAGATGACTCAAAAATACTAAAAAAAAGTCTTTCATGACTCCAAAAGTAAAAATTTATGCCAAATTTGTGATTTGTACATTAAAATATGTCTTCGGGTGAATTTTCACTCAATTTGGAGAATATTTGATTAAAAGGTGAAATCAGGAGAGAGAAAGTGTGTTGAACCTTCAAAATATTAAATAAATGAGCAAATAACTCCAACATGTAAAATTGATGGCAAATGTGTATCCAAGGCACTTAATGTGACTTGTGGGTGAAGTTTCATCAAATTTGGACATTAATGATGGAGGAAAGGGAAAGTAAGATTTGATTCGTTTAACACATTAAAATTCCCAAAAGGAAAAACTCGTTGTATATTCGGGTTCCTCGTATCAAAAATAGGCTATGTGTCAATTTTCATTTAATTTGGAGCATGTTTGCACCTTCAATTGAGGAGAGTGAAAAAGATTAAATAAAATAGGTGCCACTTTATTCCAATTAAGATTGGGAATGCAATAAATGTGTCACACGAATTATCTTTTTATTTTTCAATTTTTCATGCCGATGGAAGGTCTAGATTGCTCATCCACTTGATTAGATGGCTGAGAGCTTGTCCCCTAGCTCATGACGAAAAGGATTGGAATGTGTTACTCTCCCCAATATAGAATATTTGTAGGCAATTCGAATGTGTTACTCTCCCTCACCTATTGGTTGAGGTTAGGTAGGTGTCTCAAGCCTACATAGTTTAGGTACTCAATATTAATCATGCATCCAAACTTCTACTATTTTTCTTATGGAAAGCATCTATTTACTTATGCCTCATACTTTTGACTATCTTCATCTTATGATCAAATCTTAGCCTTTATTTCCATGTTGTTTCTTATCTTTTGTCCTTGTTCATTATCTCTGATACATACCTTATTTTCTTTCCCTCTTGCTAGGTGCTTTCCCAACCACCCAGGGTTGGATCAAGGAGTTGAACAAGGCCAAGGTGACCAAGTTCATGAGTAGTAGATTCAAGTTTTGCAATCAAGGATGACTAGGCTGCTTATTGCTAGATCCTATAGTTTCTTTTCAGTTTTTCCTTTTTAAAGAAACTCATGTAGTGAACTAAGTTCAAAAAGCAATGTAATAACTTAGTTTCTTCCCGCTACTATTGACATTTTACATATTACTGAAACATGCTTATTTACTTGGATTATTATACATGCATTCCACAATGTCTATTTTTCTTGGAAAAAGTAGATGTTTTTTATTTCCTCGAAATTTAGTAAGGAGGTGATCTCGCCTCTTTATACATGCAATCTTCTTCCTCTTCAAATGAAAGTGCATTCTTCTTTTGAAGTTTTCTTGCCAATTTGTCCACTTGAGTTTTTTTTCAAAAACTTTGTTTGATATATCGAACTTTTGGCAGAGGTGGAGAATTCACACTCTTCACCCCATGACCAGTTTGTAGCCATATTTCTCAAGATCCCATGGCATTTATTCATTTTATTGTTCAAAAAGAATCATGCACCAATGCTATCAAGCATAGTCCATTCTCTAGGGTGCAATCCATAATAAAAAGTTTTATCTTGTCCATACTAATCAACTCCACTGTGCTTTGCTTTTCTTAGCATGTTTTGAAATCTTTCCCATGCTCTATATAAGATTAGTTAGCAAGTTATTCATATTCTTAGTCTTTGAGGGGGGTATTTTTAAAAAGCACTTCTATTACTGCTTCCCATGACTCTATACATAGGGTAGACTTATAAACCATGTTTTATCCCTATCTTTCAAATAATATGGAAATACTTTTAGATATATGATTGTGGTAGGGATGTGATATGTTTCAATAATGTGTAACTTTCCATGAAATTGATTATGTTGCCTGGGTTCCTCATTATTTTGTTCAGAATAGTTTGGGACTTTATTAGTGCAACAAGACTGGGATTTATCTTATAACTTACCACATTAACTACTTCTTTCTTAATGAGACCCAATTGTGTCATAACATATGAGGCTTCAATATTTTCCTAGATGGTCTTCTCATCTTCTGAGGTGTCCACGTACTCAAAATTCTCATTGTGGCTAGACATGTCATATAGTTATTCCATTGGCTCTTCGGGATCAATCTCATTGTCCTTAGGTAGGGATGAGCACCTAGAATGCTTGACGATTATTATATCTCTCACTAGGAAATGGGTCATAGTCTCATGATTCTCCACATCTTTTTAGTTGTTCAGACTCATAACTAGGGTTTAGTAGTGAGGAATCCCCTTTACGAGATTAATAGCAGATGAAGATTGGCATTTAGATTTGTAGGAGGTGTTTAGATTTTTCCATGTACTCTCATATCCATGTAGGGTTTCGTATATATTAATGTTTCGATGATACTATTTTTAGTTTTCAAACCATAGACATATGGTCATGTTATAAAATTTTACATAAATATATTTTGTATAAATAGGTTATGATGGTTGTTAGACATGATGAATGATATATGATTAATTGTTGGAAATGGTAATGTTGGCCCATATATGGATAGATGTGCATATTGAAATTTTACCATTTTCATTTCCATCTTCTCTATGATGTTGAGTATTTTGTCTTGTGTGTGGCATCCTATGGTTAGGGTGTCGCACAAACTCTAAACATCAAGAAGAAGTTGTGTGTGGCATATTGTCTTCAAGAATGGTTATACTGCTCCTAGCACAAGCTCACCCAAGGTCTACCTCCAAAATTGATTCAATTAAAATCCGATATGGTTGCTCAGTGAAGAGGACCATGTCAAACTCATTTTTTATTCCAACCTTCAAATTGAAAGGAATGTCATGAAAGTTCCACCAGGAAAATAATAACAACAAATAGGAATTGCAGGCCAAGAGAATGACCCAAAGAGAGAAGTTGTTTCTCATTGTGTGTTTATAAAGGTTGAGGATGAGTCCTTTTAAAGAGAAGTAACAACACTAAGGTATTAAGTAGCTTGGTGTAGATTTGCAACATTTAGCCTTCTCCCGTGTGTGGTTTAATTGTCTCTTTCAATAGACTATTCACTTGTGATATTTAATGTGAATTTTCAGCACATCATTATGATGGTTGGTCATTTTTATTTATTTTGAACTTTTAAAAACCCTGAATGATGAAAAATGGAAGTATAGAAGACTTTCTCCAAGAAATCATTTTTAAAATTAAAATGAATGACTATCATTCATAAACTTTAAAATCTAAAGTTGAAAGTGAATATTTTTACAACATAGAACCATCATTTTCCATCATCACCTACTTCATTCCCTTTTCTGCCTCCATTCATCATGGAACCCTCTTCCCTTTCCTATATTGAGTTCCTCATTGATCTTCATGCCAACTCTATGCGTCTCCTCAAGGTCTTTTCTAGTTGTATCATCTTGTTGGTCTGCATTAATAATAATATCGACAACAACACTATTAACATCTTGTATATCATTAAAGATATAGCACACCTCATGCTTAGACACATTGTCCTCAAACTTGAGATCATTTCACCTTCGTATCTCCTTTATTCCAGTCCACAAGGTAGCAAACTTTACCTAGTCTTTGGCCAAGTTATGAAAATCCCCAATAGGGACAATTCTTTTTGTGTCGTCCTCTACAAATGGTCTGCTAACCAAGGATCTTTACTTGCCGGTTTTAGAGGATCAAATTAGGCAAGTTGACATCTTCTAATCAATTGCATATGTTATTGGATCCACCCTCTAATTTGTCAACCCTGAGAAACTACAACCAAACAACTATATAAAGCCTTTATGTCTTCTCTGTTAAGACGACCGCTGCGTTGACAGCCTCGATCAAGATTAGGTTTGGCAAAACTATTTACACCATCAAAATCATTTTTGAAAATCCATCATTGATGACCATCACCTTCTCAGATCTCTCCTACCACCCACCATCCTGATATTGTCAACCCAACACCAAACAAAAATCTAGCAACGATACTCTAAAAAAACCACTGGCAGAAATATGGTATGGAAAAGAAAAGATCAGGCAAATCACCCTTGTATGCCCACCAAACCACACAACCCCCTGAACCAAAAAAGACAACAAACTAATTCACCCCCACATAAAACCTCCTACCCTCCCTTCATGGACAAGATTAAAACCTTCCCATTCCACAACAAACCCACAAAGAACACTTCACCTAGTTTTGACAAAGCCAGTATAAATTGACTTGAGACAATTATTATAGAATACTTGAGGTCATCTCGGATCCCCAAAAAGACAAATCAATCCAAGAAACCAACAACATTCTCATCATTCAGCTCCCTCATATCCACATATGAGTAGCACACAAATAAAAACTATTTTGAGATACACAATGTAGGTAATAAATCCACATACCATCATCTCCATCCCATCATATTGATAATATTGTGGATTTTGATTCATGGCATGATATCAATCCATTTACATCCTTCACGTCTAATATAGATATTCATTTTGGAAATGATACACATGCTAATTTAGCTTTCCTTTATATTGAGAAATTTATGGAATGCCACCGTATTAGACTTGTACACCAAGCTATCAAATAGATAGGACCTCCTAGCATTCTATGGACTTTCTTATTTTCTTGGGATCTGATTTGAGATTCTCAAGCCAAAACTATTATGAATTTTGCATCATGGAATGTTTGTGGGATGTATGATGCCAGCCACTGTAGACCTATCAAAAGATTAATCTATACACATAAAATATATATCATCAGCATTTAAGAGACAAAAACACATTTGTCACCATTCTCTCTCAAAAAAACTATTGGATTGAGACACATAAATGAATGAATTGAATACCACTAGTAGGATTCAAGGGAGGTATCTTAATAGAAATAAACAACAATGCCTTTAGATCATGAACCATTCTGTGAAAAACTATAAGATTACCATCATTCTTCAACACTGACATGACCAATTTGAATGGTATTTTACAAGGGTTCATGGAGAACCCATCCTAAACAAACAAGCATTCTTAGAAGAACTTTCCATTTTGGAAAACAAATATGCATCTATTCTGTGTCTCATAGGAGGAAATTTAATCTTGATTACCTGTCAATATGACAGACTAAACAGCAATAATTCATCCACCACTACCTCAATTGATTCAACAAACACTTCCATCATTTCACATTATACCACAAACTCAGTGACATACCGAAATCTAACTCCCTACCTTCATGGAACATTGGCACTTCATGGGCCATGTTAAAATGTTTCCTTTGCAGTCAAGCATGGGAAGATGCACATCCATTCCTTCGCATCAACCAGACCCATATCAAACCACTTTCCATTATCATTTACTCTCCACACATCGCATGGGGACCATAACTTTTCCACATTGAGAAATTTTGGACAAACCTCTCAAAATTCTAAATAATAATCCAACAACATTGGCATATTCCCAACTCATCTATAGATCCATGTTTCTAGATTTACCGCAAAAATAAAAACATCATAAATTACTTGAAAACATAGAGCAAAAAAAATTTGGGAACATTCACAACAGATTAAATGAAAAAGAGGAACTCTTTTTTTTTTGCTAGACAACAACCCACAGACTGACCTAGCACACACACTAGCAAACAAAATGGACTAGAAAACCTCAAATTACAAATTGAAATCCTTTGGAAAGAAAGATTAAAAAAAATAGATGAAAGAGGGAGAAAACAACACCAAATTCTTCCAAAAATGTTGTAACAATAACTCTAAAACAAACTCCATAAAGTGCCTAGAGATTCTAGTTCACGCATCAAAAATAGATATCGTGTCCATCACATATTATCAAACACTCCATTTCCCTCTTCAACAATAGACACAATGCTTAACCACATTTTTCTATTGGATGGGACCACATCTGCGCAAACCACATAGCGTCACCATTTAGGTTCATTAAACTTTTCACAAAGACTAAACTAAAGAAGGTTGTATTCAGCTTAGGGGCTGACACATCATCTGGACCAGATAGTATAACACTGAGTTCTACCAATGTTTATGGGAACACATCAAACTAGATATCATAAAAATATACAACACATAAATCTAAAATTGTGGTTTTCAACCACAAACACATTGCATTGCTAAGAAAAGGTCAAGCAGTCAAACATTGTTCATCAATTCAGACTGATTAGTTTGATAAACACATCCTATAAGATCATAGCAAAAACTCTAAGAACCAGGATGAAACCAAAATTAGAAAGCATCATAGGCCATCACAATGCATTTTTATAAAGAATAGAAATATACAAGATGCATACATCATGATGAATGAAACTATAACTCATGTTATGGAAACCACTCACCACTCCTAGCACTGAAACTAGATTTTGATAAAGCCTTTGATAACATCTACTAGAATTTCCTTATCCAATGTGTGCATGGATACAGTTTCCCTCACTAATGGATACAATGGATTCATGCATGCATATCCATGTGCAAATTTTCCACTATCATTAGTGGGTAGCCTTTTGTATATTTCCAAAGCACAAATGGACTTAGATAAGGAGATCTTATTTCACCATACTTATTCATTCTTGTTGTAACATCCCTGACCTGGGTTATGTACTCACCCTAGGTGTTTTGTCTAATTAAGTGATTAGATGCTTGTTTTCATCCTTTGGAATGTAATTAAAGCTTTTGAGGAACTTATATTTCCATTTCAGTCCTTTTTGCATAGTATTGGAATATTGTTTTATTAAATAATGGACTAAAGTGCAAATTACCCAAGTTGAGGGCTTTATTTGCAAATTGCACATGTTGAGATGCTCCTCTGATGTTGCGACATCATAAGAATGAACATGATGTGGTGGTATGGATTCTACAAGTTTTGGCACCAAGATGTAGCTTGTAGAACAATCCTTGTGCTTTAAAACCTAGTTTTGGTGTAATGTGCAAATTACCCAAAACCTAGGGTCCAACATGTAAAACGTACCTTCTAGAGTATCTCCCATGTTTCTTGGCATAAAGTTGAGCAAATAAAATGAGAGGGGCGCCTCCTATGAAGGATCATAGAAGGAAAGATAATCTTGGTATTGAATAATCAAGACTTAAGCAAATGGCCCTATAATATATATATAACTTATTAAGGTGATTGGTTTCTTTTCCTTTTAATATTGGATAAGGGAGGAGTCCTGCATGTTATTAGGAGGAATAAACGTGGCCATGGATGGGGCAAGCCATGGTGGATATTATTAGGAAATAAAAGAAATAACAATCTTTTCCTTTGCCTTGAAAATATCCAAAAATATATAAGGATTTTTATCAACAAGCAAGGGATCATTTCCCTTTGTCCTTTTCTTATCTTCTTGCTTTGGACCGACCTAGAGGAGCTCTAGAGCATAGGAAGGACGACCAATCTGGTTTGGGTAAGCTTTGATCATCACCTTGCTCGAATTCATGATGGAAACCCAAATACAACGTTGGTTTGTTGGTTTTCTTCACACAATTCTTCTTTCTAGCCATCTTCTCCATCCAAAACTTGAAGAACGAAGCTTGGACAACCTCTGGAGATTCATCCACCATTAAATCTACAAAACTTGGATCTCTAGAGAAGATCTAAAGGTGGTTTTTATAACTCTAACCCTTAAGCTTTGCTTTTGCATCCTTATTTCATAGAAACATTGCTTATTCTTCTTCTTTAGACACCTTTGTGTGTTCTTGCTCTTATTTCCATGAAGAACTGCCCCTATTCTTGAGGTAGAAGATGATGACGTTAATTCTTATGTTTATCCAAAATCTTGCTTTAGCAAATGGTCTCCCAACTTTTGCAAATGGTTTCCCAAACCGTTTGGGAGCAAACGATTTCAAACCGTTTGGGAGCAAACGATTTCAAACCGTTTGAATGCAAATGGTTTCACAGGACCGCATAGAAGCAAACGGTCTAAGATTGTTTGGATGTGTTGACCAGGCATTGACCATTTGGAGGTTTGTTGTGCATAATGTGGACTAAGTACCCACCAAAAGTCATCAACTAATTCCAAGTAAATCATCAATTGAAGAATCAACAATCACCTAAACCCTAATCGGGTTTAGTGCTGATTTCAATAATTGAATCATGTTAAAGTTTGGGTTGAGTGTCCCAAACGGTTTCAAAACCATTTGGGGATCACCCAAGCGGTCTCAAGACTGTTTGGTGATCGTCCAAGACCATTTGGAGGTCTAGGGTTAAGTAGGGTTGACCAATTGAGGGTCCAATGATATCAAGTTGATAAACAATTGATTGCTGATTTGGTGACTAAACCTAGGGTTCAAACCTTAAGTGAATGACTTGGTTTTGATGAGTTCATGAGAAAACGGTCTCAAGAACGTTTGGAGAATGTCCAAACGATCCCAAGACCGTTTGGGGGTCACCCAAGACCATTTGTAGGTCTAGGGTTGACTATGGTTAAGTGGTTAAAGATTCAAAGGCAATAAGTTGAAGTATAATTAATTGTTGACCTAATGATCGGTCGAATGAGCCAAACCCTAAGGGGTTGAGTTAGTTTTTGGAGTTTACTTGGGAAAACGGTCTCAAGACCGTTTGGAGGTCATCCAAACGATCCCAAGACCGTTTGGGGCCAGGTGATGACCAAATTGATAGATGGTTCAATGATTTCAAATCAATTAGACTCATGTTGAAACATGTTGAAGGATGATCAATTCCAATCCCTAATTCAACTGATCCAAGCCCTAATTGATAATCAATTAAGGGTCAATTGAGTGTCAAATCAGTTGAGGGTTAACCTAATTGACTCAATTGATAAGTGGCTAACAAGTACATGATCGATTGAGGGGTTCAACATTGGAAACCCTAACTCAATTGAAGTGGTTGAGACACTTTTTGGTCCATGCGGTTTTGAGGTGGTTTGGACCAAACGGTCTCAAGACCTTTTGGGACCAAACGATCCCAAACCATTTGATCTCATGCGGTTTCAAGATCAGTTTTTTCCATGCGGTTTCAAAGTCAAACTTGACCAAACGGTCTTCACCTCATCTTGGGCAAATGGTCTTGAGTGCACACTTTACCAAACAGTTTCAAAAGTCAAACTAGATCAAACGGTCAACAACACCAAATGGTTTCAAGGTCCATCCAAGACCGTTTGGGGAGTTTGTGTGCAAGACCGTTTGAGGTCTAAAAAGTTTAAGAACGTTTGATGCCTTAGTGGTCAAGATGGTTTAGTGGTTGATTAACCTAAACCTTATAGATACCTAAAGTGATTAAGGGATTAAGTAATTAGTTGATTATTGCATGTGATGATCAATGGTGAATATTACAAAGGTACCCTTGATAGGATAAAGTGACCAATACCCTTTGATCGTGTGAGCCTTAATGACCACAATAGTAATGAAATAACCCATGATGTCAAGGTTGAGTTGACTTAACCTAATCAAGGGTGATGTAATCATCATCTGATAGAAAGAGGAGAGAGAAGAATCCTTATGAGAATAAGAATCAAGTAATAAACTTCCAATATGTATGAATATACATAATTAGGGTATGATCCTTCATAGTGAGATCATGGAAACCCTAATTATGATGGTTAATGAATCTTAACCTAATTTGAGCGCATTAATGGAAGTAATCCTCATACATGATGATGGTATGATCTTAATTCATTGTAATGTGAATAGCAAACCCTAATCTAGGGAAATGTGATGATGTGAATAGTAAATCCTAATTTTGGGTTATTCTTTTAAGCATGAAACACTATGCTTGATTAAGAAATGAGTAATCATTATGCCTTTGTAAGTTAAAGGGGTTGAATAAACCTAATTGAATTGAAAAGGAAACCCTAACCCTAGAAACCAGCCGTGGTGATGTGACACGGCCGTGGTGTTCTATACTTGACTTGGAAATGGGTCATACTGTGTTGAAATAGATACAATGTACATGTTATCAATTGTGTTAATCATGCAGGTTTTTATAAAGAAGTGATCATAGCCAGGTAAGGGTTATGATGCCATATTCATTGAAAGTACTTTATAAGCTTTAAAAGTAATGACATGCTATGTTGCCTAGTGAGAGGTAACATATGAGATTGATAGGCTGTATGAGCCATGAGAAATACGTGCACTGCTATAATTATATTCATATTGTTAATTGACTTGATAACAACATGTTACTTGGTAACAAGTGTTTGATGATCTAAGGGTTTGAATACCCATATTCCTGAATCACTATGATGAGATGGTTAGGGATTGATATCCCAATGTTAACAATATGTTATATGAACTTGATACAATTAGTACTCTTTCTTTATAGCAATTGTCTTATTGGTTTATGTTTGAAAACAAGCCTGATGTTAAAAGAATGCCTCAATGTACTTAATTAATCAAGTATAATGATATCATGTAGAGCCCTGACCATAGATCCATCATTGTCAGAAGTTAAATGATGGTGAAACATGTTTTCCTAAGGGAAACTCCTGGAGAGCATACTTTTGAGTATGTGCGGGTTATGGACGTGAATATCCTTACGTCCTAATGAGGGATTTGATGTGAGATGTACATTTAATCTCTCAATCCTTCATTATATGTTTATGTAAGGATGATGTATCACTAATCTCCCGATGATGTTGTTAATGCTGCATCGATGTGAGATAAACAAGAAATCCCTTGATGGCAAAGAGAGTGCAGCATGCCACTGCAACTCTAATAGCAAATTTGCCAGAATACCCTGGAAAGATATTATGGCAGAGACACAAGTTGTCCTGCATGTTGTTCCTCACACTGACTGAGGATGATGAGGTCATAGAAATCTGGCTCTTCTAATGACCTATGTATGGTACCGATTGTGATTTCATAATGGTCGGTTGGAGTATGAGAGGTGTAACTCATCTCCTCAGGGCATAAATATGTTTGAAAAACCTAATCAGCCGTATAGCGTAATTGCTTAGGTTCAACTACGAGAAACAATGATTGATGATGCATTGTTTATAGTGTTCTAGTTGAATAACTAGTATACATGTTCTTCATATTCTTTATTGATTCAAGTCTTATCATTCAATCATGTTATAATTGAAATGATTGCCTAGAGAATGTTGCTCTACTTAGTTTAATCAATGAATTGCCTGCTGTTAAATAATTTAGTTTTGTTGCTCTTTGTTATCCTAATCTTTGCAATAACAATGCTTCTGGAAAAGAGTTATAACTCTCGTTGGGACAATTATTCATATTGTCTCACCACCGTGGGATTCGACTTTTTAGGTAGACGCCGAGGACGAAGGAACCCTTCAGTGGGTGAGTAGCAACAGCAGCAGCAACAACGTCAGGGACAACAATTATCCTCAAGTGGAGACACTGTCTGTCAAGTCTTATAGATAGAATGTCCTATGTGTCGTCTCTGTACTCTCAGGTCCTAGGAGTCAGTAGATGTTTAAAGTAGATCTGAGATTTTTGGCGTAATGCCTCGATATTTTTTTTTGTATCTTGCCTTGTACAGTTAACAGGGCAGTTGATGTTGTGACTCTCGAGAGGTGATATTACTGAGATGTAATGGTGGATCAGCTTGTAAATAACTTACCATGTTTCTTTATAAAAGAGTTTCACAGTTTGTAGATCTCTTTACAAAAAGTTTTAAAATTTTGAGATTTTCAGTAATTCCGCTGCTAACAAAATGCTTCTGCATTAGTTTAAATTCATTGATCTTATTTCTTGAGACATTCGTCACAATTTAGTGGTATCAGAGCTCTAGGTTCGCTGAGTCTATAGAGACATTGGACTTAGGTTGTTGAGTCTGTTCTAGTGTCTTCCAGCATATCTGATAGTGTCTTCTGCTCATCAGGAGGAGAAGATAAAATTAAAGATGTCTGGACCACACGAGGAACACGTTGCTGAGAGTAGTGTTGATGCACCTAGAGAAGGTGCAAGAAACCAAGAAAGGGAAGAACCTATACCTGAACCACCCCAGTTCAATCCAGCTGACATGGGGAACCCAGCCATCCAAGCCATGTTTGGGCAGTTTATGACTGCCATGACACATATGACTGATAGGATGCCTATACATGTACCTAGGGCACCTACCCATCCTGAAGGACAAGGAGTCGGCAAGACGTTTGAACGACTTCGCTGAGTTGGAGCCACAGAGTATGCTGGAACAGCTGACCCTACAGATGCTGACTTGTGGTTAACTGAATTAGAGAAAGCCTTTAGAATCTTGAACATCCCAGAAGCTGAGAAGGTTAGACATGTTGTGTATCTTCTCAAGGGGAGTGTTGGTCATTGGTGGACCATGGAAGAACAGAAGAGGCCAGGTGTGGAGATTGCATGGGAAGTTTTTCGACGGGAATTTATCAACAGATACTTCCCTAAAACGTTTCTAGATGAGAAAATCTCTCAGTTTAAGAGGTTAAGACAGGGACCTATGAACATTAGAGAATACGAGGATAAGTTCATGGATATGTTGCGGTTCTGTCCGCACATGGAAATCACAGATGAAGAAAGGATTAGATGTTTTAAGAAAGGGTTAAACGCTGAGTTGACCACCCCTGTGCCTGCTCTGGAGAACAGGGAAAGGTTTGCGACCTTTGTGGAGTCTGTCAGAAGGATAGAGAAGTCTGTGTTAGAGAAGAGACATACCAAGAATAAGAGGATGTATCCCCAATTCCAAAGATCCTCATCCAAAGATTTCAAGAAACCTAGGTTTTCTGCGCCTACACCACCACCTAGATTCAGTACCCAGACACAGTGGACGTCGAATAGCGGTAGAGGACGAAGCCTTCCACTAGAAGGAGCTCATAGTTCAGCATCCATGTCAGTTACGGGACCACCCAGACCACAATAACTGAACAGAAGTTGTTATATATGTGGTAAGATGGGACATCTGATGAAAGATTGTAGAGCTAGATAAGTGAGTGTAACTCAACCTCAGAGGAAAATTCAGCAAGGATTTCAAAGGCGACAGTTTCCAGGAAGTGCTAGAGGATGTGGATAAGCGTCCCAAGCTGGATCATCGGCACCAGGTCAACGAGCACCGAATCAACCACAGGCAACGACAAGATTCTACGTAATGAATCCACCTGATTCAGTGATCAACCCTCGGGTTGTGGCAGGTCAGATGGAATTGTTATATTCTGATATGTCTACATCTTGTATTGTATATGTTTTAATTGATATGGGTGCTACGCACTCCTTTATCACTCAAAGAGCGATTCTTGACTGCAACACTAGCCCTAGATAGAGCACAACTGAATTCCTTAGTGTTCTCAAGGAGAGATATGCTTATCTCCTTAAGGCAAGACAATGTACAGTTGAGAGTATCGTTGTTATCAGGGTTGTTAACTGAGATGCATATAAAACCTACTCTGAGACAGTGGATCAAGGAGGCACAGCCAGTTGATGCTACAGTTCGACTGATTAGATCAGAGTATGGTAGTGAGAAACGAGATGGTTTCCATGACTCAGATGATCAAGTAGCATGTTATCATGGTAGGATGATAGTGCCTGATGTGGATAACTTGAGAAAGTTAGTCCTGGAAGAAGCTCATTCTTCAATGTATGCTATGCATCCAGGAAGCACCAAGATGTATCGAAATTTGAAAGATATGTATTGGTGGCCTGGTTTGAAGAAAGACGTTGCTGAGTTTGTTATGTGGTATCCTATGTGCCAACAAGTTAAAGACGAACACCATAAGCCTGCAGGGACAATGCAACCTTTGCCCACACCACAGTGGAAGTGGGATCATGTAACCATGGACTTTGTGGTTGGTCTACCTAGAAAAACCAAAGGCCATGATTCGATCTGGGTAATAGTTGATAGGTTGATGAAGACAACACATTTCTTACCTGTCAAAACAACCTATTCTACTGAGAAACCGACACAGTTGTATGTAGATGAGATAGTACGACTGCATGGAGTCCCAGTTGCCATTGTTTCTGACAGAGGTCCCCAGTTTACGAGTCATTTTTGGGAGTGACTCCATAAAGCCTTAGGCACACAGTTAAGGTTAGCACAACCTTTCATCCTCAGACTGATGGATAGTCAGAAAGGACTGTACAGACCTTGGAAGACTTGCTTAGAGCATGTGTTCTTCAGTTTACATGGAGTTGGGATCTACACCTAAGCTTGATAGAGTTTTCCTATAACAATATCTATCAACATAGCATTGACATGGCACCTTATGAAGCTTTGTATGGTAGACGTTGTAGATCACCCTTATGTTGGTATGAAACTGGTGAATATCAACGTTTAGGTCATGATCTTGTGCAACAGACCACTGAGAAGATTAAGATAATACAACAATAGTTGAAGACTGCACAGGATAGACACAAATCTTATGTTGATAAGCGTCGTAGACCTTTAGAATTCCAGGTTGGAGACAGAGTGTACCTCAAGGTCTCACCTTGGAAAGGAGTTCTTAGATTTGGAAGAAAAGGAAAGTTAGCTCCTAGGTTTATGGGGCCTTATTCAATCATTGAACGGATTGGAAGAGTAGTTTATAAGCTAGAGTTACCATCAGAGTTATAGAAGTTACACCCAATGTTCCACATTTCCATGTTAAGGAAATGTCACCTTGATACAGAATCAGTTTTGCAACCTATGGAAGTAGAATTGAATGATGATGTGTCTTAGGAGGAAGGACTTGTGTCAATCCTTGACAAGAGAATTAAAAAGCTGAAAAAGAAAGATATAAGTCTTGTGAAAGTCCTCTGGAATCACCGTGGTGTTGAAGAAGCCACATGGGAACTAGAGGAAGAGATGAGAAGGAAATACCCTGCTCTTTTCTTTTAATATGTTTTGTAATGATTTTGAGGACGAAATCCTTGTAAGGGGTGGATAATTTGTAACATCCCTGACCTAGGTTATGTACTAACCCTAGGTGTTTTGTCTAATTAAGTGATTAGATGTTTGTGTTCATCCTTTTTAATGTAATTAAAGATTTTGAGGAACTTATATTTCCATTTCAGTCCTTTTTTGCATAGTATTGGAATATTGTTTTATTAAATAATGGACTAAAGTACAAATTACCCAAGTTGAGGGCTTTATTTGCAAATTGCACATGTTAAGATCTTCCTCTAATGTTGAGACATCATAAGAATGAATATCATGTCGTGGTATGGATTCCATAAGTTTTTGCACCAAGATGTAGCTTGTAGAACAATCCTTGTGCTTTAAAACCTAGTTTTGGTGTAATGTGCAAATTACCCAAAACCTAGGGTCCAACATGTAAAATGTACCTTCTAGAGTATATCCCATGTTTATTGGCATAAATTTGAGCAAATAAAATAAGAGGGTCCCCTCATATGAAGGATCATAGAAGGAAAGATAATCTTGGTATTGAATAATCAAGACTTAAGCAAATGGCCCTTTAATATATATATATATATATAACTTATTAAGGTGATTTGTTTCTTTTCCTTTTAATCTTGGATAAGGGAGGAGTTTTTCATGTGATTAGGATGAAGAAACTTGGCCATGGATGGGGCAATCCATGGTGGATATGATTATGAAATAAAAGAAATAACAATCTTTTCCTTTGCCTTGAAAATATCCAAAAATATATAAGGATTCTTATCAACAAGCAAGGGATCGTTTCCCTTATTCATTTTCTTATCTTCTTGCTTTGGACCGACCTAGAGGAGCTCTAGAGTAGAGGAAGGACGACCAATCTGGTTTGGGTAAGCTTTGATCATCACATAGCTCGAATTCATGATGGAAACCCAAATACAAGGTTGGTTTGTTGGTTTTCTTCACACAATTCTTCTTTCTAGCCATCTTCTCCATCCGAAACCTAAAGAACGAAGCTTGGACAACCTCTGGAGCTTCATCCACCATTAAATCTATGAAACTTGGAGCTCTAGATCAGATCTAAAGGTGGGTTTTAAAACTCTAACCCTTAAGATTTGCTTTTGCATCCTTCTTTCATAGAAACGTTGTTTATTCTTCTTCTTTAGACACCTTTGTGTGTTCTTGCTCTTATTTCCGTGAAGAACTGCCCCTGTTCTTGAGGTAGAAGATGATGACGTTAATTCCTATGTTTATCCATAATCTTGCTTTAGCAAACGGTCTCCCAACTTTTTCAAACGGTTTCCCAAACTATTTGGGAGCAAACGGTTTCAAACCGTTTGAATGCGAACGGTTTCACAAGACCGCATAGAAGCAAACAATCTAAGACCGTTTGGATGAGTTGACCAGGCATTGACCATTTGGAGGTCTGTTGTTCATAATGTGGACTAAGTACCCACCAAAAATCATCAACTAATTCCAAGTAAATCATCAATTGAAGGCCCAACAATCACCTAAAACCTAATCGGGTTTAGTGCTGATTTCAATAATTGAATCATGTTGAAGTTTGGGTTGAGTGGCCCAAACGGTTTCGAAACCATTTGGGGATCACCCAAACGGTCTCAAGACCGTTTGGTGATCACCCAAGACCGTTTGGAGGTCTAGTGTTAAGTAGGGTTGACCAATTGAGGGTCCAATGATATCAAGTTGATAAACAATTGATTGCTGATTTGGTGACTAAACCTAGGGTTCAAACCTTAAGTGAATGACTTGGTTTTTGATGACTTCATGAGAAAACGGTCTCAAGACCATTTGTAGAATGTCCAAACAATCCCAAGACTGTTTGGGGGTCACCCAATACTGTTTGGAGGTATAGGGTTGACTATGGTTAAGTGGTTAAAGATTCAAAGGCAATAAGTTGAAGTACAATTAATTGTTGACCTAATGATCGATCTAATGAGCCAAACCCTAAGGGGTTGAGTTAGTTTTTGGTGTTGACTTGGGAAAATGGTCTCAAGACCATTTGGAGGTCATACAAATGATCCTGACCGTTTGGGGTCAGGTTATGACCAAATTGATAGATGGTTCAATGATTTCAAATCAATTAGACTCATGTTGAAACATGTTGAAGGATGATCGATTCCAATCCCTAATTCAACTGATCCAAGCCCTAATTGATGCTAAATTAAGGGTCAATTGAGTGTCAAATTAGTTGAGGGTTAATCGAATTGACTCAATTTATAAGTGTCTAACAAGTACATGATCGATTGAGGGGTTCAACATTGGAAACCCTAACTCAATTGAAGTGGTTGACACACTTTTTGGTCCATGCAGTTTTGAGGTGGTTTGGACCAAACGGTCTCAAGACCGTTTGGGTCCAAATGGTCTCAAGACCATTTGGGACCAAACGATCCCAAACCGTTTGATCTCATGCAGTTTCAAGATCGGTTTTGTCCATGCGGTTTCAAAGTCAAACTTGACCAAACGGTCTTCACCTCAACTTGGGCAAATGTTCTTGAGTGAAAACTTTACCAAACGGTTTCAAAAATCAAACTAGACCAAACGGTCAACAACACCAAATGGTTTCAAGGTCCATCCAAGACCGTTTGGGGAGTTTATGTGCAAGACCGTTTGAGGTCTAAAAAGATTAAGAACGTTTGATGCCTTAGTGGTCAAGATGGTTTAGTGGTTGATTGACCTAAACCTTATAGATACCTAAAGTGATTAAGGGATTAAGTAATTAGTTGATTATTGCATGTGATGATCAATGGTGAATATTACAAAGGTACCCTTGATGGGATAAAGTGACCAATACCCTTTGATCATGTGAGCCTTAATGACCATAATAGTAATGACATAACCCATGATATCAAGGTTGATTTGACTTAACCTAATCAAGGGTGATGTAATCATCATCTGATAGAAAGAGGAGAGAGAAGAATCCTTATGAGAATAAGAATCAAGTAATAAACTTCCAATATGTATGAATATACATAATTAGGGTATGATCCTTCATAGTGAGATCATGGAAAGCCTAATTATGATGGTTAATGAATCTTAACCTAATTTGAGGGCATTAATGGAAGTAATCCTCATACATGATGATGGTATGATCTTAATTCATTGTAATGTGAATAGCAAACCCTAATCCAGGGAAATGTGATGATGTGAATAGTAAACCCTAATTTTGGGTTATGCTTTTAAGCATGAAACACTATGCTTGATTATGAAATGAGTAATCATTATGCCTTTGTAAGTTAAAGGGGTTGAATAACCCTAATTGAATTGAAAAGGAAACCCTAACCCTAGAAACCAGCCGTGGTGATGAGACACGGTCGTGGTGTTCTATACTTGACTTGGAAATGGTTCATACTGTGTTGAAATAGATACAATGTACATGTTATCAATTGTGTTAATCATGCA
The DNA here is from genome assembly GCA_963693085.1 of Alisma plantago-aquatica. Lineage (NCBI taxonomy): Eukaryota > Viridiplantae > Streptophyta > Magnoliopsida > Alismatales > Alismataceae > Alisma > Alisma plantago-aquatica. The sequence goes on from OY856413.1 coordinate 619,892,208, forward strand.
GGTTTTTATAAAGAAGTGATCATAGCCAGGTAAGGGTTATGATGTCATATTCATTGAAATTACTTTATAAGCTTTGAAAGTAATGACATGCTATGTTTCCTAGTGAGAGGTAACATATGAGATTGATAGGCTGTATGAGCCATGAGAAATACATGCACTACTATAATTATATTCATACTATTAACTGACTTGATAACAACATGTTACTTGGTAACAAGTGTTTGATGATCTAAGGGTTTGAATACCCATATTCCTGAATCACTATGATGAGATGGTTAGGGATTGATATCCCAATGTTAACAATATGTGATATGAACTTGATACAATTAGTACTCTTTCTTTATAGAAATTGTCTTATTGGTTTATGTTTGAAAACTTGCCTGATGTTAAAAGAATGCCTCAATGTACTTAATTAATCAAGTATAATGATATCATGTAGAGCCCCGACCATAGATCCATCATTGTCGGAAGTTAAATGATGGTGAAATAGGTTTTCCTAAGGGAAACTCCTGGAGAGCATACTTTTGAGTATGTGGGGGTTATGGACGCGAATATCCTTACGTTCTAATGAGGGAATTGATGTGAGATGTACATTTAATCTCTCAATCCTTCATTATATGTTTATGCCGGGATGATGTATCACTAATCTCCCAATGATGTTGTTAATGTCGCATCGATGTGAGATAAATAAGAAATCCCACGATGGCGAAGAGAGTACAGCATGCGACTGTAACTCTAATAGCGAAGTTGCCAGAATACCCTGGAAAGCTATTATGGCAGAGACACAAGATGTCATGCATATTGTTCCTCACACTGATTGAGGATGATGAGGTCATGGAAATTCGGCTCTTCTAATGACCTATGTATGGTACCGATTGCGATTTCATAATGGTCGGTTGGAGTATGAGAGGTGTAACTCATCTCCTCAGGGCATAAATATGTTTGAAAAATGTAATCAGCCGTATAGCGTAATTGCTTAGGTTGAACTACGAGAAACAATGATTGATGATGCATTTTTTATAGTGTTCTAGTTGAATTACTAGTATACATGTTCTTCATATTCTTTATTGATACAAGTCTTATCATTCAATCACGTTATAATTGAAATGATTGCCTAGAGAATGCTGCTCTACTTAGTTTAATCAATGAATTGCCTGTTGTTAAATAATTTAGTTCTGCTGCTCTTTGTTATCCTAATCTTTGCAATAACAATGCTTCTGGCGAAGAGTTATAACTCTCGCTGGGACAATTATTCAAATTGTCTCACCCCCGTGGGATTCGACTTTTTAGGTAGACGCCGAGGACGAAGGAACCCTTCAGTGGGTGAGCAGCAACAACAGCAACAAACAACGTCAGGGACAGCTGTGATCCTCAGGTGGAGACACTATCTGTCAAGTCTTGTAGATAGACTGTCCTATGTGTCGTCTTTGTACTCTCAGGTCCTTGGAGTCAGTAGATGTTTAAAGTAGATCTGAGATTTTTGGCGTAATGCGTAGAGATTTTTTTTTTGTATCTTGCCTTGTACAGTTAACAGGGCAGTTGATGTTGTGACTCTCGAGAGGTGATATTACAGAGATGTAATGGTGGATCAGCTTGAAAATAACTTATCTTGTTTCTTTATAAAAGAGTTTCACAGTTTGTAGATCTCTTTACAAAAAGTTTTAAAATTTTGAGATTTTTAGTAATTATGTTGCTAATGAAATGCTTCCACATTAGTTTAAATTCGTTGATCTTATTTCACGAGATGGTCTTCACACTTGTGGCCATATTCTCACCAACATGATTAACTTGGGAACTCAACATGTATTGATTCAATCACCAATAGAGTGAAAAGGTAACGTTATACAATATGTTGATGACACCATCATTTTCATCAAACTTGATGACACCAATATCATAAATACTTTTGGTATGTTCGGTATATTCTCATTCATCACTAGACTGAGAATAAATATGCATAAGTCCACTATCATTGGCACCCATACGGACCAAAACCTTACAGCTCAGTACCAAGCCTTTCTCAACTATAAAGTGGAGTCGTTTTTATTCATTTACCTTGGTCTCCTTGTCTCACCATATTAATTGCCACAAACTCTATGGAAACTCGTCATCAATAAACTCAGGAAGTGATTCATCTCATGAAAAATGCATTTCCTCAACCTCATGGATAGACTCACCTTATCAACAGCTCACTCATCAGGACCACCACTTACTTGCTCAGTTGTATCCCATACCAGCTAGCATTCTTCTATTCATTTATAATATCAGAAGAAAATTTCTTTAGAATCATTCCGGTAACACCATCCACTTGGATAATTGGGATACTATCTGTTCTGCAAAAGACTATCGGGGACGAGGAATTCTAAGCATCAAGTTATATGCTCTTTGTCTATTTTTAAATGTTATTGCTACTCTAAGCACTGAAAGAAGATGCATATGGAAAGAATACATTTTGGAGAAATACATTTTGAAAATAAATCTCTCTACTTCATTGCTTAGGAAACACATAAATAGATGCATACATTATATCTAAAGTAGTATCCATATTCCCCCGCATGTCGTTAAACATGTTCAGATCTTGTTTGATCCATGGTTTCATCAAAAATAAATAAATAATCTTATTAACAACATACACATCCCACATTACATATCACACATCAACACTGTCAAAGCCATTGCACTTTGAATAGTCAGAGAAACAACAATCTCAAGAGAACATTCATTACATCCTATCAAATGACACTATCGTCAACATTCTAAATCATCTTTAAACTAATACTGAGAAGAAAAAATCCCATAGATTTGGGGACCTACAACACACAGAACAACCTATCATTTCTTCTCATACCATGGCTACATATGTTCTAGCAGGCTAATTTGGAAAATCATTGGACCCCAAAAAAATCAAACTCATCCTATGGCTCATCAAGAATGATAAAATTATGACAAGCCACAAACTACATAGGAGATATTTCACTGGACCTACGCGATGTCACATGTGTTATATGCAAGAAGATCCTACTACACATTTTTTTGAACTGCCACATAGCCGGTCATATTTCAAAAGTCTTCTTCTTCAATGAGAATACTCAATATCTATGTTTTGCAGATATATTCAGTCTTATTAAAGCTAAACATTATCAATTTTCTGTCCAAACCATTGTACTAGAAGCCATCATCTGGACAATATGGACAAGAAAAACAAATGAAAATACAACAACCAGGAAAAAAAATTAAATAACGCATTCACCAGATCAAAGACACACATGACATATTTGTTCAATGCAAGGTCACAAGGCAACTCTGAGATGATTCGGGAGAATGAGCCCCAACCCTCACTTTTGGTGGAGAAGGCAATGGACACATGGCATTCACCACAGAGGAAATTCTAGCAGATACATGTGGTTTCTAGTTTCATCTTATTCAACATTTTTCATCTATTGAGACATGTTGTCTAAGGGGTGCCTCCCCCATTGTACATAAACATTGCTTCATATATATTTGTATTTCTATGGTGCATAACACGGATGGTAGCCCTGGTGCTGTCTCCACTATGCTGGAAAGGAATATTTGTATCACAACATTAGCATGTTGTATTATGTTAATATCTTTATGAGAAATACTAGGTGGACAGGTTTTGGAACCCGAAACCAAACTCGAAGCAATCCCCACCACATGTTACAAGGTATAACAAATAAAATTATGTATTTTATTTGTTATACCTTATAACATGTGGTGGGGATTGCTTCAGGTTTCGTTTCGAGTTCCAAAGTGGGTCTGCATAGCAAACCTCTATCTTTATCTATGTATTTTAAATCTTCCATCAAAATAAAAAAAAATAAAATAGGAGATTTGTCTACCTAACAAATGAACAAAATCATGTACGGTAGCATATATATTGTATAAAAGTATGTAATTTTGGGAATGGAAATCGTTCTGTCACGCGCGGGCGAGTGCAAGCGCACCTCACGCGCAGGAAGGGGTGGTTTCTTGGGGGGAAAGGCTGATTGGGGGTGCTGACATGGCGGATTTTAATTGGATGAGTTGGTAGAAGTTGTGTAATATGCAAATAAATTTGTTTTGCTTATAACTATTGAAGCATGATGAATTTTTTAACGAAACGAAAACCATTGGATTCTTTATGAAAAATGCATTCCAACAAGACTAATATTGATATATGTTTAACAAAAAAATATAAAAATTATATTAAATAGATTACTTAGGATGCCAATGAATCATTTTGGGCGTCAATTAACCATCTTTGGGTGTAAATAGCCATTTATAGGTGTCATTAGCCATTTATTGGCGTCGTTATAATTCAAGGTGTCAATGAATCATTTTAGGTGTCATTAAGTGGTCTTAGGTGTCAAACAGATTGTTTGGGTGTCGTTATGTTATTTTGGGTGTCAATGCCTTATTTGGGTCTCATTTTAAACTTTTGGGTGTCAATAAATCATTTTGGGCGTCATATTTACACTGTTGGGTGTCAATGAACCATTTTGGGTGCCATTAAGTGGTCTTAGGTGTCAAACAGATTATTTGGGTGTCGTTATGTTGTTTTGGGTGTCAATACCTTATTTGCGTGTCATTATAAACTTCTGGGTATCAATGAACCATTTTAGACGTCAATTATCTTATTTGGGCGTCATATTTATACTTTTGGGTGTTAATGAACCATTTTGGGTGCCATTAAGTGGTCTTAGGTGTCAAACATACTATTTGAATGTCATGATGTTGTTTTGGTTGTCAATACCTTATTTAGGTGTCATTTCAAACTTCTGGGCGTCAATGAACCGTTGTGGGAGTCAATTACCTTATTTGGGTGTCATATTTATACTTTTGGGTGTCAATGAACCATTTTGGGCGTCAATTAACCATTTTTACGAGTCAATAACCATTTATGGGTGCCATAGCATCCAAAAATACCTTATTTGGGTGTCATTTTAAACTTTTGGGTGTCAATAAACTATTTTGGACGTCAATTACCTTATTTGAGTGCCATCTTTATACTTTTGGGTATAAATACACCATTTTGAGTGTCAATTAACCATTTTTGGGTGACAATAACCATTTATGGGCGCCGTAGCATCAAAAAGTTGCTAAATAGCGCCCAAAAATAGTTAAATAGTTGTTTTAGTTGTCAATATCTTATTTGGACGTCATATTTATACTTCTGAGTATCAATGAACCATTTTGGACGTCAACTAACTATTTTTGGGTGTCAATAACTATTTTTGGGCATCATAGTTGGTTGTCAATTAACCTATATATATTATTTTTGTATTTTTTTTTCAAAAATATGTCAATATTAGGCTTGTTAGATTGTATTTTTCGTAACGAAATCAACAGTTTTTGTTCCATTAAAAAATTCATTACGGTTCAAAAGTTATAAACAAAATAAATTTCTTTGCCTATTGCATAAATCCAGAAATGTCACCTAATCACCATCCGCCACGTGGTTTGGGGGTGGTTTGCCCCGCGCGCGGGTCAGGGGCTTGAGCTTCGCAGAATCTTAGTCCTTTTAGGAATCAAACATCTTTTCTACCGTCACCAGGGACATGTAACTGCAACACAGATAGGGGTGTCCTTGCAGCTGTCCTGTGGCTTCTGAGCTTATCATAGTTAGTTTCGTACAAACAAACTCCGCTGTGCAGAGGCCATAATGGTGACGCAAATCTGAGCTCTGCATCGTCACCCTCGTCATCTTTTTCAATTCATCTCCCCTCCTCAGAAGAGTATACATCTCGGACTGCTACATGTACGAGCTACGGTGAAGCATGAAATGATTCTGACCAAAACTCTTGTTGTCAAGAACAAACTAACGAGGACCGCCTGAATTAACAACATAGCAGGTTGTGGCTCCGAAAAGCAGCAGTTGCGTGAACTTTCTCATGTGTTTTCCGTCCCAAAACCACCAATGATCAAATCAACTATGGCTTTTGTAGCAAGCAATTCATCCAGTCAAACGATACGAAATGCAAATCATGTGTGCTTGCATTACGAGCCGATCAACCCGCTTAATAATGACTTGTTCATTTAGCTTGTTGCGGTGCACGCCAAAGCAGTGAGATTGAGCAAGTGGGGAATAATCCAAACCAAAGCGTTGAGCAGTAAATACATTTTAATAAAATGTCGAAATTTAATGTGAATTGGTTACACAACCACAACAGATACACCAAGCATATGAATCAACCAAATGGCTTTTTTTGACGTTAAATCCAAACCAATCTTATTTACAGATATATAACAACAACAAAAAACATTTTTACAACTGGTAATTGGACATGCTGGTTTGGGTCAAGTTATTTTGAGATCAAGTTATTCAAATTATTTTAATCATTTGGGTTGGTTCGGATCAATATGGACTGAGTGTTTTTAATTAGTCAACAACTAAGCTTCCATTCATCCCGTTCTCCTTAAAGCAAGCAAGAAAACATCAAACCAACAGATGTTGACAACCACCACTAGAGAAAAAATCACACCTCCACACTACTACAAGAACACGCCTTTGGCGTCGGTTGTTTAACCCCCTTTAGCGACGGTTTTCAAGCGACGCCTATGTGGGCGCAGCTAAAGGTCGAACTCTTCGGTGTCGGTTTTCTAACCGACGCTTATATGATCTATAGGCGTCGGTTATAAATAGTTGGCCGACGTCTATAGGGTTCGCGCCACAAAAAAAGGCAACACCTAGGACACTTTCTGCGTCGCTTAACAACTGAACAACCGACGCCTATATGGTCTATAGGCGTCGGTTATATATAGTTGGCCGACGTCTATAGGGTTCGCGCCACAAAAACGGGCAACACCTAGGACACTTTCTGCGTCAGTTAGCAACTGAACAACCGACGTCTATATGGTCTATATGCGTCAGTTTTATACGAATAAGCGACGCCTTTTCCACCACGGCCGTCCTGTCGGGTTGTTTGTCATATTAGGCATCGGTTTTTATCCAATAACCGACGTTGTAGGCCTTTGATGACGGTATTCTATAAATAACCGACGTCTATATTTTTTTTCTTATCAGTTTGCAGGCATGTTGTGGCTGGTCAGCAGGATGAGAACCTGCAGTTCAGTTTTCTGAACTGCAGGTTTACGACATCCATTGATATCAGCCTACAAACAGACCACAAACATACAAAATCAACAAATATTTTTTCACACAAGTAGATACATTCAGACATCAATTCAATTCTCACATTCACACATGTAGAAATATTCAAATACATGTAGAAACATTTAGAAATATTCATTTACATAATATCATTCAGCATCGCTATCAGCATCCCAATTATATCTTACAATCGACACTGCTTGTATGGCTTTTGTCCATTCTTCTCTTACTTTATTTAATGCTTCCATCGTATATGGAGCATGTACATTTTTTAAGCGTTTACCTATAGTGTGATCAGTTTTAAACACCTGCAAAGATAAAGATGTATATATAAGTAATAATATAAAAATAAGATTGATATATTTCATACTAACTAATGAGACTATATATAATACCTCATGTATGGTATTAATATCCAATGTGGCATGTCGGATAATCATCTGCATAAATCGCATCATATAGTATGTGCATGCCCAGCCGTTGTCTTGTGTAGCGCACTATAAATTGAAACATACAAAATATTAAAAAATACAACTAAGCACAGTTCACATCAATAATATATACATTGGAGTCGGGAACTTACTTTTATGTTCTCCCAATTTATTGGCTGGTTCTTTTTCCTTGGGACCGTTCGTCCAGCCTTTTTGAATGCATCTAAACCCCCACATGTTAATGTAACACAGTACATTGTGTAATTAAATAGTAATGTAATAACATATGTTAACGAATATAAAAATGAAATATTTCTCACCAGAATAATGGCATTCTCATTACGTGTCCAATTTTAGTGTTCAATGTACTTCCCGCAGGATCTAGATAATAAACAGTGAACGTCCCAGGGACAATAACTAGTAACTCCCAATGTCTACCGCTAGAGGTAAAAAAGTTAAAAATTAATAACTCAAAATGCACAATAAAAATAGAATTTTCTTAAGTCCAAATTATAAATAAAGTAAACTTACTTAACATTGAATGGAGCTATTATTATCGTCTTCTTTTACTGACCGAAAATTATAAAAGAATCTATACAGTATTGTTGAACACTATCAGGGTCTTTAGCTACCATACTAATCAATGATGGAATCAAAAATCCCACATGATCAAATGCAAATTGTTTGCATTGATCTTCGACTAAGTAGCTGCAAAACATGTATTACGTATGCATTAATATATAAGAAACCAGATCACCGGATCTTACACAAGGTATATGGATGTATAAACAAGATCTCACCTTATCCATGTCTCTATCATTGATGTATTCATCCAATCATACATAAACAGCTCAATAATATCTTGTATAAATAAAGAACTATCGTATGATTGACCTGCATAATCTGCTTCTAAAGAAACAATTATAGGGCAATGTATATTATGTGCCTGTAGCCAACATGTCATTCCCCTACAAGCAGGACCTAACAGGTATTTTAGGTCAGTTGGAACCCAACTTGGTAATGCAGGAAGTGGAGGTGGAGGCCTAGGTGCTCCGGGTGTCTTCTTTTTAACCTGTATATATAATTTCAGATCATTTGACCTCATATATACACATTAACAATCTAAAGTAATGTAAATTTATCTTACAATTTCAGTAGTGTAGACGACATCTACTTTGCGACACAATATCACCCCGTCTTCTGCCTCACCAAGTGTATCAATATCTGGGTGGGGATATGGCAATGTAGCTTCCCTCCAATCAGGTAACACACGTATCGGGCTCACACGAACGTAGCCCTGTGGCATTGGAGTCCCGTGAAACATTGCCCCCTGGTCAAGTTCAAGTCAAAATGGCTACAAGTGTGTGTTTTGGGTTTTCTATGTAAACGACCTTAGAACATCTATGTAATCACTTGTAATGATGAATTGACTTGTAACTTAGAAGAGAAAAAAGCAAATCTGAAAATGATATTGATATTAAAAAAGCAAACATTTAGCTTCAATAAAAAAATATAAACATACATGCCTCTAAAATTGTGATCTTTTATCAATTAACAATCCTTCATTGTGATCTCCGCGCACATATAAGTCATCATTAGCTTCAATATTTTGTGGAGTTGGCAACCCAATAGAGAATGGACTGGATTCATCATACTTATCATAGTAATCTTCTTCATCTATAGGATCTTCAATGAACTGTCTTTTACCATGAAGAACAACCGACCAGTTACCATTTGCAGGATCATCGATATAGAATATTTGTTTTGCCTGTGATGCCAATATGAATGGTTCACCCTTCTCGCCAATCTTTTCAAAGTTCACCAAAGTGAAACCCAATTCATCCACTATAACTCCTTTGGTGTTATCAACCTAATTACATTTAAAGAGCGGAATTCTGAAATCTATGTAGTCAAACTCCCATATGTCTTCAATGACACCGTAATATGACATTTTAGCTTCATGTGGACTCTTATCCTTTGCACTTGCAAAATACATAGTCGACGCTTGAAGAGTGACCCCACTGTTTTGGACGACATTCTTATCATCTTGGCGCTTTGTGTAATATGTGAACCCATTAATGTCAAACCCTTCATAAGCCATAACATTCGGTTTTGGTTTAAAGGCGAGGCATTTGATAGTTTCTGTAATATCACTTGGTGTTTGAGATAGTTGATGTAAGACTTTATCTTCAAACCACTTAGTAAAAGTCTTATTATGCTCTCTAGAAAGCCACATTGAACTTGCTCGAGGATGTTGTCTCTTGATGAAATTGGTATGTTCCTCGATATAAACAATCACTTTGTCCATGTTGTGTAAAATATACAAGTGAGCTTGTTCCAACTGCTCACGGCTGATTACTTTCACCCGTGATCCCAAAATTCCTTTGCCCTCCTCAATATTCTTGTCATTAACAGGAGTGTTATTACCACTCATAAACTCATTACAAAAATCCATAACCTCTCTCGCCACATAACCTTCAATAATATTCCCTTCAGGCTGATAAAGGTTTTGAACATCACCTTTAAAAATGCTCATTTATCGTTCAAAGGCATACATCCAATGCAAGAAAACTGGTCCCAACATTTTCACTTCCCTAGTCAAGTGGACAACAATATGTACCATGATATCAAAGAACGAAGGAGGGAAATACATCTCAAGCTGACATAGGGTAACAACCACTTCTCTTTTCAAATTATCGAGAGTATCAAGGTCAATAACTTTGCTGCATAGACTGTTGAAAAAGAAACAAAGTCTGGTGATTGCAAACCTTACATGTTTCAGCAATATAGATCGAATTGCCACGGGTAATATTTGTTGCATTAGAGTGTGACAATCATGAGATTTAAGACCAATCAACTTCAGATCTTTCATTGATACCAATCTACAGATGTTGGATGAGTAACCATATGGCACCTTAACATTTACCAAGCATTCACAAAAAGCTTTCTTCTCCTTTCTAGACAACGTGTAACAAGCGGGAGGTAAGTATGTTCTTTTATTACCCATTTCACGTAATTATGTTAATGCTGACCTTATTCCCATTTCACGTAGGTCCAGTCTGGATTTTATCCCATCTTTAGTCTTACCTGGTATACTTAACAGAGTACCAATGATGCTATCACAGACATTTTTCTCAACATGCATTACATCGATACAATGTCTGACTGTCAAAGAACTCCAATAAGGAAGATCCCAAAATATTGACTTCTTCTTGAATGAAGAATTGTCACTCTGTGTGGCCATACTACATTGTGATTTCTTACCAAATTCATTGACAATGTCTTTTACTCTTTTATAAACAACATCCCCTAGTATAGGTTTAGGTGCACTCCGTTCATCATTCCATCCATTGAATGCTTTGCGCTTCCTACGATACGGATGGAATTTTGAAAGAAACATTCGATGACCAAGATATACAGTCTTGCCACCATGTTTTAGTCTTATTGAATCAATGTTTTCTTCACATATAGGACACGCTTTAGCTCCTTTGACACTATATCCAGACAAATTCCCATATGCTGGAAAGTCATTAATAGTGCAAAACAACATAGCGTGCAAACAAAATGTCTCTCTTCCTGAAGCATCATAGGTCATCACACCTTCAGCCCAAAGTTTCTTTAAGTCATCAATCAGAGGTTCAAGATAAACATCGATATCATTTCTGGGTTGTTTAGGGCCCGATATCAACAACGACAGCATAACGTACTTATTTTTCATACACAGTCAGGGAGGAAGATTGTATATAACAAGCATGACTGGCCAAGTGCTATGTTGGCTGCTCAATGTCCCGTACGGATTCATCCCATCTGTACAAAGCCCAAGTCTTAGATTTCTATCTTCTTCACCAAATTTGGGGTACAATAGATCAATCTTCTTCGACTGTGGGGAATCAGACGCATGTCGTAGGATCCCATCATTATTTTTCTTAACATATACATGCCACCTCAAATTCTTCGCATCTTTCGGATTTGCAAACAAGTGTTGAAACCGTGATATTATAGGTAGATACCACAACACCTTGGTAGGAGAACCAGTTTTGGACTCCCCCGAAGTCGTCAATTTATACCGCGACGCACCACATTTTGGACAATATTTCAAATCTACATATTCCTTTTGAAATAATACACAATCATCTGGGCATGCGTGTATCTTCTTGGCCTCCATTCCCATTGGGAACAACATTTTCTTTACCCGGTATGTTGAGATTGGAAGCTCGTTTCCTTCAGGAAGCATTTATTTCAACAAAGTCAACAATGAAGTGAAGCTTTTGTCGCTCCATCTATTGTTATCTTTCAACTTATACAATCTCAACACAGCGCTAAGCTTCGTAAACTTAGCACAGCATGTGTATAACGGTATCTCAGCATCATGCACAATGTTTCTAAAGATACGAGGTGGATCAGTGTGCTCTACCCTACAACTATCCAGCATCGCATCAACGATGTCTACTGGAACTGGTTCGTTCACATCTACGTCATCGGAGGCAATTTCTTCTTCCACCCAAGCACTGCTATCGACATCTACTGGTTTCGAGTTTGAAATCTCTCCATGTGAGTGCCATTCTGTATATCCTTGTACAATCTTGTTGCACATGACATGACTTTTGATTTCCTCACCAGTGCTGACTTTCAAGTTGTTACCGCAATGCCTACATGGACAGTAGAACCTATCTGTAGGTTTTTTCCTATGTTCCTCGACAAATCTAATAAACTGATCAAGACCAGATATAAACTCTGGGGTGCAGCGATTGCGAATGGACATCCATGATCTATCAATTCTATGATCAAAGAGAAAACAAGTATATATTAGGACAAGATTAGGGTATACACTTACATCCTATCCAAGATTTACTCCTATTATCTACAATGAAGTCAGACTCCTTACAAACAGTATATAATTTAGTGAGATTAGGTGTTCAAGGACAGTCCCATACCGGGGACTATCCAAGATTTACTCCTAATGAGTAAATCTTGGACGGGTTTCTAGGCCAATAAACACATGTGATGTCATTCTTATATATAATAAATGTTTACCACCTATCCCATCCTTGAACACCTAATGTCACTAGTAAGTGTATAATGTGTATTAGGTTTTCAAGAAAATTTCGGCAGCATTTCCCCATTGTTCTCTAAGTACATATGTACTTAGAGAACAAACAGGGAAATGCTACCGAAATTTTCTCGAAAACCCAATACACATTATACACTTACATCCTAAATGAGATTAGGTGTTCAAGAACAGTCCCAAACCGGGGACTATCCAAGATTTACTCCTAATGAGTAAATCTTGGATGGATTTCTAGGCCAACAAACACAATAATAGATATGTAAATCATATCATTAAGAGCATGGTTTCATGTTAGGTCATCATAGGTCATAATAATCCACTAGAATGAGCAAAAAATGTCTCATGGTGTTAAAATAGCATAAGAGTATTAGATCTTGATTCTAGAGTGTACAAGTAGCAATGTTGATTAAGTCTATGTGATTAAAGATCAAGCAGTGTAATAAAATAGGGTTTACCTCTGTTTGAGCCTAGTCGGGCGTCAGTAGGGAGAGAGGGCGAGACGGAGGGTAGGTGAGTAGGCAGGCAAGCAGGCAGGTGAGCAGGCGACGGGCAGGGAGACGGCGGGTAGCAGTAGATGATCAATTAATTCCTGAAACAATACATAAATAAATACAAATCAGTACATAAATAAACACAAATTGATATCCTGGTTGAATCACATCTTTATAGGCATCCAATACCATCATATCAGACATCGAACAAAATAAGTTAAATTTTAACCATCTTTAAAACAAAATAAAGTTATTATTTGCTATAGATATCCAATACGGTTTAACATTTGCAATGTTGATCTATATAGATCCTCCTAAAGATAAAACCCAGGAAACCCAGCAATGTTGATTTGATAAAAGAATTTTATAGAAAAAAGGTTAATGAACAAAGGCTCTAACTAGTTCCTTCTTTTACAATTGAAAGTAGGCGTTCAAAATTTCTAGCTACTAGTAAATTAATAAAGCTACTAGTAATAGTTATAGGTAATCAATTCCTTAGATGTTGAAATTCCATCACTATCCATCTATGTGTGCATGGACATATCCAAGGTTGGTATATATAAGAAAAGACTAAAATTATGACTGTTATATCAATTTGTGACTCTGTGACTAGACATCTAATTAAGAACAAATAATAAGACTAAGTTAATTTAGCTCAATCAAATGGAACAGAGTCAAAGGAAAAATTGTAAAATGATTTTCGTTGGTTGTAGCAAGGTCTGTTGATTTCTATATTGTTTAATCACATGTGCAATTACCATATAAAGATGTTTGAATGAATCTAAACTAATTAATTTTATTAGAAGCTAAAAATGGCTGGCCATTAGAATGATTGGACTCAATAATTGTCGAAGGTATGCAATACAAATCAGTACAAGCATCGCCCAGGCATCCCAGAGGCCTAACTAGGCTGGGCGCCTGGGTTTGGGACCCTAGGTGAACGCTTGGCCGCCTAGGCGCGCCTGGGTGCCACCTGGGTAGGTCGGCAGGTACCTTGGTAAGCGAGAAGGGCGAGGTCGAGGCGAGGCAAGGTGAGGTCGAGCAGGTCGAGCAGGTGGGCGGCGACGACACTGGCGACCTCCAGGACCGTCAGCGCAAGGCAGGCAGGTAGCCACAGGGCATGCAGGCGGCAGCAACACTAGCGAGTAGGGAGCGGCGGTGGCGCAGAAGGAGCAGGAAGTGGCGGCGGAGTGGCGGCGGCACACAAGCAGCAGCAGCGGATGGCGGCGCACAAGCACAAGCAGCACCAGCGGAGGGTCAGGCGGTAGCAGCAGCGGGGGAGATTCTCGCAATGAAACAGAAGAAAGGGGAAGAGTCGGGTGATCGTGGGATATTAAGTTCATAAACGACGTCAGTTGTTTACAAAACCGACACCTAAACATCTTCAGCATCGATGGATCGTAAAAATCGATGTCCAATTGGATAATATTTGCCCGAAATTATTTGGCGGGAACCACTATCAGCGTCGGTTATCGACGGATAACCGACACTGAATGTGACACTTTTCGTGCAAATTCTCATCATACATAGGCGTCGGTTTCTATCTAAATAACTGACGCTGTATGTGACACTTTTTCTTTTCGCTCGAAAATTGGATTTCGCAGGTGATTTTAGGTGTCGGTGTGTTTTACCTAGCGGACGCTGAATAGAAAGCGGTACCCGTGTCTGGCTGGTCTTTGAATATAGACGTCGAACTTACTAAATAGCCGACGTGGAATGTTATAGGCGTCGGTGTATGTAAATAACCGATGCCCAGAAAAGCGACACTGAATGTTGTTTCTATAGTAATGTCATGAACAAACCACCACGAAAAGAAAGGAAGTGCAATGACACTCCACGTAAGGGAAAAAATGGTTAACTATCCGCAACAAAAAACCAACTACATATACATCCAACTTGTTTCACTATAGGATATTTGTCTTCTATCCATCAAAATCAACCCCAAAATTTGCAAAAGGATGATTAGAAGATTGATGAAATTGAGAACTTAATGCATTGTACCCCACTTACCAATCCCACTCGCCATGGTATTAAACAATCTTGAGTATATACAGCCCAATCACAGCCAAATCAGATACTAGATTTATAAGCTCTCACAAATGAGGATTGTTTTCCATGGAGGTGAGGCATCACCCTAAACCTTGTCTAAAATTCATTCAATCATCTAACTCTTTTGATGAGAAAGTCAAGATTTATCATCACACACTTTGACAGCCACTATAATCCCTTGGAGATAGACATCATCCTAATCTTGAGCAATAAGAGATACTCTAAAAGTTGTAATCATATGATCATCTTTATCTTTAGAAATACCAGCAACCATTTCCATTTTGAGCCAAAGTCATCACAATCCCACCCAACAGTGATTTAGTCTTCATGTTAATGATTGTTATGGCCAACTACAAATACCTTAGCATGTGGCATGGTTCCACCAAACCCAAACATATATCAATGTCATAAAACTCAGTGATCTTCCATCCTTATGAAGGCTTTCTTCTTCATTCTATCTTGCAAACCACTCATCACACCCCTCCATGAAACATTTGGATAGAGTTAATTCCATCAAATATGTGTCTAGATGTGTGCTTCCACATAGTCTAGAAGACAATGCTCCGTAAGACACTACATTGCTAGTCTTATCAAGTACTACAAGAATACTATAAAAAAGGACTAAACATTGTATGATATGGCACCCTAAAGTGCACCATATCGTGGGTCAAAAACTAAGAATTCAAAAATATAGCCAACAGCATGTGAGAACAAGTGTAGATTACATGATTTTATTATGGACTCAGAATTGTGGAGAGTGACACTCCTTGTAATCTTTTGAAGTTTACATAATATAATTGCAATCTTCAATGTCAAATCAATTCTCTCATAGAATATTTTCTTGTTGGTTATTAGTTATGTCGATGGGGTCACTGTTATTTTTTCTTAAATATGCTTGGATTGTATGTCGCATAATATTTTTCTTATGTTTGAAGCTTCTGCATGTTAATTTTAATGGTATGTGATAAAGGTTGTTGTTTTAGACTATATAGAAGCATTACTTGCACATAAAATCATTGTGATGTTGATAACTACTTCTAGAAACCATATGATAGGACATTTTGATTGCAAAATTATCACAGAATTGGGAACATCTAATGGAGGGATAGTACATTTGAGTTCTAGTTTCTTTAAATATTCTGTAAACATTTAGGATGAGACACATCACACATTGATAGGGACCCATTGTGTCTCCTATATCAAGATGATTCTAATATCAAAGACAGTGTTTGAGTTCACTGGTTGTGAAATATCAACGATAGTTGGAGTCATGCAAGTCACTTGTAGGAGACAAGTGATTATGAAGAGCAGTTAACCCAATGAAAAATATCAACCTATTTTGAGATTTTGTAACCAAAAGAGGAGAGGATGACGGTGATTTATCGACTGTTGAAAGGTATATGAAGTATTAGCATTGGTGGTGGGTCATGAAACGGAATAGTACTACATGTATTCGACTCTCACATGTTGTCAAGTGTAAGGAAGACAATATGCATGCAAATTCAACCAGACATAGAGGCAAATGCATAATTTGTTTGAACAAGGAAGATGTGGTAAACTCATTCATGAGGTATCATTGAGCAGATACGACTAAAAGAATGTAAAAATCTATGGCATGGAAGGTCAAAGGATTTAGTAAAAAACTTGTGATGGGATTGAAATTGAATATCCAAATCAGTTGGACCCGTAATGTTGATTAGTAGCATAGTTATCCACACCATTAGTAAAAACTATTGGTATGTATGCCCAGAGAGCCAATCACATGATAGTTGTAATGACATATCATGTACATGTTTTTTATTAATAATAAAGGCAATGTTCCATTTATTCTATTTCATTCAGTTATGAGATAATGATGCTACATAATAAATGTCTAAAGAATGATGTCACTCGATGACATATGTCTTCAGATGGAGGACCAGAACAATGAGATCATACAGATTTTAAGAGTATATATACATTCTTATTATGGCCCTAGTCATTTTTTATTACAAAAGCTGATAGACAATAATAACATGTACGACTAGAGTGTGTGTTTGTTTATGACATAATCTCATTAGTCATGATATGTGATATCAAACCAAACACATAGGCACTTGTTATAGAATAGTGCATCTAACTAGCCCACCTTGAGAGTGATACATGGAAATCATGGAATTGTAATCAGAATCAACTCTCATAGTGATGGTGGTGATTGTGGTTGACTTGCAATCACTACACTCATCACTTGTCATTCATTGTACTTTGACATCATTTGAATAAGGGTTACCATAAAGGTTATGCTTTCATACATTCTGATACATGGGGAATGATTGTGAGTGATGTACATGGGATTTTTCCCTCCTATAGGAGTTTGATATCCTAACCAGTTGATAAGCAAGACTAAAAATTGCATCGCTAGGCTCATGTGAGTCAATATGTGATATTGAGTACACATATATCTCATATAGTTTTCTCTAGTTCAAGGAAAATTGATTGAATGTTGAAGAGGATGGCAATTCCATGCCTCGAGTTCAATCTGGATATCAAAGACAAAGGAACTATACGATCACTATAACACTAATCAAAGATTATAGGTTGAATTTGTTCTCCATCTTACCATTTACTTGGGTAGCAGAGATGTCTTGTTGGATACCACTCATTGCTTTTGATATCATAAGTTGGTTATGGACATTCAATAATAATGTAACTTGGAACCTATAAGGTCTCACACATAGGATACATTTCGAATAGGAGTTCACTCATGAATGTGGTTTAAACTTGATTACTAAAGTGTTACATATTCAATTTTAACAAGATTGACAATGAAAACTCTAAAATGACTGATTCGGCTAGTGAATTGATCTTTTCATATGCACAAACCTATCGGTTCAGGTTGTGAATCGACTGTTTGGTTGATCAATGAGATTGGATCCATGATTGATGTTTACATTATGTTATAATCAAATATTGAAATGTGAATGTGAATAGGAAACATGGTGAACCAATCATTTCAAGAGTTGAGTTGATAGACTCGCATGTGAGCTGACCAATTCAAGTGTGAACCCGCCTATTCATGGATCATAGGTTCTGGAAATTTCATGAAATTTTGCCTCTCTGATTGGAAATTGATCTAGAAATCTTGACCCTGACCCTCTTATAAATAGAGGGGTATTTGAGGCTTTCAAAAAACACAACAATAAGATCTGACTATTGTTGTCTTCTCACATTGGTGTTAATGTGAGAACTTGAACAAGTCTTACCTATTAAAGAGAGAGACAACAAGTGAGAGACAACAACGAAGATACTAGAAGGTTTCATGTGATCCGTGTGAAATACATAGAGGAGAGATGGCCTTTTTCACCCACTAAAGAGGACATCATCAACCATCATTTGTGGTGATCATTCAGGAGGACTCAACTGACAACCTCCTAGGTGCAACTTGAGAAAGAAGTGCACTGCAATAAGGATAGTCTGTTGGACTTTCTCCATGACCATATATATGCCTTGCAACCTTTCCTTCCCAATTCATATTTGTTTATGCAAAATTGATGTCTAAGGGGAATATGGCAATAAAAAAAATTATGTTTCCATATATCTTTCCATATTTCCCTACAATGGTATTAGAGCCACGTCAACTTACTACTTTTTTGGAGTTTAATAGATATGATCAGATTTTGGTTTTATCATTTATGTATTACATGTGATGTAAATAATTATTAATGTTCATATTTGATTAAAAACCACATACAATCCATATATATATATATATATATATATATATATATATATATATATATATATATATATATATATATATATATATATAATTTACACATGTCATACTAAAAGATTATTTTGATGGTGGATGTAAGCATGGTTATGGCCAATAACCCCCTAGATCTTTGTGCTTGTTCGATGGTTATTATTCCTATTTTATATCTAAGTTTTCCTATCGAGCCTCTCTCTCCTTTTCTATATGTAAAAGTATTAATGTTTTCCTTCCTATGCTCCCTCCAAATGTAACTCCAAATTTCTCTATTACAATGTAATAAGTAAAGTAAGAATAGGATAACTTGTATTTACTATTATGGCAAAGAAGACTTTTAGCTCCAAACTAACCAATTGACTTAGTATTCAAACTGATCAATAGAAGGATCGAGGAGGCCAAACGGTAGGAGGATCCAACCAATCGGAAAGTGGCCCAACCGATTGACTAGAAAAGTCCAGACATTGCTTGAATAGGAATCTAGTCGACCAACGCAAGAGATCAACCAACCAACCAACAGGCCAATCGATCAATTCAAGAGTTGAATCAATCGACCCAAATTCATTCCAGCAAAGATCTTCTTCAACAATATGTTGCTACATATGATGTGGACCTTAGGTGGTAGTTATTCCTTGTGACTTCAAAAAATTACATTAGTATGGTCATAATAATCACTCATGTTTTATAATTGCACATTTTTTTGTGGATATAGTATGTATATGATACATATAAGTATGTGGTGATTTGATATCTATATGTATTAATATTAATATAAATATAAAATATATCAATAACTATTAAGTCTTAGATGCTTTCCATAAACAACACACATGAAAAGCTTGATCGACTAAAGTGTGGGCACGTCAAGCATGGTGTGTCGTCCATCACATAGAATTGTGATGGTAGTTATGTGGATATGCCAAGAAGGGTGCATTACTTTAGTGTTGGCTTTTGGATCATACTTAACTAGGTGACCTTAATGAGGTTAAGTGCCTAGAAGCATGTAGATGACTAAGGCAAAGAATTTTGCATACCATCTATCAGTTGTGCATACCATCTATCCAAGAATTGTATGAGATGCAACTGGTAAAACTTGCCTACCTTGATAATTGGTTATGGGTGTTGGCATTGGCTAGGTAATAATTCAATTGTTGGGGTCTTATCTCACTAGAAGGTTGTACACTGCAATATTCTGAATTAATATATGAGAGCTATCAATTTGAACAAAATAATGGGGGTAGTCATTAATTAAAAGCCAAATTAAACATCATCAAATTTTATATTTAATCAAACCAAAAGTGTTTTGACAAATTACAAATTTTTTTGTAGAAACAAAAGACAACCAATAACACATTTTCCTTGCGTTCATTCCATTAGAAGGGAAAGTTGAATGGGAATAATTTACATGACTACTTCAGGATATTGAAAATTGTTCTCATACAAGAGTTATAGCTCTATGTCCTGGACACACTAGAGCCAGATGAACATGCTCCGTCTGCGCCTAAGGCTGATAGGGATGATTACAAGAAGCATTATGAAGATGTCGTAGATGTCAAGTGCTTGATGTTGTGCTCCATGAACTATGATTTTTAGAGACAACATGAGAACATTGATGTTATTGAGATGGTAACGCATCTTAAGTACATGTACCAAGATCAGGCAAGACAAGAGAGATGTGATGTTTCCAAGGTGATGTTCAAGTGCAACATGGAAGAAGGAGAACTAATAGGTCTCCATGTGCTCAAGATTATTGTGTATGTGGAGAACCTTACTAAACTGGGATTTCCATTGGTTCAAGGTTAGGCACATATGTTATTCTACAGTCACTGCCAGAATCACACAACCACTTTTTCATGAACTACAACATGAATGATTTTGACAAGTTGTTGTCAGAATTACTTGCAAGTTGAGAACAACTGAATTGTAGACGAAGAAAGACAAGCCTAAGTCTTTGATGATGATTAGTAGAGACAAAGAAAAATATAAGGGAAAAGGCAAAGATAATAAGAGTTCTAAAGCTATCCAAAAACCCAAGTCTTCTGTACTCAAAGCAAAGGTAGGGGTGACCAAGGGAGGAAATCATCACCACTACACCAGTCTAGACACTAGAAGGGGAATTTCCCTCTCTACCTAGAGTAATTAAGGAAGGAGAAGGAGGGGATAGAGATCTCCACTTCAGGTATATATGCTATTGAGATAAATATGCCTACTTCTTCATCATGGGTAATAGATATTGTATGTGGATTTCACATATTTCAAATATGTGGTATCTGAATAGAAGCAAGCATTTCAGAAAGGATAAGGTCAAACTATGTGTTGTGAATGGAGCAAGAGTTTCCACCACTTCTGTTGGAACCTTTAATTTATCTCTGCCCACAAAGCTTGTAATAGAGTTAAAGAACTACTATTTTTTACCTTCCATTAACAGAAACATTACTTCTATATCTAGTATGGATAAATATGGATACAAATTTCATATAAAGAATGGTCAATGTTCTATTTTAAAAGATGAGATCTTTTATGGGAGTGCCCCAATCCCCTATGGTCTTGATTTGTTAGATCTAAATACATATGTCTATAACATAAATACCAAAACATTAAAACTCAGTAACTCAAACAAAGCATATATTTTGTATTTTCAACTAGGGCACATCAATGAGAAACACATTTCTAGACTCCATATAGATGAATATCTAGACTCTTTTGATTTCTAATCGATAGAGACATGTGAGTCTTATTTGTTGGGAAAGATGACAAAGACTCTCTTCATGGTAATAGTTAGAGGGCTAGTGATCTATAGGTATATACTAATGTATGTGACCCTTTTACAACAAATGCTAGAGGTAGTTATCAGCACTTCATTACCTTTACTGATGATCTAGTAGGTATGGTTAGGTTTCATTGATAAAACATAAGTCAAAACCCCTTGAAAATATTAAGGATTTCATGAATGAAGTGCATATGCAACTTGGTAAAAGTATTACGACCTTTCATTCTAATTGGGGTAGAGAATACTTAAGTTGAGAGTTTGAGGACCTTCTATGAGACTCGATGATGTATCACAATGAATTCCACCAGGAACACCACAACATAATGGTGTGTCAGAAAGAAGGAATCACACACTACTAGATATTGTGCAATCAATGATGAGTTTTTTTTATCTTCCAACTTCCTTCTGAGGTATTTCTCTAGAAACCACAGTGTTTACATTAAACCATTTACCATCTAAGTTTGTTCAAAAGACACCATATGAGATATCGTATGGGAAGCGTTCCAATGTGTCTTTTGTCAAGATTTGGGGATGTGAAGCTTATGTGGGAAAGTAGATTCCCAAAAGTATGGACCCTAATTGGATATGTGACACCGCGACACACCACAAATGAGATTACTAAAACTCAGAATTAAAACTAAACATGTGGATTAGAAGAAAACATAGGAAATTAAAACCGATTTCTCAAGAGATCCATATGACAAGAACTTATCTCATATAATTCCATAAGCTTGTCACATACATTACATATCATATAACAAGGTGCTTACATCATCCTACACTATCATTCCTATAATCAACATGTTACATGAGATATCTATTCCACATATATACATATACACAGGACATATCTTGCATACATGGCTAACAAGCCTGAAACCTCGTATCGATAATGTATCCAAAAAACACATCGACAACAACCCCAAAGACTTGAGTGTATAGGGATGACATATAGGACTTTCTCACCAAAAGACTAGTAGAACGTCCAACCTTATCAGCTAATACTCTTGTTGCTGCTCTTCCTCAGTTGCACGATCTCTACCTCTTCATGCACGGCCACCTAAAAGATGTGGATACCCATGGGGTGAGACCAAATGTCCCAACGAGATATATGACTCTCTTTCAACGTCCATTAAAGCACATATAACTAAGTAGGTAGATAAAATACTTAGCAAGGTGAGTAGATTCAACTAAATGATATGTATCCAATAGATATAGCAAATTAAGCAAAACTAGGAAGTTACCACTAAGCAGTAGAGCAATAAATATGCTAAGAAGGAATATGAAGAACATGTATAATAGTTGATTTCTCTTACTTCCTTATAATTCAAGAAATCAGTACAAAGATAAGGCAAAGGGATCAACCAATGTTATTCACATTTGTCCCTAAGTAAAACATTACACAGTTGTATTACATCTTTTATTATTATTTCCATGAGGATTTGAGTCGTACAACCCAAAACCAACCTACCAATGCTAAGTTAAAATCAGTGCAATACAAGGTCATTGGAAGAGTCTGAATCCATGACAACCCTAACACCTCTTGGTTATCACAAGAGAAATTCACCACACAGACATATCAGTCAACTACAACAATGACATTTAGTCAAGATGGAGGATTGGCTCACATATGGTCATCCACATATAACAACACCTAGCCCACCTTGGTATAGGTACAACACTAGAAGGACATGCTCACGCATTTTTTTCTAAAAATAAAGGATTGGCTCACGCATGGGCATCCATATCACAAGGAGAGTGGCTCACACATGGATATCTCACACAACTTGTATTTGTGTATGCAAGCAGATACTCAACTTGCACCTCGTGTATTCAAATATATGCACTCCTAGTTTTCTATAGGAATAACTCGTTTCACCATCCATCACCAAGATTGACACTAGAATGGATCTATGGCACAAGGCGCCTACATTATTAGGGTTTCACTTTATTAGTTATGCCAATTGAGTGTATTTTAGCATTAATCGAGTTACAACATATAAAGCCAAAAACAAATTCTGCAAAAATAAGGGAATAGTTCTACTCTAAAAGATATAAAACATATAAGGTGTGGGCTAGTCCCATCATCACCATGTGACACTTGTAGCACATCCATTCACAAGGCCATCACCAATGTCACAACACTGTGGGATATCAATCCCTCAATCATATCACTAGAGGATATCACCTCACAATAGGCATCAGGACTTCACTAGGTCATATCACCCGATCACATAATCCTTGCATGTACACCATCACATTATGCCTCAACAATGTGCATAGTCACCATCCTATATAATATAGAATTCACCATTGCAAGGTTAGGGGTTTATAAATAGGAGAGGAAAAAATAGCATAATATGATAACTACTTCAAGTGAGAGAAGCAAACACATCACATGGCCCAACATTAGGGTTAGGGCTCCATACATTGTCGATTAGGATTTTTCAACTTTATTCAATCATCAAACCCTGGGTACACCACCTCCCACTTTCTTGGAGGATATTAGGGTTAAGTAACATGCTTAGGTATAACCAAACAATCATTCAAATAGCACTATACACGATTCATTGCTTGCTTACTCATACACATGTATTAATTATATGTTCATGTATATGTCTCGACCATCCATCACATATGTGTCTTGACCATTCATGAAACAAATGTCTCGACCACATTTATGCAAGGTGCCTCGACCACAACATATTGAGATGTCTCGACCACAACCAACTAGGTGTCTCGACTGTGACACATCATGTGTCTCAACCACTGCATAAAACCATGTCTCAACCACCTCAAAAACACCTACCTCAACTTCAAACCAAAACATGTCTCAGCCTCAAAACAAGATATGTCTCAACCTCAAACCAAAGCAAGGTCATGACCAAAACAAGGCATGTGTCTAGACCCAAAATAGGAACAACATCTCAACCAACATCAAGCATGAAAGTGTCTCAATCCAAGAAGAAATCAAGGTGTAGCGACCACTGAGATCAAGCTACCACCAAGGCAAAAGGCCTTCATCAAAATAGGTATTATCCAAGATAAAAATAGAAGTATTCCATGGCCAAAATAGAACATAACACCAAAGAAAACCATCATCCTCAAGGAGAGAAACTTCACACAAAATCAGTCACCAAAAATCCTAAAACATGTGCCATGAAACCACCACTAAAGAATCTCATGCAAGAGAGAGATAAAGCCATGATTAAAACCTCAAAAATAGAACCTAAACTCCATGATACACCAAAGTACACGAACCTCATACATTTGAAAAAAAACCAAGGTCAAAAGATAGGAATAAAACCACCATTTCACAACCATCTCTACAATCAGGTAACTTAATTAGGGTTTTGGATTCGATGCAAGCCAAGCATGATAACCACCATCATTCAAGTTCTAGAGCACGGTATCATCTATTATCATGTTAAGAGCACATTTCAGAGAGAGAAAAAACAACATACATGTAATAAAAAGTGCAATGATAGAGAGGGTAGAGTGTTATATAACCCGCCTTAAGGAATATCAACTCCAAGGATTACAAGTTCCAAGCACACGATCACCAAGGATGATGAAGCTCCACCAAAAGATACACTTTCAGCCACAAGTTCACCTCAAGAATAAAAAGACACCAAGGTCAAAGATAACTCAAGAAAAGACAACAAGAAACCTTAAGCTGAACCAAAAGAAGAAGGGAGAAAAAGAGAAGAAACTTCCTCTCACTTGGGTACCAACCACTTTGGGTGATACAACCAATGTTGGGTCTCGACCACTTTGGTTACCAACCACATTGTTCTTGGTTGAGACACACCAAGGGGGGCAAAACAAAAGCACCAAAGCACCACCTGGTCGAGACAAAAAGGTCACAAACATACTAGGTCGAGACACTTCACAAGAAGACAATTGTCTCAACCCAAGACTAACCAAGAAGATCATGGTCGAGACAAAACCACCTAGAGAAGGTTTCTCAGTCGTGACACTCACAAGGCATCCCCTAAAGGTCAAGACAAGGGTTGCTACACTCAACCATGCACACATGGTCGAGACACATCAATTTCCAAGAAACCATGATCACCTCTAAGGGTGTCACCACTCATCCAGGCTCAATTAAAGTGCCCCAAAGCATCACACACTCTCTCTCATGATGACAAGGAAGGGAAGGTACACATTGGGCATGGAAAATTGCAAGATAACCCTCTCAAATGGGTAAATTGCAATTTGACTCATAACAAGCACATAAAGCACAAACATCATCCAAACCATCTCAAACTAGAGACTTAATCTCTCCACAAGATATAATAACATATCAAAGGATTACACCAAGGTTATGATCACTTAATCAAGCAAAAAAATAGGGTTAACCCAAAACATAGGTCAAGGGTCTTACAAGCCATAAACCCCTAACAAGGATTTTGCCCCCAAAATCCTAAGCGAAAAGAGACGGGTACTTCCTATGCATCTCTTCCTCCAGCTCCCATGTGGCTTCCTCAATGCCACGATGATGCCATAGAACCTTCACCAACTCTATATCCTTCTTCTTCAACTTCTATACTCTTCTATCAAGGATCAACATGGGTACTTCCACATAGGACATATCTTCTTCCAAATCAACCTCAAGAGGCTGAAGTGCTAACTCAGTATCAGGGTGGCACTTGCTAAACATGGACACATGGAACACCATATGCAACATGTACAACTTAGGAGGCAACTCCAACTTATAGGCCACCTTCCCAACACATGCTACCACAGGGTAAGGTCCCATATACCTGGGATCCAACTTACCCTTCTTCACAAACCTCAAGACACCCTTCCAAGGAGAGACCTTTAGATACACCAAGTCTCCCACTTAGAACTCCAAGGGCCTATGCCAGTTATCCACATATGACTTCTTCCTATCATGTGTTCAACTATTGATGAATCATTTTGATCTTCTCTGTCATCTATTGCATAAGCTCAGGACCAAGAAGTTGATACTCGCCTATCTCATACCAACATAACGAAGATCTGCAATGTATCCCATATAATGCCTCATATGGTGACATGTCGATGCTCCTCTAATAACTATTACTATAAGCAAACTCTATCATACTGAGGTGCACATCCCAACTGCCCAAACATTGTAAGACACAAGCTCTCAACACATCTTCCAAAGTCTATATGTTCCTCTTAGATTGACCATCTGTATGCGGGTGGAAAGTAGTACTAAACCTTAACTGCGTACCCCAAGTTGTGCGCAAATGCTCCCAAAAGTGAATTGTAAAGTGAGGACCTTTATCTAACACAATAGTAGCTGGAACACCATGCAAGCGGAGGATCTCATCAACATATATTTGAGTGAGCTTCTTTGTCGTGTATGTTATCTTCACCAGGAGGAAATGTGCTGACTTGGTCAACCTGTTAACAATCACCCAAATGGAATCAAGACCTTTGGTTGTCCTTGGAAGGCCAACCACAAAGTCCATCATAACATGATCCCATTTCCACTATGGTATAGGCAACGGTTGCAAATTCCTTGCAAGATTATGATGCTTTGTTTTCACTTGCTAACATATTGTGCACTTTGCAATGAACTCAGCCACATCACGCTTCAATCCAGACCACCAATACAGATCCTTCATATTGTGGTACATCTTGGTGCATCCTAGGTGCATAGCATACATTGAAGAGTGAGCCTTTTTAATACCATCTTTCTCATATTATCAGTATTGGGAACCACAACTCTACTGTGATAACACATTGTTCCATCCTCTGACTCATGGAAGCCATCACACTTCTCGTTGCCAAACTCTACTTGTATTTTTTGTATCACAGTAATAACATGTTATGCCTCTATAATCTGCTGCCTCAACATAGGCTTCACATGCAACTGTTCCAACAAACCTGCTGGAATACACACCTCTAGCTTCATGTTCATCTGATGCAAGGAGACCAACATGTCTCTCTTATGGCACACCAAGGAACATAATTGTGCCTTCTCCACGGATGACGATGAAGAGGAATTCCTACTAAGTGCATCTGCCATGACATTCACCTTTCCTGGATGGTAATCAATAATACAAGAATAATCCTTGATTAGCTCCATCTAGCGTTGTTGCCTCATATTCAACTCTTTTTGCGAGAATGTGTACTTCAATTTCTTGTGATCTGTGAAGATCTGACACTGCTCACCATAAAGGTGGTATCTCCAGATCTTCAAGGTGTGGACCATAACATCTAGTTCCATATCATGGGTTAGGTAGTTCTCCTCGTACTTGTTCAACTGTCATGATGCGAAAGAGATCACATTATTATCATGCATCATCACACAACCCAATCCATTCCTTGATTCATTACAGAATACTATGTATCATTTCCCTTGCTCAGGAAAAACTAGCACCGGCGCACTTATCAACCTCTCCTTTAACAACTGGAAGGCACACTAGCATATGTCATCCTAGACAAACAGCACATCTTTCCTTGTCAACTTAGTTAGGGGTAACGCCACTAAGCTAAATTTCTTGATGAACCTCCTATAGTATCATGCCAAACCAAGAACACTATGAAGTTTTTTCGGCATCTTTAGTTGTTCACATTCCAACACAGATTCAACCTTCTTGGGGTCCACATGAACACCCTCAGTAGATATCACATGTCATAGGAAAGACACCTTCTTCTGCCAGAACTCACACTTGCTGAATTTGGCGTATAGTTGATGATGTCTCAACACTCTCAACGTCTGATGAAGATGTTGTTCATGCTAATGACTATCTCTGGAGTATATCAAGATATCATCTATAAAGACTACATGAATTGAGCAAGAAATGGTCATAACACCCTGTTCATCAAATCCATGAACGTTGTCAGTGCATTGGTTAGCCCAAACGGCATAACCACAAACTCGTAATGACCATAACGAGTCCTAAAAACTGAATTATGTATGACATCCACCTTGATCTGCAATTGGTGATAACCCATCTTAGGTCTATCTGTAAGAACATTGTGATGCCACACAATTGGTCAAATAGATTATCACTTCACAGTAAGGGATACTTGTTCTCTATGGTCACCTTATTCAAATGTCTATAATGTATACGCATCCTCGTGAATCCATCTTTCTTATTTACAAAACAACACAAGAGTACCCCATAGAGACGTGCTCAGTCTGATGAAACCTTTCTCAAGAAGCTCTTGCACCTATTTCTTCAACTCTGCCATCTTAGAGGGAGCCATCTTGTATGGGATCTGAGTGATCGGTTGTGTACCTGGGACTAGGTTGATCTCAAAGTCAATCTCTTAGGGTGGGGGAACACTGAGGAACTCATCGGGGAACATGTCCTCAAACTCATAGACCACTGGCACCTCTTGGATGCTAGGATGCCTCACCTTAGTATCCATCACATGTGACACAAACGCCTCATAACCCTATCTCATCATCTTCTCAGCCATCATCATCGACACCAGACACGTCAGAACAATATTCATGTCTCCTTGGAAGGTTAATGTCACATCACCATATATGAACATTTCCACGTTGGAACTATAGTCAAAGACTGCACGATACTTCTCCAAGGTGTCCATTCCAAGGATCACATCGAATCCATGCATATCAAGTGGTATGAGATCCACTTGAATGGTGTGTCCTAAAAAAGAGAGGACACAAGAAGGACACACCACCCACAACTCGGCGGAACCAACTAACACGGTTTCTAAACAAAGACTATTCCATCTACAATAACATGAAAATAACAACTATCAATCACTTCTCGAGTGACAAAAGAGTGTGTAGCACCCGAGTCAACCAAAATAGATATAAAGTAAGAAGAAGATAAATCAGAAGAAATAACTCCATCTATCCTATCACTACTCGTGGGTTGACCACTCCTTCTAGATGACTCATGGTGTAGAATTGATTTGTTGCCTATTGCCATCCCCATCCTCTATTGGTCTATCTAGAAGAACTAACTTGTGACGTTTTTCCACATCCTCGACCTTCACCACTGCTAAACTGTTGTCTCTGTGAGCCCTGTGGACTCTGCCTTGGCTATTGGGTCACCTCATCATCCTTCATGGGGAAATATAGTCTTGTATGTCTGGTCTATCCACACTTATAACAAGTCTTGTTCTCATACTACGGCCTAGACGTCCCTATCGCTAACACTAAAGCTATATTGTGGGCTCCTGTTGGTGGAAGATTGTGACCTCTACCTCTACTTGGTAACCTCTGCATCTGTGCACTTGACCTCTGTGGTGTTGATGATTCTGAGGACCTAGGCTTCTTAAATACTCCAGACGACTATCCCTAATACTATGTCGGTCTCTTCTTAACACTCTTATCATGCTTCCCAACCATTGATCTCTCTATCCGTCAAACTGACTCTACAAATGCTTCAAACCATTCATGATTCTCCAAAGTAACAACTAGAGTAGACAACTCCTCACTCAAGCCCTTCTCAAAGTGTCAGATCCTCTCCTGATCTGTAGCATCCATGTGAGGATGGAACCTCAATAACTCCATAAACCTTGCTTCATAATCGTTGATTGACATGGATCCTTGTCACATCCTCTCAACCTGGGATATCTTTTCATCCAGATAGGTTTGAGGAAAGTACCAACTAACAAACTCACATTGGAACTCCGCCCAACTAACAGCATCACTAGGCCACTTCTCCTCTTAAATGGCCCACCAATGGCCAACACTCCCCTTCAAAAGATATACAACGTGCTTTACTTTGTCTACCTCAGAAATGTTGAGGATCTTGAAGGCCTTCTTCAACTCTGTCAACCAAAGATCATCATCAACTAGATTAGCTGTACCAACATACTCCACAGTTCCAACACGTCTCAGCCTCTCAAAGGTCTTCCCAGATCCTAGAGATTCAACACTGGGAACAACTTCCCTTGGTTGTGGTGCAGGCATTTTGTCTACCATGTGCATCATTGTTTCCATGATGGTCCAAACGAAGATCAAAAGGTAGGGTTTTATACCATGGTTGGGTCAATCTGGGGTACCTCAAGCACCCAATCTTCTCTCTCCTGGTCCCTTGCACCACCTCCAGGTGCATCAACACTACTCTCTATAGTGTGTTCTTCGTGTTCTCCAGACATCTTTTCTACTCATCTTCTTATTCTACATAAGCCGAAGTCACTATAAGACATGATGGAGGACACTAGAACAGACACAAACCCTAGTCTTGGGTCCCTATAGACTCAGAAAACCTAAATCTTTGATACCAACCAAACTATGATGCCCCAACATGCCAAAAATGAGATTACTCAAAACCAAACTTAGAATTAAAACTAAACATACACATTACCAGAAAACATGGGAAATTAAACCTAATTTCTCAAGAGAACCATTTCCAAGAAATTATCACATATAAGTCCACAAGCATGTCACATGCATCAGATATCATATAACAAGGTGCTTACATCATCATACACTATTATTCCTATCATCAACCTGTTACATGAGATATCTGCTCCACATATATACATATACACATGCCATATCTTACATACATTGCTCACAAGTCCAAAACCTTGTATCAATAATGTATCAACAAAATACATCAAGAACAACCCCAAAGACCTGAGTGTATAGGGACAATGTCTAGGACTCTTATCACCAAAATATTAGCTACATGTCTAACCTTATCAGGTACTGCTCTTGTTGCTACTCTTCCTCATCTACACTATCTCTACCTCTTTGTGCACGACCACCTAAAAGATGTGGAAACCCACAAGGTGAGACCAAACATCCCCGCGAGAGATATAACTCTCTGTCAAGGTCTATTAAAGCACAGATAACTAAGTATGTAGATAAAATATTTATCATGTTGAGCAGATTCAACTAAATGATATGTATCCAACATATATAGTAGATTAAGAAAAACTAGGTAGTTACCACTAAGAAGTAGAAAAATTAATATGCAAAGAAGTAATATAAAGAGCATGTATAACAGTTGATTTCAATTACTGCCTTCTAAATCAAAAAATCAGTACAAAGATAAGGAAAAGGGATCATCCAATGCTATTCGCATTTGTCCCTAAGAAAAACACTACATGGTTGTATTACATTTTTTAAAATTATTGTCATGAGGATTTGAGTTGTACCACCCAAATCCAACTGATCACTGCTAATTCCAAATTGGTGACATACAAGGTCAATGGAAGAGCTGAAATCCATGACCTCCCCAACACCTCTTGGCCAGCACAAGAGAAAAACACTGTAGAGACAAATTAGTCAACGCAACAATGACATATAATTAAATTGAAGGGTTGGCTCATGCATGGCCATCCACATATAACAACACCTAGCCCACCTTGGTATAGGTACGGTTCTAGAAGAATAGGCTCACGCATGGTCATTCTAGAAAGAAAGGATTGGCTCATGCATGTCCCTTCATATCACAAGGAGAGCAGCACATGCATGGTCGTCTCACACAAATTGTATTTGTGGACAAAAGAAGATACTCGACTTGCACCCCACATATTCAAAAACATGAGCTCTGAGTTTCTGGTAGGAATAAGTCATTTCACCATCCAGCACTAAGATTGCCACTGGAATGGATCTCTGGAACAAGGCACCTACATGATTGGGATTTCACTTTATTAGTTATTCCAATTGAGTATCTTTTGGCATCAATCAAGTTACAATGTGAAAAGCCAAAAGAAATTCTATAAAAACAAGGGAATAGTGAAACTTCAGAAGATATAAAATGTATAAGGTGTGAACTAGTCACATCATCACCACATGACACTTATAGCATTGCCATCACAAGGCCATCACCAATGTCACATCACTATGGGATATCAATCCCTCAATCATATCACTAGAGGATATCACCTCATCATAGGTATCATGCCTTCACCACGTCATAGGACCCAATCACATAATCCTTGCATGTACACCATCACATTATGCCTCAACAATGTGCATAGTCACATCATGTATAACACAGAATTCACTGTAGCATTCACATAACTATATCATTCAATTTCGCATCACCTCCAGGGTTAGTGGTTTACAAAAAGGAGAGAGAAAAATGGCCCAACATTAGGGTTAGGTTTCCATACATAGCCGATTGGGGCTTTTCAACTTTATTCAATAACTAAACCCTAGGTACACCACCTCCCACTTTCTTGGAGCATATTAGGGTTAAGGAACATGATTAGGGATAACCAAACAATAATTGAAATATCACTATACATGATTCATTACTTGCTTACTAATACACATGTGTTAACTATATGTTCATGTATATGTCTTGACCATTATTAACATATGTGTCTCGACCGCTCATGAAACAAGTGTCTTGACCACCTTTATGCAAGGTTTCTCAACCGTGACAGATTGAGGTGTCTCAACCACAACCAACTAGGTGTCTTGACCGTGACACATCATGTGTCTCGACCACTGCATAAAACCATGCCTCGACCAACTCAAAAACACCCATCTCAACTTCAAAACAAAAGTTGTGTCAACCTCAAAACAAGATATGTATTGACCTCAAACCAAAGCAAGTTCACAACAATACAACACATGTGTCTCGACTGAAACTAGGGCACTTGTCTTGACCCAAAATAGGAACAACATCTCGAACAACATAAAGCATAAAAGTGTCTCGGCCCAAGAAGAAATCAAAGTGTAGCGACCAGTGAGATCAAGCTACCACCAAGGTAAAAGACCTTCATCAAAATAGGGATTCAGCAAGATCAAAACAGAAGTATTCCACAACCAAAATAGAAGATAACAGCAAGAAAAACAACCATCCTCGAGGATAGAAACTTCACACAAAATCGGTCACCTAAAACCTCAAAACATGTGCCATGAAATCACCACAAAAGAATCTCATGCAAGAGAAAGATAAAACCACAATTAACACCACCAAAACATAACAAACTCCATGGTACATCAAAGTACACGAACCTCATGCATGTAATCGAAACCAAGTTCAAATGATAGGAAGAAAATCACCATTTAACGACCATCTCTAAAAGAGGGTACCTTAATTAGGGTTTTGGATTCTAAGCAAGCCAATCATGATACCACCATCATTCAAGTTTTAGAGTAAGGTATCATCTATTATCATGTTAAGAGCATGTTTTAGAGAGAGAAACAACCATATGCATGTAATGTAGAGTGTAATGAGAGAGAGGGTAGAGTGTTACACAACCCGTCTTAAGGAAGATCAACTCCAAGGATCACAAGTTCAAAGTACAGGATCACCAAGGATGATGAAGCTCCATCGAAAGCTCCACTTTCAGCCACAAGATCACCTCAAGAAGAAGAAGACACCAAGTTCAAAGATAGCTCAAGAAAAGATAGAAAGAAACCTTAGGCCGAACCAAAAGAAGAAGGGAGAAAGAGAGGAGAAACTTCCTCTCACTTGGGTACCACCTTATCAAAACATGGCATGTGACCCTTGTGATGGGGAGTTTCCTTCCAAAACGACCACCATGGATGATCCATGGTCCACGGCCAAGAAAATAGAAGGTGATGGGGTAGAAGATCAATGGAATATGTCACCAAATAAAGGCATACACTTACCAAGGTTGAAGATGACCAAAAGTCACAACATTCAAGGGATCTCGGTCACCAAAGTTCCTAGGATCAGTCCTTCAAGCTCCTCAAGGCTCCAAGGACAAGCAAAAGAGAGGGAGGAAGAAGGAAAGCCGAAAGGTTCACTTTCATGGGGATAATAGAGTTTCTATACTTATGGGAGGAGAGAGGTAGGGTGGAGATGAGGTGTCAACATGAGAGGGCTCCAAAGGGACACTTGTCCACCCATGAAACACACATACAACCACTTAAACCACGCATGCAAGAGATGGTGATACAACCAATGTTGGGTATTGACCACTTAGGTCCCCAATCACATCGGTCTTGGTCAAGACACACCAAGGGGGTCGAAACAAAAGCACCAAAGCACCACCTGGTCGAGTCAAAAAGGTCACCAACATACTAGGTCAAGACACTTTAGAAGAAGACAACTGTCTTGACCCAAGACTCACCAAGAACATAATGGTCAATACAAAACCACCTATAGAAGGTGTATCAATCAAGACACTCACAAGGCACCCCCCTCAAAGGTTGAGACAAGGTTCGCTACACTCAACCATGCACAAATGGTCGAGACACATCAAAATCCTAGAAACCCTAATCACCTCTAAGGGTGTCACCACTCATCTAAGGCTCAACTAAAGCCCCCCAAAGCATCACACTCTTTCTCATGATTCCAAGGAAGGGAAGGTAAACACTAGGCATGGAAAATTACAAGATAACCCTCTCAAATGGGTAAATTGCAATTTGACCCACAATAAGCTCATAAAGCAAAAACATCATCCAAACTAGCTCAAACTGGAGACATAATCTCTTCAAAAGATCTAATAACGTCTCAAAGTATTATAGCAAGGTTCTAAGCACTTAATCAAGCAAAACAAATAGGGTTAACCCAAAACACATGTCAGGGGTCTTACAAGATAAATGTTACTTTGTCGAGTATCGTAGGGAAACCAAAGGATACTACTTTTGTACTCCATCTGATAAAAAAGTGTTTGTTTCTAGGGATGTTATATACCCAAAAAAGGAATTCATATCTAAAGGAATCACTGGAAGGAAAGTAAAACTCCAAGAGGTTCGAAATCAACAAGAAAATATTGGACCTATAGATGTACAAGAGAAACATAGAGAATCACAAATAGTTATGGAAACTCAAATTCCCCATGTAACTCAGGAACCTGATAGATCTAGTAGAATACGTCCTGATCCAATAAGATAAGGTTATCTTATTTCTCAAGAAATCAATTAGTTGGTAATTGATGATGAGCCAACAACCTATATAGAAGCTGTTAAGGGACCAAAAATTGAGAAATGGCTTGGGGCCATGAGATCTGAGATGGAATTCATGTAAATCAACAAGGTATGAAACTTTAGTAGATCCACATAAAGAGGTAAAACTCATAGTGTAAACGGGGGTCTTCCATAAGAATACTGACATGGATGGTAATGTACAAACTTACAAAGGTCGATTGGTTGCAAAGGGTTTTAGACAAGCTCAAGGTTTCGAATATGATGAAACTTTTTCTCCAGTTATCATGGTTAAGTTCATCGGGATCATGCTTGCCATTCAATTCATCATGACAATGAGATTTGGTAGATGGGTGTTAAAATGGAATTCCTTAATAGGGATCTTATTGAGGATGTTTACATGGCCCGACCCACAGATTTTATAAATCTAAAGGATGCCCCGTGGTCTTCCCTCTGGGGCTTGACCACTTTAGACCTTCCCTTTGAGGCTTGGTCTTGCATCATACATCTAGAGATGGTATGTAAAAAAAAGGATTTTTTCACTTCCTTAGGCAGAGCCCGCATCCTTTTTCCAGCCATAGCCCGGATAACTGGCAGGTGATAAATCCAGTGCTCCACAGCGTGGCTCGAACCCGGCTCCCCCCGGAGGGGGACACCGTGCCTTACCAGCTGAGCTAACGCTGACCGCGTCGAGATGGTATGTAGGTTTGAGACAGTTACACATGTACTAAAATTGTGATACACATAGTCACTTTAAAGATTGAAGAAATAAAATCATCCAAGTAGTTTATTTCCATTGCAATCGATAAAACATCAGGAAAATGTTGGGAAACTAAAGTGTGTACTTATAAATAACCACATACCTGAATAGTAGATTTCACAAGCAATAAGAAATTCCAATCAAGCAATCCAATCCAAGCAAGTAATTCAACCACACTATCACATAATCCTGAAAAGCATCTGTAACATATTTACTACATACTTATCAAGAATATATCTAATTGACTTGAAATTTCTTCTTAGGGTTTCTAATCCAGGTTAGAATTTCATTAGGGTTTATCAACAACTTTTTATCATTAAACTACTAAAACCCTAAAATAGCAAAACTAGGTGAAAACCTTAACTATCTCATTTATTCATATCAAAACCTTCTTTTCATCAATTTGGCTTAGGATTCTCTTAACATCATTTTATACAATGAATCTCGAAATATATTTCATTAGAAACTATTAACACTTAGATTAGGGTTTCTAAGTCCATTAATGCACACTATACATATGATACCCTAAACCAGCCAATTGGGTACAAGGATCATCGCTTTAGATCTAAAACATCCTTTTTATTAACAACAGGTTAATATCATCTTAAATTATCCAAAGAATTCTACTAAAACCCATTACATCAAAATTTAGGATTTTCATTAATAAAACAATTAAAGATAGCATCTTTACATACTTTACGAGTTCCAAGCATATTTTGGCCGTGATATAATTTTTATTGAATCCCTCACATTCTCCTAATCAATTTTCATATATTATATGTCCCTATCCGAGCTACAGATATTTAGTTGTGATTTTTGCAAATAAAACAATATTAAACTAATGGCATCGTGCCACGTGGGCAACTCATCCCTTATGTGTACCTTTTAATGTTGAGTCAAAGTTATAATGAAATTATCCTTTTTCCCTCATGCTGGGAATCATTTCTGCATGTAGTGGAGGGGTATTTTGGTCAGGTCAGCTCCGCCCATCTTCCTCCTCGTGCTAACCCGCTGTTGCGTGCACAGGCGTCACAGTCGATCAAAGCAATGATTCAACCATCCCCACTTGCACGCTGCCATGCATGCTTAGGTCAGTACCATCTCCTTCGATCAATACCATGGTATACTCCCTCACAATCCCAAACTCCTTACTTCCCCCTCTCATGGGCCTCCTCTATCATCGCATCAAGGCTGATGTTAGGAACAGGGATGTGTGCCATGGAGAGCTTCCGCGGTGGAAGACTCTGTTGGCCCTGCGACAGATGCCCTTGGCTTGGCACAGCCCCACCAGTTGGTAGTGGACTCCCAGGAGCGGTTCCATGAGGAGGTACAAAGGAGAAGATTATGATGGTCGTCCGAGCAGGGTCATAAAAAGAAGAATGACAAAGGGCAGAAGGGTTTGGCATGCCATCACCTCCTCGTAGAGGTTCATCAGGGCTACCCATGGTTGTAGCTATGCTCTCCCTATTTGAGGGCTTCTTGCTTGGTATCATATATATATATATATATATATATATATATTTATTTATTTATTTATTTATTTATATTTATATTTATATATATATTTATTTATTTATTTATTTATATTTATATATATATACACACATATATATACATATATATACATATATATATATGAGGAAGTCTGAGTCCCCTTCCTCATATACTTGTAGGGAGAGGCAATTGTGGATATGGTCTACGGATACAGAAAGTGCTTATGCCCTTACATTCAATACTTTTCAAAACTCTATTTCTGGCCTCGTATTGGCCTCCTAGACATGAATAGGAGAAGTACGACCCATCCAACTATTTCCCTTCTGCTTTAGGAAATCTTCCAAAAATTATATCCCCCAAACCATGTGTCCAATTAATACCAAATTTTAGAAGAAAG
Source organism: Alisma plantago-aquatica (assembly GCA_963693085.1). Classification (NCBI taxonomy): domain Eukaryota; kingdom Viridiplantae; phylum Streptophyta; class Magnoliopsida; order Alismatales; family Alismataceae; genus Alisma; species Alisma plantago-aquatica. Next base: position 619,930,316 of record OY856413.1, read on the forward strand.
TCCATAATGATTCAAACTACTTGTGTGTCAAGTTTGGGACTCAAACTCGAAATTATGAGAGACTTTTCTTCATATGTAAGTTATCTATTAGTAAGGCATATTTTATACATATTTTCTCTCTCTTATATGTTTATATTATTTATTTGGATTCCTTTTACCATTAGAAACCATGTGGACTCAAAATCTCATCCATGAAGATTCCATTACCCACATTTCCACATATTTCTTATATTTTCATCATTATCTCAAATTTCCTTCTTAATAAAGCAATATTTGATTTCTTCTTTTTCTTTTAATCATATTGGACTCATTAACATATTATGATCCACAAAATCACATGCACAAATAAAATATTGCAAAGGAAATCCATTTAATACACATAAATCATACAATTCCCATAATCATACATTTATTGGAGAAATTGCATTTCCAACCATATGAACCCAAAAATTGGGGTTGTAACATTAACACATCTAGGTGTGTCAGATGAGCTCATCCAAGGTATCAGTTTAGACCATCTTGTTCATACATGTCGGGCTTACTACACATAAGGTGTGAGGGGTTAGCTACACTTGAGGTGTCAAATTAACCACACAAGCAGTATATCAGTTTAGCACTTCATGGTGTCGGGTTAACCACACAAAAGGTGTATCGATTTAGCACTCATAGTGTGTATTGATTTAGCCTCTCTTGAAGGCCTGATGGAAAACTCCAACTGAAGGTCTGACTAGTTGCTCTACTTGAAGGTGTGATGGGTTGTTAGGGTTAGGGTTTCAGCAAGGCATCATGGATCACCTCCTCAAGGTGTATCGGGCAACCCTACATGAAAGTGTTTCGGCTTCTTGCTCAACTAAGGTTTCACAGTTTAGCACTCGAAGTAGACCAACTCTCACAAGGTATTCCCATGGTCATGACGGCTAACACCCTCAAAGCATATCAGTCTAAGCACCTCTAGGGCATGATGGGTCAGCTCCTCAAAGCATATCAATCTAGGCACCTCTAGGGCATGATGGGATAGCTCCATTAAAGCATATCAGTCTATGAACCTCTATGGCATGAAGGGTTAACCTCATAAAGGCATGTCAGTCTAGTCAACATATCAGTTTAGGCATTCCCAAGTCATGATGACTTGTTAGATGGTGTGTCGATCTATGCACCATAAGTCATGATGACAACTTACCACTTAAAGCATGTGTGTACCAACTTGGTCATCTTCAACCTTAAGAAACTTGGCCACTAATCCATCTACTAACATGAAAACAAGGTGCAAGATGTAGGCAGAAACTTAAACAAAATTCCTTCACCAAAATAGTTCTCCAAACTACCAAAAACTACTAGCATGCATGATATATATGATCTAGAGATGAGAAACAAAATAAACACATGAAAGAGTGAACATAACAAAGAAGGTTAAAAGTTATATAACCCGCCTCAAGAAGGTGTCCATAAAGGGTACAAGCTCCATGATCAGTGCTCTAAAGCATATGTTCTCAAGGTGGAATATAGTCCATCAAGAGTCCCAAATCGACCTCAACATCACCTCAAGAAAGAAAAACTTGCCAAGTTTATGATAGCTCAAGAAGAAAGGAAATAAGGGAAATACCACATCCTAATCATTCTCCATCCAAGGTATGATCCATTACCAGGAGAGGAAGAAGAAGATGAAGAAGAGAGCTTAAAGAAATAGCCATAAAATAAACATAACTCACTAAGATGGAAGTTGAACAAGGAATCACCATGAGCAAGGAACTCGGCCTCCCAAGCTCCATGGGGACTTGCTCTAGCTCCATAAGCTCCCAAGCCCGTCCAACAAGAGGAGAGGAACAAGAATGGACAAAAGGGTTAACTTGTGTGAAGAAGGATGGGGTTATATACTTGAGGGAAGAAAGAGAGATAAAAGGACATGTGTCATCACCATAGGATCTTAGGTGACACTTGTCTACAAAAAAGGGCCACATGCAACAACATGTAAGACATGGTGATAAGGTCTTGGCTAGATCTCGCCCTCTTGGTCTCCTACCAAGGTCATGCCCGATATGCCAAAACCTACACACTTCAAAAACCGATAGGGCATAACCCCACACACTCACAAACCAATAGGACACAACCCTACACACTCACAAACCGATCCCTCTAACTCGAGATATCACATCTAAGAGCAAAACACATCTCTTTTGTGTGTTCTAAACATCGCCAAGGGTGCTACCACACAACCAAGATCCAAGCAAGGAACCCATATCTCTCTTTCCTATAGATGATGCCAAAAGAGGTAAGGAACACTCTAAAGATGGTAAATTGCATATTAACCCTTCACATTAAGTAGATTTCAATTTACACCCAAACTAGCACATAAAACACAAGCATCATCCACACAGGCTCATCTTGATACTTGAACTCTCCACAAGGCACCCCATAGCATAATTCTCTCTATTATGATGCTAAAGAACTAAAGGCACACTCATTATGTGACATATTCCAAGATAACCCCTCATCTTAGGTAAACTACACTTTGGTCCAAAACAAGCAATCACGGCTCAAACGACATTCAAACAGGACCAAACTTGAAACATAAACGTATCACATGATAACAAAACACCACTAAGGATTAGATTAAAGTTCTAAAAAACTTACTTAACTAAAACAAATAGGGTTAGTTCAAAGCCCAGGTTTGGGTCCTTACAGTTTCGGTATCAAGAACAACACAATCATTTATAACATTAGCATCCTCTCTGTCTACTTTGAGCATTCCTATCATCTGTGCATGATTCAGAAGTCAAACCTCCAGTGGTTCCATATCAATCCCTACTTGGAAGCTTTCTTGTATTATTTTAAGTTGCAGTAGGAAACAAAATTGGGGTAGGATGCACCTGCATGCATACACATATACATGAATATTGCGGTATAATCACATGCATTTAAAGAACAACTAGAGTAACATATCACAATTATGGTACCACTTCACAACACATGTGTACAAAGAAACTTCTAGCTCCATCGCCAACTCCTTGTCCATGTTTTATAAATATAGGACCATCATCCATGAACTCTTTTGATATCCACATCTACTCTAGAACACATTTATCCAATTTGACAAGATGAACAAAGAAGTGATCATAGGAAGATTACTGACCAGATTCAGTTAGGACCTGTTCTCATTACTGTGTAGAAAGATTTGGTCAAGATCATGTTTACCATGAACAACATTCATTGCCTTGTCCATGCACTCTTCCTTCAATGAAGCATCTCTTGTGGTGTTGTATCATTTACATTCATGTACATCATATGTTGCTTTTGAACCATCTTACTCATATGGATGGGATGTGACTCGTTCTCTTTTTGTGTTAGTAAGCTTTTATGGACAATGGGGTTGTTGGTCTTTAGCAGATGAGGTCGGGTTGATCCTCTGAGTGCATTTTGTTGTGTTGTCCATGGATGATTGTGCCTAGATGTGCATGTGATAACTAACGTGTTAGGATCAGTCTTGCTCCATTCAACTTTTTTCCTCACCAAGCAACCCTATAAACTATTGCATCGGTAGTAGCCCCTAAAATTAAATAAAGTACTCTACCAATTCAGTTCAACTACATTGGCAAGACTTAAATTAAATTCTGAGGTGAATGTTGCTTTCATATTCACATGCATAACAACATGCTTTGATAAAGTATAACAAGGAATTAGACTGCAACCCTCAATAGGAAGTTATATCCAGTGGCATACATTTAGTAGCATATTAATCATCCTTCATGGAGTATGTTTAGTAGAACAGAAGTCTAATAGTAAATCATGTATATTAAACATGAAAAAAGAGAGTTGTGTGTGGGTCATTCTTAACTAGGCATCACATTCTTCCTACCTACGTGTATAACAACCTACATTGATAATGGCATTTGTCCCTTTACCATGAAGCACCCATTCAATTCATCTTCTGCAATGACTTAATTCTACGCCTTATAAGACTGTGTAGTGGGTCAATTATGGCAACTCATTATCAAATCCCAGAGGTTTTTACTGATTATGTTTCACCTCCTCTTTTATCATATGAATTTAGATCCAACATACGTCCTCACACTAACATTACCTACATAGTAGTCGGCGGTCTTTTACTTCTCTATGGGAATATGGAACTCATTGAGGTGTAATTCAGGTTCACTGGAGATGGGTACTTCTCCCTATACATTGTATGACCACGGATAATCAATTGAGAGTACTAGCAGAGGGGTGTCTTCAAGGCCTTTGGATGTCCAGATTAACATTGTTTCAATATCTTTACTAACACCCCCTCATCACACCCGGGATCCAACAAGAGATTACCATTCATTTTGTGACGCATTGGTTTGTAGGAGTGTAAAGTGTGAGTGAAGAATTTTAATATTTTCTAAAATAAGTCCATAATAACATGCCATGAAAGACAAGCTACAGGCATATATGTAAGCAACAATCATTAATCAGGAAACAAAAGATCTTGTTTCCAATCCATATATATTGTTCGTCCTTTCCAGATTTTCTTTTAGAAAAAGAAAGCACATGAAAGCAGGGAAGTAGATCCAAAACCCTAAAAAGGAAGATCACACAAAACCCTAAGTTTATGGGGGGGAGAAAACCTTGAAAAGTAAGGAAAAGAGGAAATAATGTAAAACAAAAAAATGACAATGACCAAAGGCTGGTTCAATAGTGGGACCCACATATCACCACGATCTGTAAGCCAGAGGCCCACATGTGGTAATGCACCATCTTGCTCCAAGTCAAAAAAAATAGAAAGAATAAAAATGAAAGAAAGATAAAATAGGTTTGATTTAACAAAAACATTGAAACTTTCTTAAGAAATGGGGAATTCGGCTCAGATCGTCTTGGCGCTCCTTGATGGACTCGCTAGTTTGTCACTCTTTGCCCAAAAATTACACTTCCGGCACATATCTTAGGTAGTGAAACATAATTTGGTTTATGCATGGAAAATAAGGAAAATAGAAGTGTTTGGAGTCCCAACCAAGTTTTTTATTGTATGTACTGAGAACCAATCATATGACGATTTTAATGGCACATATTATTATTTATTTGATTGTTGATAGAGGCATTTACAATTATTATGTTTGATGCAATGTAGGATAATGAATAAATATAATAAATATCTAAGAATGTATGACTCAATGACATGTGATTTCAAGTTGATGACCGGAATATGAGATCATGTGTATTTTAAGGTATACATTCTTATCAAATCCCTTGGTTAGATATTATTGTGGAATTTAAGATGACAATAATACATTAAGACCAGTATGTGTTTTGAATGATGAGTATGTCTTGTTTATCATGATATTGGATATCCACACAAACACATTGGTACTTGATATGAACAAGTGTACTACACAGACCCACTTTGATTGTGATATACGGAAGCCATAATGGCGATCAGAATCATACCTCAATTGATAGTGGTGATCATGGTCCTTAGATATGAAGTCACTATGGTAGTCACATGTTGTTCATATGATTTAACACTGCCCAACATTGCCTTTTTTATGGTAATACTATTCTTAAATTTTATTCATATCATAACATGCAAATACACTACATTCTTCTAAAAAGTCTGAGGAGGATAAACCCCTCTATGCTTCACAAGCTAGTACATGGGATACTCTATTGCCCTCATGGAAAATAAAATTCATGTTAAAAGTTGAAAAACTACTAGACAGCTTAGAGATCTATGTGATGATATCCCTTTTGTATCCTATGAAAGGGATCTACCTTTATCAATTTCCACTATGGCACTGTAATATGTCTCAATGACCACTCTTGAAAAGACCATGAGTAAGGACTCCTTCATTGCCTCATGGATGGCACTTCCTTCTACCCATAGGATTGGTCCTCCTATATCTAGGGTCTTCCTTTTTACTGTAAGAATTTTTCCTTCCTTACCTCTTCACCCCCCCCAGTCTGATAGGTTGATTTGGCTTGATTGGCATGTTTGTATTGACATTCTAGATCTCTTGTAATGGAAATTTCCAAAGGCTCATGCTACTCCTTTCCACAGTCATCGACCTCTCTCATGGTACAACTGGTAGTCCCTGATGAGGCTTATGCATCTTGTCATAATTGATGGAATGTGTATATCGACTTAGATGTTTATGTGAATTGTGACACATATAGTTTATTGTGAGCAATGTGTATCAAATTTGTCCCGACCACTTTGATGAGTGGGACTATGAAATGGATTGAATTTATCCCTCCTATTGGAGTGATATCCCAACCACTTAATGAGTGAGACTATGAAATGCATGGCCTTGCTCATGTGTGTCAATATATGATATTGAGATCATCTGTATCTTAAATTGTCTACTCTAGATCAAGGAACAAAGATTGAACATTAAGATGATAATGTTTCCATTCCTCAGATACAATCTAGATATTGAAGACAGAGGGATTATATGATCATTGTAATGCTAGTCATGATACTAGGTTAAAGTTATTCTCAACTTCTTCAATTACTTGGGTGGAAATGAAGTCTTTCTAAATACCAATCATTGTTTGTGAAGTTGTAATTTGTTTATGTACATCACTACCAACATAATGTGGAGCCTATAGGATCACACACATAGGATGCATTGGAATAGGAGTATAATTGTGGTCATGATTGGGAATGTTCCAAGTCAAATTGCTTACTTAAATGTTTGGATAGTTAAGTAGAATAATATTGAACTAAAATCCTAGATAGTTGGCTAAAAGGTCGAAGTTTGATTGTTTGATTTAAAATTGTCAAATCATATGATAAGTCGACCGGATAACCCTAAGAAATCAATTGAGATTGCTACTCGGGTGATTGGAAGTTAGTTCATCGATTAATGTGATTAATTGATCAATTAATTAATTGTATAGTTTAAACAAATCAAACTTAGACAGCTGGCTAATTGGTTGTTCATGTGC